>CM060908.1:612682024-613932024 GCA_030737815.1 Allium fistulosum | reverse complement strand
TTTCCACAGCATTTAAAAACAACTGCTATAAGTTATATTTGAAAACATTTTTAATTCAGCAAAGACAGCACTTAAAACTGCTGTTAAAACTCAGTTTTAGTTGAATTATAGTTCAAAAACAGAAAAGACAGCATTTCAGAAGTGCTGCGGTAGTTCAGATTTCAAAACAAGGGGTTAAATTTGGTTTCAGCAAAGACTGCAGACCATTATAGCATTTCCAGAGAATGCTATAATATGCCTGAGTTCAATATTAGCCTATAAGTTCAATTATAGCAACTACAGCATTTCAGAAATGCTGTAATAGCTCTTTTTACACAATTTTAGTTCAAAACAGAATCTATAGCATTTCTGAATGCTATTAAAAGTAGATTTCAGGTGTTAGTGTATTTCCAGCAATTAAATAACTTTAATTTAAAACACATAAACATTTTAAAAATCATATTTTAACATTTAAAATGTTCATTTACATATCATTTAACATATATCTTTTTCACAATAAATTTCTTATAATTAAATCCAAATTTCAATAATTTACTTAATAAGTTTAAGTGTAAAGGTTCCAATTCTTCACATTTCAACAAATAGACTTAACACTTCAAATTTAAATTACCATTTCACAATTTAACAAAATTTCCAATTTTATTTAATTAACTTAAACCTTTAATTAAAACCAAATTTCACATTTCCTAGTCAAGTTATATTTTAAAAGATCACTTTTAAACATTCATTTATTTAACCACTTAAATTCATATAAAAATCAATAATACTTTAATAAATCACTTAAATTCAAATTTTATCAAATTATCATATTTACCATTTCCAAATAAAATTTAATATCCATTTTATTTATATAACTTAAATATCATTTTTAACCAAAATTCCAAATTTCCAACTTAAGTTATATTTCAAAAATCCAGTTAAACCATTCATTAATTACATTTTTAACACATAGAAAAAATCATAATTTCTTTATTTTAAACATTTCAAAATCTATTTAAATCAAATTTCATAAATTTATAATTTTTAAAATACTTAAAAATATCCAAACTTTATCAAATAACCACGGGCCTGTATATAATTTTCTAACCTAGGTCAAGTGATACGGATATGTATCATTTCAATCCGCAGTTAAAAAAAGAAAATTCCGGGTTCTATCATTTCAAACCCGCAATCCCAAGTTAAAATAAATTAAATAAAAACCATTCAGGCCTATCATTTCAGCCCATAATGATTTTTCCCTATTCTAAAGTCCGTTCGGGTATGTATCATTTCAACCCATAGTGATTCTAGTCTACAGGGAACTTGCAGTGTGACAAACTGATAAAAATAATAAAATAGCATGATATAACAGTAACATATGATATAACAGGTGTAATAACAAGTGTGAACATCATATGATAATAATATAAGCATATATAACAGTTATAACAGGATGATATAATTTTACAGGTTCAAATGGTGTCAGTTTACTAGTTATATAAGTACACATTGTCTGGTGAGAATTACTCACCTTTTTATGCTGGAGATATCAATTAGAATGACACAACGGATCCAGAAGGCACGACCTTTGATTTGAGTGGAGAAAATAGCCAAGATATCATCTTGTAAACAATACCCAAACAAGACAAAACAATATAGCACATGAATATACTTAACATAAAACAATGTTGAACAAATTGAAATACAAAGCAATAAAGACAAGACTTTGCCTTTACCATTCAAATGCTTGACCATAGGGGATCAAGTGCTCAGCCATGATGTGTTTAGGCTCAGGTTAGCATCATATAGGTCAGGTTTAGCACACCTAAGCATGGCAACATGAAGTGATGTGAAGGGTAGGAGATGCAACATGAAGAATATCAATGGACAAGGCAAATAGGTGAAGTTTTGGTCACAACAAGGCTCGACTTGGTCATTGCTTAGCTCAGCCATGCATGGTACAGGTCTGGATAGTGGAGGGTGATGGTGCAGCAGCAGCCAAAGGTCATGTAGTTGCTGGTGGTGGTGGTTCTAGGGGTGGCCAAGGTGGTGGATGAAGGTGGTGAAGTAATAGTGGTGACTAGTGCATTATTTTGGAGTTTTGTGCAAGTTTAGATGGATTTTTGTGATGATCTTCATCATGGCTTGGCTTGGCCTGAGGAGAAGAGGTGTTAGGCTGTGTGATGGTCAGAGAAAAGTGGTGGTGGTGGTCAGCCACAGCTTGGAGGAAGGGGAATACAGCTATGAAGGTGGAGAGCATGTGCAAATTCAAGTAGAAAATCATAAAAAGACAAGAAGAAGATATAATTTTTTACCTAAGCTTCACAAGGAGAATAGCCGTGATTTTTTTGTGAGAGGAGGAGAAATGAATTTCCTGAAAGTGAAAAAAAAATGCAGCTGAAATGAGTAGATTACACGCCCAAAACAATTAAGAGAATAGTTGGGAAAATGAAAGGTCGGGAGATGGAAAGCCTTAGGAGTTTCAAGAGTTTAAAACTTTTTAAATTTCCTCTATTTATTTTTAATAAGTTTAAATATCTGGAAATACATATAATTTCAGTTAAAATTTGAAAATGTAACAAATAAAAAAAAATATAAATAAATAAATATTAATTATAAATAATTAAATCAAGAAAATAGCAAAAATTGTCAACTAAGCTAGAAAAATTGAAAATGAATGGTATAAACTTTAGAAAATTCATATGAGCTTGTAATATATTTTTAAACATAAATAATAACATAAAATAAAATTACATTCACAAAATAAATATTTAAAATTTAATTTACATATAATTTTTAATGAAGAAAATAGCAGAAAATAGGAAAACAGCCTTTAAAAATGAAAAATAAATACAGTAAATTTTGAAAAAATTCCATTATCATTTTAAAAATATAAAAAGACAAAATATACATAAAATAACATATTAACACATATTAAAAAAAATATAAGAAAGAAAATATGATTTATAAAATTTAAAATAGGCAAAATTGCACAATAAAACAAATTATACTAAAAATTGAAATGTACATAACTTTTACATTTTAACCCCGTTTTCAGCGAAACGAAAAGCAGTATTCATGTTATTAAATCTATTTTCATAATAAAAGATAAAATTTATAATTTCAAATATTTAAAATTTAAATTTAAAAGTCAAAGTTTGACTATTGACCAAAATTCACATTTTCTGGAAATATTAAATTTAGTCACATTTGGAATTCTAATCCACATCAAAATCAAAGTTTATACTTAAAATAACAAAATTTATTCTTTTTCATAAATAAAGCTTTTGAATCTGGAAAAATCAATTTAAAAATATTTGTAAAATACAGGGTTGTTACACTCTCCCCCACTCAAAACTTTTCGTCCCCGAAAAGGAACGAGGTACGGGAAAGCACAGAAAAAGATAGAATAACATAGAATTAAGACAGGATGATAAGAAGATTGGAATTACACCTGATAATTATTGTTATAGGTAAGTTTAACAAGATGGAGGTGATCAAATCAAGAATACAAGCACGAACAAGATCCTCTAGAGTCTGAATCACCCCTATCACTTGACCGACGGTCTATGAATGGAAAAACAGTGTTCAGATCCAGATGAGTAACAAAGATTATCAAAGATTACAGAAAGATTTCTAAATAGAAAGATTATAGAAAGATGCTTATACCGGTCTATAGCAAGATGAGGGAAAATAAGGACAACCAAAAGGTAGTTTGGAAACACAAAATAAGATAATAAACTTGAAACCATAATGCTTTTAAATCATAACAATTTATGGATGTTTATCATTTGGAAATCATACTACTAAAAATCGTAACACTTTGGAAATGTTATTCTAAAAAAAACATAATACTTAGAAAATCATAACACCTTTTAAAATAATCTTCATTTAAAATATTTTAATTCAAGGTCAAATATTATTCATTTTAAAGTTGTAACATTTCTAAGTTCATTCAATTATAAAATTTCTAAAACATTGTATTTTCAGAATAGCAGCACTTATAAAATGCTACACTACAGTAGATATATTAATATTTCAAATCAGTTTAATATCAGAAATATTCATTTGGATATCATTTAACTTATGACTTATTAAAACAAACTTTTATGAATGAAATATTCAAATCAAACTATACTTCATTTATTAAGTTTAAAAGTTCACTATTTTAGTTAGCTCTTAATTTAACACATAACCTAACACTTTATTTAAAATACCCATTTCCCAAATAGATATTCCTTTAATAAGTTACACTTAAAATTCCATTTGAAAACCAAATTCTCAATTATCAATTTTTAGTGATGTTAAAATACATTTTAACTATTTAAATCATAATTATTCATTTTTCAAGACATATCTATTTCATAAATAAAATATTTATCATAGCAAATATAACAATCAAATTCCTTTACACATTTATTCATTTAGACATCAATTAAACTATGAATTCAAGTTAAATAAACTTTATTACATAATGTCCAATTCCAATGTATTTTATTTTATCTATTCAAAGATACATTATTTATTATACAACATATTCGTTTCAAGAAATAACCATTATTAAAATTCCTAGGTTAGACTTAAGGTTCCATATTAAATCAAATTTGATTATTAAGTTATTTAAATAAAATCTCTTTAAATTCCTTTTTCACTATTTACCTCTGTTAATCTTTTATAACTAAAATTTAAGTGTATAACATTTATTATAACCACTCAAATTTTATTTATAAAATCATTTCTGTACTGCATATTATCCAATTACATTGTTAACTTCAAAAAAAATTTAAGGCAAGTTATATTTGAATGCAATTGTATTATACAAATAAAACTTTCCAATTCAATTATCTCATGTTTGAATCATTTATCCAAATTTTTTATTTTTTCTTCTTATAATTGAAATTATTCTTCAAGATAAAATTTAAGAATTTGAATCTTCGAACATCTTCAAACCATTTGGAGATAAGTAATTATATATACATAATATGTTAAATCAAATTTAAATCATATATCTATATATATATTATAATCCAGTCATATTTTAGAAATTCAAATCAATAAGATTTTCCAAAACAAAGCTGTAGCAAGACTACATAATGGTTTCTTCACTTCGAAACTCGAAAATGAACGTCGATGATGCTGCAGTCATCACCGAAATTATTTTCCAGCGACAAAGAGAAGAGCACTAAATTTTTAAACTTTAAAATTCTTTAGAGACAAATTTTTATTCAAAATACTTTAAATAATATATCCTTTAAAAATTTTTAACACAAGGTTTGACTCTATCGAAAATTAAATTCTTAAATTTCTTGTTTTAAATTCATTTCAGTTCCCAAATAAATTTATAAACAACTATTTATAAATTCATTTGTAGAACAATAAATGATGAATCAAGTATTATCACTTCAATTTATCAATTTAAATCATTTTATTAAGTTCCATAAATTATATATCAAAATTTATTTCATTAACCAATTTTTTTTTAATATTGTGTCAGTTTGTTCTGTCAAAGTGTTTTAGAAATCCTATCGATAGCGTTGATCAGACGAATCGATCGGAAACCCAAATCAACATCAACAACTCAAACAACACAATATAAAACAAAACATTAATTTACAAGTACAGTTCAAAATGTTTGGAAGATAGATTGGAACAAAAGACAAGATGATTAAACAGAGTAGAGAGATGGGTAAGCTTAGATAAATCGCGGACAACCTTAACCGGGTCAACCGTGACTTAATGGATAAGATCAAATGTGGATTTTCTGGGGTAAATCTGCCTTCGATCTCAAGAGATAGAGTTTGGAATAACAAAAGATATTAGAAGCTAAACCAAGGATAAATATAAATCTCTGGTTAATCGATGCTGATTGTAAAGGATTTTCACCCTTTTACAAGAAAATTAGAATATTGGCGAGACCGCCAATTCACTATAAAGATCATTCGAAGTGGAGTCATGGGATACTCTAGAATCAAAAGATGATGAATAGTGAGGGACCGAATGAATTTTGGAACAGCAGGAAACGTTCCAAAAATTCAGAGGAAATTTGAATCAAGAGGAAAAGATTCAAACTCGAACGAAAGTGATTCTGTAAATAAATCTACTCCATATGCTGAGTTTTGCTTCAAATCCAAAGCTCTGATACCAATTGTAACGACCCGATATTTTCAACCATTCGCATCCATTATAAGTGTATAGGTAGACACTCATGCCGGAGTTGAATTGCTCAAAATACCGCGTTGTAATTAAAATTTGGCAAATCTCAGAATATACAGTAAATAAATATAATCACAGATCACAGACACAGAGTAAAATAATGCAGCGGAAGTAAAAGAAATAGTAGTTCATGAAGCTACTATCTAAATATGTCAGAGTTACATAAGATACAACAGAAGAAATAGAGTACAACAAAAGTCTCAATAAAATAACCAAGTACAAGCTGAGTAGAACAACGGAACTGAAATAGATAGGACAAGACAAGCAGATAATCTCCAGCGATTCAAATCTCCAAGAGAGTGGAAATCCAAATCTGTGAATAACTCAGGCTGACCCGAGCGTAAAGCAAAACACAAAACACTCGAGTCAGGACAATATATACTTATATAATGTAAACCAACTCAAGTGAACTGTAATAAAGGTACAAGTAACTTAGAAGATGCTTGGGACCGCCCATCCTCTAAGGATCCGTTAAACTATCTACTATGTAGTAATATTCGATATTATAATAGTGTCTAAATAAGTAAAGTATAATCATATATAAAATAGCGTTAAGGGGATGGAGAACCTTAACGCGGTCGGATCTTAAAATCATAATCGTAGTAAAGCTCGATATGGTAGGTGACACGGCACAACTAGGCAATGCCAGGGTAGATATACCAATTACGCACACGGACTGATGGATACGCATAGCAGCCACTACCGTTCCACCTCGAACAACACTCCCAAATCGGAGGATGGCCATCTAATCAATCACAAGTAAGAGTATAATATCGAAGAAATGTGTCCGAGAAGAGGTGCTACCTCACTGGTCCGAGATCGCTCCTGTTTTAGCCACCTTATGCCAACTCACGGGAGTTGGGTCCACGTAACATACCTTAAGAACGTCGCCACCATCCTACTTCATTCTGGAATCTCCACCGCGTACACGGTTGTCAAAGTGGTTTTCGGTATCGACAGAGAGTATGTCCATATCCGATCCCGGTCTCTTTGCCAACCAATCGTTATTATAACCCGTGGTTATAACTTTTAAAAACAATACTTTACTTCAAAATAAAATATCATTTCAAACCATATCTTTATCAAAATAAAGATTAAATCAATTCCAAACCATTTCCATATATTAAAATATCATATCTTTCCAAAACTTCATTTCAAATCATTTCAATATATCAAAATATCATATCTTTTCAAAACTTCATTTCAAATCATTTTAATATATCAAAATATCTTATCTTTCCAAAGCGTTATTTCAAATCATTTTAATATATCAAATTATCTTATCTTTCCAAAGCTTCATTTCAAATCATTCTAATATATCAAAATATCTTATCTTAAATACCCCTTTAAATTCAAAGATAACATTCATTCATTTTCAATTCAAACCACCTTTTAATTAATTCATATTTCCATTAAATTACTTCATTTAAACCCTTTAAAAGTGTAATTATTATTCTTTCAATTCAAGTATTCAATTTCCAAAGTTTCAAACCATTCTAAGTTCGTTTACTAAGTTAAAAACCATAATTATTAAAATTTCAGCTTTCCACAGCATTTAAAAACAACTGCTATAAGTTATATTTGAAAACATTTTTAATTCAGCAAAGACAGCACTTAAAACTGCTGTTAAAACTCAGTTTTAGTTGAATTATAGTTCAAAAACAGAAAAGACAGCATTTCAGAAGTGCTGCGGTAGTTCAGATTTCAAAACAAGGGGTTAAATTTGGTTTCAGCAAAGACTGCAGACCATTATAACATTTCCAGAGAATGCTATAATATGCCTGAGTTCAATATTAGCCTATAAGTTCAATTATAGCAACTACAGCATTTCAGAAATGCTGTAATAGCTCTTTTTACACAATTTTAGTTCAAAACAGAATCTATAGCATTTCTGAATGCTATTAAAAGTAGATTTCAGGTGTTAGTGTATTTCCAGCAATTAAATAACTTTAATTTAAAACACATAAACATTTTAAAAATCATATTTTAACATTTAAAATGTTCATTTACATATCATTTAACATATATCTTTTTCACAATAAATTTCTTATAATTAAATCCAAATTTCAATAATTTACTTAATAAGTTTAAGTGTAAAGGTTCCAATTCTTCACATTTCAACAAATAGACTTAACACTTCAAATTTAAATTACCATTTCACAATTTAACAAAATTTCCAATTTTATTTAATTAACTTAAACCTTTAATTAAAACCAAATTTCACATTTCCTAGTCAAGTTATATTTTAAAAGATCACTTTTAAACATTCATTTATTTAACCACTTAAATTCATATAAAAATCAATAATACTTTAATAAATCACTTAAATTCAAATTTTATCAAATTATCATATTTACCATTTCCAAATAAAATTTAATATCCATTTTATTTATATAACTTAAATATCATTTTTAACCAAAATTCCAAATTTCCAACTTAAGTTATATTTCAAAAATCCAGTTAAACCATTCATTAATTACATTTTTAACACATAGAAAAAATCATAATTTCTTTATTTTAAACATTTCAAAATCTATTTAAATCAAATTTCATAAATTTATAATTTTTAAAATACTTAAAAATATCCAAACTTTATCAAATAACCACGGGCCTGTATATAATTTTCTAACCTAGGTCAAGTGATACGGATATGTATCATTTCAATCCGCAGTTAAAAAAAGAAAATTCCGGGTTCTATCATTTCAAACCCGCAATCCCAAGTTAAAATAAATTAAATAAAAACCATTCAGGCCTATCATTTCAGCCCATAATGATTTTTCCCTATTCTAAAGTCCGTTCGGGTATGTATCATTTCAACCCATAGTGATTCTAGTCTACAGGGAACTTGCAGTGTGACAAACTGATAAAAATAATAAAATAGCATGATATAACAGTAACATATGATATAACAGGTGTAATAACAAGTGTGAACATCATATGATAATAATATAAGCATATATAACAGTTATAACAGGATGATATAATTTTACAGGTTCAAATGGTGTCAGTTTACTAGTTATATAAGTACACATTGTCTGGTGAGAATTACTCACCTTTTTATGCTGGAGATATCAATTAGAATGACACAACGGATCCAGAAGGCACGACCTTTGATTTGAGTGGAGAAAATAGCCAAGATATCATCTTGTAAACAATACCCAAACAAGACAAAACAATATAGCACATGAATATACTTAACATAAAACAATGTTGAACAAATTGAAATACAAAGCAATAAAGACAAGACTTTGCCTTTACCATTCAAATGCTTGACCATAGGGGATCAAGTGCTCAGCCATGATGTGTTTAGGCTCAGGTTAGCATCATATAGGTCAGGTTTAGCACACCTAAGCATGGCAACATGAAGTGATGTGAAGGGTAGGAGATGCAACATGAAGAATATCAATGGACAAGGCAAATAGGTGAAGTTTTGGTCACAACAAGGCTCGACTTGGTCATTGCTTAGCTCAGCCATGCATGGTACAGGTCTGGATAGTGGAGGGTGATGGTGCAGCAGCAGCCAAAGGTCATGTAGTTGCTGGTGGTGGTGGTTCTAGGGGTGGCCAAGGTGGTGGATGAAGGTGGTGAAGTAATAGTGGTGACTAGTGCATTATTTTGGAGTTTTGTGCAAGTTTAGATGGATTTTTGTGATGATCTTCATCATGGCTTGGCTTGGCCTGAGGAGAAGAGGTGTTAGGCTGTGTGATGGTCAGAGAAAAGTGGTGGTGGTGGTCAGCCACAGCTTGGAGGAAGGGGAATACAGCTATGAAGGTGGAGAGCATGTGCAAATTCAAGTAGAAAATCATAAAAAGACAAGAAGAAGATATAATTTTTTACCTAAGCTTCACAAGGAGAATAGCCGTGATTTTTTTGTGAGAGGAGGAGAAATGAATTTCCTGAAAGTGAAAAAAAAAATGCAGCTGAAATGAGTAGATTACACGCCCAAAACAATTAAGAGAATAGTTGGGAAAATGAAAGGTCGGGAGATGGAAAGCCTTAGGAGTTTCAAGAGTTTAAAACTTTTTAAATTTCCTCTATTTATTTTTAATAAGTTTAAATATCTGGAAATACATATAATTTCAGTTAAAATTCGAAAATGTAACAAATAAAAAAAATATAAATAAATAAATATTAATTATAAATAATTAAATCAAGAAAATAGCAAAAATTGTCAACTAAGCTAGAAAAATTGAAAATGAATGGTATAAACTTTAGAAAATTCATATGAGCTTGTAATATATTTTTAAACATAAATAATAACATAAAATAAAATTACATTCACAAAATAAATATTTAAAATTTAATTTACATATAATTTTTAATGAAGAAAATAGCAGAAAATAGGAAAACAGCCTTTAAAAATGAAAAATAAATACAGTAAATTTTGGAAAAATTCCATTATCATTTTAAAAATATAAAAAGACAAAATATACATAAAATAACATATTAACACATATTAAAAAAAATATAAGAAAGAAAATATGATTTATAAAATTTAAAATAGGCAAAATTGCACAATAAAACAAATTATACTAAAAATTGAAATGTACATAACTTTTACATTTTAACCCCGTTTTCAGCGAAACGAAAAGCAGTATTCATGTTATTAAATCTATTTTCATAATAAAAGATAAAATTTATAATTTCAAATATTTAAAATTTAAATTTAAAAGTCAAAGTTTGACTATTGACCAAAATTCACATTTTCTGGAAATATTAAATTTAGTCACATTTGGAATTCTAATCCACATCAAAATCAAAGTTTATACTTAAAATAACAAAATTTATTCTTTTTCATAAATAAAGATTTTGAATCTGGAAAAATCAATTTAAAAATATTTGTAAAATACAGGGTTGTTACAATCTCCTTTGCGTGGCTAATACGGTACGACTACAAAACGTCCCTACGGACTCTCAGATTTCAAAAAGAAAAAGAAAAAGCCAAGCGGCTAGAAAAGAAATCAGTAAATCTCATATCGAAATGTAAATACTTACCTTTTGTCGAGCAATTCAAATTTATCTTCGAAAATCAAAATTCCAATTCTTTATTAACACCTGTATATCCTACTAGCCATAATATCTAGTTACATATTCAAATATCATTTTGCAAATTTTATTACAAAATTTTCAACACTTCTTATATCCTCTTTAAATTCACTATTGAAGTTACATATTCAATTTCGTTCAATTTTTCATTTCAATTTCATTTGAATTCAATTTTTTCTTTAGTTCACTTCATTTGCAATTGATTCCATTCAATTAAATTTGCATTTCATATTTTCATTCGGTTTATTTTATTAACCAAACAACTTTCATTCATAACTGCTCTTTTTAGATTAGTTTCAATTACTAATTTATCACAAATCCAATTCTCTCTCAAATTCAAATTTGTTTTCAACATTCAGTTTCAATTTTATTCACTTACAATTGTAAATTCCGTTCATTTGAAATTTATTTCTACTTACTTGAATTTATTTGAAATTTTAAACCATTCTTTCATTTAGTTCACAATTCAAGGTTTAATTTCACCAATTTTAACTTTTAATCTAATTTGGATTCAGTTTACAATTTCAATTCTATTTGTTACTACTCCAAATTTATTTTCAACTTAATAAATTTTCTTTAAGTAATCTTTTCACTTTATTTAATTGATTCACTTATACTTTGATTTAACTTCATTCTTTAAGTTAAATTTATTCTATCAAAATTCAATTGTATACGTTATTAACTTAGTAATATTTCAAAAAAAAAATTAATATAGTATTCCAGAGTCTTACTAACATTTTCAAAAACCATTTTTGAAAACAATTCAATTTATCCCTTGAATTTTCAAAACAAAACCCAAATTTTCAAATAACTCCCATTTAAAACAATTTGGCAGCAATTCCTCTTTTGGAAACCCGAAAATGAACACCGGTGATGCTGCAGTCATTACCGAAGTTATTTTCCAACGACCGAAAAGAGTTTAGAGCTTTCATCTCTTCAAAATACTGTTCAAAACCTTTGAAATTCATTTTTCAAATCAAAAGGATTTAAACTTTCCAAATCTCCAAAATTTTCAAATTCTCTTCAAAACATTTCCAAATACTTCTCTGGAATTTTATTTTAAATTACAATTCACATTTATAATTTACATTCTTAAATTTCATTTGTATATGAATTTATTTCTTAACTTTGGAGTTATAATTTTAATTTCTTGTTCAATTTCAATATAATAATGATAACATTTTAATATTATCGCTTCTAACAACCAAACAACCATATACTATAGTAATTCATAGAAAATCGTTTCTTTTCTATACAAAAATAGTTTTGGGCAAAATTATCTCATTCACCCCATTCAAAAACAATACTGTGCCGAATTGTTCTATTCAAGTGTTTAGAAACCCCTTCGATCCAGTTTTGCAGACTGTGCCGACGAAGGTTCATATGCCACTCAATAAATCAATCATCACAATATAAAACAATTTTTATATTAACTAACAAATACGTGCTCGTATCTATTATTACACTCAACTCATTCTAGAGTACTACTGACTCTATCTCTAATGAGTAACACCCAACAGAGCAGGGTTGTCGCTTAACCATATGCTCCGATACCACATTGTCACATACCGAAGTAAGCGGCCACCGGTAGGCTTTGCAACCATCCCAGTCCCGCCGTGGCTGACAATGATACCCCAAACTTGCTTTTACGGCCAGCCTCTCGACTGTCACGGCATCTGCCTAACCAACCCATCCCTCTCAGGGACATGTAGGGGTAAGAGTCTCCCGTTCGCCACCAAACTGCGAAGCGAGAACCCCCTATCATGCTGAAATATAGCAAGACTGGTGTGAGATCGTAAAACAGTTATTTTTAAAATAAACAACAGGAAGATTTTAAAGTCAATTCGCAATGCTTTTTTTGGAAAATGAGACTACCATAAGGCCTCCCGCACACACACACAATGCAAACGCAGAATTGGAGGAGATTTCTCCTTATGATAGTCAAAGATGCTTGATACGCAAAATCAAATCATTTTGATATTATTATTAATGTCTAGTGTAGAAAACATTTCGAAAATATAATATAAATCTTAGCCAGCATAGGCATTCCGCACTTATGCCTACTATAGCTACCATCCAAACAGTGGTGACCACCATAAGTGAATGATAGGTTCTACAACTAAAACCGTACAAGTCACGTATTGTTTCTTTGGATTTCCAACAAATGGTCAGGCTAAGGACCTTCCTATGCCACGGTGGGTACGTCCCTGGAATAGACGACCTGAGAAATAACCTAACATTACGGTTAGATCTCTGCCAACACAAGGCCGGGTTACCTCTGCAAAAATAGGTAACTACTGACACGCGTATGCCATCCCCCGATCGTCACCGATCATCCCGAGGATCCCCGATTTCCAACAAACCACATAATAATAATGCAGCAACCACAGAGGTTAAGTATTTGGGCTCCATACCATGATACCACCTTTATCCAGAAGGAATGACATACACTAAGGGGCGCTACTCCCTAGAACCTTGCTGCATCCTTCCTGTTTTAACCATTTTCGGGGTGTGAGGCTCGACGAAGTCTGATCCACAAAGCTACGCTTTGTTACAAAGCCATGCTTCGGGTCAAAGAAATGATCAACCTATGATCACAAAGATATAAGATCAAACAAATGATCATATCGCAAATGATCAAACACTGATCATTTCACAGCAACACTTAGTATGCCACGTTACCAAATTGGGAGTATATTGCTGATAAATTTCAACTACATAACCTCTGAGCTCGTACGTCTCAGAGAAGGGTTTTAAGCTAAGAGAATAAATTCTCCGCCACCAACAGAAATGTATTTGAAAGAAATCAGCTTTATATCTCAATTTGTAATGTCAGACACACAATCCATACAAGTCTGTTATGGGATCGAACAGAACCGAAGGCACTTCTCACGAAGCCCTTGCATATCCGGATAAATTTCTAATCACGTCCGGACTTCCCATCACTAAGGGTGATAAAACCTCTAAACCGGAGAACAGCCGATGTAGAGTAACTCGATGGTAATCCTTCCGTTTTCAAAAATATCCGGTCTTCAACACCGGTCTTCGAATGCAATTCATAACGACGTATCACATATTCGGAATGGGTTATACGACCCCATGGTCCTTTCCCGGCTAACCCGAATAGTGAGCGCTTATTTAAAAATAAGTGTGGCATCCAAATTCATCCAATTCACAACAAATACCTATTCAAGGTAATTATTGATAGTCGGCTATTTAACTATCAATAAAGATGCGCAACATCATCAGATTCCAAATAATTTTCCCAAATTATTTAATTTCAAAAATATCTTTACTAGATATAAAATTTCCACACTTTAAAAATAAATCAATATTTATTTTTCTAAACAATTTCCCTTTTCTTTTATAAATTCCATATTGAATTTATGTTTTTTCGAATATCTACTGATATTCGATTTCCAAATCGTTTTCAATATTCACTTTCGATTTATCTTTACAAAGATAAATCTCAAAACGTTCATTTCATATTGGAAAAATAGTTCCATACTTATTTAAAAATAAGTAATTCACAAATCATTTATATTTTCAACATTTGAAAATAACCCGGTATACTTAAATCAAAATTAAGTATAAATTTCATTCGTTAAGGAAATCTATTTGAGTCAAAACGAATGTTACGTAAAACATCGTTACGACGACTCAAAATTACTAGTATAGGGATTCAAATTTTAAGATAGATGTACAAATCCCAATATTACATAAAACATTTTCTTTCGAAATCATTTACTATAACAACAGTGTTATAGTCCATCATTTCCTTGTTTCTTGAAAACATCTATTTCAACAATGAATGTTGAAATCTATGATTTAAATATTTAACACATTTTAAAACATCGTTAAAACAATTAACTTCATTTTAAAATATTCATTTTCCCAAAACACATCCATTTTACTTAGCAATATATTCACTGTCCAAAATCGTGAATATACTTCACTAACCACATTTTCAATATTTTCTACACATTTTATTTCAATAATAATTCGCAATCCAAAATCGCGAATATATCTTCTTTAATAACCTTCTATATTTGATTTATCAAATTTAACTGATTTCGAATTTATAAAACAACGTTTATAAATTCTATTTCTATTTTCTAACCACTTCGATTAATAAATTTTCTTTTATTAACTTCCATATTTTACTTATCAAATAAGCGACTTCGGATTTATAAAAAACATTTATAAATCTCAATTCTATTTATAAAAACTTCAATTTATAAATCTCCTTTGTTAACTAATTCAATTCATAACCCAATTTTTTTTATACCAACAATCCATATTATAAGTTATATACTTATAATTCATTTATTTTACAAAATCATTTCCATTTATAGGTTCACAATTTATAAATTTCTTTCACTTATAAATTCTTAAAAATTCATTTTAGCACTTGTAAAAACTCGTTTTATAATCCTAATATTTTAAAGTTATAAATATCACTTTTTGTACATCTTTTATATACATCGTTTATAATACTTTAGAAATCACAATTTAAACCATTTTATAAATTTCTTAACTTTTATTTCAAGAGAAATTACCTTCCGGTTATATTTCACAAAAATCTAAATTTATATAACTTTAAAATTTGAACGTTTATTTATTTTAAGATGAATCACTTCAAAAATTTAATAAACGTATATTTTCAAAATCATTTTAAAAATCAACATCGTCATTTTTAAACTTCAAAAATTGGATCCGATGATGCAACGCACCAATTAGTCCATCACAACATTCAATATCATATATCAATATGATAACAGCATATACAACAAATATCTGCAAATAATAATATTTGTGAGGAATCCAGTTGGATCCCTCCAACCTGTTTCCCTGCATCCAAAGACGTTAGCACAATACCAATTCCACTTCGAGGTGGAATATCGCGGTATATGGGTTTTATAAAAATCATCCGCTTACTAACGGCGCAATATGGTCTCATCCGCTATACGAGGCGGGAAATCAATCAATCAAATATATACATATGCCAATATGTATATATTGCTATATATATATATATATATGTCCTATTATATCTAATACAAACAGCAATCATCAATCAATAACTGAAAAATCCAATTATATTTTGAGTGAGAAGATCTCACCTTGGCTTTTTATTTTGCAATCCCATTTCCAATCCAATTTGTTTCCTTGACTTTATCCGACCTTGTATAACAATTTAGATAATTTATTAATATTTGAGATAAATTGAAAAATCAATTAATTCCTAATACTTTGGTTTCAACTATTAGTTTGGTTATAAATAAATTTTCTTCTAAATAAAAATATTTAACTAAATTTAACCTTCAGAACTGAATTGAATAAAATAACCTCTTGTAAAATTATTTAAATAAGTTTTATTAAAAAAACTACTTTTATAATTTATATATATATATATAAATCTGTATTTAAAATCTTTACTAAGATTAAAATTTATTTTATTTTCTACTTGTATATTAAAACTGAGACATCATATCCTATATATATATTATTTATTTTTACTGTTTAACATTAACAGTTTATATTTTCAAAACTTAGATATAAATATATTCCCTTTTCTTTCTCTAATTACAAATTAATTAACTAACTGCTATATCCAATACTAACTAACAATTTACTATCTTTTCAAAATCTAATACAGAGATTAAACTACCATACCTCTCTGCTCGATCTGCTCGAAACCCAGGCTCGAGATCGCCTTTGAGTACTACCGTGAATCACATGCGCAGTCATCGATGGTCGATGTCGCGACCATCCCCTTCGGGGTCACCTCACGCGATGCAACTTCGCTTTCACTTCGAGAATCCCCAAATCGTCAGCCCTCTCTTCTCGTATGCTAGAACGAGCTCGCAAGCACCCTACCCTAGAAATCGCGATGTCTTCACGCGAGCTCGCGCCTGCCTCGATTACGCTCCCCCACCAGCAATCGCCATCGTGAGCTTACGAACGCCTCGCCTCGATCACGAATATGAATGCGCGCCTCGCGACCACGAGCCCTAAATCGCCGCTGCACCCAAATCATTCGTGAGTCGCCCCCCCTCCGTGAACCCCAGACTTCGTTCTTCTCTGATAGAAGTGAATTCAAATTTGAAGAATAAGAGAGGGGAGCGGGTATTATAAAAGAAGAAGAAGAACGAACAATCTCGGCTTATTTATTATTTTTCTTATCGTTCGAACTGATGGAGAGAGCGGCCATTTTTATTTCCATTTGAACGAGAGTTTTAACTTTGAACAAAATGATCTTCTTTCGTGTATTTTAACAAAAGGAGGGTGACAGAAGAACATGGGTTGCACGATAAATTTCGTGATTCTCGGCGTGGATGAATGGAAGCTACAGTGTTCTGAATTGACTAAATTCAAATTTAAAAACAAATTGAATTCGATTTAATTTCCAACGCGTTTACCTACCGTATGATCACATATCAACTCAGATCGATACGAAATTTAAAATACGACAATAATTCAATATTACGGATCCAATGGAACTGGTTTCGTCGAATTCCGAGACTGTGCCCTGGAACACTAATTTTAAATATCGATTCGAACGATTTAATTTCAAAACTGAACAAAACAGTTTAAAATTCAATTCTGAAAGTTTGATTATCTTCGGTATTATCAATATGAATTTTCAAAGCCTTTGAAATATTTTTCTTCAGCTCAAAATTGAAGATTCAAATTTTTATTCGACTATTAATGGATTAAATTCTATAATTTAATTGCCAAATTCAAAGTAATATCGGGGATTCAAATTAAATCATCGTTCAAATATTTAAAATTAATTAAATATTCTCAATTTAATTTGTTCAAAATTCAGGGTCGTTACAAAAAGAGTAAATTGTATAAGCAAATGAATTATAATGTATGAAGTTATAATTAAAATGATTTACAATGGTAAAATAATCTTATATATAAATAGTGAAATTTTATAAGTAAAAGATTTGTAAATGTGATTTATAATCTAAAATAAAATTCCAGAGAAGTGTTTTGAAAGGATTTGATATTTTGGAAAACTATTTTGAAGGAATGAAAAGCTATAAACTCTTTTCGGTTGCTGGAAAATCATTCCGATGATGACCGCGACATCATTGGTGTTCATTTTCGGGTTTCCAAAAGAGGAATTGCTGCCAGATTATTTTAAATGAAAGTTGATTGTAAAAATTTGGATTTTGTTTTGGGAATTCAAAAGATAAATTGGAATTGATTTCAAAATGGTTTTTGAAAGGTTGAATATAAGTTGTATAACTTATAAAATGAGAAAATGTAAGTGAAACAAATGCTGTTTGAAATTGGAATATAACTTAAGTGATGTTGAACGAAGTTGATTTTGATATCAAAGTAAATTAATAAAGTGAATTTATTAAATAGATGTGAACTTGAGTTATAAATGAAATTCAACATTATTTGATAAAATGAATTAGCAATTGAATTAACAAATGAATTGAATGTTAATCAATCTAATGAAAATAAATTAATATGGAATAATGAATATAAGTGTTAATTCATTAAAAGGAAGTTGGATAATTGAATGATAAACCAATTGGAAAATTAAAGTGTTGAACCAAATTGAGTGTAAGTCAATTTAATATCAACCAATTGAAATTAAGGTGTTGAACCAAATTGGATATAAATTAAATAATTTGGTTATGTTGAATAAACATTGGGTGTTATATGATTGTTACTTGATTGTATATAAATTCATTAAGTGTTAATGAAACTGAATTGACAAATTGAAAGCTAAAGTAATTGAAATCAAATTGGAAGTTAAGTGAATCTTAAATAGAATTGAATTAGATTTGTAAGTGAACCAACTTGAATGTGAATTAGTGAAAGTAAACTAATTGAATATGAATAAATGAATGTTGATAAAATCCAATGTTAATGAATCAAATGTGATTAAATTGAAAACCAATTCATTGAATATTAATGAAAAGTGAATGTATATTGATTTGGTTATGAAGTTGTTGAATGTTTATTAGATGATGGTTGCATTGGTTGATTTGTTGCAATTGCTATGTTAGCACATGTAGTTATTATGTTGCTATATGTTGTATATTGATATTATTTTCTATATGCATGTTCTCATTTGTTTGATTGAGTGTTTAGTAGGTGTGGATGGCGTTTAATTTGCATTTGCAGTTTGCTTTCGCACTATAATAGCCATATACGCTCGCTAATAATATATAAGGTACATATCTCGGATTAAATATCGTACTTTTACACTTTTTTCCCTATGGGATGCCTCATCACTTGATGAGATGTATATTTGTGATATATATACATTGTCATTTTTTTTCGGATCGAGCCGCGCAAAGGAGGCTATGGCGAAATTTTTCGAAAATTTAAGGCGTTAGAATATTTTTGGAAAATTTGAAAATTTTGGAAAACTTAGTAAAGTTGTTGAAAGAAGTTTAACTATTGGATCTTTGGAAAAGTTAAACACTTAAGGGATTTGGAAATCAAATTTGAACGATTTGTTTTGAAAAGTTAATAGATTTTGTAATTTTTTCCTACTTGGTAATTTCAAAGACGAAATTCTTTTAAGGGGGGAAATTTGTAACGTCCCAGAATTTATATTAACTAAAAATTTGAATATTTAATTGATTTTAAATATTAACAAGTTAAATTTATAAGTTGGAAAATTTTAGTTTCGAATAACTGGATTTAATTGATTAAATTAAATCGATAAATTAAATAGTGAAATTCCAGAAATAATTGAAATCTGGATTAAATGTGATTAAAAATGATTTTTAAAGTTATATTTAATCATATTGAAGTCATATAGATGTTATAGAACTTTTAAAATTGAATTTAGAGTTAATATGTGAAAATCGAATATTTTAATATTTAATCGACTAGTGAAATTAGCTATTTTTCAAACAGTCTCAGAATTGGACGAAACAAATTCCATTGGATCCGTAATAGTTTGTTATTATCAATCGGAGTTGTCGTTTGACCGTGGCAGCTCGAAACGCATCGAAATTGTTTTAATATTTATTTGGCGAGTTAAAATAGTCATTTTTTCAAAAAGTCTCGGATTTCGATGAAACCAGTTTCATCGGATCCGTAATGTTAAATTATTGTATGGTTTCAAATTTTGTGTCAATCGGATGTACGGTTTGTCCGGGGCAAGCCAAAACGCATCGAAATCGGTTTAATTTAAATTTGATCGTTTAATTCCGTAACTCGCACAGATGACTGAATTAGCTCCTGAAACACGTTCCATTGTGTTCGGAACTCGGGGTAAACCTTAGAAACGTCAGTCGGCACGCTTGATTTGGAGTTCGGAAAATCGGATGAATAGTAAATTGGGAATATTTTCTATAAAAGCACCCTATCCTTCACAAATTTCACAAAACCCTAACTACAAACCCTAGCCGCCAGTTCTAGAGACCAATGGCCGAAATGCTACGAATTTCATCTCCTTCGATCTCCTCATCTACGCGTTTTTAGGCAACAACTTCAACTAGGGAATTGAAGGGCTTCGCGAGCTCTACGATGTGAACGGCTATGATCGCCTAATTCGTGATAGGGAGGCCAAAATCGAGCGACAAAGGCGCCGCGTTCGTGCTCATGTTTCGATCTGGAGAGTACACCGAGCTCCTCGATACTCGAGCCGTGGGTGAAGCTTGTGATGGCGTTTCATTTGACAATGCTCGATCGACATGAAATTGATCGTGGATGGTCGCGATTTTCGGTTGTTTGACGTGTTCATGGGTTTCGGTCGCGATTCATTTACCTGGAGAAGATGATGCGCATGCAAGGGCTGGATCTAGCCTATGGAAAATGTGCGGCCCTGATTAATTAGGGTTACAGATTAAAGATGATTTGTAAATTAATTTTTGTTTTAATATGTACAATGTTTAAAATGTTGTAACTCTTTCATACGAGATCGAAAAATTATGAAACAACTTGCGTTGGCTTGGTTCTGTTGAGCTCTACGCAATGCAACTAGATTGGAAGCGATCGGAGTCATTGAAAATTTTGAGTGAAATTAAACGTGCGTTTAATTTTATTCAAAATAAAATGCCGAAACGGAATTTAAAGCAAGGTGAGAACTTCTCACTCAATCGAATTGTTTCGATTTATATTTTAAATAGTTAGATTTAAAATTGTTGATTGTATGCCTGAATGATGATTGCTATCTATTGATTGTTAAAATAGACATTATATGTCGTTATTAAGCGGAGGTTATTTATTAAAAACATATACCGCGATAATTCTACATTGAAGTGGAATTGGTATTATATATGTATATAGCAATATATATATTGGAATATATATATATATATATTGGAGTTATTGATTTCCCGCATTGTATAGCGGATGAGACCCTATTGCGCCGCATAATAGCGGATAATATTTATTAAACCCATATACCGCGATATTCCGTACTGGAGCAGAATTGGTATTGTGCTAACATCTGTGGATGCAGGGAAGCAGGTTGGAGGGATCCAACTGGATTCCTCACCTAATATTTATTTGATTACAGATATTGTGATATTTGTTGATTATCATATGATGATATATGATGTTTGATTGTTGTGATTGATGATTGGTGCTGTTGCATCATCGGATCCATTTTTAAAGTTATAAACATTATGATTGCATCATTGGCTTCGTGAGAAGTTCCTTCGGTTCCGTTCGATCTCAGAACAGACTTGTATGGATTGTATGTCTGACGTTACAAATTGAGATATAAAGCTGATTTCTTTCAAATACATATCTGTTGGTGGCGGAGAATTTATTCTCTTAGCTTAACACCCTTCTCTGAGACATATGAGCTCAGAGGTTATGTAGTTGAAATTTATCAGCAATATATTCCCAAATTGGTAATGTGTCATGCTGAGTGTTGCTGTGAAATGATCATTGTTTGATCATTTGTGATATGATCATTTGTTTGATCATTTATCTTTGTGATCATTACTTTGATCATTTGTTGACCCAAGGCATGGCTTTGTACCAAAGCGTAGCTTTGTGGACGAGACTTTATCGGACCTCACACGCCGGAAATGGTCAAAACAGGAAGGATGCGGCAAGGTTCTAGGGAGTAGCACCCCTTAGTGTATGTCATTCCTTCTGGATAGAGGTGGTATCATGGTATGGAGCCCAGATATTTAACCTATGTTGATGCTGCGAGTTTATTACTTTGTGGTTGTTGGAAATCGAGGATCCTCGGGAAGATCGGTTACGATCGGGGGATGGCATACGCGTGTCAGTAGTTACCTATTTTTGCAGAGGTAACCCAACCTTGTGTTGGTAGAGATCTATCCATAATGTTAGGTTATTTCTCGGGTCGTCTTTCCAGAGGCGTACCTACGTGGCAATGGGAAGTTCCTTGGCCTGACCATTTGTTGGAAATCCAAAGAAACAATACGAGCCTTGTACGGTTTTAGTTGTAGAACCTGCCATCTAATATGGTAGCTATAGTAGGCATACTATAATGGTACCTATGCCGGCTAAGATTTATATTCTACTTTCGAAATGTTTTCTACACTATGCACTAATAATAATATCAAAAAGGATTTGATTTTGCGTAGTAAGCATCTTTTACTATAATAAGAAGAAATCTCCTCCAATTCTGCGTTTGCATTGTGTGTGTGGCGGGAGGTCTTATGGTAGTTTCATCTTCCAAAAGCATTGCGAAATTGACTTTAAAATCTTCATGTTGTCTGTTTTTAAGATAAACTGTTTTAAGTTCTCACACCAGTCACCATGACTGACCTGGAGTTTATTGTTTCCTTCCTAAACTCTGGGTGCCCACCAATTTCCACACAGGCAGTCTAGAGTCAGGTTATCAGGTCATTCTGGATTCGGGATGCTGTGGAGCTTAATGGCGAGCTGGATGGCGAGACGTACCACTTGTATATGATATTATTTATTCCGCTGTGTATTCTATATGAGGACAAGTTTATATAACTGTCCAGTGTTGTATTGTTGTTGTAAACTCTGATGATGATGTAATGTATAAAATGATATAGTTCTTTGTTTTAAAGATTATTCATTTATCTATTATATGTTGTTCTGCTGCGATATGTGAGATTCTGATATTGTTTCTGTTTCTGATGTTGTTCTGTTGTTCTTCTTTCTTTTTCTTCTATCTTTTCTTCTACCTCTTCTTTTAAACCCTAAGAATTCGGTATTCCGGCATTCGATGGCTTGGCAGTCGATACAGTGGACGTATTGATGTCGATATTCGAAAGTCGAAGAATCGGGTTCTTACAACGTGGTATCAGAGCATATGGTTAAGCGACAACCCTGCTCTGTTGGGTGTTACTCATTAGAGATAGAGTCAGTAGTACTCTAGAATGAGTTGAGTGTAATAATAGATACGAGCGCGTATTTGTTAGTGAATATTGTTAATGCTAAAAATTGAATGTTAACACCCGATGTGTGTTGTGAAGTTGTGAAAGCACCACCCGTGATACGGGAACAAGATATAAGCAATAAAATAGCTGAAAGCGGTAAAAGACAACAGATTTATAGTGGTTCGGCCCGTAATTGAGCCTACGTCCACTTTATACTCTTTTATTGTTGATTTTGGTTACAAAATGATACAATTCTCTTCAAAATACAATATATTTCGATTCCTAAACACTTCAGACTATTAGCTCAAGCTTCGATGTTGAAGATCTCCTCGAATTCATGTTGAATGCGGTAGATTTCTCTCAAAGCTTGTTGTAATGTCTTGGGTGATTAGAGCTCTTCAAATGTTGGATGAGTTGAGAATTCGGCAGAGTAACGATGCTTCAGAAAATGATCGGCCAAAAGTCCTCTCAACGTTGGAGTTAAGGGGTTATTTATAGGAATGGTTCAGGGCGAAATTTAATCCCCAAGTCTTAGGTCGTGTACGACCTAAGCTAGGTCGTAGGTCGCGAGCGACCTAAGAAAGGTCGTAGTAGGTAGTGAACGACCTAAGGAAAAAACACATAAGGAGTTGTCTGAACTCGTTTAAACTGGGCAAGTTTTAGGTCGTGAGCGACCTAAGGCAGGTCGTAGGTCGTGAACGACCTAAGGAATAGTTGCTGAAGCCTTTAGGTCATTGGACTGCTTTATGAAGTTAAGTTGCTGAGACGTTAGGTCGCTGGCTTCCTTAGGTCGCTAGGGATGTTAAGTCGTGAGGTTTGGGTCGCCAAGCTCTTAGGTCGCAACTTCCTTTACAAAGTTAGGTCGCGAAGTCGCTTTAGGTCGCAGAGTTTCTTCAACAGTTAGGTCGCGAAGTAGTTAGGTCGCTGGACTGCTTTATGAAGTTAAGTTGCTGAGACGTTAGGTCGCTGGCTTCCTTAGGTTGTTAGGGATGTTAAGTTGTGAGGTTTGGGTCGCCAAGCTCTTAGGTCGCAACTTCCTTTACAAAGTTAGGTCGCGAAGTCCTTTTAGGTCGCAGAGTTTCTTCAGCAGTTAGGTCGCGAAGTAGTTAGGTCGCTAGGTCGCAGCTTCTTATAGGTCGCTAGGTTCCTTAGGTCGCTAGGTACCTTAGGTCGTTAGCTTCATAGGTCGCGAAGTTTGGAACCACTAGGTTGCTAACTTCTTAACTTGGTAGGTCGTTGACTCCTTAGCTCGTTAAGTCGTTCATCCACTTAGGTCGTAAACTCCTTAGGTCGTGAAGTTCCTTAGGTCGCGAGATTTCTTAAGTCGCAACCTCCTTTAGGTCGCAGAGTCTTTAGGTTGCAGAGTTTTAGGTCGCCACTAAAATATGAGTTAACATTTGCCCCTCGAAGTGCAGGCCTATGTCATAGGTCGTGTGCTTCGACTTTACTTTGCTAGGTCGTAAACGACCTAAAACTCGTGCTAACTCGTACGCCTACTCACCTTCCTTTCTCAGTCCCATATAAATTCATTAGGTCGCTGCTTCTTCTCCACTTAATTGCTTCAATTTCCCGCCTTGCCATTATCAGAAATTTGCGATCTTAAGGACAAGTTCAAGTTAATCATTCAACGATTCATCCTCGCTATCAGATTACGTAAGTATCCTCGACTTCTATCCATTCCATGATCACCATCGAACCGTGAACTCTAATCTCCGGGCCAATTTTGTACGCCATGCTTCAATTCGAGTTGCGTTGTGATCAATTTCTGATCATTATTGGTTATTGTTGTTGTGATTTATGAGCGTACAGTAGGCGACTGGATCTATGACAGATCGGAGATGAGTTGAATTGGTTTTTCGAATGATTTGATGGAATGAAAAGATGACGAATTTTATGAAGAGGATGATGGATTTCCGTTGTACTTGCGATAACGGGTTGTTGGGTCCGGTAAGGGATTGCGTGGAGAGGAAGTCAGCGACCTAATGAGATCTGGACGACCTAAGAGTTAGGTCGTGTTGGGAATTGCGCGACTTAAGTCTTACGACCTAAGAAACTTGACAAACCTAAGTAAAACCGAACAACCCTCTGCGACCTAAGTGGTTTCCGGCCTACACAAGGTCATGAGCGACCTAGGACATGAACCATTTGGACTTAAGGAAATTTGCATAGCCTTGAATTCTTCGATTTGCCCTGTGCGACCTAAAGATGCCTCGACCTATGATGGGTCGCTAAACGACCTAAGACTTAAACAAATTCTGCACTGCCCTGAACAACATTTTAATTTGCACAGAGCGACCTAAAATTTGCTTCGACCTATGATAGGTCGCTGAACGACCTAGGACTTGTGTAGTTTGGGCAGAACTTGACTGAGCTTTGAATTTGAACTGAGTTGTACTCCTTTGCGAATTGCTTTGACTTTAATATTAATAACCTGTTAAATACAATATTTGCACAAAACTTGGGACGAATATACTGCCATTGACCGCCCACATCGAATGACAGATTAGTCGATAAAGAATAATCAGCTTAAATGAACTGTGTGAATGAAATGCTGCAAACTAATCAATTCGAGTGAAGTATTAAAGCAAAACTAAGATAGTCAACTAAAGCTGTTTCGTTTGCATTAACACTTGACGCAGCGGATAATTCAAAACGATCTTCAATCGATGATAGTAGCAATCTGTGTATTGATGGATACTGAAATGATCGAATTCGTTGATCCGAAGATACCGAACTCTAGCTATCTCTGACTCGTTGATCCGAAGATACCGGGAAAGAGATCTACGATTCTTCGACGTTGATCTTGCGCACAAGATACCGTGAATCGGCTTCAACAAACGATGATTCGAGCGCACTCGAATGACGTAAGTGGAGATAGGAGATACACTCGACTACCAATTAAGATTGAAAGCACAAAGCTAACAAAAGAGAATTTTATTCGAAAATCAACAACCTTTACAAATGAGAGACCCGGCCTATTTATAGGCGTTTTACAATTCACACGAAAAAACAACAAAATTACACCATCTCCTAAGTCGTTTCTGACTCATAGCTCACGACTCATCATAAGTCGTATACGACTTATCAGCTTACAGTACAAATGACTCACGACTTATCACATTATACAATACAACCGTCTTACGACTCAAAGATTACAACACTAATTACAAACATACGACTCAAAACATATGTACAGAACGACTTACGACTTATAACAGATGCGACTTATCAACCAACACAACAGCAACTTCCTTCGACTCAAGAACCCACGGTGTAGATTAACTCGCATAAGGATCTACGGCAACAGACTTTAGCGACTTACAAACAGGCGGCATCCCAGATCACAACGACTTAAAGAAATCAATGGTTGAGATTAACTCGGCAGAGAAAACAACGGTAACCATCCTCGGCGACTTAACTCGTTAGGTCGTTCACGAGACTTAACTAAGTCGTAACTCGGTGACGACTTATCACCTGTTCCCTTAAGTCGTTCCCAGCACTTGCTCCTATAGTTTTTAGGTCGTAACCCAGTACTTCCTTAGGTCGTAACTCGGTAGGTCTTCCTGGCGACTCAATATCTTTGATAATCTGCACCTTTCCACTAGTTAGGTCTTCCATTCTCTTAAGTCGGTCATGACTTAAGTGACCCATCATGTTAAGTCGGTCGCTTATGTGTTCAGCTTCCTTGAGTCGGTCACGACTCATAGTCCCTTCCATAAGTCGCGTACGACTTATGCCTTCATTTGCACCTTCCTTGAGTCGGTCACGACTCATAGTTCCTTCCATAAGTCGCGTACGACTTATGCCTTTATTTGCAGCTTCCTTGAGTCGGTCACGACTCATAGTTCCTTCCATAAGTCGCGTACGACTTATGCCTTCATTTCTGGCCTGAGCTACATCATCCTCCCCAGGTTGAGAGAAATTTGACCTCGAATTTGCACACTCTTCATCCTCAACAAATTCATCCCCATGATATGCTACGAGATGCTTAACATTGAATACGTCAGAAGTATACACATCATCTGGCAGCTTCAATTTATAAGCATTTTCATTGATTCGTTTCACAACTTCCACCGGACCAATTTTTCGTGCTTTCAATTTATTGTACGTTCCCACCGGAAAACGATATTTTGTTAACACTGCATAAACCAAATCACCTTCTTGAAATTCAACATTTCTTCGTTTCAAATCTGCAGATTGTTTATACTTCTCATTTGCTTCCTCCAATCGTTCCTGAATGATTTTATGACATTCCGTCAACCCTTCAACAAAATCAGCAGCTTTCTTAACTGTCTTCTTCGATTGTGGCACTACCGTCAAATCCAACGGTCCCTTCGGTAAGCTCGAATAAACGATCTGGAATGGACTGAACCCAGTACTTCGATTCATTGCATGATTATGGCCAAACTCTGCCTGGCATAACTTCATATCCCAACTCTTCAGATTATCTTGAACAAGACACCTCAACAAGTTTCCCAACGATCTGTTCAGAACCTCGGTCTGTCCATCCGTTTGCGGGTGATAAGCACTACTAAACTTCAGCTTCGTTCCCACCATTTTCCACAAACTCAACCAAAAGTGACTCAGAAATCGAGTATCTCTATCCGACACAATAGATTCTGGCAATCCATGAAGTCGATAGATCTCCTTGAAAAACAATTGAGCAACATGAACAGCATCTGCCGTCTTCTTGCAAGCAATAAAATGTGCCATCTTCGAAAATCTGTCCACCACAACGAATATAGAATCATTTCCCCTTTGAGTTCTAGGCAAGCCCAAAACAAAATCCATATTGATATCCACCCATGGTTTTATAGGCACTGGTAATGGCATATATAAACCAGCATTAGTCGCAGTTCCTTTCGAAACCTGACAAATATGACAACGCTCCACAAACCTCTCTACTTCCTTCCTCATTGATGGCCAAAAGTAAGATTGCGAAATCAATTGTAGTGTACGGTCTCTACCCACATGACCTTCTTCGTGCAATTCTTTCACAATCTTCAACCGTAAACTGCAATCTGGTATACATAATCGAGTTCCCTTAAACAGAAAACCATCTGCCATCCCAAATTCATTAGTATTTCCGTCTTTGACTTTCTCAACAAGCTTTGCAAAATAAGGATCTTCTTCAAACAATTCTGGCAATAATTCAAACCCTGTCACTTCAACTTTTAGTGTAGTCAACAAATGACTCCTTCGACTCAAAGCATCAGCGACTCGATTCGTCACCCCTGACTTGTGTTTAACAACAAAAGTAAACTGTTGCAAATATGCGATCCACGATGCATGTCTCGCTGAAATCTTGTCTTGTCCTTGTAAGTGCTTCAATGCTTCATGATCAGTGTAGAGAACAAACTCCTTCTGAAACAAGTAATGTCTCCAGTGTTTGATTGATTGCACAACAGCATAAAACTCCACATCGTATGTACTGTATCTCATTTTTGCCCCTGACAACTTCTCGCTAAAGTATGCAATAGGACGCCCTTTCTGACTCAACACCCCTCCAATCCCAACCTTTGATGCATCAGTGTGTAGTTCAAATACCAACTGAAAATCTGGCAACACTAGGATTGGTGCAAAAGTCAACAACTTCTTGATCTTCCCAAAAGCATCCCCTACTTCCTCTGTCCATGCAAACTGCTTTCCTTTCATGCAATCTGTAACAGGTGCCATCACACTACTAAAGTGTGGAATGAATCTTCTGTAAAATGAAGCCAACCCGTGAAAACTACGAACTTCTGTTATTGTCTTGGGTTGCGGCCAATCTCTGATAGCTTCGACTTTACTTTGGTCAACCAGTGTGCCTTCCTTCGAAACAACATATCCCAGAAATAAAACACTACTCGCCATGAACACACATTTCTTTGTAGCAGCGTAAAATTGTTCTTCACGAAGAATAATTAACACATTCTTCAAGTGCTGAACATGCTCTTCTGTACTAGCACTGTAGATCAGAATATCATCAAAATAAACCACCACAAATTTCCCAATGTACGATCGGAAAATTTGATTCATCACCCTCATGAATGTACTCGGCGCATTTGATAGACCAAACGGCATTACTAGCCATTCATACAATCCTTCCCTCGTCTTGAATGCTGTCTTCCATTCATCACCTGGTCTAATGCGAATCTGATGATAACCGCTTTTCAAGTCAATCTTAGAAAATATTACGAACCCACTGATCTGATCCAGTAAATCATCAAGTCTCGGCATCGGAAATCTGTATCTGACTGTGATCTTATTCAATGCTCTACTATCGGTGCACATCCTCCATGTCCCATCCTTCTTGGGTACCAATAAAGCTGGTACAGCACAAGGACTCAGACTCTCCTACACACGACCCTGTTCAAGCAGTTCTTCCACTTGCCTCCGCAACTCCTCATGCTCTTTCGGACTCATTCTGTAGTGTGGTCTGTGAGGTAACATAGCTCCTGGAACAAGTTCTATTTGATGTTGAATGTCCCTCAATGGCGGTAACTCCGTTGGCAACTCTTCTGGAAATACATCATCAAATTCTTTCAGAACTGGTTTTACTTCTTCTGGTACTTCAACCACTTCTTGACTCTCTCGTCCAATCAACAAAAATATTTCAGGCTCTTCCTCAACCTCCTTAACAAACTCCTTTAAAGATAACAAAGTTTTCAACTCTTCAATCTCTTCCGACTTACTTTCTCCTTGTGATCTCTTCTTCGGAACTAAGATAATCTTCATACCTTCAAACATAAAACTGTAGCTATTGGTCCGACCGTCATGTTGTACTGCTCGATCATACTGCCATGGTCTTCCCAATAATAAGTGGCAAACATCCATCTCTACTACATCACACCAGATTTCGTCTTTGTATTTCTTCCCAATAGAGAATGGAACACGAACTCGCCTATCCACTTTTACTTCTCCTCCTTTTCTCAACCATGCTAACTTGTACGGATTTGGATGCTTCTCTGTCTTCAATTTCAACTTTGTCATAGCCTCGGTTGAAACGATATTGTCATAGCTTCCGGCGTCAATCACAAATTTACACACCTTCCCCAGAATAGTGCACGTCGACTGAAAGATATTACTCCTCAACCAACTAGCTTCCTCCTGCTTCGGTGTCAAACATGATCTCCTTAGCATTAGATTACAACCTTCATCTCCTGACGCAATATCCTGCTCATCCTCCTCAACTGGACTAGAACAATCTCCATCAACATCCTCATCCTCAACTTCTGCAATCATGTTTCTCTTCTTTGGCTTTGGACACTCATTGCTTTTATGACCCAATTCCTGGCAATTGTAACATTTGAAACCATTGTTAAACTTTGCCTTCTCAGCCTCCTTCACCACTGGTCTACTGATAGGTTTAGAAACATTAGAACTCCCACTAACACCCATCACTTGATTGTTAGAATTAGTAAACACACCACCTCCTCGTCTCCCTTGCTTCTCCCAAGCCAACGCTTTTTGATGTGCCTCTGCTACAGATCTTGGATCGAACATATTAACCATATCCTGAATCTGTATTCTCAATCCCCCAATGAATCTCGATGTCAGCTGCTCTTCTGTTTCCATAATATCATTCCTCGCAATAAGTTGGTAAAATTCATCAGCATAGTCATTAACTGTCTTTGTGCCCTGCCTCAAGTTCTGCAAACGTTGATACATCAGTGACTGATAATTGTAAGGTAAGAACGTTGCTTTCATCAATTTCTTCATCTTCTCCCAAGATTCAACTTTTGACTTCCTCATTCGTTCACGTGTAAGCTTGGTTTGCTGCCACCATGCCAAAGCTCTACCCCTCAGCCTTGTAGCAACCAACTTCTCTCTACGTTGTTCTGGAACTTCCTTGAAATCAAAAATTTCTTCAACATTAGCCATCCAATCTAGAAACTCCTCCGCTTGCATACCACCTTTGAATTCAGGAATTTCAGTCTTCATCCCCGACTCCCACTTGTGATCATACTCAGAGTAATTTCTTCCTTGACCTCGTCCTTGACTACTACCACCATCATACTCTTCTTCAAAATCAGAATTATATCGTTGTCTATCTCGTCCACCCACATCTCTACCACCTTCACGCCTACCACCATCATCCCTTCTATCTACATTCCTCCTACGCCTTTGATCTTCGTCAACACTTCTGTCTCGATTGGAATGTGGCGAGACTCTACTACCTCCGTGGTTAGATTCTGGTGAAACCCTTCTCCGATTTTGATTCATCTCTAACATCATCTTCTCTAATCGCCCAATGCCTTCATCCAACTTCTCATTGAATTTGTCACTTATACGTTGCTCCATTTGCTCAGCATCTTCCCTCTTATATAAATCTTCCACATTTTGGTGACGATTAGCTCTACGTGGCATCATGATTGTAAATTGTACAAACTTCAACAAACTCAACTTCAAAAATTCAAATTTCTCCTTTGGCGCGCGCAAACTTCACGGCCCAAGCTCAAACAATTCTCGAACTTAGATCCAAAATAGAATGGATCGAAAGCTTCCACTTCGTTGCTAATCGCGATGAACACGATGGACAAAGTTTCGGCCTCCCACTCAAATTCGAACTCCAATCTTCAAATTGATGCAAACAACTTCAACTAGTTGCTCTCGGCTTAACACTTCAACTCAGCAATCTCCTCAAACTTCAAAATGATTAGGCTCCAAGTCTCGATCCAGCTATGATTGGCTAGAACAAGCTCTGATACCAAAACTGACGCAGCGGATAATTCAAAACGATCTTCAATCGATGATAGTAGCAATCTGTGGATTGATGAATACTGAAATGCCCGAATTCGTTGATCCGAAGATACCGAACTCTAGCTATCTCTGACTCGTTGATCTGAAGATACCGGGAAAGAGATCTACGATTCTTCGACGTTGATCTTGCGCACAAGATACCGTGAATCGGCTTCAACAAACGATGATTCGAGCGCACTCGAATGACGTAAGTGGAGATAGGAGATACACTCGACTACCAATTGAGATTGAAAGCACAAAGCTAACAAAAGAGAATTTTATTCGAAAATCAACAACCTTTACAAATGAGAGACCCGGCCTATTTATAGGCGTTTTACAATTCACACGAAAAAACAACAAAATTACACCATCTCCTAAGTCGTTTCCGACTCATAGCTCACGACTCATCATAAGTCGTATACGACTTATCAGCTTACAGTACAAATGACTCACGACTTATCACATTATACAATACAACCGTCTTACGACTCAAAGATTACAACACAAATTACAAACATACGACTCAAAACATATGTACAGAACGACTTAAGACTTATAACAGATGCGACTTATCAACCAACACAACAGCAACTTCCTTCGACTCAAGAACCCACGGTGTAGATTAACTCGCATAAGGATCTACGGCAACAGACTTTAGCGACTTACAAACAGGCGGCATCCCAGATCACAACGACTTAAAGAAATCAATGGTTGAGATTAACTCGGCAGAGAAAACAACGGTAACCATCCTCGGCGACTTAACTCGTTAGGTCGTTCACGAGACTTAACTAAGTCGTAACTCGGTGACGACTTATCACCTGTTCCCTTAAGTCGTTCCCAGCACTTGCTCCTATAGTTTTTAGGTCGTAACCCAGTACTTCCTTAGGTCGTAACTCGGTAGGTCTTCCTGGCGACTCAATATCTTTGATAATCTACACCTTTCCACTAGTTAGGTCTTCCATTCTCTTAAGTCGGTCACGACTTAAGTGACCCATCATGTTAAGTCGGTCGCTTATGTGTTCAGCTTCCTTGAGTCGGTCACGACTCATAGTCCCTTCCATAAGTCGCGTACGACTTATGCCTTCATTTGCAGCTTCCTTGAGTCGGTCACGACTCATAGTTCCTTCCATAAGTCGCGTACGACTTATGCCTTTATTTGCAGCTTCCTTGAGTCGGTCATGACTCATAGTTCCTTCCATAAGTCGCGAACGACTTATGCCTTCATTTCTGGCCTGAGCTACATCAACACTACACTTGAGTTTTAAGTTAACAAGCCCTGAAATCTTGTAATCGACCAATTGTAAACTAATTTAATTCCAGTTATGTTTACATTCTGTTTTTGTTAGTTATGCACAACACTTCACACTTTTTAGGAAACGTGCACCTTGATATTTGAACTTCTAGTTGATTGTGTAGAATGGCATCTCAACAAGAAGATATAGGACCATCTGGAGAAGCTTTCCCAATTGCCAACCCATTGATCGACCCTCCAGAAAGAACTCCGACCAGATCTTCAAACAACTGTGCATCCAGTTCGGTATTGCCAAAGCAGATGCTTTATTTCCTGGAGCAAACGACACTGCTGACAGGCCACCTCTTGGTTTCGTCGTAGTGAATCGCCAGATGTGTTTAAGCGGAGCTATTCCACCTTTTAATGATTTCCTTCGATAGCTCCTTCTTCGATTAACTATCTCCCCCTTTCAGCTGCACCCTAATGGCCATGCCATCTTAATGGGATTGTGTGTATTGTTCAGGAGGACGCTCAACCGTTTTCCGAGCTTCGAAGAGATTTGTTACTTGTGCACTTTTGCTAGAAACAAAGATCACCCTTCTATCACGCTTGTGAGAAGTGCTCGGAACCGTAAGTTGATTCTGGACTTGCCCGAAAGTGCCCATGGATTCTTAAGCCAATTCTTCTTTGTCCGGTGTCCTTCGGAATATTATGCCGTCTAGAGAGTCGGAAGTAAGATTGCCTTTCTCCGGTCTCTTCATTTTCTGAACTTTTCGAAATTCGAGCTGTCAAATGCTTAACTTCGTTCTTTACTTTGTGCAGCACTTCCTCCTCCACTTCGAGATCCCAACCTTAAGTCAACCTTAGATACTTTGAGTGCTGTGGATGCTGAAGAGAGGAGTGCCAAATTTTTGCTGAAAGATGAGTTTCTGCACTAGTTCGGACTTTTGCACTCCTCCAGATCGAATCAGATTCGTGAAATCTCTAGTTCTGATACAGAAACATTAGTTGCCTCGGGCTCTCGAGTAGAGATATCAAATGCCCCAGCTTCTGCAGAAGAAGTTGCATCGGACGGACCTATTGTAGAGGCTGCTTTGATAAAATGCTCCGCATATACTGATGTTGTGGGGTCGTCAGGCAAATTGCCACTTTCCCCATTCATCGAAGAAGATGAGGCCTCTCAACATTCTGGAAAGGCGGTCAATGTGGGAATTGAAGGGAAAGGTCCCGTCGGACATATTGGCGATGATATCTTCGAAGGGTTGAGTGATTTGATGGTAACCTCGCAGGAGTTATTTACGGATGACACTCCAAAAGCTATTTCTCCTGTTGTCGAGGCGACTTCTTCCTTACGAGTTCCGACACCTTCTACACCAGTCGTTGCCGTTCCCACATTACAGCGTGGTTTGTAGTTTGACGCACGTAGTTTGCACGCCGCACACACTTAGGATTTTTCAGCACTTATAAGCACCTATCCTTTTTTCGGGAGATTTCTAAACTTCATTTCTTTTCCATTTTCAGATTCTCCGATGGGGCGTTCTGGCTCATATTACGACAAATTTCAGCGCTATGGGGGCCGTGGAGCTTATGACTTTAGGCGATATCTCAATGCCCCGAGAGAGACGGATGAAGAAAGAGCTATTAGGAAGGCTCAAGAGAAACGAGACTATGAACAAGAGAAGCGGGATTATGAGCATCAGTATAGGAGGAGAGATGAGCGATACGACTCTTCCTATAGAGGCGACAGTTCTCATAAGCGAAAGTCTTATGACGATAAAGGGAAGACTCATATTATTGACGATCCAAGCAAGCGGGTCAAGCCTAGCGAAAAGGACGCATCTGCAATTTCTGAAAAGACGCCTGCTTCAATTCCTCTTGATATCCCCACTAACTCTCCTGCTCTTGAGAAGTCTGACATCCAATCAATCATTAATAGACCCCAGTATCAAATTGGGCAAGGTCCGCCAATTCTTCAAAGTCGGTTCCCGCAGTGGTGTTTAAAAAGGGTGCGCTTTGACCTTGACTTGGTCCCAATCGATAAATCAGATATGCTGCGCAGCCTTGATGCCGTCAAACTTAATATCGAAAGGGTGTCTGGATGGCAAAAGCTTGTTGACGAGCTGTAAAGGGTCAACCGTGCGAATCTTGAAGCCATGCTGACCATGGAGAATGACAAATCTGAGTGGGCTAAAATTTGCAAACAGCATGATGCCGAGATGACGAGCATTGCTGATGATAATGCGAGACTTTAGTCCGCGGTTAAAAAACTCAAGGAAGATCTCGCCGCTTCTTCTGCTTCGCAATCTCAGAAATAAGAAGTGTTTCAAAAACAAGTGCGGGATGCGCACGCTGCTCAGAGGGATGCTGAGATGAAATTCGCGGCTGAGCAATTCGTTGTTGAAGAATACCGCAAAAATAACACTCAGTTGTGGGAAACAGTTAACTCCCAGAACGTGGAGATCGAATTGCTGAAGTCTCGACTTGCTAAAGCTGAGAAAGAGCGTGATGAGGCTGTTGCTGGTCGAATTGCAGCCGTTACCGAAAAAGAAGCAGCTGAGCAATCGCATGAGGCAACGAAAGCTAATGTCAGCTCTACCTTATTCGACTTTTATTTACACAGCATTTTGGGTCATGGGAGTCTCTCCTTTCTGGGTCCTGAATATGAAATTACTCTAGCCAAAGTGTGGGAAGCCACAGTTGATATGTTAGGCGGTGCCGGCTACGATGAGGCAGAGCTTGAGGCACGTTATCTTGACGACGAAACTCATGCTACTCTTGCTAAAGGTAAGGAGCAACTTGCTAAAGTGCAAGCTGAATCGACGGGAGAAGAACCTCCAAAGGAGGAAGCTCCTCTAACTGCCCCCGTTCATACTTCAACTTCGGCTGATGTTAACATTATGGACTCCAGTTCCCATTCTACGCCTCCATCTAAAGTTGCCAAAGAAACTGCAACCACTCCCACTGAGGATGAGGCCCTGGACGATGTTGAGGCCGAGAAATTCGAGATTGATCTCGCAAAGCCAACTCCTCCAGGTAACTTTGGCGTCGACCCGGGTCCAGTGAATCATTTATTTGATCTAACCGAGTTTGATGACCTTCTTACTTATTACTTAGGCTTTGATGAACCGATACCTTCTCTTTTCTCGGAGAATACCGATTTTAACTTCTTTTCTTCTACAGCGGAGGCATCGAGCGCTATACACTCTTCTCCTCTTCTAGCTGTTCCTCCTCCAACTCTTCAAGTAACTCCTGCTTCTCAACCAGGTTCGTAGGAAGAGCAGATAGAAGCCCTTCGAGGCTTGGAGGATCCACCCGCTTCACAAGAACAAAAGGCGGAGAACCTTGAGGACTCCGGAGTAGTCTCTTGATGATAACACTAAGCTTTTTGCGCTACTTACTACTTCGGGAAGTGAGTCTTCCTCGAAGAGGAAAGGGAAGCGCACGATAAAAAAGAAAAAGAAGAGCGCTTCGGCTGATGAGAAGAATATTGAAGAAGATCCAGCTGCCCCTCCTTCTCCTCCTTCCCCAACTCATCCACAACGGCTTTCAAAACTGATTATCAAGCCGGGAAAGAGTTCCAAGGGTGGTCGGAAGAAGGAATGATAAGCTAGCCTTTATGCTTCTTGTTTTGCTTTTTTGGATGTATTGACCGGAGATTGTGCGGGTACCGGTCCCCGCTTCTTTTTGAGATCTGCACATATAAGAATGTTCACAGTATTGAATAAAATAATTCTTTTACTTGTACAAACTCTTGTTTATGTGAGAATGTATCTATTTCTCATTTTACTGTAAAATAAGTGATTCTTTTTACTTGTACAAACTTTCTATCTGTGTTTGAGAATGCTTTTATTTCACATCTTTTCTGCATGATATTGTAATGTGCTTGTGGTATGTTGCTTGAATACTACTTCTATTGTTGTAGTTGTATTGTATGGTATTTCCCCTATACCACAAGTGAATTGCAATACCTTTTTGTTTTGGCGAGGCTTATACTCTTATTTTTGACGAATAACCATTCCGTTTTTGAGGGAACAATTATCCTACTAAAATGGAGCATGTCTCGTTTTTTTGGAAGAGGTTTCATGTTTCAACTTTCGGAGATAGCCACTTCATATTTCTGAGAAGTGCAATTTTTATGTAGTAAAGTATGCCTTTGAAGAGGGCTTTATGTAGCATTTCGACTTTTTAGGAAGAACTTCCTGATATGAATAAGTTAACCTTCCTTTGAGAGTTAAAATGTGCTTCCGGAGAAGGCTTTTTTGTTCGAGCATTCTATTTTAGGACATGCCTCCGAAGAGGGCTTCTCTGAAGAGTTGTGCCTCCGAAGAGGGCTTGTGCCTCCGAAGAGGGCTTGTGCCTCAGAAGAGGGCTTGTGGTGCCTCGGGAGAGGGCTTTTGCCTCCGAAGAGGGCATGTGCCTCCGAAGAGGGCTTGCGGTGCCTCGGGAGAGGGCATTAGCCTCCAAAGAGGGCATGTGCCTCCGAAGAGCACTTGCGGTGCCTCGGGAGAGGGCTTTTGCCTCCGAAGAGGGAATGTGCCTCCGAAGAGGGCTTGTGCCTCCGAAGAGGGCTTGTGCCTCCGAAGACGGCTTGTTGATTTCCTAGAAGTTACTTTCTCATGGTTGAATGGATCCACGGGGCAGACGCAAGTTGCTCGATTGGATGTTTGTTTGTACAAACGATCGCAATCAATTAACAAGGGCCCTGTTCCTTCAGCTTGGGAAGGTGCCCCTCTGGTGGTTCCACCAATCTTTTTCGATTGAGAAAAGCACTTTCATTTTTGGCGTGCCTCGTTAGATGGCTTTATTGGCCTACGGAGAGGAGCTTTGAATGGTTGGTGTGCTAGGAAGGTTGCTTCCATTCTTGCCGGCCCATGTTTTCTCATCATTTGCTTATCAACGATCCTTTATCATTGTTTTCCCAAGCGCGTCTTCCTTCTCCTTTACAAGTAAATTGCCTTATCCAAAGAAGTGGACTTCACCGTTGAACGACTTCATGGGATAAGCGCAAGTTACCTAGCTGGATGTCTATTTATACCGACGATCACAACCAGTTAACGAGGGCTTGACACAGTGGAGTCGCCAACTTTTTATGTGAAGTTCTTCTCGTATGGGATTTGAATTTGGAACTTTTGTTCGCTTGGTATTTGCTTAATAAGTGACTTATAGGGGTCGCTTGTCTTTGAGACGAGTAAGCCATGTTTTAATGTCCTGCAATTTTGAATCAACATTTTAGCAATACATTTAAAGTATTTACATATCAAAATGAAACATGCATTATAAAATAGTAAAGAACCAAGATTTATAGTGGTTCGGCCGAAAATCGGGCCTACATCCACTTTATAGCTTTTATTCACTTGCACTGATTTACAATATCTTTCAATACAACTGATACACTCATCACTATTTTACAATTTTGAGCAAAGCCTTTTTTAGCAAGGACGTAAGTGGTTGCTGTTCCAGGCCCTTGGAATTGGATCTCCTTCAACAGTTATGAGTTTGAAAGTGCCATCAAGAAGTTTACTGCCTATGACATATGGCCCTTCCCAGTTTGGCCCAAACACCCCAGCGGCTGTCATGATCCTTTTCAAGACTAAATCTCCAACCTCAAAGCCGCGTTGGCGAACTTTAGAGTTGAAGTGCCTGGCTATCCTTTGTTGATAAGCTGAAACTCTGAGTCTAGCTTCTTCTCTTTTTTCATCAAGAAAATCCAGGGCTTCAAGTTGTAGTTTCTCATTTTCAACCTCGTTGAAATGAATTCTTCTATGTGAAGGAACTTCTATTTCCACTGGAATCATTGCCTCTGATCCATATGCCAATGAAAATGGAGTGTGCCCAGTCGCAGTTTTGTGAGTAGTTCTGTATGCCCATAGTGCTAGTGGCAGCTTATCGACCCAACCACCTTTTGCTTTTTCGAGTTGCTTTTTGATGGTCGACTTGATAATTTTGTTCACTGCTTCCACTTTCCCGTTCGCCTGTGGATGAGCCACTACTGAGAAGCTTTTTCGAATTCTGAACCGTTTGCAAAAGTCCTGGAATTCTTCACTATCAAACTGAGTACCGTTGTTTGTGATTATCTTCTACGGCACACCATATCTGCAAATGATATTTTTAGTTATGAAATTTATCATCTTTTTAGAAGTAATGGTGGCCAAGGGTTCTGCTTCAGCCCACTTAGTGAAATAATCAACACCAACAATAGCATATTTGATTCCCGATTTAGCGATTGGTAATGGTCCAATCAAGTCTATTCCCCAAATAGCGAACGGCCATGGGCTGACCATTTGTGTGAGTTCTGTGGAAGGCGCTTTTGGGATTTTTGCGAATCTTTGGCAGTTGTCGCACTTCCTGGAGTAAGCAGCATCATCTCGATTAATATCCGGCCAGAAATACCCATATCGGAGAACTTTCTTGGCTAGAGTTTGACCACCTGAATGATCTCCACATTCTCCTCCGTGTATCTCAGCTAGAATTGTCTTGGCTTCTTCCTTAGTTACACATCGGAGAAATGGCATTGAGAATCCCCGTTTGTATAATCGGCCATCTTGGATTATATATCTTGACGCTTTCCTTAACAGCTTTCGGCGTTCTTTGGAACTTTCTAGTAGTGAGTCATTGAGTAGGTATTCTTTGATTGGAGTCATCCACGATTCATGCTCTTGAGACACAGCCATGATCCAATCAATATCCATCTCATCAATGCTTGGGGCCGACAGAACTTCCACGGGGATTAATCCCAATAATTGAGCCTCTCCAGAACTTGAGTACTTTGCTAGGGAATCCGCCTTCATGTTTTCTATTCGAGGAATGTGACTTATCGTGTATTGATCGAAATCTTCGAGAAGTTCACATGCCTTTGACAAGTATGCGGGCAGATTTCCACCTTTAGCTTGAAATTCTTTCTTTATCTGGCAAACAATAAGCTGGGAATCGCTGAAAATCTGTAACATTTTGACGTTCAATTCTTTGGCAATTTTCAAACCAGCAATAAGAGCTTCATACTCTGCTTCGTTGTTCGTTGAAGGAAATTCCAGTCTCAATGCATAACACAACGACCGTCCTTCGGGGGTTTCGAGCATAACCCTTGCCCCAGAACAGTAATCATTTCTCGAACCATCAATATACAACTTCCACTGGATTGGAATGCCATCAGTTATTTCATTCTCACTATCACCTTTGTCAGTAGATTATGCAATGAAATCTGCCAAAGCTTGTCTGTTGATTGCTTTCCGGGGATGGTAAGTAATATCATATTGGTTGAGTTCAATGTTCCATTTCAAAAGACGACCCGAAGTTTCAGGATGAAACAGGACTTGCTTTAGAGGTTGATCGGTGAGGACCTTGATAGGATGAGCTTGAAAGTATGGTCTCAACTTCCTAGAAGCAATTAGCAAACAATAGGCGAGCTTTTCTATCTTCGAATAATTCATCTCTGCCCCAGTGAACCGTTTGCTGATGTAATAAACTAGACGTTGTATTTTCGTATCTTCTCGTACGAGTGCTGCACTGAGAGCATGAGATGAAATTGCTAAATAGATGAAAAGGTCTTCACCATCACTAGGCTTGGACAGAACTGAAGGTGTTTCCATATGACGAATTAGTTCATCGAAAGCATTCTGGCATTCGGGAGTCCATTCAAAAAATTTCTTTCCTTTCTTTAGAGCGTCAAAGAAGGGAATGCATTTTTCTGTGGCCTTGGAAATGAAACGACTCAGAGCAGCGACTTTTCCATTGAGGCTTTGCATTTCTTTCTTTGTTTTAGGGGCTTTGACCTCCCTTAGGGCTGTGATTTGGGTGGGATTGGCTTCGATGCCCCTAGCGCTCGCAATGAAACCCAAGAATTTCCCGGATTCTACCCCGAACGAACATTTCAATGGATTGAGCTTCATCCCGTACTTTCGAAGAATTGCAAACATTTCCTCCAAGTGACCCATGTGGTCTACTGCTTTCTTTGACTTTACCAACATATCATCAACATAAACTTCCATGGTTCTGCCAATCTGAGGTTTGAACATCGCATTGACGAGCCTTTAGTAGGTTGCCCCTGCATTCTTCAGTCCGAAAGGCATAACTTTGTAGCAATAGAGGCCCACATCTGTGATAAAGCTTGTGTCTTCCTGATCCGGCTCATGCATCATAAACTGATTGTATCCGGAGTAAGCATCCATAAATGATAACAACTCATGCCCAGCTGTTCCATCCACCAATTGATCGATTCTGGGTAGCGGGAAGCAATCTTTGGGGCAAGCTTTGTTTAGGTCAGAAAAATCGATGCATACTCTCCACTTTCCATTTGCCTTCTTAACAAGTACCAGATTTGAAACCCAATTTGGATAAGTGGATTCTTTGATAAAACCGTTCTCCATGAGCCGATCGACTTCTTCCTTTAGCGCCGTCGACCTTTCTGGGCCTTGGGTTCTTCTTTTTTGTTTCACTGGTGTGAACTTTGGATCAATATTCAGAGTATGTACAGCAATTTCCGGGGAGATCCCACACATATCAGCATGACACCAAGCGAACACATCCAGATTGGCTTTTAAGAATGATATCAGCGTGTTTTGAACTGCTATGCTTAGTTGTGAACCTATGTTGAGTACTTTGTTTGGGTCTTTCGAGTCAACAGATATTGGTACTGTTATTTCCACAGGTACCACTCTATTTTCCCTTGTACTGGCCTTCCTGGGGTCCATTTCTTTCCTTGCATTGCTGTGTTCGCCAGTACAAGGGCCACCCCGTAGTTGCTACAGGGTTGGTTCCTTGATGCGGAGCTGCCGCATCTTTTCCCACTTCTCTTTTCCTGGCCTCTCGGAGCTCTACAAAATAACATTCTCGCCCCGCGTTTTGATCTCCCTTAATGACAGCAACTCCATCATCAGTGGGAAATTTCATTGTTAAGCACCACGGAGCGAGGACGGCCCTGAAAGCAGCCAGAGTAGGCCGACCCAAGAAAGCATTTCAGGCGGAGAATCCATCAACAATTACAAAGGTTTGCTTCCGAACCACCTTCTTACGCCCTTCGCCCATTTCAACAAACAAGTCAACTGTTCCAATTAGCTGTTTCAGCTCTCCTGTAAATCCAGCTATCTTGTGTGATGAAGCTTGTACGTCTGCCATTGGAATTTTGATTTGGTCAAATGTCTTTTTAAAGAGTATGTTGCACGAGGCGCCGCTATCAACCAGCACCCTTCTTACAAATAGCCGGCCTAATACCGACAGAGACAACCAAAGGGTCCTCGGTAGGAGCCTCCACATCAATAGAATCTCTGGTTCTGAACATAATATCATCATGAAAAGTCTTTTGCTGCTTCAGAGGTGCAGCATCTTCCAAGATCAAGACACTTTCTTCAGCTGGGGCATATTTCAAAGCTCTAGCATACCTTTCCATCTCACCCCAACTCCTGCCAGCCGGATGAGGTCCTCCTGTGATCACATTGATAACAGGTCTTTCCTTTTCAGCAGGCCGCTCTCCTGGACCAAATTAATGAGCTGGAGGCAGCTGCCCTTGGCTAGATGAAGATGGGTCTTTTCTATTTCTTTTAACGTACTGCTACAACTTATTCTCTCTTAACAATTCTTCAATCAAGCTCTTTAAGTGACGGCACTCATTGGTATCATGGCCTGGTTGATTATGAAATTGGCAAAATCTCCCACTTTGAGCAGCATTTTTTCCAACTTTTACTGATGGTGGCTTCGGATATTCAACAGCATCTTTATTGGCGATGAAAATATTCTCTGGTGTATCAGTTAGAGGGGTAAAATCTGAGGGCTTGAGAAAGCGGGGTTTTTTGAGATCCTTCTGCTTCTTTCCACCACTACTCTCCCTCTTCTGATTTACAAATTCTTTTTTGTTCTGAGCAGTAGCATTATTTTCCACCACTGTTGTCACTACTTTAGCTGATGGTGAGAGATTTTCTAGGCGCATGAACTCATCAGCCTTTTTGTAGAATTTTTCAAGCGAATTTGGTTCCTTCATTTTTAACCATTTTCCAAATTCGCTTGACCTGTCAATAGCCCGCATTAAGTAGTTTAAGACCATTCGCGGTTCCGCGTTATCAACTTCTGCTAGGGCTATATTAAAGCGATTCAGGAAGGATTTGATGGGTTCTCCAAGGTTCTGTTCGAGACTAGAAAGAGACATTATATCCTTTGCTCTCGAAGTGTATAGTCTGAATTGTTCCTTGAATTTCCGAGTTAGATCGGAAAATTGATCAACAGATCGTACGGGAAGTTTGGTGAACCAAAGTAGCGCCACTCCTTCCAAGTACACCGGGAAATATCGGCACTTAATCTCATCAGTTGCTCTAGCGCCAGTCATGTGCCAATCATATTTGTATCAAAATTGATTTGGGTCACTTGTTCCTCGATAGGCAGGAATGGTAGGAGGAACAAATTTTCTGGGAAACTCCGCCTTTAGAATCCTTTCGGTAAATGGAGTTTTACTCAGAGCAAAACCCCAATCATTCTCATCTTCGTTTCTCTGCCTGCTTTCCTTCATTATCTACCGAATCATGCTGGAGAGATATTCCTCATTGTTTAATGACTTTGCGGAATAGACTTCGGCCATTTTCTCAGAAGTTTGTCCTGGTAAATGTTTGCCGAAAACTGGCGTTGGCCTAGATCCTTCAGCTTGGAGGGGTGCCCCTTCAGCAGCGCCTGATCCCCATTGAGGAATATTTCTTCCTTCAGAGTTGTGGATAGCATCAGCAATGTTTTCTTCATTGTTCACTGGCCTTTGACTAGCCCCAAGCAAATCGTTCAACTTCTCCATCATTAAAGTATTCTGAGTTTCGATTTGCTGATATAGTCCGGATACAGCTGCATCTAGCTCTTCTCGTGTTACTCCGATGCTTGGAGCCGCTTGACATGGAGAAGGAGAAGTGGCGGTATTATTGTGAACATCTTCAGATCTGACAGATTTGCGTTTTCTTTCAGGAGCCATTATATCCAACAAACTTCTAGTCTTGAAAGAAACTTTTTCAACGAACTTTCGCGAAGCAATGGCGACAATAGTCCTGAGTTGGGTTCTCAGTGAAAGCACCAAAATGTTAACGCTAAAAATTGAACGTTAACACCTGATGTGTGTTGTGAAGTTGTGAAAGCACCACCCGTGATACGGGAACAAGATATAAGCAGTAAAATAGCTGAAAGCGGTAAAAGACAGCAGATTTATAGTGGTTCGGCCCGTAATTGAGCCTACGTCCACTTTATACTCTTTTATTGCTGATTTTGGTTACAAAATGATACAATGCTCTTCAAAATACAATATATTTCGATTCCTAAACACTTCAGACTATTAGCTCAAGCTTCGATGTTGAAGATCTCCTCGAATTCATGTTGAATGCGGTAGATTTCTCTCAAAGCTTGTTGTAATGTCTTGGGTGATTAGAGCTCTTCAAATGTTGGATGAGTTGAGAATTCGGCAGAGTAACGATGCTTCAGAAAATGATCGTCCAAAAGTCCTCTCAACGTTGGAGTTAGGGGGGTATTTATAGGAATGGTTCAGGGCGAAATTTAATCCCCAAGTCTTAGGTCGTGTACGACCTAAGCTAGGTCGTAGGTCGCGAGTGACCTAAGAAAGGTCGTAGTAGGTAGTGAACGACCTAATTAAAAAACACATAAGGAGTTATCTGAACTCGTTTAAATTGGGCAAGTTTTAAGTCGTGAGCGACCTAAGGCAACGACCTAAGGAATAGTTGCTGAAGCCTTTAGGTCGTTGGACTGCTTTATGAAGTTAAGTTGCTGAGACGTTAGGTCGCTGGCTTCCTTAGGTCGCTAGGGATGTTAAGTCGTGAGGTTTGGGTCGCCAAGCTATTAGGTCGCAACTTCCTTTACAAAGTTAGGTCGCGAAGTCGCTTTAGGTCGCAGAGTTTCTTCAGCAGTTAGGTCGCGAAGTAGTTAGGTCGCTGGACTGCTTTATGAAGTTAAGTTGCTGAGACGTTAGGTCGCTGGCTTCCTTAGGTCGTTAGGGATGTTAAGTCGTGAGGTTTGGGTCGCCAAGCTCTTAGGTCGCAACTTCCTTTACAAAGTTAGGTCGCGAAGTCCTTTTAGGTCGCAGAGTTTCTTCAGTAGTTAGGTCGCGAAGTAGTTAGGTCGCTAGGTCGCAGCTTCTTATAGGTTGCTAGGTTCCTTTGGTCGCTAGGTACCTTAGGTCGTTAGCTTCTTAGGTCACGAAGTTTGGAACCACTAGGTCGCTAACTTCTTAACTTGGTAGGTCGTTGACTCCTTAGCTCGTTAAGTCGTTCATCCACTTAGGTCGTAAACTCCTTAGGTCATGAAGTTCCTTAGGTCGCGAGATTTCTTAAGTCGCAACCTCCTTTAGGTCGCAGAGTCTTTAGGTCGCAGAGTTTTAGGTCGCCACTAAAATATGGGTCAACAAATATAAAATTGTTTTATATTGTGATGATTGATTTATTGAGTGGTATATGGATTCTGGTCGGTATTGTCCATACAACTCTATCGATAGGGATCTCTAAACACTTATATAGAACAATTCGACATGATATTGTTTTAAAATTGGGTAAATGAAATAATTTTACCTCGATTATATTCCGTATATAAAGAAATAATTTTTCAGAAATTATTAAAGTCCATATAATTGATTGTTTAGTTGTTGAAAATGTAAATATATATAAGTTAATTAAAAGTTGTTTGAATAAGTTAAATGAAAACAACAATTGTAAAAGAGTAAATTGTATAAGCAAATGAATTATAATGTATGAAGTTATAATTAAAATTATTTACAATGGTAAAATAATCTTATATATAAATAGTGAAATTTTATAAGTAAAAGATTTGTAAATGTGATTTATAATCTGAAATAAAATTCCAGAGAAGTGTTTTGAAAGGATTTGATATTTTGGAAAACTATTTTGAAGGAATGAAAAGCTCTAAACTCTTTTCGATGACCGCGACATCATTGGTGTTCATTTTCGGGTTTCCAAAAGAGGAATTGCTGCCAGATTATTTTAAATGAAAGTTGATTGGAAAATTTGGATTTTGTTTTGGTAATTCAAAAGATAAATTGGAATTGATTTCAAAATGGTTTTTGAAAGGTTGAATATAAGTTGTATAACTTATAAAATGAGAAAATGTAAGTGAAACAAATGCTGTTTGAAATTGGAATATAACTTAAGTGATGTTGAACGAAGTTGATTTTGATATCAAAGTAAATTAATAAAGTGAATTTATTAAATAGATGTGAACTTGAGTTATAAATGAAATTCAACTTTATTTGATAAAATGAATTAGCAATTGAATTAACGAATGAATTGAATGTTAATCAATCTAATGAAAATAAGTTGATATGGAATAATGAATATAAGTTTTAATTCATTAAAAGGAAGTTGGATAATTGAATGATAAACCAATTGGAAAATTAAAGTGTTGAACCAAATTGAGTGTAAGTCAATTTAATATCAACCAATTGAAATTAAGGTGTTGAACCAAATTGGATATAAATTAAATAATTTGGTTATGTTGAATAAACATTGGGTGTTATATGATTGTTAGTTGATTGTATATAAATTCATTAAGTGTTAATGAAACCGAATTGACAAATTGAAAGCTAAAGTAATTGAAATCAAATTGGAAGTTAAGCGAATCTTAAATAGAATTGAATTTGATTTGTAAGTTAACCAACTTGAATGTGAATTAGTGAAAGTAAACTAATTGAATATGAATAAATGAATGTTGATAAAATCCAATGTTAATGAATCAAATGTGATTAAATTGAAAACCAATTCATTGAATATTAATGAAAAGTGAATGTATATTGATTTGGTTATGAAGTTGTTGAATGTTTATTGGATGATGGTTGCATTGGTTGATTTGTTGCAATTGCTATGTTAGCACATGTAGTTATTATGTTGCTATATGTTGTATATTGATATTATTTTCTATATGCATGTTCTCATTTGTTTGATTGAGTGTTTAGTAGGTGCGGATGGCGTTTGCTTCGCATTTGCAGTTCGCTTTCGCGCTATAATAGCCATATACGCTCGCTAATAATATATAAGGTACACATCTCGGATTAAATATCGTACTTTTACACTTTTTTCCCTATGGGATGCCTCATCACTTGATGAGATGTATATTTGTGATATATATACACTGTCATTTTTTTTCGGATCGAGCCGCACAAAGGAGGCTATGGCGAAATTTTTCGAAAATTTAAGGCGTTAGAATATTTTTGGAAAATTTGAAAATTTTGGAAAACTTAGTAAAGTTGTTGAAAGAAGTTTAACTATTGGATTTTTGGAAAAGTTAAACACTTAAGGGATTTGAAAATCAAATTTGAACGATTTGTTTTGAAAAGTTAATGGATTTTGTAATTTTTTCCTACTTGGTAATTTCGAGGACGAAATTCTTTTAAGGGGGGAAATTTGTAACGACCTAGAATTTATATTAACTAAAAATTTGAATATTTAATTGATTTTAAATATTAACAAGTTAAATTTATAAGTCGGAAAATTTTAATTTCGAATAACTGGATTTAATTGAGTAAATTAAATCGATAAATTAAATAGTGAAATTCCAGAAATAATTGAAATCTGGATTAAATGTGATTAAAAATGATTTGTAAAGTTATATTTAATCATATTGAAGTTATAATGATGTTATAGAACTTTTAAAATTGAATTTAGAGTTAATCTGTGAAAATCGAATATTTTAATATTTAATCGACTAGTGAAATTAGCCATTTTTCAAACAGTCTCAAAATTGGACGAAACTAGTTCCATTGGATCCGTAATAGTTTGTTATTATCGGATTTCAATTTTCGTAGCAATCGGAGTTGTCGTTTGACCGTGGCAGCTCGAAACACATCGAAATTGTTTTAATATTTATTTGGCGAGTTAAAATAGTCATTTTTTCAAGAAGTCTCGGATTTTGACGAAACCAGTTTCATCGGATCCGTATTGTTAAATTATTGTATGGTTTCAAATTTCGTGTCAATCAGATGTACGGTTTGTCCGGGGCAAGCCAAAACGCATCGAAATCGATTGAATTTAAATTTGATCGTTTAATTCCGTAACTCGCACAGATGACCGAATTAGCTCCCGAAACACGTTCCATTGTGTTCGGAACGCGGGGTAAACTTTAGAAACGTCAGTCGGCACACTCGATTTGGAGTTCGGAAAATTGGAGGAATAGTAAATTGGGAATATTTTCTATAAAAGCACCCCATCCTTCACAAATTTCACAAAACCCTAACTACAAACCCTAGCCGCCAGTTCTAGAGACTAATGGCCGAAATGCTACGAATTTCATCTCCTTCGATCCCCTCATCTACGCGTTTTTAGGCAACAACTTCAACTAGGGAATTGAAGGGCTTCGCGAGCTCTACAATGTGAACGGCTATGATCGCCTAATTCGCGACAGGGAGGCCAAAATCGAGCGACAAAGGTGCCGCATTCGTGCTCGTGCTTCAATCTGGAAAGGCCACCGAGCTCCTCAATACTCGAGCCGTGGGTGAAGCTTGTGATGGCGTTTCATTTGACAATGCTCGATCGACATGAAATTGATCGTGGGTGGTCGCGATTTTCGATTGTTTGACGCGTTCATGGGTTTCGGTCGCGATTCATTTACATAGAGAAGATGATGCGCATGCAAGGGCTGGATCTAGCCTATGGAAAATGTGCGGCCCTGATTAATTAGGGTTACAGATTAAAGATGATTTGTAATTTTTTTTAATATGTACAATGTTTAAAATGTTGTAACTCTTTCATACGAGATCGAAAAATTACGAAACAACTTGCGTTGGCTTCGTTTTGTCGAGCTCTACGGAATGCAACTAGATTGGAAGCGATCGGAGTCAGTGAAAATTTTGAGTGAAATTAAACGTCCGTTTAATTTTATTCAAAATAAAACGCAGGAACGGAATTTAAAGCAAGGTGAGAACTTCTCACTCAATCGAATTGTTTCGATTTATATTTTAAATTGTTAGAATTAAAATTGTTGATTGTATGCCTGAATGATGATTGCTATCTATTGATTGTTAAAATAGACATTATATGCCGTTATTAAGCGGAGGTTATTTATTAAAAACATATACTGCGATAATTCTACATTGAAGTGGAATTGGTATTATATATGTATATAGCAATATATATATTGGAATATATATATATTGGAGTTGTTGATTTCCCGCATTGTATAGCGGATGAGACCCTATTGCGCCGCATAATAGCGGATAATATTTATTAAACCCATATACCACGATATTCCGTACTGGAGCGGAATTGGTATTGTGCTAACATCTGTGGATGCAGGGAAGCAGGTTGGAGGGATCCAACTGGATTCCTCACCAAATATTTATTTGATTACAGATATTGTGATATTTGTTGATTATCATATGATGATATATGATGTTTGATTGTTGTGATTGATGATTGGTGCTGTTGCATCATCGGATCCACTTTTAAAGTTATAAAAATTATGATTTTTGTGAAATATAACCAAAGTGTGATTTTTGAAATAAATAGTTGGTTGATTTATTTTAAATGGTTTAAATTGGGATTTTTGAATAACTATAAACGATTTATATAAAAGATTTATAAAATTGACATTTATAAATTAAAAATATTGGAATTATAAAACGAGTTTTTATAAGTGTTAAAAAGAAGTATAAATGGATTTCATAAGTGAACGAAATTAATAGATTTATAACGTGAAGTTATAAATTGAATAGATTTTTGGTAAAATAAGAGATTTATAAGTAATTAACTTATAAATTAGATTTTTGGTATAAAATTGAGTTATACATTGAATTTGTTAATTCAGGGATTTTATAATTGAAGTTTTATAAATAGAAATGGAATTTATAAACATTGTTTTATAAATCCGAAACCAATTGAATTTGATAAATTAAACATAGAAGTTTAATAAAGGAGATATATTCGTGATTTTGGACAGCGAATTATCCTTTAAGTTAAATGTTGTAATAATAAGAGTTTGGTTGGGAATTTTATCCATGATCTTGGACAGTGGATAATCTTTTAAGAAAAATGTGTAGAAATGTTAAATGTGTTAACGAAGTATATTCACGATTTTGGACAGTGAACATATTATTAAATTAAATGAATATGTTTTGGAGAAGTGATATTACGAAATGAAGTAATTGTTTAAAAAAGTTGTTTTAAAACGTGTTAAGTATCGAATACATAGATTTCAACATTCATTGTTGAAATAGACGTTTTTCGAGAAATAAGGAAATGGTGGACTATAACACTGTTGTTATAGTAAATGGTTTCCAAAAGGAAATATTTTGTGTAGTATTGGGATTTATATATCTATCTAAATTTCGAATACCTATACTAGTGATTTTGAGTTGTCGTAACGATGTTTTATGTAACATTCGTTTTGACTCAAATAAAATTTGTGAAAGAGAATGATTTCCTTAAAGAATGAAATATATACTTAATTCTGATTTAAGTATATCGAATATTTTTCAAGTGTTGAAAATAAATGATTTGTGAATTACTTATTATTAAATAAGTATGGAAATGTTTTTCCAATATGAAATGAAACGTTTTTATTGAGAATTTATCTTTTAAAGATAAATTGAAAAGTGAATATTTGAAATTTGTTTCAAATGGTTAAGTGTGGAAAATTTTATATCTTGTAAAGATATTTTTGGAAATTAAATAATTTGGAAAATTATTTGGAATCTGATGATGTTGCGCATCTTTATTGATAGTTAAATAACCGACTATCAATATTTATCCTTGAATGGGTATTTGTTGTGATTTGCTTGAATTTGAATGCCACACTTATTTTTGAATAAGCGCTCACTATTCGGGTTAGCCGAGAAAGGACCATGGGGTCGTATAACCCATTCCGAATATGTGATACGTCGTAATGAATTTCATTTGATGACCGGTGTTGAAGACCGGATATTTTTGAAAACGGAAGGATTACCGTCGAGTTACTCTACATCGGCTGATCTCCGATATAGAGGTTTTATCACCCTTAGTGACGGGAAGTCCGGACGTGATTTGAAAATTATCCGGATTTGCAAGGGCTTCATGAGAAGTGCCTTCGGTTCTGTTCGATCCCAGAACAGACTTGTATGGATTGTATGTCTGACGTTACAAATTGAGATATAAAGCTGATTTCTTTCAAATACATATCTGTTGGTGGCGGAGAATTTATTCTCTTAGCTTAACACCCTTCTCTGAGACGTATGAGCTCAGAGGTTATGTAGTTGAAATTTATCGGCAATATATTCCCAATTTGGTAATGTGGCATGCTGAGTGTTGTTGTGAAATGATCATTGTTTGATCATTTGTGATATGATCATTTGTTTGATCATTTATCTTTGTGATCATTACTTTGATCATTGTTTACCCAAGTCATGGCTTTGTACCAAAGTGTAGCTTTGTGGACGAGACTTCGTCAGACCTCACACCCCAGAAATGGTCAAAACAGGAAGGATGCGGCAAGGTTCTAGGGAGTAGCGCCCCTTAGTGTATGTCATTCCATCTGGATAGAGGTGGTATCATGGTATGGAGCCCAGATATTTAACCTATGTTGATGCTGCGAGTTTATTACTTTATGGTTGTTGGAAATCGAGGATCCTCGGGAAGATCGGTTACGATCGGGGGATGGCATACGCGTGTCAGTAGTTACCTATTTTTGCATAGGTAACCCGACCTTGTGTTGGCAGAAATCTAACCGTAATGTTAGGTTATTTCTCGGGTCGTCTTTCCAGAGGCGTACCTACGTGGCAATGGGAAGTTTCTTGGCCTAACCATTTGTTGGAAATCCAAAGAAACAATACGAGCCTTGTACAGTTTTAGTTGTAGAACCTGCCATCTAATATGGTAGCTATAGTAGGCATACTATAATGGTACCTATGCCGGCTAAGATTTATATTCTACTTTCAAAATGTTTTCTACACTATGCACTAATAATAATATCAAAAAGGATTTGATTTTGCGTAGTAAGCATCTTTGACTATCATAAGAAGAAATCTCCTCCAATTCTGCGTTTGCATTATGTGTGTGGCGGTAGGTCTTATGGTAGTTTCATCTTCCAAAAGCATTGCGAAATTGACTTTACAATCTTCCTGTTGTCTGTTTTTAAGATAAACTATTTTAAGTTCTCACACCAGTCACCATGACTGACCTAGAGTTTATTGTTTCCTTCCTAAACTCTGGGTGCCCACCAATTTCCACACGGACAGTCTAGAGTCAGGTTATCAGGTCATTCTGGATTCGGGATGCTGTGGAGCTTAATGGCGAGCTGGATGGCGAGACGTACCACTTGTATATGATATTATTTATTCCGCTGTGTATTCTATATGAGGACAAGTTTATATAACTGTCCAGTGTTGTATTGTTGTTGTAAACTCTGATGATGATGTAATGTATAAAATGATATAGTTCTTTGTTTTAAAGATTATTCATTTATCTATTATATGTTGTTCCGCTGCAGTATGTGAGATTATGATATTGTTTATGTTTCTGATGTTGTTCTGTTGTTCTTCTTTCTTTTTCTTCTATCTTTTCTTCTACCTCTTCTTTTAAACCCTAAGAATTCGGTTTTCCGGCATTCGATGGCTCGGCAGTCGATACAATGGACGTATTGATGTCGATATTCGGAAGTCGAAGAATCGGGTTCTTACAGAGTGTCTTCGGCGGGTCTGGAGGGTCGCGCGACTAATGTGGGTGGGGGGAGGGTGGGGGTGGCCATGGGCGAGCGACGTGGTGGTGAGGTCTGATTTGGTGGAGGATGCATGGAGGCATGCATGTTCATTGTTAAAGGCTTGCAGCTGCATGGTGCTGAGGTGTCGATCACGATTAGGGTTAAACGTGATGGTGAGAAATTATGTCTTTGACATTTAATTTAGTTTAATTTAATTTAAATTTGAATCTTAAAAATTCTAACTTGAATAACTTGTGCATACGAACTCAGATTTGGATGCGGTTTCTTCCAATGGGATCATATCGAAATTTCAGACAACATGGAATTGGGTTAGTTTACTTCTAAGGTTATTCAAATTTTGGGTTTTGTTTGAATTTAAAATCGATGATAAATCAAATGTGAGTGATCTAACCCACTCATAAATACAAAACCTTCTTATGTTAGTTGAATTAAATTTATTACGTGATAAGAATATTATTGGTTGTTGTTTGGTACTTTAATTTGACATTTCAATTTAATTTGAATTTATATTGAATTTAATTTACATGTAGATTAATATTGAATTTAAAATGTTAATTAAATACTTAATAATGATAACTAGTTAATTGTTGTTATTTATTGGCTGATTTGGATGATGATTGGGATGGATGTTTATTTGTTGACATTTTTGGATGATTGGATGTTTAAATCTCTGTTATAACTATAAGTTGAAATGATACATACTCGAGTGATCTTATAGATTAGGAAAAATCATTATGGGTCGGGATACGGGTCGAAATGATATATACCCAGGAAGTTTAACTATTTAGGGTTGAAATGATGCATACTCTATCACTTGGCCATAGGGTAGAAAATTATATAAAGACACCCAGTTTTAAATTATTCTCTAAAATGTTAAAGTATGTTATATTTATAAATTTGATTTTAAATTTAATTTAATGAATTTATTTAAAAAAAAATTTGGAAAATAATTTATTTTATATGTTTTAATGCTTCAAATTATAAGTTAATATATGGTTTTAAATGTACTTTTATGTTTTAACTTATAATTTTATTTAGTTTTAAATATATATATTTTAAATTCAATTCAAATATAAATACAATTTTGATTTAAGATAATAAATATAGACTTCTATAATAACTTTAATTGATAGAAGGATTTTATAAAAGATTTTTATTAACAATTTTATAATGGATTTCAAAAGGATTTTATAAAAAAATTCATAGAGGATTTTAAAATGGTTTTATAAATGAGTTATAAAGGTTTTAAAAGATTTTATAAAGGGTATTTATAAAAGGATTATATAAAAGGATTTGGAAGCATTATAAAGGAATTTGCATAGAACTTTGAGAAAAGTGGAAAAGTTATACACTGCTTTGGAATTTATAAATAGCTTTATAAATGGTTCACAAACATATATATAGTTTATAAATGGTTTAAGAAAGATTTATAAATTATTTCGAAATTGATTGAAAGAAATCTTCCTCGATATTTATGAATATATTTACACTTTGTAATAAGTATACAGATATCTTGATATGAAAGTATGAACTATTTTCTGCATTTATTATATAAAGGTTTTATAAAATGACCACGCTGTGAAAATTATAACGATTAGTTGTTAAAGAGACCAGGGTCGGATATTGCCATACTCTCTGCCAATTTCGAAACCACTTTAACAACTGTGCACGTGGTGGAGAATCCAGAACGAAGTTGGATTGTTTGGCGAATGCGATTGTTATGAGGTAAGAACGCAGCCTTGACCACCTGGGGTAACCTTGATATGACTAAAATCAAGAGCATAACCAGGCCAAGTGAGGTCGCTCCTTCTATCAGACAAACTTCTTCGATACCAAATCTGTTACTTTGTGGTTGATTAGGCGGCCACCTGTGATTTGGTTATGGGAGTGTTGTTCGAGGTGGGTGGTAGTTGCTGCTACGCATTACCACGCGCTTGGTTCCGCAATCCGGTAGAATCCTACCGTAGGTATTGCCTTGTGTGCCGTATCATATGCCTTAGCGAGCCCACTACGATTTTGGTTTGTGTCATACCTATAGAGTGCTCCTTGATAGCCCACTGTTTTGGTGGAGTTTACAGTACTGTATTGATTACGACTGTAGTGGCCCGGCATTATCGATCCTCAAAAATCGACATCAATACTTTCAGTGTATAGCATGAGGAATATTCAAGTGCTGAAAATACTGATTATTAGTGGTAAAGAAGAAGAAGAGAAAGAAACAGACGGAAACAACAACATCGAATCTCATAATTGCAGCGGAACAAAATATAATATATAATAACAGATTTTTATACAAAAGAATCTATAGCTTTTAATATACGAACAATCATCAGAGTACAACAATCAAAATCAATCTGGATAGTTATAATAACTTGTCCTCACAAATACTGAATATATAAAACATTACTCACACAGTGGAAATAAAATCAACTATGTGGAATACGCCTGAGACTCCTCCAGCACGTATCCTGTGCTCCATAGCATCCTAGTCTAAATCTATAATACTCGGTCTGACCTGAGCATTGTAATAAAATAACACCCGAGTCAGTCTGGAAAACCAGCGTAGGAAAACTGTGACGACCCGAAATTTTCGATCCCGAAAATTCCAGATAGTTATGGAAAAAGAAGAAAGAGAAAGAAGAAGAAACAGAAAATAAAACACAGAATCTCACAATCGCAGCGGATCAAAATATAATATTAAATAAATAACAGTTTACAAAGAGTATTATATCTGTCAATTACATTTTTATACATCAGAGTTATAATCATACACAAACACTAGACATATACAAATCAAATATGTCTCAGATATACAAAAATAATAGTCATAGCGGAACACTCCATACGTCCTGCCATCCAGCTCGTCTTCTGAGCTCCAGAATGTCCTTACCTGAAATCTGTAATACTCGGTCTGACCCGAGCATTACATCAAAGTAACACCCGGGTCAGGCTGGAAACCAACGTGAGTAAACCCATAATTTGAAAATACCAAGTTCAAAACATAAAAGTAAAACCCGGGGTAACTTATGTCAATTTACAACTTCACAAGTTGTTATAGACCTTACTTATTTCACACATCAATTTCTAAGTGCCAAACTTAGATTAAATGGTCAAATTTACTTAAATCATTCCATATCAGCCTATTGATTCCACATATCAATTTATAAAGGATCGAAGTGGTTTCGGGTATTTACTAATACCTGACTCCGGTCTCCTCGAATTCAATACCATCTTAAGGCAAAGCTATTTAAGTTTTAAACATTTCCATGTATACCCATAGTAACAGATTCACATATCAATTCTATTTCAGATAGAGAATCCATATCTAACACCCTAGCCTCACAAGCATCTGCCAAGTATAACAACAATCCAAACATCCAATAACATTTAGCCATTCATAAGCAAAGACTTTAATCACATTATCTTTAATTAATTTTAAAATAAATTTAATTAATTCCTTCCATTACTATAGATCCTGCGTGTTTAATCCTTAATTAATTACATCAAATTAATTTAATTATTATTCAATTACCCATCTTAAATAAATCACCCTTGATTATTATTCTTTAATTACATTAAGTAATTAACTCTTAATTAATTTACAAATTAATTATCCTCAATAATTTCATTCATTAAACAATTCCAAATAATCACATTAACTTCCCTTAATTACTTATATTTATTAAATCAACTCCTTGGTTAATTACATTTACTCCTTTAATTACATTGAGTAATTAACTCTTAATTACTTATATAAATTTAATTATTTCCAAACAAATATAGTAATTAACCTTTAAAAACCCCTATTAATTACATTAATCCTTAATTGATCCTTTAATTATACTTCCATCAATCTCAATCATTCATTACTCATTAACTAACCATATTCAGAACTTAACTAACCCTTAACAAATCATATTTTAATTTAATTATTAAATTAATTTCTTTAAGTAAATAATCCCTTTTTAAATTACTCAAGTAATTATTCTTTGACAATCCCTAAACAATTATACTTATTTAATTATTAAGTATCTATCCCTTGATTTATTATCCTTAAGTTTTAAATTAATTAGCCCAAAGTTAATCATAAATTTAATCATTAATTATATTTAATAAATCCCTCAAGTAACATTTCTTGTATAATTATCCCAACCAAGACAATTTAAATTTCAAAGGCATCTTCCTTAAAATTTTAAATCATGGTGACTCGCTTTTAAACCCGCCGGTTATCTTGTATTGAACCAGCGAGACCCAAAGTTCACCATCTTTGATGTTTAATCAAAATATGATTCCCTTACCCACTTCACGGCCCAACAAGCAAAGTAACCCGAGTTAAAAACCCATCTTCCTCGAATCCCCTACCCGAGTCAATCCCATCTCCTCAATTCTAACACTACAGATATGAGAGGCCCATGTGCACATGCACGTCTGATCGCGGTTACTCCGACCATCCAACCCACCATCGACGAGTCATCCCTGACCAACTCTTCCGATCCCCAACCACCCAAACTGAGAACGTGCTCGAAAACGAAATCGAGCTCAACAACAAATCCTGGAACAAATATCATCCCATAATCATTCCCATACCACCATCTCCGGCCTCCAGAAACGTCAACACTCCGACCATCCCTTCGCCATACGTCCACGCACCAACCCTCCTCATGTGATCAAACTCGATTCACCCATGTCGGAGCATTTGATTCGAAATCAGTGACAAACCCAACAGGACTTGAAACCCTACAAACCTCCTCACTTCGATGTACGGCTAACAGAAAAATTTGCTTCCATTTTTCACGTGATCTCCTACCTTCGATTCTACTCTGGATACAATTCTGAAGCCTCAGGGTCACGCGAACACCAGGGGTCGACAAAAACCCCAAATTCCAATCAACTTCAAAATCTCGTGAATTACTTAATTAAAATTCATGATTTAAATTTTGTAAATCATAGCTTCCAAAGTTGATTCGAGATATATTCTTGGATTAATACATTACAATAAATTGATTTATTCCATTATTTGAGTTTCAACTGTATTTCTATGTTTACAGGTGATTTCCATGCTTAAAATGCTTAAACTTGTTTTCAAAATCTTGATGATGTTCGAGCTAAATTGATTTGTTTGAAACTCAAAACTCCTGAGAGATTGGATGGAAAGTCTTTTGAAATTTAGTTTATTTTAACATCTTTGTAATCCAAAAATACAGAGTAGCACAGCCATCAATCATGAGTATTCAGAAAACATTCATATTCACAGATTTCATACTCCTATATACATGAACAAGCACCATCACCCATCAATTATTCAGGCAACAATTATTACTTTTTTTAAGATTAACTGTTCACTCACCTGCAAAAATCTGAGCAGAGAATAAATCCTGGATGCTGCAAGCATGATTTCCTTTGATCCTTATTTATTTATTTTTTTATCAGAAGACAGAGCCACAAATGCTTTGCTTGTGTTAAAATCGAAATATGCAATGCCCATTTTTAAAACTTGAATTGCTTAGCTTAATTTTTGAATTGCTTGTATACTTTGCACAGCAAATGTTGGAATGCTTGCTCCTTAAATTTTGAACTGCATGCATGATACTTTGAAACTCCAGATTCTAGAAACGCATGTCTGTTTTTTTTATTCAGGTTAGCAAAGTTTCTTACTTAGCTTCAGCTTGAAATTCTGGAGGAGGTTGTTTTTAACTTTTGGTTTTAGAAAATGAACAGATAAAAGAAGAAAAGAAGTAGAGTAGAGATAATTTATAGCCTTGTTTTTATCTTTTATTTACTATATTAAAAATAAAGTGAAAACTAATGACACTTGTAATTTGCATGACAAAATTTGCTACACTTGTATTATGCATATCACCTGTAACGACCCGTATTTTATGGATCGAAAAGTTCGTTAAAATCTGGAATTTTCTGCATTTTAAGGTCGTTTCAGATTTTGGGGAGAATTTGGTTAAGTCTTAAGTCGTGGCTGACTTATAGGATTGGCAACCTAAGGGATAGGTCGTAGTTGGCGACCTAAGAAGGTGGAGCGACCTAAGAGTTAGGTTGTATGTTAGCTTAGGTCGTAATGGAGTATGTCGTAGGCGACCTAGGGATTTGGATAAGTTATGTTGAAATTTAGGTCGTATAACATTTAAGTCGTAGACGACTTATAGGGGTGGCGACCTAAGGAAGAGGGGTGGGGTTAGGTCGGCAACGACCTAAGTAACTAGGCGAGTTAGCGACATAAGGAGCTAAGTGGGTTTATGACCTAAGGTGTTGTCGTAGTTAGGTCATGAGCGACCTAGCGTTGTGAACGACCTAAACATTTGAGCGACCTATAGGACGAAGGAACTATGAAGGCAGCGACCTAAGGAAGCCAGTTGTTAGCGACCTAAGAGTTTAGCAGAATAGGGGTTTGCTGGTTAGGATAGTTAGGTCGTAAACGACCTAAGTTAGGTTGTGAGCTCTGTTTTTAGACAGGTCGCGTGTTGTTTTAGGTCGGCATGTGTTAGGTCGCTGAGGAGTTTAAGTCATAGGTCGTAACTTCGTTAGGTCGTTGTAGCGCCTGGATGATAAGTCGTTAGGTTGTTAGGCGCTAAGTGTTAAGTCGTAGAGACTTTAGGTCGCGTGATGTGCATATGCGGTAGGTCGCTGGGTCGTTGAGGCGTGTGAGTGTTAGGTCGCGTAAGGACTTAGCAGTTAGGTCGTTGAAGGCGTTAGGTCATAGGTCGTGGCTCCATAGGTCGTGTACGACCTAACTCCGAGCGACCTAGGGGAGATTTCAGCTATAAATAGAAGGGGGTTGGCTTCATTTTTGGGATCCGGATTTCGAAGCGACGAAGTGCTGCTGTTTTGAGAGCTCGACTTCTACACTTCTTCACTTCTTTTCTCCACTCCAATCTAGTGATTCCATCCATCCAAGTTGAAGATCAAATTGAAGATTCAAGAGCTTAGATCGAAGATCTTCATCCTTTGAAGTGAGATTTCATCGTTTGAAGCGGATTCGTGATAGATCAAGCTTGATCCTTCGCTGTCCAGATCTGAAGCGTGTTGATTTGAGGTTGTTTAGGTGATTTGGTGAGTGGTGATTATCTCTCACACGGATCCAAAGGAGTATATCGGATTGTTGGCTCGATTTGGTGCTAAAATAGTGATTTCCATGCATTTTCTTCATCCTAAGTGTAGATCCATGTAGATCCATTGTTCATGATGATTTGACAACCATTTTACTAAGTGTTAACCTATGCAAGTTCATTCATCAAGATTGTAGAGATATTTCTCATGTTTTCATGCTTGTTAGACTTTCAACACTTTATTTACGAAATTGCCATTATTGTGATAATTGTCTACTTAGATCGCATTTGAATGCTTGATTACTTGGATTAATGTTTGATTTGATTGATTGCTATGAATTAGATGATTGATGATTTGATTTAGACCGAAGACGGTTCAAAAGCTAAGGGAAAGGCTCTTGAATTGGGAAAGCTGCTCGTGGCATATGTAGTGGGATGATGAAGCTCTTATGCATAGATTTGATGATGTGATGTTGAGATGAGGCTTTGCGAGGATGTGATGAAGCGAGGCATCATGTGATGAAGACTTGGTCTAATCCAGACGGGATCATTCCAAGCATGTTGATAACTCGGTGAAATGGTTCGAGTTGAGGATAATGGATGGATATGAGAATGGTCGTCGAGGAGGATGACTAGGAGGCTTGGGTCTCATCGTTGTTGAAGGTTCTAGCATGCTCTAAGAAAGAGTACATTTGGGCAGATTCGATAGTCCCAACGACCAACTGTTGATGGTCGAGTACTCTGGGCATATTCGATAGTCCTAGGCACGAGTCACGATGACGTGCGGGAGTTATGTCTAGAACCGAGGTTACCATTAACCCTTGACGGACGGCTGAAAAATGTGCCGGTCATTCAATTAACGGTGAAACCGAAGCATTGATAACAGTGATAGCCAGAGTCATGGATGTTTGGTTGTATCGTCATTCGGTCTCAAGAGCGGTATTTTCTGGGTGCTTGTCTGATCTTGGTTTAGGCCTTGGGGGTTTGTGCTTGGAAAACATCGCCCTTGACTCGAGTGATAATTGCTTTACTTTAAATTGTATGCTCTGCTATGTTTGCTTCTACTTAGTGTGTGTCTAGGGGCTATCACTGTAGAAAGAGGTTGGAGTGGGAGGGTTGTATTCCTATTCCTTTTCCTTTATGCTCTTTTGGTATGTTGATAGTTAATTTACTGCTCACTAAGACTGTTGTCTGACTCAAGGCTTTATGTTTTAACTCTTATTGCCTTGGGTTGTTCGTCCATTTTGGGACGGGCAGACTAGGTAGCAGGTGACAGGTGCTGTTCTAGCTTTTCACGGTGCTGATATCGAAGACGAGCTGGAGTATTGCATATTGTTTCTTTCTTACTATATGTATTGGATGTTCCGCTGCTTTGTATTCTCTGAGTGTTGTAGTGAGGCTTGTTGTATTGATTATTCAGATGCTTGTATTCAACTATTATGAAGTTTTATATGATGTCCTTTTGTTCTGTAAAGCCTCAATATACATATGTTCTATTGTATTTTATCCATGCGCTGTGAGTAATACGATAGATTCTGATGTTTTAATTTACCTTGGCAATCGTCCATGGTCGCCTGGCACACTTTACAGCGCGCTATCTCTAGATTCGGTGCAGGGGTCATGGGCGGTCGTCACATTTGGTATCAGAGCATTGGTTAATCGATTTTACCCAACGCTCGTTGACGTAACTACGTATGAGAGACGTAATTGTAATTTTGATGGATGACTACTATATATAATATAGTAGATTAGTAGAGTTTGAGTCCTTTATGCAGTTGTTTCTCTAAGATGTTCTGATCATTCCATTTTATTGATATTGAGAATGAGTCGAAGAGGGAGACCAGCTGCTAGGGAAGGCCGTGCTACTGAAGGAACTGCTGATTATGCAGCTATGTTCGAAGCTATGATGACTTCGATCATGAGAAGGATACCAGTTCCGGGGACAGCAGTTGATGTTGGAGTTCAAGTCCAAACTCCAAAGCCGGTGGATTTTGCTAAGCTGTGTAAGGACTATACTGCTCTTGGAGGGAAGATTTTCTTGGGAACAGAATCAACTATTGAGGTCCAAAGATGGATAGATGCTTGTAGAAGGATCTTTGGTGATTTGGGAATCGATGATGCAACTAAGAGGAAGTTGGCATCAAGGCAGCTTCAAGGGAGAGCCTCTGATTGGTGGAACTCTATTACCATCAATACTCCGGAGGAAGAGATTACTTGGGAGCAATTCCAAGCTAGATTTGAAGCTAAGTTCATTTCTACAGCTCAGAAGTCTGTTCTGTTCAAGAAGTTTGTGGAGCTCAAGAAAGGTGGAAGATCTGTTCTTGAGTATGTTTCTGAGTTCGAAGCTTTGTCCAAGTATGCCCGGTCATATATTGAATCTGCTTATCAGAAGAATGAGAAGTTTGTGAAAGGCTTGGATAGTTATCTTGGGAGACAGTTAGTGGATCATTTGCACGATTCATTTAAGAAGCTTGTGGAGAAAGCTCTCAGGCATGAGAGTCTATTTCCTAAGGAAGAATCTGTTGTTGCTGTGACCAAGGGAGAGTCTAAACCACAGCAGGGTGGAAACCAGAAGAGGAAGCAGTAGCAACAGAAGGGTAAGGATGGACAGAAGAAGCCGAAAGGCGAGGTGACTTGCTACAATTGTTAGCAGAAGGGCCATTTCTCGAAGGATTGTAAGAATCTGAAGGCACCGATGAAGTGTCACAACTGTGACAAGCCAGGGCATTTCAGGAAGAATTGTCCAGAACCAAGGAGGGACAAGCAGATTGTGCAAGCTTATGCTTTGGGAGTTGTTCTGTCATCTTCGAAAGCTCCTACTGTTGAAGAGAAGGGAAAGAGTGTGGTGGTTCAAGGTACTCTTTTCCTATGTGGTGTTCCAGTTAGAGTTCTGTTTGATACTGGAGCGTCGGATTCGTTTGTTTGTAGTGAACTTGTAGGCCGGTTGGGTTTGGAACCGGATATTGTTGATAGGCCATTGGTTGTGACTAATCCAGTTGGGGGTTCGTCTTGTTTGTGTATGATATGCCATGGTCTAGTTGTATCGAGTCATGATTGCTCTTTTGTTTGTGATTGCTTTGTTCTGAACTTTGCGGGGTTCGGAATTATTTTGGGTATGGACTGGCTTAGGAAGTATGCGGCGAAGGTTGATTGCGAGAGGTTGGAAGTGACAGTCGAGAATGTGGAGGGGCGAAAGGTTGTGATATGATGTAAGCATGAAGAAGGCATCTTCATGAGCTTCATGTATTCGCTGGTTGTTCCACGGGATGGACTGTCATCAGTGCCGATCGCTAATGGATTCGAGGATGTCTTTGACGAAGTCAAAGGGTTGCCGCCGCATAGAGAGATCGAGTTTTTTATAGATCTAGTTGAAGGAGCCAGACCTGTTGTGATGCCTCTTTGGCGGATGGCGCCTAGGGAACAGCAAGAGTTGAAGGTGCAGGTTGATGATCTTTTGCAGAAAGGATTCATTCGGCATAGTGTGTCCGAATGGGGTGCACCAGTTGTGTTTGTAACCAAAGCGGATGGATCGCTGAGGTTGTGTGTGGATTATCGTGAGCTGAATAAGGTGACTAAGAAGAACAAGTATCCATTGCCGAGAATAGATGACTTGTTTGATCAGCTTCACGAGGCTAAGGTGTTTTCTCAAATGGATTTGGCAACGGGATTTCACCAGTTGAGAGTGGCTAAGGATAGTGTGCCGAAGACTGCTTTTAGGACACCATCCGGTTTCTTTGAGTGGCTGGTAATGCCGTTTGGATTGACTAACGCGCCAGCATATTTTGTGGATCTTATGAATAGAGTGTTCAGAGATCAGTTGAACAAGTTCGTACTTGTGTTCGTGGATGATATTCTGATTTATTCCAGAACTGAGGGAGAGCACAAGACGCACTTGTGTATTGTTTTGGAGATCATACGGAAACATCAGCTGAAGGCTAAGTTTTCGAAGTGTCACTTCTGGAAGAGTGAAGTGAGGTTCTTAGGCCATGTGATTTCTAGAAGTGGAATAGCGGTTGATCCCGCTAAGGTGGCAGCAATCCAGGATTGGGTTAGACCTAAGAATGCATCGGATGTGAGAAGTTTTCTTGGATTAGCAGGATACTATCGACGGTTTATCAAAGACTTCTCTAAGGTGGCTGCACCGTTAACAGGATTGACGAAAAAGAACCTAGTGTTCAGATGGGATGATAAGTGTGAGCAAGCTTTCAGAATCCTGAAAGAACGATTGACGAGTGCTCCTGTTTTGACTATTCCAAGTGGGAATGATGAGATGGTGGTTTACACCGACGCATGTGGTACTGGATTTGGAGCAGTGCTGATGCAGAGGGATAAGTTTGTTGCGTATGCAAGTCGACAACTGAAGCCGCATGAAAGGAATTACCCGACTCAAGATTTGGAGTTAGCGGCGATTGTTTTTGCTCTGAAGATGTGGAGACATTATCTATTGGGATTTCGATTCGAGTTGTTTACGGATCATAAGTCGTTGAAGTATCTTTTCTCCCAAAAGGATTTGAATCTTCAGCAGCAACGGTGGCTTGAGTTTTTAGCATCATATGATTTTGGTATAGCTTATACTCCAGGAAAAGGTAACGCAGTGGCAGATGCGTTAAGTCGAAGACATGCTGGATTGGGAGCTATGTTTTCAGAATGGAAGAATCTCGAGTATTTAGCTGGATTTGACTTCAGGCCCAGATGTGAATTGGAACCTGAGATGTTGGCAAATTTATCGGTAAGACCGACTCTTGTGGAAAGGATTGGCGAGAGTCAAAAGCGAGATGATAAGATTGTCAAGATTATCCGTGATTTGGAATCTGGATTGGAACCAGAAAAGGATAAAGGATTCGAGGTCGATCGAGAGGGTTGGCTTCGAAAGCAAGGACGACTAGTTGTTCCCGACATAGATGAATTGAGGAGTGAAGTTCTGAAGGAAAGTCATCACTCGAAGCTGACAATTCATCCAGGTGGAAATAAGATGTATCGGGATATGAAGAGAACCTACTACTGGGAAGGCATGAAGAAGGATGTTGGAAATTTTATTTCCAAGTGTATGAACTGCCAGTTGGTTAAAGCTGAACAGAAGAAGCCTAGTGGATTGCTTCAGCCATTAGAGGTTCCTACATGGAAGTGGGAACAAGTGTCGATGGATTTTATCGATGGATTGCCTAGAACCAGAACGGGAAATGAAGGGATTTGGGTCATTGTAGATCGTTTGACTAAGAGTGCACGATTCATTCCTGTTCGATCGACTAGGACTGCATCAAAGTTGGCTGAGTTGTATGTTAAGTGGATAGTTCGATTCCATGGTATTCCGAAGAGTATAGTGAGCGATCGAGATCCATTGTTCACTAGTGGATTTTGGAAGAGCTTCCAAGAAGTTTTGGGAACCGAGTTGTGCTTGAGTACAGCTTATCACCCTCAAACAGATGGTCAGACCGAGCGAGTCAACCGAGTTTTGGAAGATCTCCTCAGAGCTTGTGTTTTGGATTTCGGAGGATCATGGGAAGATCACCTTCATTTAGTGGAGTTTGCATATAATAACAGTTACCAGTCAAGCATTGGTATGGCACCATATGAAGCATTGTATGGAAGACCGTGTAACTCTCCGACGTGTTGGATAGAAACTGGAGAAAAGTTGATACTTGGGCCAGAGATGATTCGACAGACTTCAGATTGTATAGAGATCATTCGGCAACGAATGAAGGCAGCCCAAGACCGTCAGAAAAGTTATGCCGATAAGCGTCGTAAGGACTTGGAGTTCGACGTTGGTGATATGGTTTTTGTGAAGATTTCCCCACTAAAGAATGTTATTCGATTCGGGAAGAAAGGGAAATTGACTCCGAGATTTGTTGGACCATTCCCGATCAGCGAGCGAATTGGAAAGCTCGCCTATAGACTGGAGTTACCAGAGAAGATGTCGGGCGTGCACAATGTTTTTCACGTATCGTATCTATGGAAATATGTGCACGACTCGAATACAGTGGTTTCTGCTGATAGCTGTGAAGATTTCGAGGTCGATCCAGTCGATAGAAGACCTCGTAAACCGCTTCGTGTTGTGGGAACTGACACGAAACAGCTTAGGAGGAAGGTAGTTAAGTTGCTCAAGATACAATGGAGTGATGATGATAACGACTGTACGTGGGAGGTGGAAGAGAGGATGAAGGCAGCTCATCCTGAACTCTTCGAGGTATGGCCCTAAGGTGTCGTGTCATCTAACAAAATTGTAACTTGTTCTAGTTTTAGAATTCTGTACGCTAAGCTAGAATTGGATGTATGGTTTGTTGATTGCTATGGATGGTAGGCGTGCAGAATAGTCTTTGATTGCTTTGTTTGTTTGGAATTTCGGGGGCGAAATTCCTAAGGGGGAGAGAATGTAACGACCCGTATTTTACGGATCGAAAAGTTCGTTAAAATCTGGAATTTTCTGCATTTTTAAGTCGTTTCAGATTTTGGGGAGAATTTGGTTAAGTCTTAAGTCGTGACCGACTAATAGGATTGGCAACCTAAGGGATAGGTCGTAGTTGGCGACCTAAGAAGGTGGAGCGACCTAAGAGTTAGGTTGTATGTTAGCTTAGGTCGTTATGGAGTATGTCGTAGGCGACCTAGGGATTTGGATAAGTTATGTTGAAATTTAGGTCGTATAACATTTAAGTCATAGACGACTTATAGGGGTGGCGACCTAAGGAAGAGGGGTGGGGTTAGGTCGGCAACGACCTAAGTAACTAGGCGAGTTAGCGACATAAGGAGCTAAGTGGGTTTATGACCTAAGGTGTTGTCGTAGTTCGGTCATGAGCGAACTAGCGTTGTGAACGACCTAAACATTTGAGCGACCTATAGGACGAAGGAACAATGAAGGCAGCGACCTAAGGAAGCCAGTTGTTAGCGACCTAAGAGTTTATCAGAATAGGGGTTGGCTGGTTAGGATAGTTAGGTCGTAAACGACCTAAGTTAGGTCGTGAGCTCTGTTTTTAGATAGGTCGCGTGTTGTTTTAGGTCGGCATGTGTTAGGTCACTGAGGAGTTTAAGTCATAGGTCGTAACTTCGTTAGGTCGTTGTAGCGCCTGGATGATAAGTCGTTAGGTTGTTAGGCGCTAAGTGTTAAGTCGTAGAGACTTTAGGTCGCGTGATGTGCATATGCGGTAGGTCGCTGGGTCGTTGAGGCGCGTGAGTGTTAGGTCGCGTAAGGACTTAGCAGTTAGGTCGTTGAAGGCGTTAGGTCGTAGGTCGTGGCTCCATAGGTCGTGTACGACCTAACTCCGAGCGACCTAGGGGAGATTTCAGCTATAAATAGAAGGGGGTTGGCTTCATTTTTGGGATCCGGATTTCGAAGCGACGAAGTGCTGCTGTTTTGAGAGCTCGACTTCTACACTTCTTCACTTCTTTTCTCCACTCCAATCTAGTGATTCCATCCATCCAAGTTGAAGATCAAATTGAAGATTCAAGAGCTTAGATCGAAGATCTTCATCCTTTGAAGTGAGATTTCATCGTTTGAAGCGGATTCGTGATAGATCAAGCTTGATCCTTCGCTATCCAGATCTGAAGCGTGTTGATTTGAGGTTGTTTAGGTGATTTGGTGAGTGGTGATTATCTCTCACACGGATCCAAAGGAGTATATCGGATTGTTGGCTCGATTTGGTGTTAAAATAGTGATTTCCATGCATTTTCTTCATCCTAAGTGTAGATCCATGTAGATCCATTGTTCATGATGATTTGACAACCATTTTACTAAGTGTTAACCTATGCAAGTTCATTCATCAAGATTGTAGAGATATTTCTCATGTTTTCATGCTTGTTAGACTTTCAACACTTTATTTACGAAATTGCCATTATTGTGATAATTGTCTACTTAGATCGCATTTGAATGCTAGATTACTTGGATTAATGTTTGATTTGATTGATTGCTATGAATTAGATGATTGATGATTTGATTTAGACCGAAGACGGTTCAAAAGCTAAGGGAAAGGCTCTTGAATTGGGAAAGCTGCTCGTGGCATATGTAGCGGGATGATGAAGCTCTTATGCATAGATTTGATGATGTGATGTTGAGATGAGGCTTTGCGAGGATGTGATGAAGCGAGGCATCATGTGATGAAGACTTGGTCTAATCCAGACGGGATCATTCCAAGCATGTTGATAACTCGGTGAAATGGTTCGAGTTGAGGATAATGGATGGATATGAGAATGGTCGTCGAGGAGGATGACTAGGAGGCTTGGGTCTCATCGTTGTTGAAGTTTCTAGCATGCTCTAAGCAAGAGTACGTTTGCGCAGATTCGATAGTCCCAACGACCAACTGTTGATGGTCGAGTACTCTGGGCAGATTCGATAGTCCTAGGCACGGGTCACGATGACGTGCGGGAGTTATGTCTAGAACCGGGGTTTCCATTAGCCCTTGACGGACGGCTGAAAGAATGTGCCGGTCATTCAATTAACGATGATATCGAAGCAATGATAACAGTGATAGCCAGAGTCATGGATGTTTGGTTGTATCGTTATTCGGTCTCAAGAGCGGTATTTGCTGGGTGCTTATCTGATCTTGGTTTAGGCCTTGGGGGTTTGTACTTGGAAAACATCGCCCTTGACTCGAGTGATAATTGCTTTACTTTAAATTGTATGCTCTGCTATGTTTGCTTCTGCTTAGTGTGTGTCTGGGGGCTATCACTGTAGAAAGAGGTTGGAGTGGGAGGGTTGTATTCCTATTCCTTTTCCTTTATGCTCTTTTGGTATGTTGATAGTTAATTTACTGCTCACTAAGACTGTTGTCTGACTCAAGGCTTTATGTTGTAACTCTTATTGCCTTGGGCTGTTCGTCCATTTTGGGATGGGAAGACTAGGTAGCAGGTGACAGGTGCTGTTCTAGCTTTTCACGGTGCTGATATCGAAGACGAGCAGGAGTATTGCATATTGTTTCTTTCTTACTATATGTACTGGATGTTCCGCTGCTTTGTATTCTCTGAGTGTTGTAGTGAGGCTTGTTGTATTGATTATTCAGATGCTTGTATTCAACTATTATGAAGTTTTATATGATGTCCTTTTGTTCTGTAAAGCTTCACTATACATATGTTCTATTGTATTTTATCCATGCGCTGTGAGTAATACGATAGATTCTGATGTTTTAATTTACCTTGGCAATCATCCATGGTCGCCTGGCACACTTTACAGCGCGCTATCTCTAGATTCGGTGCAGGGGTCATGGGCGGTCGTCACATCACCATTAGTTTACATTTGTAAATATCATGTTTTTAATATGGTTTTATATATATTTATATTATATTTTAAATTTATTTTTGTTAATGTCTTATGTATTTATTTATTATTTAAATCTACATTTATACATGTGTGTTTTCAATCTTTTTATATTTACAAACTACATTTATTCCAAGTATAACCTTTTAAAGAAATACATACACCTTTTACCAAATCTTACTTTAAACTAAAATACTTTTTAAATTTATAAGTATATACATAGATACTATTTAGTGTTTAAAATCTTTATATTATAATATTTACACATGTAACCATATGTAGTTTAAGTGTTTATAATATCATTTTATATTTCAATTTATCTATATGTAAATATATATATATCTTATTATTTTTCTTAATATTTTCAAATTATCATATGTTTTAATATTATATCCATATATTTCCTTTAATACATTTTCTCTTTACTTATTTTTTTTGTTTAGGTAACCTTAAAGAAAATGATATAAAACTTTAATTATAAACAAATTAATAACCAAATATCTATTCACAATAGTCTTAAATTTATTTAAGATATTACCTTGAATCTCGAATTCAAGTATTATTAAAAATTTACTCATTATTATTATTTGTTTTAAAAGAAAAATTTGTCAAATTTTAAGTAATTAAATTAGGAGATTATCAAATAAATATTTATCTAGATATAAATAATTCAAATTTATTATAATTCCCAATTCATTTACATATCCAGATATCTTTTATTATCAAAATTTTATCTGTTCGATTTATTAAAATAGTTAATTATCCAATTAACAAGTGTTCAAAAATCCGGGTTATCACATTCCTTCCCCCTTTAAAACTTTTCGTCCTCGAAAAGGAACGAAACTAGAATTTACTAAAATACTTAATATCAGTTAACTTTTCTCTTTGAACATTTTTAACTCTTAACTCTTTTTATTTAAATTCTAAGATACTTTAAAATCTATATAATATTGTCAAAATAGTTTATAAAAATATCATTTTATAACTCGATGTTTCAACAAATCCATCATCGTTTTCACAGAAATTCGGTCATACGTTGATCAGGCGTAGGACTGAAAATCTGTAAATACTCAGCAGACCCATTTCAACATCCAGTGAAAATATTCGGAAAATAATTTTATTGAAAATAGAAAACAATTTTGAAAATAGAGGAAATATCTTTGGTGAGAATGCTTTGGAAATCATCACCCCCATCCATGGTCGCAGTTAACCCGATGGTTACGTTGCCGTCCCGGCAAAATCCACAGATAACTGTAGGTCTCCGCGCTCCTTGATTACGCCATGGAACCCGCTACAGATCGCAGTTACATCCAGGGTTACGTTGCCATCGCAGCAAAAGTCCATGTAACTGTAGGCATCAACGCCACCGAATTTCGCTGCCAAATAATGAAACTTCTCCCACATAGGTCGCAGTCTACCGATATAAAATCAAACGTAGACAGTTGGCTCTCAGCGGCACAAACGACTTTCGCTATGTTACCATAGTGTCACAGTCTACCGATATAAAATCAAACGTAGACAGTTGGCTCTCAGCGGCACATATGACTTTCGCTATGGTCTGCAGTAGATCGCAGTGACATTGAGTTAAACTGTCGTCACAGCATAACCCAAATGCCTCTGTGGGCACCAGCCCCTCAACTTTCGCTACACAAATAATCCTCAGGAACTAGTTTTGTCCGGACTCCTCACAGGATCAACTTTAGAATCCCCCCTTGGGGTTCAAGGCAGTACCACCCAGTGGCACTCCTGAGAAGTTCATTTCAAGGAAGCGCCTTTTTCCCCAGAGCTATTCACAAAACACTTTATACTATACTTATAGTATCTTCAAATCATATCCTTTATGATTTATACCAAAATCTTCTTTACACAAAATCGATTACTAAAATCGATAATTCTCAATCTAGGCTTTCCAAATTCCCAAAATTGATTTTTCCAAAAATCAAAAGCCTTTTCCAAATTCATAGGTTCCCAAAAACCTTTTCCAAAATCATTCTCATAAGATCCTTTATATATATAGATATAGATATACATAACTTTGAAAATCTTTGGATCATTTCAAACTTGTATAAAACCTCTTTTATATTTCAAATACTTCCAAAAACCCTTTTTATTCTAGCTAGATTCAATAAGAGGAGTTTATCATATTATAAAATATAACTTTATTTATTGCCAAATCAAATATTCAAGTTTGATTTCTTTATAAAGTTATTTACCATTTACTTACTTCCATAAAGTAAATTTCAACCAAAGAAATATCCAATTCCATTATATTTCACAAATATACTTTTCATTTCAAACACCATTTTACAATTCTTATCCACAAATTTCAATATCAATTTCATTCAAACTCGTACGATGTACACATATCATCCATACGCAATATCAATCTGATCGCTCACTCGATCACACAATTTCACTTCCGAACTAGTATCGTCCACCCGAATTCCTAGTGTGGACTCAAATCTGGTTTCTTGATCAGAAACCGTCATTCTCCTTGCATAGTCGTAGCTATGATAGAGAATATCCAGAACCAATCAACAATCCATATCCAGGTTCGCCGTCGAAAATCGAGCGAAAAATCCCAACTCGGATCGATAATACTATCTCGAAATTCTTTGTTCGAATCTGGATCAAATCACTATTCGAATAGAATAATATACGTACATCCTACGTATTTATCTTTATTGGTTATTAGCCAAATCAATTCTCTTTTCTATTCACATTTCCTTTAATTCCATTCACTTATTCTCAATTGCTTCCATTTCCAATTGAGTTATTACTTTAATTATAAACAGTTTGAACTCTGACCAATTTAAATTTAAAAATAACTTGAAAAAGTTTTTTTAAAATAGATAAGTAGTTGAAAAATAGTTATTAGTTTGTAAAATAGCTGTAAAACAGTTAAGTAGGTATAAAATAGTTAGATAATTGAAAAATAGTTTTTAAAATAGTGATTAGATATAAGTAACTGAAAATAGTAATTAGTTTATAAGACAGTTTTCAAAATAGTTAAATAGATCCAAAATAATTGTAAAATAAGTATAAAATAGTTTAGAGTTTAAGAATAAAGATTGTATAGTAAATAGTTTGGAAAAATATATTTGTACTAAAACAATTTATTTTGAAAATAAACTAGAGTCAAACTGTTCAATTCTCATCAATTCAATTTAAATTTCCACCCCATTAACTCAATTCCAAGTTTAAATAACTTCAATTTCCATTGAAATTGATTTAACCTCAATTCAAATTGAATTAATCCTCAATTTCTTTCAAAATTCAAATCAAATTCCATTTGAATTTTAAACTTATTCAATTTTAATCACAATTCCAAATTATTTCAATTCAATTTGATTAATTTCAAATTGAACCAGCTTCAATTTCAAATCATTTCAATTCCAATTCACCATTTGAATTTTTAAACTTATACATCTTCAATTTCACTTTAAATTATATAAATTCAAATTTTCCATTTAAACTTATGCTTATCTATCTTTAATCACAATTCTAATTTATTCAAATCAAATTCAATTTGAACTAATTCTATTAAAATCTTAACTTAAAACCATCTCGAATTATATAAATTCGAGTTAAAAATTTAAAATGTTGATTTAATCCCTTAAATCAAATTAACCCTTTTTTTTAAATCAAATCAACTTTTATTTTTAATTTAACAACTTAAATCTTTAAACCATTTAATTTTGAATCCAAATTCCAAAATTCCATTTTAAAATTATCTTTACTTAACTTGTTTCAAAGTTCAAATAAGAATTCAAAAACAACTTAATCTTTAGATTCTAATTTATTATCCATTTTCAATTTCCAGATCTTAAACCCATTTTGAGATCACTCATAACTCCCATCCAAATTAACTACCCAAGTTAAATTTAAATTTCATCCTGAAATTTCCAATTCAAATTATTCATTCAAACTTATTTAACTTCCTCCAAGTTAAATTAAATTTACTTAATCTGGTCAACTTTACACAATTTGAATTCCCATTCAAATTTTAAACTTCAGATTAATAATTTTTCCTTTTTGAGTTTAAAAACTTACTTCACTTTGGGTTTCACATCACATCCCAAGTGTTAACTCCTCTTTAGCAATGACCTACGAGTTAAGAAATGGACGACTCAGATTATGCCATGATTTACGAAGCTAACGAGTTAAAAAGCCTACGACCTAAGTGGTCTTGACGATTTACGACCTAACTGCTGAAGCAACCTACAGGAAGCTACGACTTAACAGTTTACGAGTTAAGAGAAGTTCTGACTTAATGGGTTGCGACTTAAGAAAGTCCGCGACCTAAAAGTATCTGCGACCTAAAAGTCATGCCGATCTAATGGTCGCCGACCTAACGAGTTTACAAGCTACGACCTAAAAGCTTCACGAGTTAGCAGACTACAACCTACCGTGGTTTACGAGTTAACAAGTTTACGACTCAGTGGATGTACGACTCAAGAGCTTTATGACCCTACGAGTTAAGTCTTCTACGACTTAAGAGCTTTACGACTCATCGAGTTAAGTCTTCTACGACTTAAGAGCTTTACGACTCATCGAGTTAAGTCTTCTACGACTTAAGAGCTTTACGACTCAAGGAGTTAAGTCTTCCACGAGTTAAGGACTTACGACTCAAGAGCATGCTGCGACTCGAGGGATCTACGACTTAAAGAGTTAAAGACCTACGACTTAAGGGAAACGCGACTTAGGAGTAAGTCATATACGAGTTAAGCACTTACCACGGCACAAGACTTAGCTTAAGTCATCTACGACTCATGGCTTGCTATAAGTCGTCGGCGACTTACGACCAAGAGGTTGTCGGGCTAAAGAACTAACATCTGCGCCTATGCCGCTTCTGCCCACTAGGTCGCTAACGACCTAGTATCATCTTTAACCCGCTTACGACTTATCACTTGGAAAAGATCACATACTTCATCACTGCATTTGGTAAGTCGCGAATAGACTACGACTTATCTTAGGTCGCTCGTGACCTACGACCTAGCTTAGGTCGTACGCGACCTAGGACTTAGCAAATGTTCTGCCCAGAATTCAGAGCTGCTCCTATAAATACCCCATCACTTCCAACATAGAGGGGACTTTTGGCCATTCATTTCTTCAAGCGCCGTTACGCTGCCGAACTCTCAACTCATCCAAACTCGAGAAGCTCCACACATCAAAGAGGCTACAACAAGTTTGATCGAGATTCTGCACATCCGACACGGATTCGTCAAATCTCACCATCAAAGCTTGAGTCATTGATTTGAAATGTTTGAGTGATCGAAGTGAATTGTATTGAGAGTGTATTGTATCAGATTGTAATCATATCAGCAATAAAAGACTATAAAGTGGATGTAGGCTCAATTACGAGCCAAACCACTATAAATCTGTTGTTTATTTACTGCTTTACCGCTATTTTTTGCTTATATTCTGTTCCCGTACCAACGGGTGGTGCTTTCACGAATCTACAACACACACCGGGTGTTAGCGTTCACATTTTAGCGTTAACATTTTGGTGCTTTCACTGAGAATTGAACTCAGGCGATCATCCACCGTTGCTTCGCAAAGATTCATAAAAGTAACCTCTCTTAAAAAACCAGAAGTTGATCCAAAGTAATGGCTCCTGGAAGAAGAGGTAGACCTATCAGATCCAGAAATGCTCATGAAGGGACTTCCGCTTCCCCAACAACAGACCAAGCAACTCCTATCGCTGGAGTTACCAGGGCTGAATTGGATGACGCAGTTTCTGGATTATACCAACAAATTGAAACTCAAAACGCTTTGATGATGGATAGAATAACTGCTCTGCTCGGGGCAAATCGTCAACCAGAAAACCATCAAACAACCCTTCCTAAAATGCCACCTTTCCAAGCTGAGGGTTCCATGCCGCAACCAACTTGTCGTGAACATATGCCCGGGCAAACTTCCGAGGGAAGAATTGATGCTTGCCCGGAAGCGTCTTTGAACAATAGGGAGTACTTGTCCGAAATGGTTGGCCGCATCATGAAAGAGAGCATGCAAAGGGAAGAGGATGAGGCTGACTGGGGATTCGCGCCGAGCATAACTCCGTTTACTGAAAGGATCTTAAAGGCGGAATTTCCAAGGAAATTTGCACCTCCTACTATCCAAGCCTATAGGGGAACGAGTGACCCTAATCGTTTCCTGTACAAATACGATTGGCATATGACCGGTGCAAGAGCATCAGACGAGATCAAGTGTCGATACTTTCCAGTATACCTGGAAGGTGTGGCTTTACTTTGGTTCACAAAACTTCCAGTTCGGTCTATAGATAAGTTCTCTGATTTAACGCATAAGTTCAAAGAACAGTTCAGATTGTATACTTCCAAAGCTAAGGATATAATGTCACTGTCTAACCTTGAACAAGCGCCCGGGGAATCAATCAAATCTTTCTTAAGCCGTTTCAATATAGCTTTAGCCGAAGTAGAAAATGCAGAACCACGCATGATCCTAACTTATTTGATGCGAGCCATTGATAAATCAAGCAAATTTGGAATTTGGCTAAAGATGAAGGAACCGAACTCGCTTGAAAATTTTTATAAAAAGGCCGACGAGTTCATTCGCCTTGAAAGCCTCTCTACGACATCAAAAGTAGTGGTTGCTCAAGCTAATAATAACAGTGTCCCATCTAATAAAAGAGAATCTGGAAGTCAGAAAAGGGAAAACGACGGAGGAAAGAACCAGGGGAATGAGAAGAGACCCGGCCGTTTCGATCTTTCAGATTTCACTCCTTTAACTGATACACCAAGAAATATCTTTTTCGCAACAAAAGATGTTGTCAGGTATCCTAAGCCACCTGAGATGAAGAGAGGTGCAATGCGTAATGGAAAATTCTGCCAATTTCACAATCAACCCGGCCATGACACTGACCAATGTCGCCAGTTAAAAAGTGTGATTGAAGAATTGTTGAAAGAGGGTAAACTCCAACAATACATTAAGAGAGGCGGAGCCGATCCAACCTCATCCACTCAGGGTCAACAACGTCCTACCCATCAATCTGATTCTCGCAACAACACTGCAGAACAGGATTCAGAAAAACTTGTCATTAATGTTGTCACAGGAGGACCACACCCAGCAGGCAGAAATTGGGACGACTGCTAATTGTCCACAAAACTGCGACTGGGGCATCTTTCCCTTTCTCTGGCATATAAATCCGAAGCTATGAATCTAGTGCAAATAGAAATTCAACCTGGAAATTCTGAGACAACAATTACTAGCATCCATTTTTTACTTAACAGCACTGCTTAAATTTGTAAAACAATAATGGATATGTGACTTTTGCATTGTAAATTGTCGAGAAATCTGTATAACTGAATAATGGAAAAATTATGAGTTCTATGTTTTCTCTTACAAAATGCCTGTTATATGTCGATATGTAAATACTCTAAATGTATTGCTAAAGTGTCGATCTAATATTGCAAGTCATTAGAGCAAGATTCACTCATCGCAAAGCTAAGCGAGCCCTACAAATCACTTATTACGCAAATACCAAGCAACCAAAAATTCCATATTCAAATCCTATATGAAGAAGAACTTCACATAAAAAGTTGGCAACTCCACTGTGGCAAACCTTCGTTAAGTGGTTGTGACTGTCGATACAAACAGACATCTAACTAAGTAACTCGCGTTTGTCCTGTGAAGTTATTCAACAGTGAAGTCCACTTCTTTGGATAGGGCAATGTACTTGCAAAAGAAAGGAAGACACGCTTGGAAGCAATAATAAAGGGTCACTGATTAGCAAATGATGAGAAAACATGGGCCACCAAACATAGAAGCAGCCAGAAGGAGGTATGCCACTCAGTAAAAGGGCCAGTAGATCCACTAAAGGGACACCTTCCCAAGCGGAAGGAACAGGGCCCTCGCTAACAGATCGTGATGCATCCGATCAGGCAGCTTGTGTCCGTCCCGTGGATCTACTCGCCCCTGAGACGCAACCTTCCTGGCACACCAACCAACCGATGCTCCTTCCCAAAGGTCAACAAAGCCCTCTAGCGAGGCATGCCAATAAATGAGAGTACTTTCCTCAATCAAAAAGATCGGTGGGACTACCAAAGGGGCACCTTGTTAGTTAATTGCGATCCTTTGTGCAAACGAACATCCAATCAAGCAACTTGCGTCCGCCCTGTGAACCCCTCTGACCATAAGAAAGTAACTTACTTCCAGGCAATCGACAAGCCCTCTACGGGGGCACAAGCCCTCTTCGGAGGCACAAGCCCTCTTCGGAGGCACAAGCCCTCTTCGGAGGCACATTTCACCAGGGTAGAAGTGCAAAATGCTTCTCTTCGGAGACCCACTTCACCAGAGTAGAAATACCAAAACTGCTTCTCCTCGGAGACCAAAACTGCTTCTCCTCGGAGACCAAAACTGCTTCTCCTCGGAGACCAAAACTGCTTCTCCTCGGAGACCAAAACTGCTTCTCCTCGGAGACCAAAACTGCTTCTCCTCGGAGACCAAAACTGCTTCTCCTCGGAGACCAAAACTGCTTCTCCTCGGAGACCAAAATTGCTTCTCCTCGGAGACCAAAACTGCTTCTCCTCGGAGACCAAAATTGCTTCTCCTCGGAGACCAAAACTGCTTCTCCTCGGAGACCAAAATTGCTTCTCCTCGGAGACCAAAGTTGCTTCTCTTCGGAGACCAAAATCAAGACTTCTTCGGAAGCACAAGACCTCTTCGGGGGCACAAGACTTCTTCGGAAGCACAAGACCTCTCCGGGGGCACGACAATACTTCATAAAGCATAATGCTACTCTTTGGAGTCCAAATGCTACTCCTCAAAAATACCAAAAAAGCCCTCCTTAGAGGCACACTTCAATTCTTAAGGAAGACCTACTTGTTCATCTTGAAAAACTCTTCCCCAGAAATTGAAGTGCTAAGTAATATCCTTTTCTGAGGTTCGCTTTACCGTGTAGGAGAATTCACTTCTCGAAAACATGAAGTGAACATCTCCGAAGGTTGAAGCGTAAAAACTTCTCCGAAAATGAGACACGCTCCATTTAAGTAGAATAATCGTTCCCTCAAAGACGGAACAGTTATTCTATGAAAAATAAGAGTGCAGGTCTCGCCAAAAGCAAAAAGATATTGTAATGCACTTGTGGTATAGGTGCAATATCATATGATACAGCTATAACATTAAAAAGCAGTATTCAGGCGACATACCACAAGCACATAACAATATCACGCGAAAAGATGTGGAATAAATGCATTCTTAAACACAGACAAAAAGTTTGTACAAGTAAAAAGAATCGTTTGTTCTACTCTACAAATAAGAAACAGATGCGTTCTCACATACACAAGAGTCTGTACAAGTAAAATAATTGTTTTATTTAATACTGCAAGGATTCTTTACATGTGCAGAATATCTCAAAAGAACAAAAGCAGGGACCGGTACCCGCACAATCTCCGGTCAATACAAGCAAAAAAGCAAAACGGAGAGAATAAAGTCAAACTCACTTCTCCTTCTTCCCGCCTTTGGAGCCTTTGCCAGGCCTAATGATTAGTTTCTTAGGCCGCTGTGAGTGAGTTGGGGAGGAAGGAGAGAGAGGAGCAGCTGGATTTTCTTCAACGTTTTCTTCATCAACCAAAGCGCTCTTCTTCTTCTTCTTCACTGCGCTTTTCCCCTTCCTCTTGGAAGAAGACTCACTTCCCGGAGTAAAGAATTCAGAAAGCTTTGTATCATCATCAAAAGATGGCTCCGGGGTCTTCTCACCTTCTTCAAGCTCTCCAGTCCTTTGCTCCTGCGAAAAAACCGGATCGTCCAAGTCTTTAAGGGCCTCTATTTTCTCTTCTTGCGATCCTGGTTGAGGAGCAGATGGAAGAATGACTTGAGAAGGCAGAGGAACAGCAGTTGAAGAAGACGAAATGTGCGCAGCACTAGGAGCTTCCGCTACAGAAGAAAAGAAGTCAAAATCGGTATTCTCCGAGAAGAAAGAAAATGCCCGATCATCAGAGCTTAAGTAATAAGCAAGAAATTCATCGAGTTCAATTGAACCAAATGAACAGCCCACTTGAGCAAAATCTGAATCAAGGTTACCTGAAGAAGTCGGCTTAATCGCGACAATTTCAAATTTTTCAGCTTCAGCATCGTCCTGGGTCTTTTCGTCAATTTGAGTAGTGGGAGGCTCGGTTGTCGCAGTTTTAACTTCGGCTTTTGTAGAAGGTGAAGCGTAGGAGCTAGAGCCAATGTTATCAGGATCGATCGAAGCTGGAGGACGAGTTGAATCAATTACAGCCACTTTCTCCTGGCACTCTCCTCCCGCTGCTTCAGTTCGCTGCCTAGCAAGTTGCTCTTTTCCCCTAGCAAGGGCGGCACGGGCTTCACTATCAAGATAGGTTGCCTCAAGATCCGCCTCTGTGTAGCCAGCACCTACAAACAAGTCAACTATCGCCTCCCACACTTCGGCCAGGGTGACTTCATAGTCCTCTCCCAAAAATGAGAGACTTCTGTGCCCCAAGATGCTGTGCATATAAAAGTCGAATAAAGTCGCGTCAATGGTGGCTCTGGTTGCCATATGAGATTCTTCAGCTGCGGCTTTACCAGAAAAAGCTTCGTCACGCTCTCTTTCAGCCTCTAGTAACTGAGATTGTAGCCTCGCAATTTCTAAGTCCTTAGAACTGATTTTCTCCTGAAGTTGAGCAACGTCATCACGATATTTTCTAGTAACATGCTGCTCCGCTTCTAGTTTCACTTCGATATCTCGCTGAGCAGCGTGGGCATCTCGAACTTGTTTTTGGAGCATTTCTTCTTTCTGAGAATAAGAAGTGGAAGAATTAGCAAGCTCATTTTTTAGTCTTTCAACTTCAGCTTCGAGCTTCCCATAACCATCACCGATGCTTCTCATTTCAGCATCGTGCTGCTTGCAGACTTTATCCCATTCAGCTTTATCATTTTCCATGGTCATCATGGCCTCAAAGTTCATATGGTTGACCCTTTGAAGTTCATCAACCAGCTTCTGCCATCCAGACATTCTTTCAATGTCAAGCTTGACAGCATCAACATTTCTCAGCATCGCCTGCTTATCAATGGGAACCAGATCTAAGTCAAAACGGACTCCTCTTAAACACCAATTTGGAAATCGGCTCTGAAGTGTGGGAGGTCCGTCCCCATCTTGATACTGAGGCCTATTAATAATTGCTTGGATGTCAGACTTCTTAAGGGCAGGAGAACCGGACAATGTATTAGGGGGAGTGGAAGCGGTAATCTTTTCCGAGATATTAGACGCCTCTTTCTCGTCATGTCTGGTCCGTTTGCTGGAATCATCGGAAGTATGACTCTTCCCCTTGTCGTCGTAAGATTTCCTCTTGTAAGGATCATCGCTCCTGCGGGAAGAGTCACGTCGCTCGTCCCTACTCCCATACTGCTCTTCATCTTCTCTCCGGCGACGTTCTTCATAAGCTCGCCTTTCGTGAGCCCTTCTGGCAGCCCGTTCCTCATCAGTTTCCTTCGGGGCACCAGTATAACTCCTAAAGTCGTAAGCATCGCGTCTTCCGTGACGCTGGAATCTGTCAAAGTAAGAACCACTTCGCCCCATTGTAGAACCTGAAATTGAAGAAGAAAGGCAAGTCTTAGAAATTTTCAAATTAAATGAAGCTAAGTGCATATGAGTGCCAAAATCCTAAGTGTGTGTGATGTGCAAACTACGCGCGTCAAACTACAAACCACTTTTGGATGTGGAAATGGCAGTAATTTGTGTAGAAGGCGTTGTGGTTCGTTGCAAGGAAGAAGTTGCTTCGATAACAGGAGAGATCACTTTAGAAACGTCATCTTTAAAGAGCTCCTGAGAGGTTATCATGATATCACTCAGACTGTCGAAAGTACCATCGCCGCAGGGCACGGGAAAATTATCTTTTTCGACTTCCGCCCAGCCGTCTTATGAAAAACGTGAAGATTCTCCTCCTCTTCAATAACCGGGGCAAGCGCCAATTTACTGGACGACCCTGCAATGTCAGTATGAGTAGAACACTTTACCAATGAAGTCTCAACGGTAAGTTCTTTCGATGAAAGTTCCTTAGCAGGAGCAGGGGCATCTGACTCCGTAGCTGGAGAGTCAGGGACTTCGTGCAGTTGAGTAGAGCGAGAAGGATGTAAGAGTCCGAATTGATGGAGAAACTCATCTTTCAATAAAAACTGAACACTTCTCTCTTCAACTGGCACGGCTATAAGCCTCTCGAAGGTTATTTTGTGACTAGGGTTCCTAGAAGGAGGAGGGAACGCTGAAAAAGAAGAAAAAGAAGTTAATGCTTGACAATTCGGGTTTCGAAGAATTCAGAAAAAATAAGGAGCGAAGACAAAAGGTCGTACTTCCCACTCTCCAGATGGCGTAAAATTCCGAGGGACAACGGACATAGAAAAACTGGCTCAAGAACCCGGGAACGCTTTCGGGAAGACCAGTAATCAATCTACGGTTCCTAGCACTCCTTACAAGTGTGATAGAGGGATTGTCTTTGTTCTTTGCAAATGAACACAGGAAGCGAATTTCTCCAAAGCTGGGAAAGCGGTCAAGCGTTCTCCTGAAAAGCACACACAACTCTAGCAAGATGGCGTAGCCATTAGGATGTAGTTGAAAGGGGGAAATAGATAGTCGAAGGAGAAGTTCTCGGATACAGTCGTTGAACGGGGGGATAGGTCCACTCAAACACATGTGGCGGTTAACTGCGACAAAGCCACGGGGCGGCCTATCAGCAGTGTCATTTACTCCAGGGAACAAAGCATCGGTTTCGGCAATGCCAAACTGGATGCATAACTGACAAAAGACTTTGTGACTTAGAGTGGTGGAAGTCCTTTCTGGAGGGTCATCCAGTGGAGTAGCAATTGGGAAAGCTTCTCCAGCTAGTTCCGAGTCCTCTTGTTGAGACGCCATTCTACACAATCAACTGATGATCAAATATTAAGGTGCACGTTTCCTAAAATGTGTGAAGTGTTGTGTAAAACTAGTGAAATAACAGGTAAACATAACTGGAATCCAATTTATTGATTTTTGTCAAATAAAGAATTCCGGGACTTGTTATTATAAGTACAAGTACAGTGTTGATGCATACAAGTCAGCTTTAATTGATTATATTAGGCTTTACTTTAATGCTTCACCTGAACTTATCAATTCACAACATTTCATACACAAAAGTTCATTTGAGTTGCTTATTTCTTATTGACTAATCTGTCGTTCGATGTAGGCAGTCGATGACAGTATATTCGTCCCTCTTTTCTGCAAGTGTTATGTTTAACAGGTTGACAGTTAAAAGTTAAAGTAATCTGCAAGAAAGTACAACAAATAGTTTAAGTCCAAGCAATTCATTCTGGCAGTTTGAAACTGAGGTCTAGTCAAATTTCATCAAGGCTTTGCAAATGTCCAAGGCATGTTCTCTTAAGTCAAATTGTTCAAATCCAAGAATTCAGAGCAATGGAGGTTAAGTTCTTAAGTCGTTCAAATAAATTCGTGAGTTACGAGTTAAGGACTATCTCGTTCGCGACCTAGTCATTCACATATGATCGCGAGTTAAGGATTAAGTGCTAACTCGTCAACGGTCCATGAGAAATTGCAACAAGTAAGGTCGTTAACTTTTTTAGCCGTAAGTCGCACAAAAGAAAAGTCAAAATAACATTCCTAACTCGGCAACGACCTAAACCCAATGCTGCAGTGAGCAACCAGAATAGTTAAGTCGTGCGCGATCTAAGCCGAGAAAGTGTTAGGTCGTTCTCAGAATATCTCGAGCTATCTCCTACTCAAACCAAAGCATCGGTTCCTCTCTTCAAATTCCTTCCTCCACTAAGAATCCCATTCCTCATGAATCAGCTAACCTAATGCACTGAAACTCTTCCCCTTCTTTTCACAAGTCACCGAAAGCCAAATCAAACCACTTCGATTTCCTCGGTGATCAGTTGAAACGAAAATCGTGAAGCAAGGCATAAGGTAATCGAAATTCATAGCTCGGTGATAGCTGAGGATTGATTAGAGCATGAGATCACTTACGCAATATGAAATTGAAGATGATCGATGAACGAGTAATTGAATTCGCCTTTGAAAGCTTGGAATCTTGTTAATGGCAGAATGAATGTTAAGTCAGATGAGATGAAGAAGGAACGACCTAAGATATTAATACCCCAGGGCAATGAAATGCGAACCGGCATCTCACGACCTAATTCCTTGCTAAGTCGTTCACGACATGACAGCTAAGAGCGCAAGAGAAGATCGAAGCACACGACCCACGACCTAGGCGTGTACTTCGAGGGGCAAATGTTAACTCCTCTTTAGCAACGACCTACGAGTTAAGAAATGGACGACTCAGATTATGCCATGATTTACGAAGCTAACGAGTTAAAAAGCCTACGACCTAAGTGGTCTTGACGATTTACGACCTAACTGCTGAAGCAACCTACAGGAAGCTACGACTTAACAGTTTACGAGTTAAGAGAAGTTCTGACTTAATGGGTTGTGACTTAAGAAAGTCCGCGACCTAAAAGTATCTGCGACCTAAAAGTCATGCCGATCTAATGGTCGCCGACCTAACGAGTTTACAAGCTACGACCTAAAAGCTTCACGAGTTAGCAGACTACAACCTACCGTGGTTTACGAGTTAACAAGTTTACGACTCAGTGGATGTACGACTCAAGAGCTTTATGACCCTACGAGTTAAGTCTTCTACGACTTAAGAGCTTTACGACTCATCGAGTTAAGTCTTCTACGACTTAAGAGATTTACGACTCAAGGAGTTAAGTCTTCCACGAGTTAAGGACTTACGACTCAAGAGCATGCTGCGACTCGAGGGATCTATGACTTAAAGAGTTAAAGACCTACGACTTAAGGGAAACGCGACTTAGGAGTAAGTCGTATACGAGTTAAGCACTTACCACGGCACAAGACTTAGCTTAAGTCATCTACGACTCATGGCTTGCTATAAGTCGCCGGCGACTTACGACCTAAAGGTTGCCGAGCTAAAGAACTAACATCTGCGCCTATGCCGCTTCTGCCCACTAGGTCGCTAACGACCTAGTATCATCTTTAACCCGCTTACGACTTATCACTTGGAAAAGATCACATACTTCATCACTGCATTTGGTAAGTCGCGAATAGACTACGACTTATCTTAGGTCGCTCGCGACCTACGACCTAGCTTAGGTCGTACGCGACCTAGGACTTAGCAAATGTTCTACCCAGAATTCAGAGCTGCTCCTATAAATACCCCATCACTTCCAACATAGAGTGGACTTTTGGCCATTCATTTCTTCAAGCGCCGTTACGCTGCCGAACTCTCAACTCATCCAAACTCGAGAAGCTCCACACATCAAAGAGGCTACAACAAGTTTGATCGAGATTCTGCACATCCGACACGGATTCGTCAAATCTCACCATCAAAGCTTGAGTCATTGATTTGAAATATTCGAGTGATCGAAGTGAATTGTATTGAGAGTGTATTGTATCAGACTGTAATCATATCAGCAATAAAAGACTATAAAGTGGATGTAGGCTCAATTACGAGCCGAACCACTATAAATCTGTTGTTTATTTACTGCTTTACCGCTATTTTCTGCTTATATTCTGTTCCCGTACCAACGGGTGGTGCTTTCACGAATCTACAACACACACCGGGTGTTAGCGTTCACATTTTAGCGTTAACACCAAGGAAAATTCAAAACTCAACCTTAGAGTTTATTTCCAAATATAGATATTTGTTTCCTTTACACACCAAGTTATATCTTAAATTTTTAAACAATTCTTGGTTTTAAATTTCAAAACAAATTCCTTTAAATAATTTCAAGTTTTTTGGATTTAGAGTTTAAAACTTCACAATTTAAAACCCACTACAATTTACAAGTCTTATTTGCCTAAATGTTTTACTTCCCTAAAACATTTCATTATTAAACACAATAACCATTTATGATAATAACCAAGATTATCATATCTGGAAACCAATTCATTATTATCTTTATTCTGATAACACTTCTACAAATTCAGGATTTTAATTTCAGTTTGGATCCATTTCAAACTTAGCTTTATTCAATTTCAATTTGGTTGTATTACTATTACCACTTAATTTAATTCCAATATTTTAACAACCAATTACCTTAATATTTATTAGAAAGAAATATCATTTTATATATATAAAAAAAAAATATACTTATATAAAATCATTTAAAATTCTTATATAAGAAAATAACAATTACGCTCTCATATATATATACACTCGACTCGTCTAGGGTACCATTGACCCTATCCTTAACGAGTAATCCCAACAGAGCCAAGGTTCTCGCTTAACCTCGCTCTGATACCAACTGTGACGACTCGAAATTTTCGATCCCGAAAATTCCAGATAGTTATGGAAAAAGAAGAAAGAGATAGAAGAAGAAACAGAAAATAAAACACAGAATCTCACAATCGCAGCGGATCAAAATATAATATTAAATAAATAACAGCTTACAAAGAGTATTATATCTGTCAATTACATTTTTATACATCAGAGTTATAATCATACACAAACACTAGACATATACAAATCAAATATGTCTCAGATATACAAAAATAATAGTCATAGCGGAACACTCCATACGTCCTGCCATCCAGCTCGTCTTCTGAGCTCCAGAACGTCCTTACCTGAAATCTATAATACTCGGTCTGACCCGAGCATTACATCAAAGTAACACCCGGGTCAGGCTGGAAACCAGCGTGAGTAAACCCATAATTTGAAAATACCAAGTTCAAAACATAAAAGTAAAACCCGGGGTAACTTATGTCAATTTACAACTTCACAAGTTGTTATAGACCTTACTTATTTCACACATCAATTTCTAAGTGCCAAACTTAGATTAAATGGTCAAATTTACTTAAATCATTCCATATCAGCCTATTGATTCCACATATCAATTTATAAAGGATCGATGTGGTTTCGGGTATTTACTAATACCCGACTCCGGTCTCCTCGAATTCAATACCATCTTAAGACAAAGCTGTTTAAGTTTTAAACATTTCCATGTATACCCATAGTAACAGATTCACATATCAATTCTATTTCAAATAGAGAATCTATATCTAACACCCTAGCCTCACAAGCATCTGCCAAGTATAACAACAATCCAAACATCCAATAACATTTAGCCATTCATAAGCAAAGACTTTAATCACATTATCTTTAATTAATTTTAAAATAAATTTAATTAATTCCTTCCATTACTATAGATCCTGCGTGTTTAATCCCTAATTAATTACATCAAATTAATTTAATTATTATTCAATTACCCATCTTAAATAAATCACCCTTGATTATTATTCTTTAATTACATTAAGTAATTAACTCTTAATTAATTTACAAATTAATTATCCACAATAATTTCATTCATTAAACAATTCTGAATAATCACATTAACTTCCCTTAATTACTTATATTTATAAAATCAACTCCTTGGTTAATTACATTTACTCCTTTAATTACATTGAGTAATTAACTCTTAATTACTTATATAAATTTAATTATTTCCAAACAAATATAGTAATTAACCTTTAAAACCCCCTATTAATTACATTAATCCTTAATTGATCCTTTAATTATACTTCCATCAATCTCAATCATTCATTACTCATTAACTAACCATATTCAGAACTTAACTAACCCTTAACAAATCATATTTTAATTTAATTATTAAATTAATTTCTTTAAGTAAATAATCCCTTTTTAAATTACTCAAGTAATTGTTCTTTGACAATCCCTAAACAATTATACTTATTTAATTATTAAGTATCTATCCGTTGATTTATTATCCTTAAGTTTTAAATTAATTAGCCCAAAGTTAATCAAAAATTTAATCATTAATTATATTTAATAAATCCCTCAAGTAACATTTCTTGTATAATTATCCCAACCAAGACAATTTAAATTTCAAAGGCATCTTCCTTAAAATTTTAAATCATGGTGACTCGCTTTTAAACCCGCCGGTTATCTTGTATTGAACCAGCGAGACCCAAAGTTCACCATCTTTGATGTTTAATCAAAATATGATTCCCTTACCCACTTCACGGCCCAACAAGCAAAGTAACCCGAGTTAAAAACACATCTTCCTCGAATCCCCTACCCGAGTCAATCCCATCTCCTCAATTCTAACACTACAGATATGAGAGGCCCATGTGCACATGCACGTCTGATCGCGGTTACTCCGACCATCCAACCCTCCATCGACGAGTCATCCCTGACCAACTCTTCCGATCCCCGACCACCCAAACTGAGAACGTGCTCGAAAACGAAATCGAGCTCAACAACAAATCCTGGAACAAATATCATCCCATAATCATTCCCGTACCACCATCTCCGGCCTCCAGAAACGTCAACACTCCGACCATCCCTTCGCCATACGTCCACGCACCAACCCTCCTCCTGTGATCAAACTCGATTCACCCATGTCGGAGCATTTGATTCGAAATCAGTGACAAACCCAACAGGACTTGAAACCCTACAAACCTCCTCACTTCGATGTACGGCTAACAGAAAAATTTGCTTCCATTTTTCACGTGATCTCCTACCTTCGATTCTACTCTGGACACAAGTCTGAAGCCTCAGGGTCACGCGAACACTAGGGGTCGACAAAAACCCCAAATTCCAATCAACTTCAAAATCTCGTGAATTACTTAATTAAAATTCATGATTTAAATTTTGTAAATCATAGCTTCCAAAGTTGATTCGAGATATATTCTTGGATTAATACATTACAACAAATTGATTTATTCCATTATTTGAGTTTCAACTATATTTCTATGTTTACAGGTGATTTCCATGCTTAAAATGCTTAAACTTGTTTTCAAAATCTTGATGATGTTCGAGCTAAATTGATTTGTTTGAAACTCAAAACTCCTGAGAGATTGGATGGAAAGTCTTTTGAAATTTAGTTTATTTTAACATCTCTGTAATCCAAAAATACAGAGTAGCACAGCCATCAATCATGAGTATTCAGAAAACATTCATATTCACAGATTTCATACTCCTATATACATGAACAAGCACCATCACCCATCAATTATTCAGGCAACAATTATTACTTTTTTTAAGATTAACTGTTCACTCACCTGCAAAAATCTGAGCATAGAATAAATACTGGATGCTGCAAGCATGATTTCCTTTGATCCTTATTTATTTATTTTTTTTATCAGAAGACAGAGCCACAAATGCTTTGCTTGGGTTAAAATCGGAATATGCAATGCCCATTTTTAAAACTTGAATTGCTTAGCTTAATTTTTGAATTGCTTGTATACTTTGCACAGCAAATGTTGGAATGCTTGCTCCTTAAATTTTGAACTGCATGCATGCTACTTTGAAACTCCAGATTCTAGAAACGCATGTCTGTTTTTTTTTTATTCAGGTTAGCAAAGTTTCTTACTTAGCTTCAGCTTGAAATTCTGGAGGAGGTTGTTTTTAACTTTTGGTTTTAGAAAATGAACAGATAAAAGAAGAAAAGAAGTAGAGTAGAGATAATTTATAGCCTTGTTTTTATCTTTTATTTACTATATTAAAAATAAAGTGAAAACTAATGACACTTGTAATTTGCATGACAAAATTTGCTACACTTGTATTATGCATATCACCATTAGTTTACATTTGTAAATATCATGTTTTTAATATGGTTTTATATATATTTATATTATATTTTAAATTTAGTTTTGTTAATGTCTTATGTATTTATTTATTATTTAAATCTACATTTATACATGTGTGTTTTCAATCTTTATATATTTACAAACTACATTTATTCCAAGTATAACCTTTTAAAGAAATACATACACCTTTTACCAAATCTTACTTTAAACTAAAATACTTTTTAAATTTATAAGTATATACATAGATACTATTTAGTGTTTAAAATCTTTATATTATAATATTTACACATGTAACCATATGTAGTTTAAGTGTTTATAATATCATTTTATATTTCAATTTATCTATATGTAAATATATATATATATCTTATTATTTTTCTTAATATTTTCAAATTATCATATGTTTTAATATTATATCCATATATTTCCTTTAATACATTTTCTCTTTACTTATTTTTTTTGTTTAGGTAACCTTAAAGAAAATGATATAAAACTTTAATTATAAACAAATTAATAACCAAATATCTATTCATAATAGTCTTAAATTTATTTAAGATATTACCTTGAATCTCGAATTCAAGTATTATTAAAACTCTACTCATTATTATTATTTGTTTTAAAAGAAAAATTTGTCAAATTTTAAGTAATTAAATTAGGAGATTATCAAATAAATATTTATCTAGATATAAATAATTCAAATTTATTATATTTCCCAATTCATTTACATATCCAGATATCTTTTATTATCAGAATTTTATCTGTTCAATTTATTAAAACAGTTAATTATCCAATTAACAAGTGTTCAAAAATCCGGGTTATCACAAAAACACACCCAAATGAATTATTACTATTATCAAAATCGTTTGAAAAACAACGGTATTTCATAAGACCATGCCACATATAAATACGATGGATTTTTACCTTACGATAACCAAAACATTTTTATCTCAAATCATTTGAATTATAATAGTGTCTATAGAATATAAATATGAAATAGCTGAAATGGTTGCATCTCTCGTTTCAGCATAATTGGTATACAACTAAAACCATACAATGCTTATTGAGAATGGATTCCATACTATGACAAGGTAAGGAACTACCCTCCGATGGTGCATCTCTAGATAAAATGCATCGGGGTCTGACAAGAACATCCTGTACCCCTACCATACAAGACTGGCTTAGCACTTGACTACTAGTACCGAATATGATCACCCCACCTTTTGTGCCTCGAAATCATACATGAATAGATAGTAACAGGTCTAGATCTTTGGATGGCCATACTGTAATGGGAGTGACCCACTTAGCCTTGCTGTATGCTCTGTTTTTTCATTTCCCAGTTGATGAGACTTGAGGTGACGTATTACTTTAAGAATAGCATTCATACTTGGAATTGTAACACAACCTTCCACGCAATAATGCAATGGTAGCATTCATCCATTCAAGTTGTTCTAGGTCTGAACAAACCAAATCTCATCTCCATTATCTTCGAGATATCATAATTCGTAATGCAAAATCAAATCGAAGTGGCTTTCGAATAATTAAACCCGGTTCTGGTCTCTTCAAAACAATCAACATATTTGGCCTGATTTTGATAGTCGTTTATTTAACTATTAAATTACATACATAACAGTCACTACGCCCATAATTTATTTAATCCTTTAAAACATTCATTTCAAATATCTGTACATAGATATATATTCAAATCTCTTTTATTATTCCAATGTTTGAAAACAATTTCAATCCCTTGTATCCTTAATGAGATATTTTCAAATCATACCTTACTTCAACACCTAGTGAAATATTTACAAATTCGGTTTATAATCATTACTTAGAAAATATCTATATATATATCCTTCGGTCGCTAAAATATTTCAAAAACCTTTCATTTCAACACTTAGGAAAATATTATAGTCTATTTCCCAAAAATCATTTCTAATACCCATACTTCGAAAATATTTCATAACTTATCTCATAAATTTCCAGATTATATTAATTCCTTTTATATTTTCCAAAATCGATTATACTTACATATAATCTCGTCTATCCATTCATAACTTCTTTATGAATTCAGATTCGATCTCGAAGTTCTTGCTTCTAACATTTCAAAAATTTCCTTAAGTTCCCAAAATTTCATTATAAGATTTTCACTTATGAAATCACATCTGTTAAATAAACCACGTTTACAAATCTCGAGAGAATTTATAAATAAATTCCAATCATTTCAAATCTCTCTATATACGTATAATAAGTATTTTAAAGAATAATATTTATTTTTAAAACAAGTTTAAGTATTTACTTAAAATATCAAAGTACATTAAATAAATATCGATAACTCATTTCCAATTCATTTTTAAAATAAAAATAAATTGATTTACAAAGCTCACTATAAAAAATTTATTTCATTTAAAAAATATTAAATATTTAAATAACTAACTTTCCTAAAATATTTTAATCTAAATAATAGTTTTTAAACTACATAGTTTAATAAATAAAAATCCTTTTCTGAAAATAAAACTTACTTCTTGGAAAAACTATTTTTAAATTCAACATAGCCGATTTTATACTTATAAATCTTTCTCGATTTATCTCAAATCAATTTACATTTCCAATTTCACAATTATTTCCAAATTACAAAATAGAATCTACTGTTTCTTTCTAAACCGATTTCGTTATTTCATTTTAAATTCACAATGTGAATTTATATTTTTGATTTATCTAGTGATAATCATTTCATTTTATTTATAAACATCGTTTATAAATTTATAAACTCATTTCTAGTTTTTCTCTGTTAACAGTAGATTTATATTAAACAAACTTCATTTATAAATCACTTTAAATAAAATTTCAACTTGAAAATCTACTTCTTAAATAATCTAAACTATATTCCAAAACCATTCAAATCTCGATTTCGACTTCTATTTCATATTTAAAGAATCTCATTTAATAATCCATCTTTTGAAAATAACTGATTTAAATTTTTTCCATTTAAAACCTTCTTATGAAATAGCTTAATAAATATCCAAAATCAAATTATTTATTTTATCCAGCCTATTTCCTTTTAAATACTTCCAAATCACTTCAAAAACTCGATTTCAACTTCTAACTATAACTTAAGAAATATTATTAATACTCCTTGTTTTCAATTTCCTTGTATATATATATAAATTTCAAAAATATATTTATTTTTGAAAACACCTTACGAAATAGTTTAGTATATTTCAAAAATCAGATCTTTTATTTAATCTAAACAATTCCTTATTCAATATTCCAATTGCCATCTAAATAATTTTATTTCCAAAATCACCTTTAGATTTATTTTTAAGATTCAAAGTTATTATTTATGGTATTTAAAATATCAAAAACTAGGGACAATGCTACTACAGCATCCAATATATCAAATCACACAACAATCCATACTAAATTATTCAGTCACAATATATATCACTATATATGAAACAATCAATATATTTTTGAGGAATCCAGTTGGATTCCTCCAACCTGTTTCCTTGCAAACACATATGTTATATAACTTAAAATACCAATCCTGTTTCGAGGTGGGATATCGAGGTAATATAGGATCATCTACTATTATACGGGGCACATAGTGTCTCATCCGCTCCAATCGGTGGGAATATACACTACTAATATTTATACCACTATATATGACATAATATTCAATAGACAATAATATATCAATCCAACCAATCATCCAATAATTAATTTTGATTGTTATAAATTAATTTCAGTAATCCGAATGAGTGAGATTCACTCACCTTGCTTTTCGAAGTTGTTAATCGTTCCAATTTAATTCTGTTGCACAGATTCTACAGCTACGAATCCCACACGACTAATTCCATTCGATTTGAACCTCGAATAAACAAATTATAAATTATATAAATTAACGATTTCCATTTTTAATTTATAATTTATAACTAATTACATAATTTAAACTAATTACCTATTTAACCGTAATCCTCCTTCTTTACTCAAATTGAAACTGCCCGTGTCCAGAAACTGAAACCATATCCTCTTGCTTCTGGCGAGTACCTGAAACACCAATGTCAACTACTAGCAACACCCCAACCCCAAAACGGTGACATGTACGAGCCTATGCTACCTGGTCAATCATACATTGCTGCCTCCAAATCCAAACATCGCAATCACTCCACTAGGTCTCATCGATCTTGCACAACCACCATCGTTATCTTGGTCTCCTCCATGTCACCATACGCCAGCAATCACCGCCGCCCTCCACCGCGCTCCCCGTCGCTCCGACCACATCCATTTGTGTATGCATTTCACTAGAAAGAAATGCATCTAACCCTTTCCAGAATTGCCATCCATCGCGATGGTTGAATGCCACCGATGCACCCAGCACGAGTCCCCTAGTCGAGCATGAATTCGATTTCGTTCGCCATTTATCTTTATTTAAAAAAAAACTAGAAATCAAAATGAAAAAAGGGGAAGTCATGATTTTGAAAAGAGGGGGAAGGAAAACAAGCCGCTCGACGGTTTAGGTTAGAGTGGCGCTTCAGAAGTTAGGGCGGCTACGATCTAAAATTTATAGTTTTATATTCTAAAATATCATGTTTACGTACCTCGAAATCTTGACTCCTATCGAGGAATGCCAGCTAGCATTTATAATATTTTACCTTTATTTTGAACACAATGGAATATGTACCGATGGCTAATTCCTTTGTATTTGGAAGATAGGTTTTCAAATCACTTATTTAAATTAAATTTCCTTTAATTAATTTCGATGCGTTTCAGCTTCCCACTATCAAATGCTAATTACAAATGCTACCAAATTTGAATTCTAGTAATAATGCACTATTATGGATCCAATGGAACTGATTTCTTCAAATTCCAAGACTGTGCTCCTAGATCGCTAGTTTAATGTGTCGATTAAATCAACGATTTCGAGAAATCACTTGAAATTCCAATTTAGAAAACTATCTAACCCAATTCTAATCCAAATAGAATTTTTATCAACATTAGAAATCGTTTTGATTCATATTCAACTCAAATTTCAAGTATTCACCATTTCTATTTGATAAATCGCTATATTTGAAATTTAAATTCATTCTATAATTTCAACCAAAATTTTCATATTCAAAAATCAATTTGTATTCCAAATTAATATTTATAATAAATTAAATGTTCAATACCAAGATTGAAAATTCGGATCATTACATTCCTTCCCCTTAAAAGAATTTTGTCCTTGAAATTGCTAAATAGATAAATGCTCCAAACCCATATTTTTTTCAAATACCCACTTGGTCAAAACTCGATATTTCACTTTTCTATATCTTTTAGTTCCATACAAAACATTTAGTTTCCATTTTGAAACAAAAATCCTATATTTCAATTATCATTCGAAATCAAATTTTGGTTTAAAAAATTTTTCTAAAAATTTACAACATTTTTATAACACCCTAAATTTCCAAATTTTTTTGCCAAAGTCTCCCTTGTACGAAGAGCCTTTTGCAACATGACAAATATGATAAAAAGATATACATAGGCTCTCATTGCCGGAAAACTCAATATATATATAAATATTTTTAATTTATGCACGCTAAATTCATAGGCATACCTTATTTTAGCATTATTAAGCAAGCTCACTCAATTTATCTGCAATTTCACTACAAAAATATAGCCAAATAATCTTCTTGTACCTGCACTTATTCAAATAAAACCCATAAGTACTAAATATATGAAATTTAATAACATTCATTCATTTAAATAGCTAAACTCATACTTTGCTTAACTAAACATGTTAAACATATATTTAATAGCAACCACAAAGTTCCAATACTAAGTTAGTTACTTACAATCGATTCATTTACCATTTCATTCAATTCCTGGTGATTCACAAACAATTTATTTGTATTTAGTCCATATTTCCACTCAACATATTCATATCCACTACATTAATTCATCTCCACAAATCCAATTCCATCCACAAATTTAATTTATTAGTTCATTCTAATACACAGTTCCAATCCATATTAATTAATTAATTCATTACAATTCAAATTTAATTTATTCACACTTACGTTGAATTTCATTCCATATCAATTTATTTATTACCCATTACATAAATTAGTTACCTATATTGAATTCCATTCTTATAAATAATATTCCCGACCATATTTAGTTTACACTTAATTTGAATTTGTTTATAACTTAAGTCATCACTGTTTCAATCCATTTCTATTTTATTCTACAACATTTCCAATATATTTCATTTGCTTACATTTTTGTTGAATTTCATTTACAACTCAATTCCGATTTCCAACATTCAATTCACTAATTAATTCTCTAATTAGTTTTCTTTTAATTAACTTATCTAAGTTAAGTTTCATTTGTAGAGTATACTAGTGTATGATTTTTGTTTGATGATAATAAACATATAAATATATATTTGTTTAAATGTATTAGTTATTGTACTATTTTATTTTTTCACATAATTAAATAAATATTTGTGAATAAAATAAATAATTCGAAATTCTTATTTAAACAAATATTTTATTAAATCAAATATTTTTTACAAGTTCAAATAGTACAAATTTAAGCTCTCACTATATTAACATAATTCCAAATACAGGTTTCAAATACAATGCAATTTTCAGTATACAATTTTACATACATATTTCACCTCACCACATATTCACTCATCACTCATATTTGATCTTCAACTCTGTTCCAGCATGTATCCAGCATCTGAACCACCTGCAAAATAAACATTGATGTAGTAAAATTGAAAATGAAATATTTTGCAGTGCACAATGAGTGTGCGTTTGAAAATGTTGTCTGCCTCAGTTATTTAGGTTGTTCAACATCATTTTTAATTCATCTTTCTATATCAAACTAGAATCAAAAAAATACGAACAACTTGTGACATGCACAGTGTATCACTATACATGCCATACGGTCGTGCACACCGATATAAACTTGCTTTTTAAAATTACAGTGATAGTTGAGCATAAGGTCAAACACAAGCCAAGACAGGATTCAACTCAAGTGCAATTCAAACACAAACCAAAAATAACCAAGGTTATTCCAGGCAAACCATGGACCAAAGTGCACCAGACATGTACAAAGGATAAAGAAAAAGTAGGAACCACATAAGCAAAGCTTTAGACATGTCAGGACCAAATGGGTTAACATGAATGCAAAGCAATAACACGCAACCAGAGTTCATATGGAACCAAACCACCAAATGTATAAAGGCACAAGGAAAGCACTTGCATAACAAGATTAGTAATCAAGTTCAGTTTCAACATGTACATGACGGTATACAAAATGTTCAAGCAAAATCAGAATTCAGGGCCAAGTCCAGGGAAGATATCAACAGGAAGTGGAAAAGGATACACACATATTTGTACACAATAAACATCAAATTAACACAAAGCAAATCAACATGCAACCAGAGGTGAGGACAAAGATAAATGCAAGTGAACTTAGCTAAATTGAAAAAGACAAGCAGATGAACATGGAAACTGAACAAGCCAGTGGTAACAGTTTTCAATGAGACTACAATAACAAAGGCACCAAGTTTATCAACCCAGCAGACATTACAAGGAAATAAAAATGGAAATCGAGAAGAAACTATCACAAAATCATTATGGCCAGAGAATACAAGTGCACCAAATACAAGAAAAGTCAGAATGTAAGCACTCGGGTGGATAGAGCATAGGCATAGCAATCACACACATATATACATACATATTTGTATATACATGAAGACATCAGATCAAGCACAAGCAAGGCTAACATCCAAGACTCCAAGGCCAGAGCAATGAAATGACCAAACCTCAAACCAACTAATCATAGTCAAACAAATATATTGAAGGAGCCATAGGTCATACTATCGAACAAGTTAAAAACATATCAGAATCCTAAACAAAACAGAGAACAAAACAGAGAATAAATTAAGCAAGGACTAGAAAATGTCACAGAGGACTTCATGATGAACAAGTTAGACTTCAGGAAGTCAAAATTATCTCAAATTCAAATTCCAAAATGTAAGCGAATGTTGAACAAGTCATAGGCAGCAAAGAACGGAACAAATTCAAATACATTTTAGCATATTCAAATATATCAAAAATATGTTCAGTCAATGAACAAGTCAGAAATCATCAAAATCATTCAATCAAGAATCGAATGGCCGAGCGCAGGAATTGAAAATTCAGATCAAAATATACGAAATGAAAGTATAGGGTTTTAATCCCTCTAAATACCCAATTCATCATTGGCAAAACATCAGGAGTTCAAAATAATCACCGTAAGCATTTAAGAAACAAAAACATACCAAAAGTCGAACTCAAACTCTTTGAAGTAATCGAAGAACACTGATCAAAGAAGTGCATAATCCAATTCATCAGAGTCGATCAACCCAACCAATAGAGAGGATTCGAAAGCTCCAAAATTGTTGAAGCCAAGTAATTCGTAGCAACCCAAACTTTTAAGAGACTCAATTCAAGGCAAGCGATTTGAATATCTGTTTCCAAGCGGCAGCTTCAATTCGAACGAAACCCTAATTTTAAAGAGTAAAAAAAGAAATCGGCGGAAGAGTTTACAAAAAAAGGGAGACGGTCTTATCTCTAATTATATGTTACTTAGGCCGTGTCTTTTTTATGTGTATTGGGCTTAAGTTATATATATAAGGTTTTTTTAGTTTTATTTTTCTTTGTAATTTTCTCCTTTAAAATTTTGTAAATTCCTAGTTGTGTAACTAGGTACAAACTACAAGGCGTAGCATGAGAATTCGCAACTCAGTGGCTAAGTTATGGTAGAGTTTTGAGCTTAGAGTTAGGTTAATCAAGTTAGGTTAATCGAAGACAAAAACGCAGCAATGGAAAACACCGCAATGGAAATGACTTGAAGGTCAGGTACTGGCACATCGTAGTGGCAAATACATCATAAATTCTCGGACAGGAACCCGAACAGTCTTAACATGTGTCCCATACCACATGTTTGTACTAAACAGTTTATTAACGACTAGTAAATTTCACACTCGAAGTAGTAAAATGTTTACCTCATCTCATCGGTAAACTCGACTCGAAGGTCAAAACAATCAAACGGAAAAATCGGGAATTAACCGATAAGATAAAAGCATGTATCCTATACCACATGTTTTACCAAACCGTTTAATTCCTTTTCTCATTCGCTCTAATAGTGCCAAAACATGTGGTTTATATATAAAATAGTTTACTTGGGAAAACAAGCTTTGAAACTGATTTTTGAAATCAATTTGAAAATCGTATTTGAACAATTCTCTTATTATAGAGAATAAATAGATTCTACACTTCAAATACTTTAAAATATTATATAATTATTATTTTAGAATGCTCATTAATTTCAAATATCATTTCAAAAAGATTTGGAGAAAACTGTGCTCGTAAACTAATAAAAACCAGGAAAATCACTCAAACCGATATTCAAATTTAAATTCAATTTAATTTCAAAATAATACAAAATTTTAAATCTCCAAAATTTGCCTAGTCTATTGATAGACATCATGGCCTCTGAATACAATGTAACAACCCGTATTTTTAACAAATATTTTAAATTCAATTTATTTGAAACTTTGGTTTTTATTTATTTAAAAATTGAAAATTTAGAATTTTCCAATGCATTTTTGGATTTTGTTTATAATTTATTTTCCAAATATAATAAAATAATGGTTTTTTGAAAATTTTATATTTTGGTCAACTTTGGTCAAACTTTGACTTTCAGTTGAAAATTTTAAATTTGAATTTTAAATTTCTAATCTTTTTCTTTTAAACTGTATTTGATTTTGATATTCGTTCTGCTTTTCGTTTTACCAAATTTTGTTTTATTCGTTGTAAATCTAATAAAGTTCAGTGTTTTACATGCAATTATTTTCTATTTTTCATTTTCTAGTTTTATTTTGGTTTAGGTTTGATTTTTATTGGGTTTTGACTTGTTATTTTAAGTGGGGTTTGCTATTGGGCTTCAGAAATTCCAATGGTCATTTGTTTGCCTTTTCAATTTAAAGTGATGCCTTTTCCATTTCACATAGCCGTTCAAAACTTCACATTCTCGTACAAAACTTGTTTCTCATCTCCTCTTTCTCATTTCATTTCCTGACAAAAGAAAATTACAGTAAGTTCTATCTCCTTCTTCCTCCTTTTCAATTTCTTTCTCTTTTGTTTCTCAAGCATAGTTCGGCCATCACCATGCTCCTTGCCGACCTCATCTCCTCCACCATTCATCACTATCTCCACCATCTTCCCTTGCTGCCGTGACCACCACAGATCCAGACCCGCCTTCTTATTGCCTTGCAAACCCTAGCCGATCTCCAATACATCACCACTTCTTTATTCCCTAGCGTTGACCAACACCAACACTATCTCCACTTGCTTAGCCATGACTAATCCTTCCCATAGCCATGAATTGATGTGCCTTGACCCATAGCACCACATGACCAAGCCTTAACAAATAGAGCCGAACCCATTTTAGCCTAGGCTGAACCCAATAGTCTACATGTCCTTTGCCTATTTGCCTTCCAAGGACCTTTGCTATGCCATCTCTTCACCTACCATAGCCGTTCACAGTTCAGTCAATAGCCAATCCCTGTAGCCTTCAAAACAAGTCTTGGCCGAGCTTGTTAGATGATGGTCAAGCCAATTTTGAAAGTGGTCGAGCCCACATACATTGGTTAAGCCATTTTGCTTCATTTTGATTCATATTTATGCATTTTTTTGATTCATAATTATGTGTTGAATTATATACTTATGTACGTTTTGTATTTGTTGTTTACAAGACTTGGATCTTAGCTCTCCATCTACTCAAATCTAGTCATGCTTTGTCGTGCTTTTCGGTGTTTGGTTATGTGTCTCGAAGTTGTCATCTCTAGCTTCAGAAGGTGAGTTATTACTCTCGACATTCATACTTATATATTTGTGAAACAATGACAAGTGGATATGTGTAGTGATATGCTATGTAGATAAGTTCATATATGCCTGTGATATGATATTTCATGATGTAAAACCTGATTATATACCTGTTACATCACCTGATATGATATGCTATGCTTTACAGTTCATTTTATTTTCTGTTTCTCACACTGCAAGTTCCCTTTCATTATGGGTTGAAATGATACATACCTAAATGGACTCTAGAATAGTGAAAAATCGTTATGAGCAGAAATGATAGTGTAACGTTTCAAATTTCAACGTTCGAAAATCGACACAAGTACTTCACTTGTACTCGAATGTCGTAGATCCAATCGTTGAAATTCGGCTCGTGCCGGAGCTTATAATATAGTAAGTATAATAACACAGCGGAATAAAGAAATGATATCATATACAACTCCAATGAATACAATATTCAGAATGATATACAACAATGATATCAATATGATACAACAATATCAGAGACAAATAATGATACAGTGGAAACAACAGAAGTGATAACTCCAAATAATCTGAACAAGAGGAAAACTCCAACAACTCCAACATCAAGCTCGAACCATCTTCACGATGTACAAAGATAAGCAAACCCGGTGCATGCACTCTTAACACTGAACTAGCTCCAAATAATCTACTAAACCTGACAATCTAAAAAACCAAACTCTAGACTGCCGTGTGGAAAATTGTGGGCACCCAGAGTTTAGGAAGGGAACAATAAACTCCGAGTCAGTCATGGGACTGGTGTGAGTAACAAAAAAACATTTGGTTTGAAATAAAATAGTTCATAAGAAAAATCTGATATGCTTTTTGGAAAATGAAACTACCATAAGGCCTCTCGCCATACACACAATGCAAACGCAAAATTAGAGGAGATTTCTCCTTATGATAGTCAAACATGCTTACTATGCAAATTCTTTTTAATATTATTATTAGTGCATAGTGCAGAAAACATTTCAAAAATATAATATTAATCTTAGCTAGCATAGACATTCCGAACTATGCCTATTATAGCTACCATCTAAACAGTGGTGACCACCATAAGTAAATGGCAGGTTCTACAACTAAAACAATACAAGGTTCGTATTGGAAGTTGGATTTCCAACAAATGGTCAGGCTAAGGAACTTCCTACTGCCACATGGGTACGCCTCTGGAGGGACGTCCCGAGAACTTAACCAGCTCTCTGCTAACACAAGGTCGGGTTACCTCTGTAATTAGGTAACTACTACACAAATATGTCATCCCCCGGTCCTTTGGGACCTTTATCCGAGGATCCTCTACACCAACAACCACAAAGTAATAAACAAGCGGTAACCACATAGGTTAAATATCAAGGCTCCATACCTGATACCACCTTTTTGCAGAAGGGAATGACATACCCTAAAGAGCGCCACCCTCATAACCTTGCCGCATCTTTGCTGTTCGACCATTTTCGGGGTGTGAGGTCCCGAAGAAGTCTCGTCCACAAAGCTACGCTTTTCCACAAAGCCATGCTTTGATCACAAATGATCAACAAATGATCATCACACAGCATCAATCAGCATGCCACATTACCAAATTGGGAATATATCGTTGTTAACCTTCAACAACATAACCTCTGAGCTCGTACGTCTTAGAGAAGGGTGTTAAGCTAATAGAATAAATCTCCGCCACCAACAGATATGTATTTGAAAGAAATCTGCTTTATATCTCAAAGTGTAATGTCAGACATGTAACCATACAAGTCTGTTCCGGGTTCGACGGAACCGAAGGCACTTCCGAAGAAGCCCTTGCAATCCGGGTATTCACAATCCCGATCGGACTTCCCATCACTTAGGGAATCTCTATACCGGCGCGACTCGGTGCAGAGACAATCGATAGGGCATCCTATCATTTTCACAAATACCCCGTCTTCACCACTGGTCTTCAGATGCTATCCATATACGACGTATCACTTATTCGGAATGGTTTATATAACACAAAGGTCCTCTCCCGGCTAATACGAATAATGAGCGCAATATTTGAAACATACGGATATGGGATTTCAATTAAGTCACAACTTATAATCCAAAACTTCTCTTTCAAATAGTTTACCAATTACCATTTCAAATCTTTCTTTTTTAATAAAAAGATTCATTTCACAAAGTTCACCCATTTTTCACAAAGGTCCATTCATATATTTTCAAATCAATAGGATTAACTCATTAAATCTTTAAATCAAAGATTTAACATATAGCTTTCAAAACAATTCATTTCAAATCTTGAAATCCTTTTAATCACAATTGGGAAATCCTTTCTTTCAAATGGAAGCTAAAATTATTTGAAAACAATAGTTTTTATTTCGAAAAAATCCAATTCATATATACAAGTTAAAGTCTTTGGGTTAAATTCAAATTCAAAATCATACTTTTAAAATGGTTTAAACACATTTATAACTTTTATAACCTCTTTAAACCATAATTTTATAACATGGAATTCAATTCCAAATTTTGAATTCAATTTAAATTAAATAATTTAAATGGGAAGCTTTACCAAGTTATTAAAGTAACTTTTCTCTTTAAAACTTCTTTTCAAAGCTTTTCATATTAAACCCGATTCCATTTCCAAACCATTTGAATTCAAATTTTCTATTTAAAATTATTTCAAAAAAAATCTGTGACTTAATCGATTTCCACGTAAAATCCATATTTGTGTGTGTATGGTGTAGTCCAGGGGTTTTAACTCAATAGTGCAACATCATTCAGTCATCACAGATCAAACATATAAATATAGTTGATAAGCGGTATAAACTATAACGCTTATCGTTCATTCACAGATTCACGGATAATATACAAATGTATCGCAAATAAATGAATAAATTATACACAGCTCAATCCACAGAACAAAATATCATAGATAAGATAGGACAATCAATTCAAGGCATCTCATACAATACAATCATTCATAAGTACGATCAAGCATTCAATAATCATTTATAAGTAGGATTAATTAATTGTTTAATCCTAATTAATTCAATTTATTTCCAATTTAAATTAATTACTTATGAATTTATTATCCAATCCTGATTAATTAATTACAAATTATCTGATACAAATTAATTAATCAATCACCTTAATTAATTGCATTATTCTTAATTAATCATATTAATTAAATTAACCTTTAACCCAATTACATAATTAATTAACCCCTTAATTAATTATTTTTTAAGAAATTAAACCTTTAATTACTTACCATTAAGCAATCATCTCATAACAATTAATCATTAATTACCAATTTATCTAATGATTTTCTTAAATTAATTAAACTGAATTAATTAACTTTAATTAATCAAAATATCCAAAATTAATTACAATAAGTAATTAATCCTTAATTACTTTCATTAAGTGATTACATTTAAACAATTTATAATTGATTATCTAAATTAATTAATCTAATTAATTATTAAAATTAATCACCTTAATTAATACTAAATAATCCTTAGTTAATTATCTTCATTAACTAATAAGATTTCTTATTTACTTTTAATTAATCTCTAATTATAAATTAATCTAAATCATTAATTTATAAACTGAATAAATTATCCCTTAATTATCTTATTAGTTAAATCACTTGATTACCTTAATTATCTCTAAGGTAATCCATTTCTTTATTAATGACTTAATTAATATTAAAGTGTATTTAAAACATTACACTTCTATATTTAGATTCAAATTTCATTTTGAATTTAAAATTCAAAATGATTATATATTTAAACATTAACTAAATTAATTATCAATTTATAAACCTTAAAATAAATGTAAAGAACATTTATTAGTTACATAGGAAACTTATATAAGGAAAGCCTTTAAACTCAATTACTTAATTTTTATTTAAAAATTAAGCTTTTAAATTACATTACATTTTAACTTGCAAATTCAAGTTAAAACAATTTATTTATTTTCCCTTCAAAAATTCTTATATAAAGAACTTATCAAAAATCTAATTCAAATATTAATTTGAAAACAAATTACTTTAAAAAAACTATTTGATTTAAACTTGTTTAAAACATTCAGATTTAAAACTGATTTAAAATCACAGATTTGAATTCAAAGAAAAACTTGAATCCATTAATTTAACTATGATTTAAAACTTTGATTTAACTTTCTTTTTAAACCTTGCTTTTTAAACCTTGATTTTAAATTCTTTATTAAAAATCCAAATTCATTTTAAAACCTTAAGATTCAAAAGTTTCATTTGAATCTATACTTTAATCTTTGAGTTTAAACCACTGTTTTAAATTCTAGTTCAAATTTTAAATTAAATTTTAAATCTGAAAGTTGTCAGGTTTACAAAAGCCTGGAATAACAATTAACTCGAGTCAAACAAAATTTACTTCGAGTCACTACCTCTTCTGCTTCGAGTCAATCACGCGTTCATCTCGAGTTCCAACCCGAGAAGCTCCCTTCTTCCCCAACATCACACACACAACCCAGATCAAAACGCTCGCATGCACGTAGATGTGCACAAGCACGGCGCCCCTTGCTGATCGACGTTTATGCAGCCGGCACATCACCCACGACCACCCAAGCTAGCCTAAGCAACCCAAAACCCAAAATCACCCCTTAATCGAAACCGAGCCATTCTCGATTTCCTGGAATCAAAAACCAATCCCAGTAACCACCTCGCGTACCTTCCTCCGACCACCAAAGCGTCGCCACCTTCGGCCACGACTCCATCAACGACCCCTCTCCTTCCCCTTGAACCACGACGAACTCGATCGCCCACAAATAATGAACGAGACGAAGTAGAAACCCATGACAAAATTAGGTTTCCAGAACTAAATCGATCGCCACCACCCCCACGACCACCTGCAGCCCTATCCACTATTTTTCTCCGACACCCCGTAGGCTCCTCCACCTCCTCGAGAAACTCCGGCCTTCCTAGATACTTAGATCACCGAAAATCGGCTATGACCCAATTTTTATTTAAACAAGAACTGCAGCTTCAATTCCCAACTAAAAATTATGATTTTATTCTTAAAAATCAAGTTTTTGCATGATGTTTCAGTTTATATTCTTGAATTTATAAATTAGGATGATTAAATTTTCCTCTATATTGAAATTCCTTTGTTGTTTTGATTTTCCAGAGCAAGATACACATCTATTTCAACTTAAATAAAATTTAAATTTCAAGCTATGATGAAACAAACAAATCTTTGTTTTTAATACTAAGTTTAAACATCAAGTAGATTAGGTGGGAATGATTTTTGTATTGAAATCTAGTGTTTTTAAATATAAGGCAAAGAACAATGTTGATCATCAGCCTGCACACAATCACCCATCCATTTGAATATTCACAAAGGAATTATATAAGTGTTCGTACATACCCATCACAATTTCAACTCACAACCATTTCATAATCATTTAAAATCTTAAAAAAACAAGTGTTACTCACCTTCCAAATCATGGCTTGAATTCTTCTGAGCTTGGGTTTAAGAGAGAGTATTTTGTTTTACTGTTATATTTTCTTCCTCTAGTTTGTATTGAAGTAGACTATTGTTGAAGTTGAATTGTTGTTTTAAATATGAAATGATGTTTACTCTAGTTTTACTCAGCTCGATTGAAATGAGGAGAAGCTTGATATATAGAAAATATGTTGTACAGGTGATAATATATTTTACAGAAGTTATTATATTATATTGTACAACATTAGAGAGTTTTGGCTGAATTGATTTTTTTCCAAGACAATTCGAATTGACTAAAATGTTGCTAGCATTTAATGCCAAGGTACTTTATGTTTTCAACTTATTTTATTTGAATATGTAGATAGATATTTCCTTCTTTTACTTTGTTCTTGCATACTTAAACTTCACATACATGTTTTCTTTCCAGGGCTGCATATTTACTATCTTCTTGTTTGAACACACTTTATACTTATCTTAATTTGTTGCATTCATAAATATTTATATGTTCTTCTTTAAAAATACTTTCATATATGTTAACCCTCTTTTGATTCGTGACTTAACAAGCTAAGGAAGTTAGCGACCTAAGAACAGAGCCGACTTAACGACCTAAAGCATATCCGACCTAAGGAGTCTATGAGCTACCGACTTAAGATGTGGACCGACTTAAAGAGCATAGCGACTTAAGGTAGTTACCGACTTAAGAAGTGGACCGACTTAAGAAGTCTAACGACCTAACTACTGAAAGGCGTTAGCGACCTTAAGGAGTTAAAAGGACTTACGACCTAACGACTTAACAGGTTATGGCCTACCGACCTAAGGAGCTAACGACCTAAGCGGATGAACGACTTAACAGGTTACGACCTAACGACCTTAAGAAGATCTCCTAAGTCGCTGCCGACCTACGACTTATACTAAGTCGCACACGACCTATTAACTCGTTCAGAAGAAACCAAATGCAACTGAGATGACCCAGGTTAACATTTTAGGTCGCAGCCGACTTACGACCTACCTTTAGTCGTACGCGACCTAGGACTTGGGGGAAAATTCTTGTCCAGAACCACCCCTATAAATACGGCCATAACTCCAACGTGGAGGGGACTTTTGGATCATCCTCTGAAGCGTCGTTACTCTGCAGAATTCTCAACTCATCTGATACTTGAAGAACTCCAAACATTCACGACACTACAACAAGCTTCGAAAGGAATCTATCGCATTCAACATGAATTCGAGGAGATCTTCTACATCGGAGTTTGAGCTATTAGTCTAGAGTGTTTTGGAATCAAAGTATATTGTATTTTCAAGTGCATTGTATCAACTTGTAACCGATAATCAACAATAAAGGAATTCAAAGTGGACGTAGGCTCGATCTTAAGCCGAACCACTATAAATCGCTGTCTTTTACTGTTTTCTGCTCTTTTACTGCTTATTTCTTGTTCCCGTATCACGGGTGGTGCTTTCACAACTTTATTACACACACCGAGTGTTAGCGTTCAATTTTAAGCATTAACATTTTGGTGCTTTCACTGAGAAACCAACTCAGGTGTATTGTCATCATTGCTTCACAAGAATTTGTAGAGAAAGTTTCTTTGAGAACCAGAAATCTGTCGGAAATAATGGCTCCCGGAAGAAAGCGTAAGTCTGCAAGATCCGTCGATACTCATGATAACACTGCTACTTCTCCTTCATCAAGTCAAGCAGCTCCAAGCATTGGGGTGACACGAGCGGAGTTAGACGCTGCTGTATTTGGATTATATCAGCAGATTGAAACCTAGAACACTTTAATGCTAGAAAGGTTGAATGCTATGTTCGGAGCTAACCGCCAACCAGTGAATAATGAGGAAAACTTTGCTGATGTTGTTCACAACTCCGAAGGGGGAAACATTCCTCAAAGGGAAGTTGGCACTACCGAAGGGGCACCTCCTCAAGCCGGAGTGACAAGGTCGCAATCAACTCTCCACGAACGTTTGTTTAGGCAAACTTCTGAGAAAACGGCTGACGAATGCCCTGCAGAGCCTCTGAACAATGGGGAATACCTCTCGGAAATGGTACGACAGATCATGAAAGAGAGCATGCAAAGAAATGAAGATAAGAACGACTAGGGGTTCGCTCCAAGTAAAACTCCATTCACCGAGAAAATTCTGAAAGCTGAATTCCCGAGAAAGTTTGTTCCTCCGACCATTCCAGCTTACCGAGGGACAAGCGACCCCAATCAATTTCTATACAAATACGACTGGTACATGACGGGTGCTAGGGCGACAGATGAAATTAAATGCTGGTACTTCCCGGTATACTTGGAAGGAGTGGCACTGCTCTGGTTTACTAAACTGCCTGCCCGATCTGTAGACCAGTTTTTTGATTTAACTCGGAAGTTTAAAGAGCAATTCCGACTGTACGCTTCAAAGGCAAAGGACATCATGTCATTATCCAATCTTGAGCAAAATCGGGGAGAATCTATTAAGTCCTTCTTGAATCGCTTCAACATAGCTCTGGCTGAAGTCGACAATGCGGAGCCGTGAATGATCTTGACTTATCTTATGCAGGCTATCGATAAGTCAAGTGAATTTGGTAAATGGTTGAAAATGAAGGAGCCGAATTCGCTCGATAAGTTTTACAAGAAAGCTGATGAGTTTATACCCTTGGAAAATCTTCCTGCACCGATGAAAATGGTGGCGACAGGAGTGGAGAATAGCATTCCTGCTTCATCCAAAAAAGATTCCGGAGGTCAGAAAAGGGAGAATAATGATGGAAAGAAACAAAAGGATATAAAAAGACCTCGTTTCTTTAAACCTTCAGATTTCACTCCTTTAACCGACACTCCGGAGAATATCTTCTTTGCCACCAAAGACGCCGTGAACTATCCTAAACCAACTGAGATAAATCCTGGAAAGGGTGCTATGCGGAATGGAAAATTTTGTCGATTTCATAACCAACCCGGCCATGATACCAACGAATTTTGTCACTTGAAGAGCTTGATTGAAGAGTTGTTAAGAGAAAATAAACTGCAATAGTATGTTAAGAAGAACAGAAATGACCCGACTTCATCTGCTCAGGGGCAGCAACCCCCTACTCACCCATCTGGCTCGGATGAGGGTACTACGGCACAAAAATCTAAAAGGCCTGTTATCAATGTAGTCACAGGAGGCCCACACCCAGCGGGCAGAAGCTGGGGTGAAATGGAAAGATATGCTCGTGCTCTGAAATATGCCCCAACGGAGGAAGATGTTTTTGTTTTAGAAGACACTGCACCCCTGAAACAACAGAGAACATCTAATTAAGACATTGTGTTTAAAGCTAGGGATTCTATGGGTATTGAAGCTCCAATTATAGATCCCTTGGTCATTTCTGCAGGAATTGGGCCAGCTATTGTAAGGCGAGTGCTTATTGATTGCGGTGCCTCTTGCAATATACTCTTCAAGAAGACATTTGATCAAATGAAGATTCCAATGACTGACGTTCAAGCTTCATCGCAGAAGATTGTTAGATTTACCGGGGAACCGCAACAGCCAATTGGAACTATTGATTTATTTGTGGAACTTGGAGATGGACAGAAAAAGGTGGTTCGGAAACAGACTTTTGTAATTGTTGACGGATTTTCTGCCTACAATGCCTTCCTGGGCCGGCCAACCCTAGGTGCATTCAAAGCCATTCTTGCCCCATGGTGCCTAACTATGAAATTTCCCACAGATAATGGTGTTGGTGTCATTAAAGGGGATCAAAATGCTGCGCGGGAATGTTATCTAATAGAGCTTCGAGAGGCAAGGAAGAGAGAGAAGGGAAAAGATGAGGCAGCTCCGCTCCGCATCAAAAAGCCAACCTTGTAGCAAGTACAGGGTGGCCCCTGCACTGGCGAGCATAGTGGTGCAAGGAGAGAAATGGATCCTAGAAAAGCCAATGCAGGGGAGAATAGAGTGGTGCCGATGGAAGTAACGGTACCAGTACCCGTTGATCTTAAAGACCCGAACAAAGTGTTAAATGTGGGTTCGCAATTAAGTGTGACAGTCCAAAATATGCTGATATCTTTTTTAAAAGCAAATTTGGACGTATTCGCTTGGAGTCACGCTGATATGTGTGGAATATCTCCGGAGATTGGTGTGCATACCCTGAATATAGATCCAAAATTCACACCTGTGAAACAAAAAAGGAGTACTCAAGGTCCAGAAAGGTCAACAACGCTAAAAGAAGAAGTAGACCGACTCATGGAGAATGGTTTCATCAAAGAGTCCACATATCCGAATTGGGTTTCAAATCCAGTACTGGTTAAAAAAGAAAATGGAAAATGGAGAGTATGCATCGATTTTTCAGATTTAAACAAAGCTTGTCCCAAAGACTGCTTCCCGTTGCCAAGGATTGATCAACTAGTAGATGGAACAGCCGGGCACGAATTGTTGTCTTTCATGGATGCTTACTCCGGATATAACCAGATTATGATGCATGAGTCAGATCAAGAAGATACGAGTTTCGTCACTGATGTTGGACTTTACTGCTACAAAGTCATGCCCTTCGGACTGAAGAATGCAGAGGCAACATATTAGAGACTCGTTAATGCAATGTTCAAGTCACAGCTTGGGAAAACTATGGAAGTCTACGTTGATGACATGTTGGTGAAATCAAAGAAGGCAATTGACCATATGGATCATCTAGCAAAGATGTTCGCAATTCTTCGAAAGTATGGAATGAAGCTCAATCCTTTGAAATGTTCATTCGGAGTGGAATCCAGAAAATTCTTGGGATTTATTGTGAGCGCTAGGGGCATTGAAGCTAATCCTGCTCAAATTACTGCTCTGAGAGAAGTTAAAGCCCCTGGAATGAAGAAGGAACTGTAGAGCCTCAATGGAAAAGTTGCTCCTTTAAGTCGGTTTATCTCCAAAGCCACTGATAAATGCATTCCTTTCTTCGACGCTCTAAAGAAAGGAAAGAAAAACTTTGAATGGATTCCTGAATGCCAGAAAGCTTTCGATGAACTAATCCGTCACATGGAAGCGCCTCCAATACTTTCCAAGCCCAACAACGGTGAAGATCTTTTCATATACTTGGCAGTTTCATCTCATGCCCTAAGTGCAGCATTAGTACGGGAGGATGCAAAAGTTCAGCGCCCGGTCTACTATATTAGCAAAAGATTCACTGGGCAGAAATGAATTAATCAAAGCTAGAAAAGCTCGCCTACTATTTATTGATTGCTTCCAGAAAGTTAAGACCGTATTTTCAAGCTCACCCTATCAAAGTCCTCACTGATCAGCCCCTAAAGCAAGTCCTATTTCGCCCTGAAACTTCGGGCCGTCTTCTGAAATGGAATATTGAACTTAGCCAATATGATATCGCCTATCATCCCCGAAGAGCGATCAATGGACAAGCCTTAGCCGATTTCATTGTAGAGTATACAGATAAGGGTGATAGTGAGGAAGAGGTTACACTTGACATCCCAACCAAATGGAAGTTATACTTTGATGGCTCAAGAAATGATTAATGTTCCGGAGCTAGGGTTGTGCTTGAAACCCCCGAAGGGCGATCATTATGTTACGCATTAAGATTGGAATTTCCTTCTACAAACAATGAAGCAGAATATGAAGCTATCATTGCTGGATTAAAGATTGCAAAGGAACTAAACATCAAAGCATTGCAGATCTTCAGTGATTCTCAACTTATTGTATATCAAGTCAAGAAGGAGTTCCAAGCTAAAGGAGGAAATCTGCCTGCTTACTTGTCAAAGACTTGTGAACTTCTCGTTGACTTCGATCACTATTCGATAAGCCACATACCTCGAGAGGAAAATATGAAGGCAGATTCACTTGCAAAGTATTCAAGTTCTGGAGAAGCTCAATTATTGGGATTGGTTCCTGTAGAGGTCTTGTCAGCCCCAAGCACTGATGAAATAGATATCGACTGGATCATGAATGTATCTCAAGAACAAGAGTCATGGATGACCCCGATCAGAGAATATCTACTCAACGGTTCCTTGCCAGAAAATCCTAAAGAACGCCGAAAATTGTTAAGAAAAGCATCGAGATATGTAATTCAAGACGATCGGTTATACAGGCGAGGATTCTCAATGCCATTACTCCGATGTGTCATCAAGGAAGAAGCTAAGACAATTTTAGCAGAGGTACACGGAGGAGAATGTGGGGATCATTCAGGTGGCCAAACTCTTGCCAAGAAAGTTCTCCGATATGGGTATTTCTGGCCAGATATTAATCGAGATGCTGCTATCTTCTCTCGAAAATGCGACAAGTGCCAGAGATTCGCTAAAATCCCAAGAGCACCTTCCACCGAACTAACACAGATGGTCAGTCCATGGCCATTTTCCATTTAGGGAATAGATCTAATCGGACCTTTGCCAATTGCCAAATCAGGGATCAAATATGCTATTGTTGTTGTTGATTATTTCACTAAATGGGCTGAAGCTGAACCTTTGGCTACTATTACCTCTAAAAAGATGATAAATTTTGTGACTAAAAATATCATTTGCAGATATGGTGTGCCACAGAAGATAATCAGAGACAATGGTACTCAATTCGAAAGCGAAGAGTTCCAGGACTTTTGCAAGCAATTCAAAATCCGAAAAAGCTTCTCAACAGTGGCTCATCCGCAGGCAAACGGGCAAGTGGAGGCAGTAAACAAAATTATCAATTCAACCATCAAAAAACAGCTTGAAAGAGCAAAAGGTGGATGGGTTGATAAGCTTCCACTAGCACTATGGGCATACAGAACAACTCATAAAACTGCGACTGGGCACACTCCATTCTCATTGGCGTACGGATCAGAGGCAATGATTCCGGTAGAATTAGAAGTTCCTTCACACAGGAGAATCCATTTCAACCAGGCTGAAAACGAAAAATTGCAACTCGAAGCACTTGACTTCCTTGATGAAAGAAGGGAAGAAGCTAGACTCAGAGTTGCGGCCCATCAGCAAAGGATAGTAAGGCACTTCAACTCTAAAGTCCGACAACGAAGCTTTGAAATCGGGGACTTGGTCTTGAAGAGAATCATGACAGCAACTGGAGTGTTTGGACCGAATTGGGAAGGACCGTATGTCATAGGCAATAAACTTCTCAATGGCACTTTCAAATTCACAACTCTTGTAGGAGATCCAATCCCGAGAGCCTGGAACAGCAATCACTTGCGTCCATATTTCACTTAGAAGCAATGCTTGAAATTGTAAAAACGGATGTATCAATTGTATTGTAAAATCAATGATGATCAATAAAAGAGCTATAAAGTGGATGTAGGCCCAATTCTTGGCCGAACCACTATAAATTCTGTGTTCTTTATTATTATCAGATGCATGTTTCATTTCAATGTGTAAATACTCTAAATGTATTGCTAAAATATCGATTTAATATTGCAGGTCATTAAAACAAAGCTTACCCATCACAAAGCCCAGTGAGCCCCGTAAATCATTCAATGAACAAATTTCAAGCCACAGAAAGTTCCAAAGTTAAATCGAACATAAGATGAACTTCACACAAAAGGTTGATAATTCCACTAAAGGGCGCTTTTTAAAAGAAAAGGAACCAGACACTTGTTAACTAATTACGGTCGTCTGTACTAATAGACATCTGGTTAGATAACTCGTGCCAGCCCCGTGGAAATCACTTAACAGTGAAGTTCACTTCTTCGAATAAAGCAAGCTACTTGCAAAACAAAGGAACACGGGCTCAGAAATGGTAACAGGGGACCACTAACGAGCAAACGACAAAGAGACGTGAGCGAGCTAATCAACAAAAAGCCCTCTTCGAAGGCACGCTAATAAATGGAAGTGCTCTTCTCAACAAACAGGTTGATGGAACCATTGAGGCACAAGGCCTTTGTTAATTAATGGCGATCGTTTGTGCGAACAAACATCCAATTAAATAACTTGCGTCCGTCCCGTGGATCCATTTAACTGTGAGAAAGTAACTTTCGGACAGTCTATTAAAGACCTCTCCGGAGGCACAAGACATCTTCGGAGGCACAAGACCTCTTCGGAGGCACGCTGCCCTCTTCGGAGGCAGAAGACCTCTCCTGAGGCACTGCAAGCCCTCTTACGAGGCACAAGCCTTCACCAAAGGCACATACTGCCCTCTCCATAGGCAGAAGACCTTCCCCAAGGCACACAAGACCTCTCCGGAGGCACAAGACCTCTCCGGAGGCACAAGACCTCTCCGGAGGCACAAGACCTCTTCGGTGGCACGTTCCAAGAATGAAATGCTCTTCTCAAACAATAAAGTTGACAGAACTACTGTAGGGGCACCTACCTAAGCAGAAGGAACAAGACTCTTACTAATTGGTCGCAATCGTTCATACAAACGAGCATCTGACCAGACAGTTTGTGTCTGCCCCGTGGGTCCATTCAACTGTGAGAAAGTAATTTCAAACGAGTCAAACAAAAAGCCCTCTAACGAGGCACAACAAATAAAAAAGAAAAGCCCTATTTGAAGGAACACTTCAATTCTTAAAGGAAGAATAACTCGTTCATCTTGAAAAATTCCTTTTTTTTTAAAAAAAAAATTGAAGTGCTACATGAAGCTCTCTTCAGAGGCCCGCTTTACCGCATAGGAAAATTCACCTCTCAAAAATATGAAGTGACCATTTCCGAAGGTTGAAGCGTAAAAACTTCTCCTAAAACGAGACATGCTCCATTAAAGCAGAATAATTTTTCTCTCAAAAATGAAATGGTTATTCTCTAAAATAAGAGTACAAGTCTCGTCAAAGTGAAAGATATTGTAATGCACTTGTGGTACAGGGGCAATATCACACACTACATCAATAAAAATAGTATTCAAAAGGTAGTATTAAAGAAACATACCACAAGTTCATTACAATGTCACGCAAAAAAGATGTGGAATAAATGCATTCTCAAACACAGACAAAAAGTTCGTACAAGTAAAAAGAATCGTTTATTCTACACTAAAATGAGAAATAAATGCGTTCCTACATACACAAGAATTTGTACAAGTAAAAGAATTATTTTATTCAATACTATGAAAATTCTTTACATGTGCAGATCTCCAAAAAGTGGGGACCGGTACCCACACAATCTCCGATCAATACATGCAAAAAAGCAAAATAAGAAAAGTAGAATCCAGCTTATCACTCCTTCTTCCTGCCACCTTTAGTACCCTTGCCCGGTTTAATGACTTGTTTCGGAATCCGGCGTGGACGGGTCGAAGAAGAAGGAGGAGAGGGTGTAGCTGGATCTTCTTCTGCTTCATCTCCTCCAACTGAAATACTCTTCTTCTTCTTCCTCATGATGCGCTTCCCTTTCCTCTTCGAAGAAGACTCACTTCCCGGAGTAGTAAGCAGTGCAGAAAGTTTCGTGTTATCATCAAGAGACTGCTCCGGGGACTTCTCACTGCCCTCAGATCCTTCCACCTTTTGCCCTTGCGAAGCGAGTGGATCCTCCAAACCTTGAAGGGCTTCTATTTGCTCTTCCTGCGAACCCGACTGGGAAGCAGGAGTGACTTGAAGGGTTGGAGGAGGAACAGCTGGAAGAGGAGAAGAGTGCATAGCGCTCGGTGCCACCGCTACAGAAGAAAAGAAGTTAAAATCAGTATTCTTTGTAAAAAGAGAAGATATTGGCTCATCGAAGCTTAAGCAATAAGTAAGAAGTTCATCAAGCTCAGTTGAATCAAATAAGTGATTCACTGGAACCGGGTCGACGTCAATGTTACCTGGAGAAGTTGGCTTTGCAAGATCAATCTCGAATTTCTGAGCCTCAATATCTTCCAGAGCCTCTTCCTCGGTGGGAGTAGTCACAATTTCAGTGTCAACTTTAGCAGGAGGCGAAGAATGTGAACTGGAACCAATAATATCGATATCAGCTGAAACCGAAGTACGAACAGGGGAAGCAAGAGGTACTTCTTTTCCGAAAAGCCCTCCTCCCGACGCTTTGGTTCGCGATTGGGCATGTTGCTCCTTCCCTTTAGCAAGATCGGTACGGGACCTTATCATCTATATAAATGGCTTCAAGATCCGCTTCACTGTAACCAGCCCCTCCAAGCATGTCGATTATTACTTCCCACACTTCTGCCAAAGTAGTTTCATATTTTGGCCCCAGAAAGGAGAGACTTCCATGCCCTAAAACGCTATGGACATAAAAGTCAAGAAAAGTAGAGCTGATGTTGGCTTTAGTTGCCTCATGAGATTCTTCGGCTACAACTTGGCCGGCAACTGCCTCATCACGCTCTTTTTCAACTTTAAGAAGTCGAGCTTTTAACAGTTCAATTTCCACGTCCTGAGAGCTCGCCTTCTCCCGCAGCTGGGCAATATCGGTGCGATAGACCACTGTCGCTTTCTGTTCAGCTTCAAGTTGAGCTTCAGTGTGCCGTTGAGCGGTATGAGCATCGTGAACATGTTTTTGAAGTACCTCTTCCTTTTGTGAATAAGAAGTGGAAGAGACGGCGAGCTCATTCTTTAGTCTTTCAACTTCAGCTTTAAGTTTCCCATAACCATCAGCGATGCTCTTCATTTCAGCATCGTGCTGCTTGCAAATTTTATTCCACTCTGACTTATCATTTTCCATGGTCAGCATGGCTTCGAGATTCGCGTGATTGACCCTTTGCAGCTCGTCAACAAGTTTTTGCCATCCAGACATCCTTTCGATATCAAGTTTGACGGCATCGAGGTTACGCAGCATAGCCAGTTTATCAATCGGGACCAAGTCAAGGTCAAAGCGTACCCCCTTTAAGCAACATTGCGGGAACCGACTTTGAAGAGTTGGCGGACCCTGTCCAACTTGATATTGGGGCCTGTTGATGATTGTTTAGATGTCAGACTTCTCAAGAGCGGGGGAACTGGAGGGGATGTTAAGAGGGATAGAGGCAGCAGGCTTGTCAGAAATAGTAGAGGCATCACTAAGCTTAGGCCGTTTGCTCGGGTCACTAGCGACATGACTCTTCCCTTTATCATCATAAGATTTTCTCTTATGAGAGTCATCATCTCTTTGGGATAAGTCATATCGTTCATCTTCTCTCCTGCGGCGTTCTTCATAGTCCCGCCTCTCACGAGCTTTTCTAATGGCTCTTTCTTCATCGGTCTCCTGGCGGGAAGGGAGGTAGCGTTTGTAGTCATAAGTGTCGCGCCCCCCTTAACGTCGGAATTCGTCATAGTATGAACCACTACACCCCATCGGAGAAGCTGAAAATAAAAAAATTGGGGAAGTGTTAAAAATCTTCAAAGTAAAGAAGCCGAGTGCATTTAATTGTAGAAAATCCTAAGTGTGTGTGGCGTGCAAGCTACGCGCGTTGAACTACAAACCACTCTGTGGTATGGGAATAGAGACAGCTGGTGTAGAAGGTGTTGTAGTTTGTTGCAAAGAAGAAGTCACTTCAACAACAGGAGAGATCGCTTTTGAAATGTCGTCTTTAAAAAGCTCCTGAGAAGTTATCATTATATCGCTCAAGTTATCAAAAGTGTCATCGCCGTGATGCCCAGCAGAACCCTCTTTTTCAACTTCCACATCGGCCGTCTTTTCAGAAATTTGAGGATTTTCTTCCTCTTCAATAACTGGAGACAATGTTAGCTTGCTGGAGAACCCCACTACGTCAGTGGAAGTGGAACACTTCACCAGTGAAGTTTCAGTGATAGGTTCTTTCGATGAAAGTTCTTCAGCAGGAGCTGGGGCATCTGATGCCTTAGTTGGAAAATCAGGGACTTCATGTGGCTAAATAGAACGGGAAGGATGTAAGAGTTCAAACTGATGAAAAAACTCGTCCTTCAAAAGAAACTGGATACTTCTTTCCTCAACTGGCACGGCCATAAGCCTCTCAAAAGTTGTTTTGTGGCCAGGATCCCTAGAAGGAGGAGGGAGTGCTAAAAAAAGGTAAAGAACGAAATTAACACTTGACAATTCGGGCTTCGAAGAGTTCAGAAAACGTAAGGAAAGGAAACAGATAAATGATCATACTTCCTACTCTCCAGATGGCATAAAATCCCGTAGGACAACGAACATAGAAAAACTGGCTTAAAAACCCGTGAACACTGTCAGGAAGACCAATGATCAGCCTACGGTTTCTAGCACTTCTCACGACTGTGATAGAAGGATGATCTTTATTTTTGGCAAAAGAGCACAGATAACAAACTTCGTCAAAACTTGGGAGACGATCCAACGTCCTCCTAAATAGCACACATAATCCCATCAAGATGGCGTAACCATTGGGATGTAGCTGAAAGGGAGAAATAGATAATCGTAGAAGAAGCTGCTGAAGGAAATCGTTAAATGGAGGAATGGCTCCGTTCATGCATATGTGGCGATTAACAGCAACGAAACCATGAGGTGGTGTGACAGCAGTGTCGCTCCTCTCAGGCAATATGGCATCCATTTCAACAATGCCGAGTTGAGTACATAGTTGGCGAAAAACTCTATATGTTAAAGTGGTCGAAATTCTTTCTGGAGGATTAGTCGGCGGGACTGGAATAGGGATGGCTTCTCTAGCTTGAACCATTGGCTCTTCTTGTTGAGCAGTCATTCTACACAATCAACTGGATGTTCAAATGTGAAGGTGCATGTTTCCTAAAAAGTGTGAAGTGTTGTGCAAAAACTAATGAAAATAGAAAGCAAACATAACTGGAACTAAACTGGTTGACAATCAGTCGATTACAAGATTTCAGAACTTGTTAATGCTCAAGTGCAGTGTTAATGCAAACAAATCAGTTTCAGTTGACTATTACAGTTCTGCTTTAATACTTCACTTGAATTGGTTATTGTACAACATTTCGTTCATACAGTTCATTTAAGTTGATTTTTTCTTTATCGACTAATCTGTCATTCGATGTGGGCAGTCAATGGCAGTATATTCGTCCCAGTTTTCTACGAATATTGTGTTTAACAGGTTATTAGCATTAGGAATAATCTGCAAAGAAGTTCAAACAGTTTAACGTTCAGGCAATTCAAGTCAAAATGTTCAAGGCAGTGCAAAATATGTTTAAGTTCTAACTCGTTCACGACCTGGCATAGGTTGGAAATTCCTCAGGATACAATGTGCAAGTTAAGTCGTCCATGACTTAGAGGATATGCAACGAGTTAAAATTAAGTCGTTGGCCCTAGGTCATAATGCGTATAAAGGTCACAAGTCGGAATGGCACGAATTTCATTAAGTCCTAGCTCGGCCACGAGTTAAGGCCTATGCCGTAAACTAATTAGGTCGCAGAGATAGTTGGGTCGTTCGATCAGTTAAGTCACAGGAATTCCCGAACCGGACGAGTGTTAGATTGTAAATGTTTTAGGTCGTCTCTGAAAGAATATCGAGCTATCTCCTGTTCGAACCAAAGCCTCACTTCCTTCACCAATATCCTCCCTCTCCACTGAGGAGATCAGTAACTCGCTAACTCGAGATCCATAAAACCCAACAACCCGTTAACGATTCTCTCATCTCCTCTAAAAGTCACAAATCAGTTAGCCTAAAAGCACCGTAACCCATCGCCTTGTTCTCACAAACTGTCTAAGGCCAGGACAATCCACCTCGACTCCATCAGAAATTGATTGAAACAAGGATCTTGATGAAGCGCAGCATGAAAAATAGGTCGAAGATGAAGAGTGGGATTTATGGTTCAGTAGCAATCGAGGATTGAATAAGAAAACAGATTCACTTATGCAATGTAATGATAAAGGTAACCGATGATCGAGAAAAGGGATTCGTCTTCGAAGAGCTCGAGTGCTTGCTAATGGCTGAATAGAATGATAAAACAGGTGAAGTGAAGGGAAAGCGACCTAAGCTATTTATACACTGGGAGGCAAGTCAACACACACGACCTACGACTTATCTTAAGTCGCTCACGACCTAACAGACTCATCAAAGAGCGAGCTAAGGAAATCGAAACACACGACCTACAACCTAGGCGTGTACTTCGAGGGGCAAATGTTAACCCTCTTTTGATTTGCGACTTAACAAGATAAGGAAGTTAGCGACCTAAGAACAAAGCCGACTTAACGACCTAAAGCATATCCGACCTAAGGAGTCTACGAGCTACCGACTTAAGATGTGGACCGACTTAAAGAGCATAGCGACTTAAGGCAGTTACGGACTTAAGAAGTGGACCGACTTAAGAAGTCTAACGACCTAACTACCGAAAGGCGTTAGCGACCTTAAGGAGTTAAAAGGACTTACGACCTAACGACTTAACAGGTTATGGCCTACTGACCTAAGGAGCTAACGACCTAAGTGGATGAACGACTTAACAGGTTACGACCTAACGACCTTAAGAAGATCTCCTAAGTCGCTGTCGACCTACGACTTATACTAAGTCACACACGACCTATTAACTCGTTCAGAAGAAACCAAATGCAACCGAGATGACCCAGGTTAACATTTTAGGTCGCAGCCGACTTACGACCTACCTTTAGTCGTACGCGACCTAGGACTTGGGAGAAAATTCCTATCCAGAACCACCCCTATAAATATGGCCATAACTCCAACGTGAAGGGGACTTTTGGATCATCCTCTAAAGCGCCGTTACTCTGCAGAATTCTCAACTCATCTGATACTTGAAGAACTCCAAACATTCACGACACTACAACAAGCTTCGAAAGGAATCTACCGCATTCAACATGAATTCGAGGAGATCTTCTACATCGGAGTTTGAGCTATTAGTCTAGAGTGTTTTGGAATCAAAGTATATTGTATTTTCAAGTGCATTGTATCAACTTGTAACCGAAAATCAGCAATAAAGGAATTCAAAGTGGACGTAAGCTCGATCTTAAGCCGAACCACTATAAATCGCTGTCTTTTACTGTTTTCTGCTCTTTTACTGCTTATTTCTTGTTCCCGTATCACGGGTGGTGCTTTCACAACTTTATTACACACACCGGGTGTTAGCGTTCAATTTTAAGCGTTAACAATATATATTCTTTCCTTTAGGCTTATACTTCATTGAATTTATTTTGTGTCTTTTCTTTTATTGCTTTGTCTTATTTCTTAGTTTAATGTATGTTACTGTCTTTTACTTAGCATATATACTTAGTTGAATGTACTTGAATATATATATGTGTTTTTGCTTGTCTTATTTCTTTGTAATATGAATGAAATCCTATAGTTATTATGTTATTATAATTTTAACCAATTTGTTTAAAATGTGTTCACTTTATATTTTATAGTTTACATAACCAAAATTTTAAGATATTTATTTTATTTCTTAGTTTTTGTACTTTGTAATATAAATCAATTTCTATTTTAATATGTTGTTTGAACCTTGACTATGTGTATTTATTTATTTATTGGTTTAACTTAATATTTATTCCTAACTTCAACAGTTATTTTAACTTACATATTTATTTTCAACTTAAGTACTTATCGTAATGTATTTACATTGTATTTATGTTTTACTTTATTTATTTTGCAAATATATTTTGTTTGTATTCACACATATTACTTAAATGACAATGTTTGAAATAAAATACATATTTAATGAATTTCATAGATATATTTTATAAATTCAAATTATTTTTAAACTATTTATTTACAATTTAAATTCAAATGATTTAACACATATTTTATTTGAATTTAGAGAAACTCAATTCAATTTACCGATTAATTTCACAAATTTTATTCAAAAATTAAATTACTTATCAATTCAAATTCATTTAAAATCTGGGATCGTTACAGGTTCCCCACTTAAGAAATTTCGTCCTCGAAATTTGCCAGGGAGACACAAAGATAGATGAAGAATGTTTCATCAAATCAAATTAAATATCTATTCTGCATTCGGCTCACCAAATCAGAATATCAATAATAGATACAAGAACGAATTTATTTAATTTTTTCACAATATACTCGGGTTATCCAGATCTATGAAATATGCAGTGGCACTGGTTAGTTCGAGAGGATAACTAACCATTTGTGGAATATATCTGGACCCAAATTGTATACATATATCTGTCTATTTTTTGGGTACAATTTCAAAACTTTTAGTTTATAACTAAAGTATCTATCAACCATAGCAACCAAAGCAAACAAGATAACCAATACATCCAAACAAACAATTTTGGCCTATCTGGTGTTTATGTCCCATACTAATATATCGAATCTTCTTCCTGGATCTTGAAGAAACCATCGAAGAATTAAGAAAAGACGCTGAACAAAAGAGATTGATAGAGAAAAGAATGTTTCCTTGTTATTAATGGGTATTGACCATTTATAGTCGTAGTCCCCTATCCCATATCTCATCCTCCTCTTGCACTCATACTTACCATCAGTGGACAGTAAGAGAATTTACTGAGGCATTCGAACGGATATCTTAGGAATACTCATTCTAGGGTATACTTCACCCTATTTCTAATGAGTTACTTACTGTGTTATACTCCCGAGCTAAAGTTTACCCCTTAGCTCTGATACCAAAATGTCACGTTTCAAATTTCAGCGTTCGAAAATCGACACCCGTACTTCACTTGTACTCGAATGTCGCAGATCCAATCGTTGAAATTCGACTCGTGCCGGAGCTTATAATACAGTAAGTATAATAACACAGCGGAATAAAAAAATTAAATCATATACAACTCCAATGAATACAATATGCAAAATAATATACAACAATGATATCAATATGATACAACAATATCAGAGACAAATAATGATACAGCGGAAACAACAGAACTGATAACTCCAAATAATCTGAACTAGAGGATAACTCCAACAACTCCAACATCAAGCTCGAACCATCTTCACAATGTACAAAGATAAGCAAACTCAGTGCATGCACTACAAACACTAAACTAGCTCCAGATAATCTACTAAACCCGACTATCTAAAAAACCCAACCCTAGACTGCCCGTGTGGAAAATTGTGGGCACCCAGAGTTTAGAAAGGGAACAATAAACTCCGAGTCTGTCATGGGACTGGTGTGAGTAACAAAAATACATTTTTTTTAATAAAATAGTTCATAAGAAAAATCCGATATGCTTTTTGGAAAATTAAACTACCATAAGGCCTCCCGCCACACACATAATGAAAACGCAGAATTGGAGGAGATTTCTCCTTATGATAGTCAAACATAATTACTATGCAAATTCTTTTTAATATTATTATTAGTGCATAGTGCAGAAAACATTTCGAAAGTATAATATTAATCTTAGCCAGCATAGACATTCCGAACTATGCCTACTATAGCTACCATCTAAACAGTGGTGACCACCATAAGTAAATGGCAGGTTCTACAACTAAAACAGTACAAGGTTCCTATTGGAAGTTGGATTTCCAACAAATGGTCAGGCTATGGAACTTCCTACTGCCACATGGGTACGCCTCTGGAAGGACGTCCTGAGAACTTAACCAGTTCTCTGCCAACACAAGGCCGGGTTACCTCTGTAACTAGGTAACTACTACACGAATATGTCATCCCTCGGTCCTTTGGGACCTTTATCCGAGGATCCTCTACACCAAAAACCACAAAGTAAAAAATAAGCAGTAACCACATAGGTTAAATATTAGGGCTCCATACCTGATACCACCCTTTTCCAGAAGTGAATTATATAACCTAAAGGGCGCAACCCTCATAACCTTGCCGCATCTTTCCTGTTTCGACCATTTCCGGGGTGTGAGGTCCCGAAGAAGTCTCGTCCACAAAGCTATGCTTTTGCATAAAGCCATTCTTTGATCACAAATGATCATCACACAGTAGCACTCAGCATGTCACATTACCAAATTGGGAGTATATCGCTGATAAGCTTCAACAACATAACCTCTGAGCTCGTACGTCTCAAAGAAGGGTGTTAAGCTAAGAGAATAAATCTCCGCCACCAACAGATATGTATTTGAAAGAAATCTGCTTTGTATCTCAAACTACTGTCAAACAAGTAACCATACAAGTCTGTTCCGGGTTCGACAGAACCGAAGGCACTTCCGAAGAAGCCCTTGCAATCTGGGTATTCACAATCCCGATCGGACTTCCCATCACTTAGGGAATTTCTATACGGGCGCGACTCGGTGCAGAGACAATCGATAGGTCATCCTATCGTTTTCACAAATACCCGGTCTTCACCACCGGTCTTCAGATGCTATCCATATACGACGTATTACTTATTCGGAATGTTTTATATGACACACAGGTCCTCTCCCGGTGAATCCGAATAATGAGCGCAATATTTGAAACATATGGATATGGAATTTCAATTAAGTCATAACTTTTTAGCCAAAACTTCTCTTTCAAATAGTTTAACAAATTACAATTTCAAATCTTTTTTTTAATAAAAAGATTCATTTCACAAAGTTCACCCATTTTTCACAAAGGTCCATTAATAGATTTTTAAATCAATTGGATTTACTCATTAAACCTTTAAATCAAAGATTTAACTTATATCTTTCAAAACAATTCATTTCAAATCTCGAAATCCTTTTAATCACAATTGGGAAATCCTTTCTTTCAAATGGAAGCTAAAATTATTTGAAAACAATATTTTTTATTTCGGAAAAATCTGATTCATTTATACAAGTTAAAGTCCTTGGGTTAAATTCAAATTCAAAATCATACTTTTAAAATGGTTTAAACACATTTATAACTTGTATAACCTCTTTAAACCTTAATTTTCAAACATGGAATTCAATTCCAAATTTTGAATTCAATTTAAATTAAATAATTTATATGGGAAGCTTTACCAAGTTATTAAAGTAACTTTTCTCTTTAAAACTTCTTTTCAAAGCTTTTCATAATAAACCCGATTCCATTTCCAAACCATTTGAATTCAAATTTTCTATTTAAAATCATTTCAAAAAAAATCTATGACTTAATCAATTTCCACGTAAAATCCATATTTGTGTGTGTATGGTGTAGTCCAGGGGTTTTAACTCAATAGTGCAACATCATTCAGTCATCACAGATCAAACACATAAATATAGTTGATAAGCGGTATAAACTATAACGCTTATCGTTCATTCACAGATTCACGGATAATATACAAATGTATCGCAAATAAATCAATAAATTATACACAGCTCAATCCACAGAACAAAATATCATAGATAAGATAGGACAATCAATTCAAGGCATCTCATACAATACAATCATTCATAAGTACGATCAAGCATTCAATAATCATTTATAAGTAGGATTAATTAATTGTTTAATACTAATTAATTCAATTTATTTCCAATTTAAATTAATTACTTATGAATTTATTATCCAATCCTGATTAATTAATTACAAATTATTTGATACAAATTAATTAATCAATCACCTTAATTAATTGCATTATTCTTAATTAATTATATTAATTAAATTAACCTTTAACCTAATTACATAATTAATTAACCCCTTAATTAATTATTTTTTAACAAATTAAACCTTTAATTACTTACCATTAAGCAATCATCTCATAACAATTAATCATTAATTACCAATTTATCTAATGATTTTCTTAAATTAATTAAACTGAATTAATTAACTTTAATTAATCAAAATATCCAAAATTAATTACAATAAGTAATTAATCCTTAATTACTTTCATTAAGTGATTACATTTAAACAATTTATAATTGATTATCTAAATTAATTATTACAATTAATCACCTTAATTAGTACTTAATAATCCTTAGTTAATTATCTTCATTAACTAATAACATTTCTTAATTACTTTTAATTAATCTCTAATTATAAATTAATCTAAATCATTAATTTATAAATTGAATAAATTATCCCTTAATTATCTTATTAGTTAAATCACTTAATTCCTTAATTATCTCTAAGGTAATCCATTTCTTTATTAATGACTTCATTAATTTTAAAGTGTATTTAAAACATTACACTTCTATATTTAGATTCAAAATTCATTTTGAATTTAAGATTCAAAATGATTATATATTTAAACATTAACCAAATCAAATATCAATTTATAAACCTTAAAATAAATGTAAAGAACATTTATTATTTACATAGGAAACTTATATAAGGAAAGCGTTTAAACTCAATTACTTAATTTTTATTTAAAAATTAAGCTTTTAAATTACATTACATTTTAACTTGCAAATTCAAGTTAAAACAATTTATTTATCTTCCCTTCAAAAATTCTTTTATAAAGAACTTATCAAAAATCCAATTCAAATATTAATTTGAAAATAAATTACTTTAAAAAAACTATTTGATTTAAACTTGTTTAAAACATTCAGATTTAAAACTGATTTAAAATCACAAATTTGAATTCAAAGAAAAACTTGAATCCATTAATTTAACTTTGATTTAAAACTTTGATTTTACTTGCTTTTTAAACCTTTCTTTTTAAACCTTGATTTTAAATTCTTGATTAAAAATCCAAATTCATTTTAAAACCTTAAGATTCAAAAGTTTCGTTTGAATCTATACTTTAAACTTTGAGTTTAAACCACTGTTTTAAATTCTATTTCAAATTTTATATTAAATTTAAAATCTGAAAGTTGTCAGGTTTACAAAAGCCTGGAATAACAATTAATTCGAGTCAAACCAAATTTACTTCAAGTCACTACCTCATCTGCTTCGAGTCAATCACGCGTTCATCCCGAGTTCCAACACGAGAAGGTCCCTTCTTCCCCAACATCACACACACAACCCAGATCAAAACGTTCGCGTGCACGTAGATGTGCACAAGAACGGCGCCCCTTGCTGATCGACGTTTATGCCGCCGGCACATCACCCACGACCACCCAAGCTAGCCTGAGCAACCCAAAACCCAAACTCACCCCTTAATCGAAATTGAGCCATTCTCGATTTCCTGGAATCAAAAACCAATCCCTATAACCACCTCGCGGGCCTTCCTCCGACCACCAAAGCATCGCCACCTCCGGCCATGACTCTACTAATGTCCCCTCTACCTTATCCTTGAACCATGACGAACTCGATCGCCCTCAAACGACGAACGAGACGAAGTACAAACCCATGACAAAATTAGGTTTCCTGAACAAAATCGATCGCCACCACCCCCATGACCACCTGCAGCCCTATCCACTATTTTTCTCCGACACCCCATAGGCTCCTCCACCTCCTCTAGAAACTCCGGCCTTCCCAAATACTTAGATCACCGAAAATCAGCTATAACCCAATTTTTGTTTAAACAAGAACTACAGCTTCAATTCCCAACTAAAATTTATGATTTGATTCTTAAAATCAAGTTTTTGGATGATGTTTCAGTTTATATTCTTGAATTTATAAATTAGGATGATTAAATTTTCCACTATATTGAAATTCTTCTATTGTTTTGATTTTCCAAAGCAAGATACACATCTATTTCAACTTAAATAAAATTTAAATTTCAAGCTATGATGAAACAAACAAATCTTTGTTTTTAATACTAAGTTTAAACATCAAGTAGATTAGGTGGGAATGATTTTTGTATTGAAATCTAGTGTTTTTAAATATAAGGCAGAGAACAATGTTGATCATCAGCCTACACACAATCACCCATCCATTTGAATATTCACAGAGGAATTATATAAGTGTTCGTACATACTCATCACAGTTTCAACTCACAACCATTTCATAATCATTTAAAATCTTAAAAAAAACAAGTGTTACTCACCTTCCATATCATGGCTTGAATTCTCCTGAGCTTGGGTTTAAGAGAGAGTATTTTGTTTTACTGTTATATTTTCTTCCTCTAGTTTGTATTGAAGTAGACTGTTGTTGAAGTTGAATTGTTGTTTTAAATATGAAATGATGTTTACTCTAATTTTACTCAACTTGACTGAAATGAGGAGAAGCTTGATATATAGAAAATGAGTTGTACAGGAGATAATATATTTTGTACAAGTTATTATATTATGTTGTACAACTTGAGAGATTTTTGGCTGAATTGATTTTTTTCCAAGACAATTCGAATTGACTAAAATGTTGCTAGCATTTAATGCCAAGGTACTTTATGTTTTCAACTTATTTTATTTGTATGTAGATAGATATTTCCTTCTTTTACTTTGTTCTTGCATACTTAAACTTCATATACATGTTTTCTTTCCAGGTCTGCATATTTACTATCTTCTCGTTTGAACATGCTTCATACTTATCTTAGTTTGTTGAGTTCATAGATATTTATATGTTCTTCTTTTGCAATACTTTCATATATATTCTTTCCTTTAGGCTTATACTTCGTTGAATTTATTTTGTGTCTTTTCTTTTATTGCTTTGTCTTATTTCTTAGTTGAATGTATGTTACTGTCTTTTACTTAGCCTACATACTTATTTGAATGTACTTGAATATACATGTGTTTTTGCTTGTCTTATGGCTTTGTAATATGAATGAAATCCTACAGTTATTATGTTATTATAATTTTAACCAATTTGTTAAAAATGTGTTCACTTTATATTTTATAGTTTACATAACCAAAATTTTAAGATATTTATTTTATTTCTTTGTTTTTGTACTTTGTAATATAAATCAATTTCTATTTTAATATGTTGTTTGAACCTTGACTATGTGTATTTATTTATTTATTTATTGGTTTAACTTAATATTTATTCCTAACTTCAATAGTTATTTTAACTTACATATTTATTTTCAACTTAAATACTTATCGTAATGTATTTACATTGTATTTATGTTTTACTTTATTTATTTTGCAAATATATTTTGTTTGTTTCACACATATTACTTAAATGACAATGTTTGAAATCAAATACATATTAAATGAATTTCATAAATATATTTTATAAATTCAAATTATTTTTAAACTATTTACTTACAATTTAAATTCAAATGATTTAACACATATTTTATTTGAATTTGGAGAAACTCAATTCAATTTACCGATTAATTTCACAAATTTTATTCAAAAATTAAATTACTTATCAATTCAAATTCATTTAAAATCTGGGATCGTTACAGATAGGCTCAAGCAATTTTATTTGTATTTGACTTTGGATTGCGGGTTTGAAATGAAGAACCTGGATTTATATATTTACAGATTGAAATGATACATATTCGTATCACTTGACCTAGGTTAGAAAATATTATACACACCCGTGGTTAAATTTTTAATAATAGTTTTCTTAAAATTATTAAGTTTTTTTTTGAATTTTCGTATATGAAATTTTAATTTAAAATTGATTTAAGTGATTTAAATATATATTATTTTCTAAGTTAAAATTTTACAAGTTGATAAATAATGTAATTTGATTTAATCGAAACCTAGTAATATTTTATTTATGAAATGGATGTTTTTATAATAAAATTTATTTAACTAAAATCATAGTTTAATTGATAATAAAATACATGATTTTGTGAAGTAAAATTTGATTTGTACAAAATCTATGAAAATATAAACTATGATGTTTCAAATATTTCATAGTAGGAATATAATAGAATTTGTAGCATTTGAAAAATAATATGCTATTTTAGGGTTATGTTTTAAAAGTGCTGCTATTTCTAAAAAATAACATTTTTGAAATGCTATTATATATAAAGGTTACATTTTTAATGTGTTATAGTTTCTAAATATCACATTTTTAATGTGTTATAGTTTCTAAATATCACATTTTCAAAGTGTTATGGATTTCTAAATATAGCATTTTAAAAGTGTTATAACTAAGTACATTGATACGTAAGTGTTACTAATTTGGAAAATGGATATTATTTTAGAAATAATAATGCATTGGATTTTTGAATGGTTTTGAAATGGATATGTTTTGATTGAAAGGTAAACCATTAGAGATGATAACCGCGGGTTATAATAACGGTTGGTTGTTAAAGAGACCGAGATCTGATATGGACATACTCTCTATCGATACCGAAAACTACTTTAACAACAATGTATGCAGTGCAGATTCCAAAATGAAGTAGGATGGTTTATACGATTCTATTGTGGTTTATACGTGGACCCGACTCCCGTGAGTTAGCATAAGGTGGCTAAAACAGGGGCAATCGACGGGCCAATGAGGTAGCTCCTCTGACCGGACACACTTCTCTGATACCATTCTATTACTTTTGTGATTGATTTGGTGCGCACCTTTGATTTTTTTTGGAGTGTGGCTCGAGGTGGGCGGTAGTGGCTGCTATACGTTACCACCAATCTGGAAGTGCAATTGGTATATTTACTCTGGCATTGCCTAGTTGTGTCGTGTCACCTACCCTAGCATGCCTTACTACGAGTTTGATTTGTGTCGTACCTATGGAGTATCCTTTGGTTGCCTCCCGATCAGGAGGTACTACGGTATTGTATAGACTATTGGCACTATATATGTATTAAGGTGGAAAATGTAAAGCATTAACGCTATTTTTAAGTATGTTTACTTTACTTTAGACATTATTATAACAGCGTATATTACTACATAGTAAATAATTTAACTGTAACGATCCGGAATTTTAAACAATTTTAAATTGATAATTAAATTTATTTTTGATTTAAAATTGTAAAATTAAATGATAAATTGATTTGAGTTTATCCAAATTCAAATAAATATGTTATTTATTAATATAAAGACAGTTTCTTTTATAAATTGTTTTAATTGAATAATGAGTTATTTTAAAAAAAAATGTTTATAATGAAATGTCTTTACAAATGAATTCTTATTTTAAATAGAAATTGTCATTTCAAATTTTTGATAAATATATACATATGTGTGTGTTTTGAAAGAAGCTATGATTTGGAAATTCAAAAAAATAAAGTCTTTCAAAAATGTTTTAAATAAAATAAACCTTATAAATATTAAAACATAAGTATAAGAATAAATACATTAGTAAATTTAATATTTGATAGTTTGAGTTTTAAAAATAAAAGAGATACAAGATAATAAGTATTGAAGTTAAAAATAAACATTTAAAATAGAAATAAAAATGAAAGTGTATAAAACAGGACAAAGACAAAATAAAATACATACAAAACATAACAATATATAGCATAAGTAAGTACACAAAATAATTAAACAAATCAAACAAAAATATCCACAAAACTAAATCAAGTGTACATAGTATAATAAGAAGACTAAAGACTAAAGTAATATACTTCAACCTGGAAACAACACAGCAACAAGTATAAAAAAAAGTAAAAGTATAGGCAAGCATGGGAACAAAGCACTTAAGCAATTAATGCCACATCTATCAGTCGAAGTCAATAAGTATGGTAAAGAGTAGTATGCTACACATATATATCAACTTCTAATTAATGCTTTCAACCTCAGTAATGTCCTTAGTACAAACCATACCTCACCTGTAACTCATTTTCTATATATATATGTAAGCTTTTCTTTTACAAAACTTAAACAACATCATTTTTCTTCAATCTGGAACTGTTACTGCAAGCAAATCTAAACAACAAAGCAACTCAAGTTTTATCAAAACAAAGAAGATTTGGCATTTCAGTTTCAAGTTTTCGAAACAGTTTTCAAAGTAAAGGCTCTGTTCTCATTTGTTTCTGGTGAGTAACTTCACTTTTAAAAGTTTAAATGGGTAATTTTGGTTACATGCTAGTCAATTTGAAAAGAATGTGTATCTTATGATATTTGCTATGAATATATGTACGTCTGGTATGTATGTTGTTTTCATCAGAGTATTCTCTGTTTTTATCCCCCAATATACATGTTTTGATTTAAAAAATTTAAATCTTGTGATCTTATCTTTGTTTAAATTTAAGTTTCAAATGAAACTTGTTTGCTTAACTATAAGCTTTAGTTTTAATTTATATTTAAGTCAGAATAATATTTATTTTGACTCTTGGAACCAAATCTACTGAGCAAGTTCAAAATAAGTCAAAAATTTAAGTATCACAATCTATCGTTTGAGGGTTAGATGTTGAACCATTATACAAAATCATGATTTTTAAAGCTAAAATTTTACTTTTTAGTATGGGAATGAATGTACAATTCTGGTTTCACCAGAAATGATATTTTGGTTTGTCTCTAATGACCTCGATGGTCTGGAGGGTCAGAATCTAATCTGGAGACGTAGTGATGATCGAGGAATCAAGGAAAAATATAAAGAAGGCGAACAGTGGTCAATGGCGATGGTGGTTGATCTGGGAAGTTTGTAACCCTAGTTTTTCTAGTGATTGGAAATTTGATCGTCGCGACTTCTAGAGATGATCGAGTTCAATGAGGTTTGGGGTGATGGAGGCTGGGTGGTAGTCGAGGTTGTGGTCGGAGGTGCTGGCGATCTTGTGGTCGGAGCAGCGAGGATGAACTATTGCCAGGTTCGAGTGTGGTGATGCCTGTCGTGTTTCCAGGTTTGAATCAAAAGCTCGATTTTTGATTCGAGCAAGTGGGGTAGTTTCGGAGTGTTGTGATGTTGTTTTGAGATGATCGCTGGTGGGTTGGAGTGCTGGTGGATGGCCGGAGGTGGCGTGAGCCACGGTGCATGTGCACCGTGCATTTTGGAGGGTCTGGTGAATTTTGGTGGTGTGCAGAGTATTAAGCTCGGGGAAGACTCGAGTCATTCGAGTTGTTTACTCGAAGTAGGGAAGGTGAGGACTCAAAGCAAATTTGTTTACCTCGGGTTATTTTTGTATGCTACAGGTTTTTATAAAAACCTGTCTGTAAGTTGAAATTTTAAGCAAGAATTTTTTTAAAAACAAATTCAAATGAAAACTTAGATGGGTAAACCAGATTTAAACAAAGTTTGAAAAATCTAGTTTGAAGTTTGAATTCAATTTTATTTTGAATTCAAATCTAAAATGTAATAAAAGTTTAAAATCAAATTTAAAATATGGATTCAAGTTTCTTGAATTCAAATCTGAAATTAAAAAAAAATCAGTTTTAAATCTAAAGGTGTTTTAAACAAGTTTAAATTAAATTTAAATTTGGTTAAAGTTTTAAATGGTAAATCATTTTGAATCCTATATTCAAAATGTGATTTAAATTTAAATTCAAAAGTGTAATTTTCTACACATTAATATTAATTGAATCATTAATAAAGAAATAAATTATCTTAGAAATAATTAAGGTATTAAATGATTGAATTAATAAGATAATTAAGGAATGATTTATTTATCGAATTTATAAATTAATGATTTTAATTAATTTATAATTAGAGATTAATTAAAAGTAATTAAGAAATGTTATTAGTTAATGAAGATAATTAACTAAGTATTTTTAATTAATTAATGTGATTAAATTAAAAAAAATTAGATTAATTAATTAAGATAATCAATTTTAAATTATTAATTACTTAATGAAAGTAATTTAGGGATTAATTACTTATTGTAATTAATGTTGGATATTCTAATTAATTAAAGTTGATTAATAATCACTTATTGTAATTAATTAAGAATAATTAATTTAAGGGTGATTAATTAAGGGTTGATTAATTTATTAATTAATTAATTAAAGGAAATTAATTAAGGGATAATTGAATAACTAAAGGTTAATTATTTAATAATTAAAGGTTAATTAAATTAATTAATAAATGATTGAAGGATAATCAATCAAATGATTTGAAATTAATTTATGTTAATTAACCACGATTGACGACTTATCTGATTTAAATTAATCAGATAATTAATTGAGCTTACTTATGGATGTTTGAATTCTATTGATTGTCGAAATGTTTGATATCCCTGATATGTGATGCTTTGTGATATATCCTGATTTATGTTATGATCTGTAATATAATTGATTATCTGTGCTGTAATTTATTATCTGTGATATATATATCTGAGATCTATATATGAAAGACAAGCGTTATAGTTTATACCGCTTATCAACTATATATCTGTATTTTAATCTGTGATGATTCAATGGTGTTGCACTATGTGTTAAACCCCTGGACTACACCATACACACACAAAATATGGATTTCACGGGGAAATCGATTAAGTCACAGATTTTGAAATAGTTTAAAAATTGAATATTTAAAACCAAATGTTTTGGAAATGGATTGGGTTTAAAGTGAAAAGCTTTTGAAATGGAATTTCAAAGATGAAATTTATTTTGAATAACTTGGTAAAGTATGAAGTTTAAATAATTTGATTTAAACTTAAATTCAAGATTGAAATTGAATTCTATGATTTGAAACTAGGGATTAAAGATGTTTATATATGGGTTAAACTATTTTAAAAGTATTGATTTTGGAATGTGAATATAATTCAAGGGCTTTACCTCGTGCAAATAAAATTGGATTTTTCTAAAATGAAAACTACTTGTTTTAAATAATAAAAGTATTCATATAAGAAATGAACTTCCAAATTGTGTTAAAAGGAATTTAAAAGATTTAAAATGAAAATGATTCCCCAATTTATGGAAACTGGTTTGAAGGCTATAAGTTAAATTCTTAACTTGAAGATTGGATGAGTTAATCCTATTTGGAATGGAAATTGTTTTGAAATCTATGAATGAATCTTTGGAAACGAGTTTGAAAGTTATAAATTAAATCTTAATTTAAAAGATATAACAAGTTAATCCATTTGAAATGGAAATTGTTTTGAAACCTATAAATGGATCTTTATGAAACGGGGTAAACTTTGTGAAATGAATCTTTTCGTTTAAAAGATTAGAAATGGTAATTTGTTTAAACCATTTAAAAGAAAATTTTTGAGTAATAAGTTGTGACTTAACTGAGACCCCAATATCCATATGTTCTTGTAAATGTCGCGCTCACTATTCGGTTTAGCCGGGGAAGGACCTTTGTGTCATATAGCCAATTCCGAATATGTGATACGTCGTTATGGATAACATTTGAATATCGGTGGTGAAGACCGGATATTTTCGAAAACGAAAGGATAACTCGTCGAATGTCTTTGCATCGACTGGTCCCCGGTATAGAGACTCCATATGTGATGGGATGTCCGGACGTGATTAGGGATTATCCGGATTTGCAAGGACTTTCTTTGGGAGTGCCTTCGGTTCTGTTCGAACCCAGAAAAGACTTGTATAGATTGTATGTCTGACATTATATTTTGAGATATAAAGCAGATTTCTTTCAAATACATTTCAGTTGGTGGCGCAGAATTTATTCTCTTAACTTAACACCCTTCTCTGAGACGTACGAGCTCAGAGGTTATGTAGTTGAAGGTTATCAGTAATATAGTCCCAACTTGGTAATGTGGCATGCTGAGTGTTGTTGATCATTTGTTGATCGAAGCATGGCTTTGTGAGAAGCATAGCTTTGTGGACGAGACTTCGTCGAACCTCACAACCCGGTAATGGTCAAAACAGGAAGAATGCAGCAAGGTTATTTGGGGATCGCGCCCCCTTGAGGGTATGTTCATTTCCTTCTGGATAGAGGTTGTATCATGGTATGGAGCCTAGATATTTCACCTATGTTGTTGCTGCAAATTTATTACTTTGTGGTTGTTGGTATAGAGGATCCTCGGATAAAGGTTGTTACAACCGGGGGATGGCATTCTCGTGTCAGTAGTTACCCAGTTAGGGGTAACTCGGCCTTGTGTTGGTAGAGATCCGGTTAGGTTCTCGAAGCATCTTTCCAAAGGCGTACCTATGTGGCAATGGGAAGTTCCTTGGCCTGACCATTTGTTGGAAATCCAAAGAAACAATACGAGCCTTGTACGGTTTTAGTTGTATAACCTGCCATGGAATGTGGCGGTAACCTGGTATTGAACATGGTAGCTATAGTAGGAATAAGTGTGAAATGCCTATGCTGGCTAAGATTGATATTATACTTTCTAAATGTTTTCCACACTGCACTTATAGTAATAATATCAAGAAATTCTCTCGTATCAAGCATGTTTGACTATCATAAAGAGAAATCTCCTCTGATTCTGTGTTTGTATTGCGTGTGTGTGCGGGAGGCCTTATGGTAGTTTCATTTTCCAAAAGCATTGCGAATTAACTTTAAAAAATTCTCTTGTTGTTCGTTTTTAAAGATAAACTGTTTTTGTTGCTCACACTAGTCCCATGACTGATCCGGAGTTTATTGTTTCTTTCCTAAACTCTAGGTGCTCAAAATTTTTCTACATGGGCAGTCTAGAGTTGGGTTTTTCAGATAGTCAAGATTAATAGTTGGGGGATTCTCGGTGAAATGTGATGGGGGATCTCGTTTCGCGGTTTGGTAGCGAACGAGAGACTCTTACACATAAACGTCCTCTTTACAGGGTTGGTTAGGCGAAGCCGTGAAAGTTGAAAGGCAGGCCGTAAAGGCAAGTTTGGGATACCGTTGTAAGCCACGGTGGGTCTGGGATGGTTGCAAAGCCTACCGGTCGCCACTGCAGCGTGTCGTCACATTTGGTATCAGAGCTGAGGGTAAAACTTTAGCTCAGGAGTATAACACATTAAGTAACTCATTAGAGATAGGGTGAAGTATCCCTAGAATGAGTATATCCCTAAGATATCCGTTCGAGCACCTCAGTAAATTCTCTTACTATCCACTGATAGTAAGTATGAGTGCAAGAAGAAGACGAGATAGGGGACAGGGGAGTACCGCTACAAATGGTCAATACCCTGCAATAGTGGAAATAATTTTCTCCATCAATATTCTTTGATTCGATTCCAAATTCTTTTCATTTCTCCGGGACAGCTCTAGAAGAAGTTTCGGTGTGATGATGGCCCAACGAATCGTTTTAGAAAATCCTTACTTTTAAACCTTAATGAATAGAAATTAGAAATTTATAATTAATTAAAAATTTTAAATTGAGTTAAATTGATTAATCGAAAAAAAAACTGAATTTGGAATTCTATTATAATTTCTTGTGAAGACTGAAGTTCGAAGAGGGGCAAGTTGGTATATACTTTGGGTATTCCGATTTGAGTTTGGAATCCATAACTAGTGTTTAAGAATTGTGGAAAATCAAATCCCTTTATCTATTGTTTGGGTCTCAATATATTCTACGAATGGTAAGTTGTCCTTCGAACTAACCAGTGCCTTGCATATTTTGTAAATTTGATGACCCGAGTATCCTGTGTAGTATTGGATGAGTTGTTCTCATATTGTTGATATTCTGATTTGATGAGCCAAATACAAAATAGATATATAGTTTGATCTGGGAAATTGTTTCTCTATCTTTGTGTATCTACCTGTGTTATTTTTCATGCCAGTAAATTTCGAGGACGAAATTTCTTTAAAGAGGGGAATTTGTAACGATCCCGAATTTTAAACAATTTTAAATTGATAATTAAATTTATTTTTGATTTAAAATTGTAAAATTAAATGATAAATTGATTTGAGTTTATCCAAATTAAAATAAAATATGTTATTTATTAATATAAAGACAGTTTCTTTTACAAATTGTTTTAATTGAATAATGAGTTTTTAAAAAAAAACAATGTTTATAATGAAATGTCTTTACAAATGAATTATTATTTTAAATAGAAATTTTCATTTCAAATTTTTGATAAATATATACATATGTGTGTGTTTTGAAAGAAGCTATGATTTGGAAATTAAAAAAAATGAAGTCTTTCAAAAATGTTTTAAATAAAATAAACCTTATAAATATTAAAACATAAGTATAAGAATAAATACATTAGTAAATTTAATATTTGATAGTTTGAGTTTTAAAAATAAAAGAGATACAAGATAATAAGTATTGAAGTTAAAAATAAACATTTAAAATAGAAATAAAAATGAAAGTGTATAAAACAAGACAAAGACAAAATAAAATACATACAAAACATAACAATATGTAGCATAAGTAAGTAAACAAAATAATTAAACAAAGAAAACAAAAATATCCACAAAACTAAATCAAGTGTACATAGTATAATAAGAAGACTAAAGACTAAAGTAATATACTTCAACCTGGAAACAACACAGCAACAAGTATAAAAAAAGTAAAAGTATAGGCAAGCATGGGAACAAAGCACTTAAGCAATTAATGCCACATCTATCAGCTGAAGTCAATAAGTATGGTAAAGAGTAGTATGCTACACATATATATCAACTTCTCATTAATGCTTTCAACCTCAGCCATGTCCTTAGTACAAACCATACCTCACCTGTAACTCATTTTCTATATATATATGTAAGCTTTTCTTTTTACAAAACATAAACAACATCATTTTTCTTCTATCTGGAATTGTTACTGCAAGCAAATCTAAACAACAAAGCAACTCAAGTTTTATCAAAACAAAAAAGATTTGGCATTTCAGTTTCAAGTTTTCAAAACAGTTTTCAAAGTAAAGGCTCTGTTCTCATTTGTTTCAGGTGAGTAACTTCACTTTTAAAAGTTAAATAGGTAACTTTGGTTACATGCTAGTCAATTTGAAAAGAACGTGTATCTTATGATATCTGCTGTGAATATATGTATGTCTGGTATATATGTTGTTTTCATCAGAGTATTCTCTGTTTTTATCTCCCAGTATACAGGTTTTGATTTAAAAAATTTAAATCTTGTGATCTTGTCTTTGTTTAAATTTAAGTTTAAAATGAAACTTGTTTGCTTAACTATAAGCTTTAGTTTTAATTTATATTTAAGTCAGAATAATATTTATTTTGACTCCTGGAACCAAATCTACTGAGCAAGTTCAAAATAAGTCAAAAATTTAAGTATCACAATCTATCGTTTGAGGATTAGAATTTGAACCATTATACAAAATCATGATTTTTAAAGCTAAAATTTTACCTTTTAGTATGGGAATGAATGTACATTTCTGGTTTGACCAAAAATGATATTTTGGTTTGTCTCTGATCACCTCGATGGTCTGGAGAGTCTGAATCTAATCTGGAGACGTAGTAATGATTGGGTAATCAAGGAAAAATATCAAGAAGGCGAACAGTGGTCAACGACGATGGTGGTTGATCTGGGAAGTTTGTAACCCTAGTTTTTCTGTTGATTGGAAATTTGATCGTCGCGACTTCTAGAGATGATCGAGTTCAACGAGGTTTGGGGTGATGGTGGCTGGGTGGTAGTCGAGGCAGTGGCCGGAGATGCTGGCGATCTTGTGGTCGGAGCAGCGTGGATGAACTGTTGCCAGGTTTGAGTGTGGTGATGCCTGTCGTGTTTCCAGGTTTGAATCAAAAGCTCGATTTTTGATTCGAGCAAGTGGGGTGGTTTAGGAGTGTTGTGATGTTGTTTTGAGATGATCGCTGGTGTGTTGGAGTGCCGGAGGTGGCCAGAGCCACGGTGCATGTGCACCATGCATTTTGGAGGGTCTGGTAAATTTTGGTGGTGTGCAGAGTATTGAGCTCGGGGAAGAATCTAGTCATTCGAGTTGTTTACTCGAAGCAGGGAAGGTGAGGACTCGAAGCAAATTTGTATGCCTCAGGTTATTTTTGTATGCTACGGGTTTTTATAAAAACTTGTCTGTAAGTTGAAATTTTAAGCAAGAATTTGTTTAAAAACAAATTCATATGAAAACTTAGATGGGTAAACCAGATTTAAAACAAAGTTTAAAAAATCCAGTTTGAAGTTTGAATTCAATTTTATTTTGAATTCAAATCTGAAATGTAATAAAAGTTTAAAATCAAATTTAAAATATGAATTCAAGTTTCTTGAATTCAAATCTGAAATTAAAAAAAATCAGTTTTAAATTTGAAGGTGTTTTAAACAAGTTTAAATTAAATTTAAATTTGGTTAAAGTTTTAAATGGTAAATCATTTTGAATCTTATATTCAAAATGTGATTTAAATTTAAATTCAAAAGTGTAATGTTCTACACATTAATATTAATTAACTCATTAATAAAGAAATAAATTATCTTAGAAATAATTAAGGTATTAAATGATTCAATTAATAAGATAATTAAGGAATGATTTATTTATCGAATTTATAAATTAATGATTTAGATAAATTTATAATTAGAGATTAATTAAAAGTAATTAAGAAATGTTATTAGTTAATGAAGATAATTAACTAAGTATTTTTAAGTATTAATTAATGTGATTAAATTAACAAAATAAATAAATAAATTATATTAGTTAATTAAGATAATCAATTTTAAATTGTTTATTACTTAATGAAAGTAATTAAGGGATTAATTACTTATTGTAATTAATGTTGGATATTCTAATTAATTAAAGTTGATTAATAATCACTTATTGTAATTAATTAAGAATAATTAATTTAAGGGTGATTAATTAAGGGTTGATTAATTTATTAATTAATTAATTAAAGGAAATTAATTAAGGGATAATTGAATAATTGAAGGTTAATTATTTAATAAATTAAAGGTTAATTAAATTAATTAATAAATGATTAAAGGATAATCAATCAAATGATTTGAAATTAATTTATGTTAATTAACCACGATTGATGACTTATCTGATTTAAATTAATCAGATAATTAATTAAGCTTACTTATGGATGTTTGAATTCTATTGATTTTCGAATTGTTTGATATCCCTGATATGTGATGCTTTGTGATATATCCTGATTTATGTTGTGATCTGTAATATAATTGATTATCTGTGCTGTAATTTATTATCTGTGATATATATATCTGTGATCTGTATATGAAAGATAAGCGTTATAGTTTATACCGCTTATCAACTATATTTCTGTATTTTAATCTGTGATGATTCAATGCTGTTGCACTATTGTGTTAAACCCCTGGACTACACCATACACACACAAAATATGGATTTCAAGGGGAAATCGATTAAGTCACAGATTTTGAAATAGTTTAAAAATTGAATATTTAAAACCAAATGTTTTGGAAATGGATTGGGTTTAAAGTGAAAAGCTTTTGAAATGGAATTTCAAAGTTGAAATTTATTTTGAATAACTTGGTAAAGTATGAAGTTTAAATAATTTGATTTAAACTTAAATTCAAGATTGAAATTGATTTCTATCATTTGAAACTAGGGATTAAAGATGTTTATATATGGGTTAAACTATTTTAAAAGTATTGATTTGAGAATGTGAATATAATTCAAGGGTTTTACCTCGTGCAAATAAAATTGGATTTTTCTGAAACGAAAACTACTTGTTTTCAAATAATAAAAGTATTCATATAAGAAGTGAACTTCCAAATTGTGTTAAAAGGAATTTAAAAGATTTATAATGAAAATGATTCCCCAAGTTATGGAAACTGGTTTGAAGGCTATAAGTTAAATTCTTAACTTGAAGATTGGATGAGTTAATCCTATTTGGAATGGAAATTGTTTTGAAATCTATGAATGAATCTTTGGAAACGAGTTTGAAAGTTATAAATTAAATCTTAATTTAAAAGATATAGCGAGTTAATCCTTTTGAAATGGAAATTGTTTTAAAACCTATGAATGGATCTTTATGAAACGGGGTAAACTTTGTGAAATGAATCTTTTCGTTTAAAAGATTAGAAATGGTAATTTGTTTAAACCATTTAAAAGAAAAGTTTTGGGTAATAAGTTGTGACTTAACTGAGACCCCAATATCCATATGTTCTTGTAAATGTTGCGCCCACTATTCGGTTTAGCCGCGGAAGGACCTTTGTGTCATATAGCCCATTCCGAATTTGTTATATGTCGTTATGGATAACATTTGAAGACCGTTGGTGAAGACCGGATATTTTCGAAAACGAAAGGATAACTCGTCGAATGTCTTTGCATCGACTGGTCCCCGGTATAGAGACTCCATATGTGATGGGAAGTCCGGACGTGATTAGGGATTATCCGGATTTGCTAGGACTTTCTTTGGGAGTGCCTTCGGTTCTGTTCGAACCCAGAACAGATTTGTATAGATTGTATGTCTGACATTACATTTTGAGATATAAAGCAGATTTCTTTCAAATACATTTCAATTGGTGGCGGAGAAATTATTCTCTTAGCTTAACACCCTTCTCTCAGACATACGAGCTCAGAGGTTATGTAGTTGAAGGTTATCAGTAATATAGTCCCAACTTGGTAATGTGGCATGCTGAGTGTTGCTGATCATTTGTTGATCGAAGCATGGCTTTGTGAGAAGCGTAGCTTTGTGGACGAGACTTCATCGAACCTCACAACCCGATAATGGTCAAAACAGGAAGAATGCAGCAAGGTTATTTGGGGATCGCGCCCCCTTGAGGGTATGTTCATTTCCTTCTAGATAGAGGTTGTATCATGGTATGGAGCCCAGATATTTAACCAATGTTGTTGCTGCAAATTTATTACTTTGTGGTTGTTGGTATAGAGGATCCTCGGATAAAGGCTGTTACTACCGGGGGATGGCATACTCGTGTAAGTAATTATCCAGTTTGGGTTAACCCGGCCTTGTGTTGGCAGAGTCCGATTAGGTTCTCAGGGCGTATTTCCAGAGGCGTACCTATGTGGCAATGGGATGTTCCTTGACCTGACCATTTGTTGGAAATCCAAAGAAACAATACGAGCCATGTACGGTTTTAGTTCTATAACCTGCCATGGAATGTGGCGGTAACCTACTATTGAACATGGTAGCTATAGTAGGCATAAGTGCAAAATGCCTATGTTGGCTAAGATTAATATTATACTTTCGAAATGTTTTCCACACTTTGCACTTATAGTAATAATATCAAGAAATTCTCTCGTATCAAGCATGTTTGACTATCATAAGGAGAAATCTCCTCCAATTCTACGTTTGCATTGTGTGTGTGTGCGGGAGGCCTTATGGTAGTTTCATTTTCCAAAAGCATTGCGAATTGACTTTAAAAAAAATTCTCTTGTTGTTCGTTTTTAAAGATAAACTGTTTTTGTTGCTCACACCAGTCCCATGACTGATCCGGAGTTTATTGTTTCTTTCCTAAACTCTAGGTGCTCAAAATTTTCAACATGGGCAGTCTAGAGTTGGGTTTTTCAGATAGTCAGGATTAGTAGATTTTCTGGAGCTAGTTCAGTCTTTGGATATGGACTGCACTTTCTTATCTTGGTGCATCGTTATTGGGAGTTCTAGCTATTTCTGGATTGGCGCTTTGGAGATGGAGATTCTCCGCTGCTGGTGTTATCGTTTTCTTTTCCGCTGCTATTTCTTGTATCATATCTCTTATGTATATTGATATTCATTGTATCATTCTGTTGTAACAGATATTGTATATCAATGTATTATTCTTTTACTTCCGGTGTGTTGTTTACTTAATTGTGTTATAAACTCCGGCGACTCGGATTTGAACGGTCAAATCTACGGTATTCGAGTACGATGTAAAGTATGGATGTTGATTTTCGAACGCGAAAAACCCGAATCGTCACATTAACGGATCCTTAAAAGATGGGCAATCCCAAGCGTCCTTTAAGTTACTTGTGCACTTCTATTATAGTTCACTTGAGTTGGTTTACATTGTATAAGTATGTATGTCCTGACTCGAGTGTTTTGTGTTTTTTCTTTATGCTCGGGTCTGCCTGAGGATCACAGTTTTAGATTCGTCCTCTGAAGCTAGAGATTTGCTGGAGTCTATCTACTTGTCTATTTGTCTATCTATATTCATTTCAGTTATTTCATTCACCTTATGTAGTACAAAACTTATGTATTTGGGATTTCTATTGTATTTGATTTTGGACTCTGATATTATCTATTTGTTTTGAGACTATGTATGCAGTAGCTTCATGAACTACTACAGTTATTTTATTTCCGCTGCGAGTTATTCTGATTTTTTTGTGTCTGTGATTCTATGGTTGGTTTTATTTGCTCCAAATTATATTACAATCTATTGTTTTGAATTATTCAAGTCTGACATGTGTGGTTTTATTGTCGATTTGAATGGTCCAAAATAGTGGGTCATTGCATAGGGTATCAGAGCTCTGGTTTTAGGCAAAGCTTAGCATATATAGTAAATTTAATTACTGAATCACCTCCGTTTAAGCATGAATCTCTTCCTCTTTGACTCGGTTTCCTCTGAATTTTGGAATGTTCCCCTCGGTTCCAAAATCCATCCTTGCCTCTCCCTATTCGTGTTTTCTCGATTCCTGAGCATCCCATAGCTCCACTACATGATTTGTAAAGGGTTGAAACTCCTTTACAATAAGCACTGATTCACCAAAGATTTTTGCATCCTCGGTTTACGATGCTATCTATCTCCTGCATGCCTGAATACTATCTCCTGAATTCGAATTTGATTTGCCTCAGAATTCTGCATCGGCCTTACTCTAAAGTCACGGTTGACCTGATAAAGATCGCCCATGATTTATATAAGTTTATCCATCTTTCTATTTGAAATTCAATCATCTTATCGCCCTATACAGTCTATCTTTTTGTTGAATTCTTTTTGAGTAGAGTTCATCTGTGTTTGAATTTCTATTTTTGCTTTGAAATCCATTTTGGAATCATCGAGTGAGGGAGTGTATTTGTTATTAATATTAATATGTTTTATATTTTGTGTTGTTTGAGTTGTTGATGCTGATTTGGATTTTCGATCGATTTGTCTGATCAACTCTATTGATAGGATTTCCATAACACTTAAGCAGAACAAACTCACACAATATTATTTTAAAATTTTGTAAATGAAATGAATTTTGTATAATTATACTATATATATAAGTAAATTTTGAAAAAATTAAAAAGTTAAATAAATTGGCTGTTTGGAAGGATAATATTTGATTTTATTTATTGTTTTGTAAACCATTGTCTTTTGTCTCATAAATTATAGGCATGGTTTATAAATTATTAAATGAATTTAATTTAGAATTTGAGGATTTAATTTTTAGAGATTTCAAACCTTGGTTTTAAAGGTTTTAAAGTGTGCATATTGTTTAAAGTAATTTTAAATTGAAATTGTTTCAAAGAATTTTTAAATGTTTAAATCAGTACTCTTTTCTTTTGTCGTTGGAAAATAATTTTGGTGATGACGGTCGCATCATCGACATTCATTTTCGAGTTTCGAAATGAAGAGAACAATTCGTAGGTTTGCTACAGCTTATTTTTAAAATTTAATTGTTTTAAATTTTTTAAGTATGATTTGATTAATATATATATAGGTATATTATTTTAAATTTAATTTGATTTGATATATATAGTATATACATTTATCTCTAAATGGTTTGAGGTGAATCGAAAATTTAATTCTTAAATTTATGTTAAAGGATGATTTTAATTATAGATAAATCCAAAAAAATTGAATAATATTTAAACATGAATAATTGAATTGGGAAAATTTTTCTTGTATAACCTCTATTGTATTCTAATATAACTTACCTTACTTATTCAGAAGTTAACTATGTAACTGAATATTATACAATATGAAATGATTTCTAAATAAAATTTGAGTGGTTATAATAAGTGGGATCAGAAGGGACACTATGCTAATAGTTGCCTACTTCAGTTGGTACTGTTGTTCCTCCTTCTGCTCCTGCTCCTAGTGATACCCAAGGTACTCTTCAGGGCACCTTTTCTTTATTTAATCATCATGTTCGTGTTTTATTTGACACTAGAGCTTCCCATAGTTTTATTTAAGTGGATCTTTGTGATAAGTTTGAGCATCTCCTTTCACTTGAATATGCTTTTGAATATTTGTGTGTTAAAAATCCTGTTGGTGGTCCCGCGAACCTTAATAGGATTTGTCATCAAGTGAAACTCCTCTATTTGGATCATCGCTTTAGTGGTGATTTCTATGTTCTGGGTTTCGATGCTTTAGATTTATTGGTTGGAGGTGATTGGTTGAAGAGGCATGAAGTTGTTATCTGTTGTAAAACCCAAACTGTTTCTCTTGTGGACGATCGGGGTAATTCCTTGGTTATTCAGTGTCGTATGCCTCATGATTTTGATGGGAGCTTTATTTATTCTTTTGACCCATCTCTTGGTGATCTTTATTCGACTTGTGTGGTCAAACTCTATCCCGATGTATTTGGTGAAGTAACTGCTTTACCTCTTAAGTGGGAAATCGAATTTCGTATTGATCTTATTCCTGGAGCTCGACCTGTAGTTCTTCCTCCCAGAAGAATGGCATCGAGAGAAGGTTGAGTTGAGGAAGCAAATTGAGGACTTGTTCTTCAAGGGTCTGATCAGACCTAGTCATTCCGAATAGGGAGCAGCTGTGGTTTTCGTCACTATGTTCGATGGCTCTTTGAGGATGTGTGTTTATTATAGGGAGCTGAACAAGCTCACTATGAAAAAACAGATATCCTATGTCTCGTATTAATGACATATTTGATCAGCTATATGGAGATATTGTTTTCTCTTAGCCTGATCTTGCCACAGGTTTTCATCAGCTCAAAGTTGCGGAGGAAAGTATTCCCAAGACTGCTTTCCGTACTGAGAATGGGTTCTATGAATGGTTAGTTATGCCTTGTGGTTTGACTAATGCCTAGCTTTCTTTGTTGATCTTATGAATCGTGTTTTTCATGATGTGCTTAACAAATTTGATCTAGTCTTTGTTTATGATATTCTCGTTTCTCTAAGTCTAAGAAGGAGCATGAATACCGTTTGAACTTTGTTCTGGAGACTCTTAGGAGTCATCAGTTGAAAGCTAAATGCTCGAAATGCCATTTTTGAAACGTTGAAGTCCGGTTTCTCGGACATATTGTTTCTGGTGATGGAGTTTCTGTGGATCACGTAAAGGTCGTTGTGATCAATGTAAGTCTTTCTTTTCCTTTTCTTTTCTCTTTATATTTCAATCGTTCTATCTTTTCTGTTTTTCGTATATCTCTCCCTATTCTGTACAAGATTAGGAAATTCCTAGGACTCCATTTTATATTCGTAATTTTCTGGGCCTTGCCGGTTATTAACGGAGATTTATTGAGGAATTTTGCACGGTTTGCTGTTTTCCCCTGCTTTGACTCGTAATAATGTTAAGTTTTTACGAGAGTACTTGTGTTATTATGAACAGACCGACCAAGTTCACTCATTCCATTCCGGTTAATTCTACTTGTTTTGCTTCCATTTTGGCTGAGATCTATATGAGGGAGATTGTTCGTATTCATGGTGTTCCTATCAGTATTGTTTGTGATAGAGATCCCATATTCACCAGTCAATTTTGGAAAGCCTTTCAGGAATCTTTGGGTACTCACTTGAATCTGAGCACTACTTACCATCCACAGACCGACGGTCAAACGGAAAGAGTGCATCAGATTCTAGAGGATCTTCTTCGTGCTTGTGTTCTTGATTATGGAGGATTTTAGGAAGATCATCTCCATCTTGTCGAATTTACCTATAACAACAATTATCAGGTATAATCTCAATCTTCTATTTTAATCTTGTCTTAATCCTTTATCTATCTCATTTCATCTTTGAATCCAGGCTGGTATTGTTATGTCTCCGTTTGTTGTTCTTTACGGACGACCTTGCAGATCTCCATCTTACTAGATTGAATCTGGTAACCGTTTGGTTCGTTGGTCCTTTCTGCATCTTGGAGAGGATAGGTTCTTTGGCTTATCGCATGTATTTACCTAAGAAGTTTTCTGGAGTGCATAATGTATTCCATGTCTCGCATCTTCGTTGGTATCTTCATGATCCATCTCTGATTGTTCAGCCTTCTGCTCTCGAGAGTTTGGATATTGAGCCAAATCTGACTATCGAGAGGAAGCCATTTCGTATTGTCGATAGAGATACGAAGCAACTGAGAAGGAAATCTGTCAACCTGGTCAAGGTGTAGTGGAGTACTGATGATCATGATTGTACCTGGGAGATGGAGGAGAGCATGCGTGCATCGAATCCAGAATTGTTTGTTTCAGGTATTATTCGTTATTCTACCTTATCTTTCTTTGTCTTTTCCGTATCTCGTTCCTTTTCGAGGATGAAAAGTTTTGAGTAGGGGAGAGTGTAACAACCCGTATTTTTAACAAATATTTTAAATTCAATTTTTTTGAAACTATGGTTTTTATTTAATTAAAAATTGAAAATTTGGAATTTTCCAATGTATTTTTGGGTTTTGTTTATAATTTATTTTCCAAATTTTATAAAATAATGATTTTCAGAAAATTTTATATTTTGGTCAACTTACGTCAAACTTTGACTTTCAGTTGAAAATTTTAAGTTTGAATTTTAAATTTCCAATCCTTTTCTTTTAAACTGTATTTGATTCTTATATTCGTTCTGCTTTTCGTTTCGTCAAATTTTGTTTCGTACTTTGTACATCTGATAAAATTCAGCGTTTTACATGCAATTATTTTCTGTATTTCATTTATCTATGTTATATTTTTCATTTTCTACTTTTATTTATGGTTTGGGTTTGATTTTTATTGGGTTTTTGCTTGTTATTTTAAGTAGGCTTTGCTATTGGGCTTAGGAAATTCCAATGGTCATTTTTTTTCCTTTTCAATTTAAAGTGATGCCTTTTCCATTTCTCATAGCCATTCAAAACTTCCCATTCCCGTACAAAACTTGATTCTCATCTCATCTTTCTCATTTCATTTCTTGACAAAAGAAAATTGCAGTAAGTTCTATCTCCTTCTTCCACTTTTTCAATTTCTTTCTCTTTTGTTTCTCAAGCATAGTTTGACCATCACCATGCTCCTTGCCGACCTCATCTCCTCCACCGTTCATCACCATGACCGGCCATCACCATGTCCACCATCTCCCTTTGCTGTCGTGACCACTATAAATCAAAACCTACCTTCTTATTGCCTTGCAAACCCAAGCCGATCTCCAATACATCACCACTTCCTCATCCCTTAGCCTCGGTAAACACCATCTCCACTTGCTTAGCCGTGACCAATCCCTCGCCTAGCCGTGAATTGATGTGCCTTGACCCATAGCACCACATGACCAAGCCTTAACACACAAGGCCGAACCCATTTCAGCCTAGGCCGAACCAATAGTGCAGATTTCCTTTGCCTTTTTGCCTTCCAAGTGACCTTAGCAATGCCATCTCTTCACCGACCATAGCCATTCACATTTCAGTCCATAGCCAATCCTAGTAGCCTTCAAAACAAGTCTTGGACGATCTTGTTTGATGTTGGTCAAGCCAATTTGGAAAGTGGTCGAGCCCACTTACATTGGTTAAGCCATTTTGGTTCATTTTGATTCATATTTATGCATTGTTTTAATTCATAGTTATGTGTTGAATTATATGCTTATGTATGTTTTGTATTTGTTGTTTACAAGACTTGGATCTTAGTTCTCCATCTACTCAAATCTAGTCGTGCTTTGTCGTGCTTTTCGGTGTTTGGTTGTGTGTCTCGAAGTTGTCATCTCTAGCTTTAGAAGGTGAGTTATCACTTTCGACATTCTTACTTATATATCTGTGAAACAATGACAAGTGGATATGTATTAGTGATATGCTATTTAGAGAAGTTCATATATGCCTGTGATATGATATTTCATGATGTATAACCTGATTATATACCTGTTACATCACTTGATATGATAAGCTATGCTTTACAATTCATTTTATTTTCTATTTCTCATACTACAAGTTTCCTTTCACTATGGGTTGAAATGATACATACCTGAATGGACTTTAGAATAAGGAAAAATCCTTATGAGCAAAAATGATAGGCTTAAGCAATTTTATTTGTATTTGACTTAGGATTGTGGGTTTGAAATGAAGAACCCAGATTTATATATTTACGGATTGAAATGTTACATATTCGTATCACTTGACCTAGGTTAGAAAATATTATACAGATCCGTGGTTAAATTTTTAATAATAGTTTTCTTAAAATTATTAAGTATTTTTTGAATTTTAATATATGAAATTTTAATTTAAAATTGATTTAAATGATTTAAATATATATTGCTTTATAAGTTAAAATTTTTACAAGTTGATAAATGATTTAATTGAAACCTAGTAATATTTTATTTATGAAATGGATAATTTTATAATAAAATTTATTTAACTAAAATCATAGTTTGATTGATAATAAAATAAATGATTTTGTGAAGTAAAATTTGATTTGTATAAAAGCAATGAAAATATAAACTATGATGTTTCAAATATGTTATAGTAGGAATATAATAGAATTTGTAGCATTTGTAAAATTCTATGCTACTTTAGGGTTATGTTTTAAAAGTGCTGCTATTTCTAAAAATGTAACATTTTTGAAATGCTATTATATATAAAGGTTACATTTTTAAAGTGTTATTGTTTCTAAATATCACATTTTTAAAGTGTTATAATTTCTAAATATCAAATTTTCAAAGTGTTATTGATTTCTAAATATAGCATTTTAAATGTGTTATAACTCAGTACATTAATACGTATGTGTTACTAATTTGGAAAATAGGTATTATTTTGGGAATAATAATGCATTGGATTTTTAAATGGTTTTGAAATGGATATGTTTTGATTTGAAAGGTAAACCATTTGAAATGATAACCATGGGTTATAATAATGGTTGGTTGTTAAAGTGACCAGGATCAGATATGGACATGCTCTCTATCGATACCGAAAACCACTTTAATAACCGTGTACGTGGTGGAGATTCCAGAATGAAGTAGGATGGCGGTGACAATTCTATTGAGGTATATACGTGGACCCGACTCCCATGATTTGGCATAAGGTCGCTAAACCATGGGCAATCGACGGGCCAATGAGGTAGCTCCTCTGCTCGGACACACTTCTTCGATACCATTCTATTACTTTTATGATTGATTTGGTGTGCACCTTTGATTTTTTTTGGAGTGTGGCTCGAGGCGGGCGGTAGTGGCTCCTATGCGTTACCACCAGCTTGGAAGTGCAATTGGTATATCTACCCTAGCGTTGCATAGTTGTGTCGTGTCACCTGTAACGACCTGAAATTTTCAACAATTCGCATCCAAACATGTCAGAATTGAATTGCTCAAAATATCAAGTTGTTAATTTATATTTAGCAATATATAGTAAATAAATAATCACATATCACAGACATAGAGTATATAATAATGCAGAGGAAGCAAATAAATAGTAGTTCATGAAGCTACTATATACACACATCAGAGTTAACCAAGATACAACAGAAGTTTCAAATACAATAATCAAATACAAGATCAGAATACATCACTAGAATCAACTGAATATCTGAAAGCTGGATAGATAGCTTAATCTTCAAACGAAGCTCCAACCCCAAAGGTGAGTCTCAAATGCTGTATCACTTAGTCTGACCGGAGCGTAAAGCAAAACACAAGACACTCGAGTCAGGATTAACATTCTTATATCAATAAATCTAACTCAAGTGAAATAACAACTGAAATACAAGTAAATCAAAGGATGTTGGGATAACCATCCTCTAAGGATCCGTTAAACTATTTACTGTGTAGTAATATACGCTATTATAATAATGTCTATAGTAAAATAAACTTACTTTAAAATACCATTAAGGAATTACCCATATCCCCCTTAACACATAATAGCGCCAATAGTCTATACAGTACCTGCATACCCCCAGATCGGGAGGCTACGAGAAGATACTCCATAGGTACGACACAAATAGAAACTTGCAGTAAAGCTCGCTATGGTAGGTGACATGGCACAACGAGGCAATGCCAAGGTAGATATATCAATTACGCACACGGGCTGGTGGTAACGGTAGCAGCCACTACCGCCCACCTTGGAACACACTCCCAAATCAAAATTAAAGGGTGGCCACCAAAACAATCACAAAGTAATAGAATGGTATCGAAGAAATGTGTCCGACCAGAGGAATGGCCTCACTTGGCCTAAGATCGCTCCTGTTTTAGCCACCTTAAGCCAACTCACGAGAGTTGGGTCCACGCTCATACCTCAATAGGATCATCGCCACCATCCTACTTCATTCTGGAATCTCCACCGCGTACACGGTTGTCAAAGTGGTTTTCGGTATAGATAAAGAGTGTGCCCATATCCGATCTCGGTCTCTTTAACAAACAAACGTTATTATAACACCGTGGTCATTTCAAAACAGTTTATACTTTAAAACCAAAATATCATTTTCCTTCCAAAAACCATATCAAATCAATATCATTTCAAAACCCAAATCAATAGGATATCATAGTCAAAACCAAATCAATAGGATATCATATTCATTTCAAATATATTGACTTCCAAAAATCATAGTATATTCAAAGTTACAATACTTTTGAATCCAAAACACTTGAAATCATAATACTTCAAAAACTATAGCATTTAAAATCCTAATACTTTTAATTCATAGCACTTTCCTTAACCATTTAGATATTAATAATAGTAAAATAAAATAGCTTATAAAAATAGAATAGTTTATATAAATAATTATAAGTTAAAAATAGATTATATTAAAATAAATAGTGTATTAAAATAGTTTATATTGAAAATGATTTATATTAAAATAGTATATATTAAAATAATTTATAAAGTAAAATATATAAATAGTTTAAATATAATTTAAAAATACTTTATATAATAAAATAGCTTACTCAAATTTCACCAATCGATTCAAATCAACTTGAATTAAAATTAAAATTTAATCAAATCCAAATCATCAATTTAATTTCAATTCAACTAAACCATTTCAAATTGTGTTGATTTCAAATACTGATTTGAACCACAAATAAAACCTTTCAATTTCAATATATTTCAAAGCTTTAAATATTCAACGTTTCAAAACTAAATTCGATAACTTCATATTTATATATCAAATTCACTTTACTATTATTTAGTTTTGAAATATTTACTTAATCAATTTCAATAATCATCAAAATACAACTTAAATTTGCAAATTTTAAATAAACAAGATATCCCATATAAATTTGAAATATTCATTAAAGTCACCTTTAATCAAATTCATGTTATAAACATATCTTTAAAATTTCAAATTTAATAAATTTCAAATCAACGTATTTAAGTATAATTCTTAAATAAATAAAATTTCGAATCAATTTCATATATATCTTTCCAACCTGAATCATTATAAACTCTATATTTAAAAATATGGATATTAAATAAATACTTAAACATATTATATATCAACTTCATTAAATCAACTTTAATAAATCTTTAAAATCAATTTTTATTTAAAATCATATATTTCTTTTCAAACTATAGAAATCACTTTCACAATATTTATATATAGACTAATGGTGCATGTATATAATTTTCTATCCTATGGTCAAGTGATACGGATATTTATCATTTCAATCCGAAATTTAAATATATATATGGGTATATATCATTTCAACCCGCAATCCCAAATTCAATTCAAATGATAAATAGGAATCGATGAGAACGGGATATATAAAATTTTAAAGTCTAATATTTACCCTCATTAAAATAAATTACTCGATACAAAACCCAATGATCAATTTAAAGCATATATATAAATTCAAAAAAAATCAATTTAACATATAGTTAAAATGAAATATATATATTAAATTTCAAATCGATATTTATCACAAAATCCATATAAACAATTTATTATGATATATATAAACTTAATCAGTAATGAAATAAAAAAATCTATGTATAACATATTATATATATATTTTTAAAAATCCAACAGAATATATTATACATACTTATCTATATAAGCCATTGTATACATTATTATCGAAACTGTTTCAACATACAACATATGCATATAAATTAGCAGACTAATATAAACTTTATATATCTATATATACAACTCATACTGTAACATGTGTAAATTACAAAACTCTACAGCATATATATCAACTAATATATATGTAAACATATATGTGTCTATATATATACTTATTCAGAGCAAAATACTTAGATAAAAGTCATTAAACAAACCTATATGTACACAGGCTAGTATATGAACAAATATAGTTATATATATGCTGTAAGCATATATACCAATTTATATTTACAAACTATAAGCTATGAAGTACATAAAAAATATGCAGTATAAGCTATGCAGACTATATTTACAAAAAATGTGAATATTTATATAATTAGACTATAAACAAATAGGTAAATTACCACCACTTTCAGACAATTTACAGTATGTGAATGCTCCAAGGATTATATGTAGACCAATATAGAATTCTATACCATTGTAAACTAAGCTATACTATATACAACATACAATATAGCCTACGTACAACTATATATATAGAACATAATAAATACAAATTTTTTTTTTCAAACCACTTTATACAACTTATATACATTAAACAGCTTTATATACATAACACTTTATATATTAACTTCTATATACATAATTTATTTTCTTTTGTAGAACACGTAGCAGGCTTCATATTTAATATACACATATATAACTTTAAGTATTACCGATATATATACAGAGAGGAGGCTAGGGGAGATGCGTGAGTTTGTCTCGGCCAAGGAGGAGAGCGGTGAGTGCTGACGCAGGCATGGGAACTGCAGCCAGGCGGTGGTGCTAGCTTGGATAAGTAGTGATGAGTTGAAGAGGCAAAGTAGAGGGGATCGGCTGCACAAGCTTATGGGGAGCGGTGTGGAGGTCAGAGGTGTGTGTTCAGGGGTAGGTGATGGCAGAGTGGGAGGAAGAGTGAACAAGGCGGTTTTCCTCTTCTAGGGTTCGGTCAGAGGTTGGTTGGCGTGGGGTTTTGCTAAGGGGAAGAGTGGAGGGGAAGAGAAATAGGCGTGCTACAGAAGAAACAACTAGCAGGTGTTAATATAAAATATGCATTTATATTTCAAGCAAGAGAACGGACCGGAAGATATTGAAATAAATTAAGTAACCAAAAGACAACTGAGAATGTTGAGAGTCCGGAAATTTAATTCAGAGAATAGTAACAGCCAAAACATTGAAAATTATTTATGACAACTGGCTATTAGATTTTATACGCTAGAAAATTAATGGTCCTGCGAAACCAATGCACTCAAACGGGTACCGATACACGTAACCGTTTCGCGGTTTCCCCTGCGTACCGTACCTTCGAACTCAAAATTGAATATACCGCAGAGATCAACACTATAGGATGATCAAAATGGTATACAGATATCTGTGGTATGATCATCCTATCAAAAATCGATAATCGGCACCGAAAATGCTGCTAATTTATCAAAAATAAGATAAACGGAATAACAGCAATTCAAATTTGGGAAAATGAAAGATGACGTCTCACTCAGAAGATGATTCACAAATTTATTGTAGAAAAATATTTAGGTTTGGAAAATATTTTATTATCATCAATTTTTAACTGATTTGAATTTAAATAAAATTACACAAGAAAATAAACTTCCATATTATCTGATGAAAATTTACCATTTGCTATATTTAAACAGACGTATTCCAAATATTAAATTTATATTTCAAAATTTTATTATTTAAAATTTCACAAAATTTTAATTAATCAATTTAATAAAATTACCAAATTTTTTGGGTCATTACAATCTCCCCCACTCAAAACTTTTCGTCCCCGAAAATGTAGTAGGTAGGAGAATAGAAACAACCAGAATAAAATAGACTGAAAAATGAAAGAAAATAATTAATTTTGAAACCTTATAATTTTCAATTTAAATTAATAATTGATTTCATCCATTTAATTTCACTTGAGTTAAATCAATTGTCACGATCCTGACTCGGCCTTCGAAAATCGGCACCGAATACATCACCCGTATTCGAATGCTGTAGATTCAAACGCCGAATCTGGTTCGCCGGAGCTTATAACACATTATGTATAATAACACAGCGGAAAAAATGAATATATCATACACAATACCAATGATACAATATCCTGATACAATGAATATCACATAATCAGAGATACAAGACAACAACGGAAAGGATAACAATAGAAGAGATAACTCCAAGTGATCTTCAAAAGAGAATGAATGAATGAATCCAAAATAGTAACTCCAATTCCATAGCTCCAATGCTTCAAACCAAATTGCTCAATCCAAAATCTAGCTCGAACCCCCATAGACATTGAGCTAAGCAATCCAGCTCAGCTCTAGAATGAAGCAAATGTGATTAACAAATCCAAAGGCTCCAAAGAATACCAAAGAGAAAGCTCGAAAGCTATCGAATCGATATCTACTATCTGAAAATCTAACTCTAGACTGCCCGTGTGGAAAATTTGTGGGCACCCAGAGTTTAGAAAGGGAACAATAAACTGCAGGTCAGTCATGGGACTGGTATGAGCAAACCAAAAAACATTTGGTTTGAACAAAAGAAATAAAATGAAATCCACAATGCTTTTTGGAAAATGAAACTACCATAAGGCCTACCCGCACACACACAATGCAAACGCAGAATTAGAGGAGATTTCTCCTTATGATAGTCAAACATGCTTACTACGCAAAATCCTTTTGATATTATTATTAGTGCATAGTGGAAAACATTTGCAAGTATAATATTAATCTTAGCCAGCATACGAACCATTATAGTATGCCTACTATAGCTACCATATTAGATGGCAGTTTCTACAACTAAAACTGTACAGGGCTCGTATTGAAGATTGGATTTCCAACAAATGGTCAGGCTAAGGAACTTCTTATTGCCAAATGGAAACGCCTCTGGAAGGACGACCCGAGAACCATCCCTCGTCTCTCTGCCAACACAAGGCCGGATTACCCCTTCTCGGAAGTAATACCGTCAGATATGCCACCTCCGGTCGTTACCGACCTTTATCCGAGGTACCTCTACACCAACAACCACAAAGCAATGTATTTGCAGTAACCACATATGTTAAATATCTGGGATCCATACCATGATACCACCCTTTTCCAGAAGGAATGGACATACCCTAGGGGCGCTACCCCTGAAACCTTGCCGCATCTTTCCTGTTTCTACCATTCTGGGGTGTGAGGTCCTGATGCAGTCTCGTCCCATAAAGCTACGCTTTTTTCACAAAACCATGCTTCGATCAACCAATGATCAGCAACACTTCGTATGCCACATTACCAAATTGGGAATGTATCACTAGTAACCATCAACTACAAAACCCCTGAGCTCGTACGTCTCAGAGAAGGGTGTTAAGCTAAGAGAATAAATTCTCCGCCACCAAAATAGAAATGTATTTGATAGAAACCAGCTTTACATCTCAAAGTCTAATGTCAGACACACATCCATACAAGTCTGTTCCGGGTTCGAACAGAACCGAAGGCACTTCAAAAGAAGTCCTTGCATATCCGAATAATCCCTAATCACGTCTGGACTTCCCATCACAAAGGGTGATCAAATATCTATACCGGGGACCAGTCGATGCAGAGACATTTAGCGGGTAATCCTTTCGCTTTCGAAAATATCCGGTCTTCACCACCGGTCTTCTAATGTAATCCAATACGCCGTATCATTATTCAGAATGGGTTTTATGACACAAAGGTCCTCTCCCGGCTAAACCGAATAACGAGCGCATATTTTAAACCATATGGATATAGTGGGATCATAGTTAAGTCACAAATTAAAATCCCCAAAACCTTTTCTTCAAATGGTTTAACAAATTTCCACTTTAAATCTTTTAAACAAAAAGATTCATTTCACAAAATTCACAAATCTTCCACAAAAGTTCATTCATAGCTTTCAAAACAATCCCATTTCAAATTTGAAAGCCTTCCAACAAAAAACTGGAAACCTCTTCTTTATTTGAAAGCTATTATTATTTGGAAACAAATTGTTTTGTTTTTTGAAAAATCTGATTACATTTGCACAAGTTAAAGCCCTTCAAGTACAAAACTTGGTTTAAATTCAAATTTCCAAAAATAATACTTTTAAATTGGTTTAAAACCAATATAAACACATTTATAACATTTATAACCTTTTAAACCAAAATTTCCAAAAATAGAATTTGATTTCAAATCTTGAATTCAAATGAAACTATTTTTGTTTCCAAAACTTTATCAAGTTATTTAAAATGACTTTTATCTTTAAAAACCACTTTTTAAAAGCTTTTCAAATTCAACCCAATTCCATTTCCAAAATCATTTGGATTCAAAATTCAACTTTTAAAACCATTTCAAAAATCTGTGACTTAACCGATTTCCTCGTGAAATCTATATTTGTGTGTGTATGGTGTAGTCCAGGGGTTTTACACAATAGTACTACATTTTCAATCATCACAGATTCAAGCACATCAATATCGATAAGCGGTAAAATCTTATAACGCTTATCTTCATTCACAGATTCACAAATAAATAATATAAATTCATCACAGATAAATAGATTACATTCGTCACAGATAAATAAATTACATCATAGCTCAAATCAAAAATAATTCATATCACAAAGCATCACACACCAGGGATACTACACAATTCAACATTCAATTGAATCCAAACATCCATAAGTAAGATTTATTAATCATTTGATTAATTTAAATCAGATTAATCATAAATCCTAGTTAATTAACATTAATTAATTATAAACCATCTTAGTTAATTAACACTTAATCATTTACTAATTTACCTTTAATAATAAATTAATCAACCCTTAATTATTAATTAATCAACATTAATTAATAAATAAATCAACTTTTAATCAATAAATAATTAACCTTTAATTATTTAATGATCCTTTAATTATTACCCTTAATTAACCTTTAATCAATAAACTTTTAATCAATAAATAATTAACCTTTAATTATTAAAAAAAATCTTTTTATATTGTACACTATCAAATTACCTAGTTAACTCCTGAATAATTTTCTTAATTCAATTATTTCTAGTTTAAATATTGATTCAAAATTTTGGCTTCATTTTATGATTAAAATCTCCTTTAATCATAAATTTAAGAATTAAATTTCCGATTAACTTCAACTATTTTAGAGATAAATAAATATATATACTTAATCTATCAAATCAAATTTGAAATCATATACCAAAATATATATTATAAATCAAGTCATAATTTGAAATTCAAATTAATTAATTCCCCAAAACAAAAATGTAGTAAGGCTACAGAATGGTTTCTTTGTTTCGAAACTCGAAAATGAATGTCGATGATGCTGCAGTCATCACCGAAACTATTTTCCAGCTACAAAGAGAAGAGCACAGATTTAAATCTTTAAAATTCCTTAGAAACAATTTCTATTCGAAAATACCTTAAATAATATATCCTTTTTAAAAATTTAAAAAACCAAAGTTCGAAATCATCCAAAATTAAATTCTCAAATTCTTGGTTTAAAATTCATTTAAATTTCCAAATTAATTTATAACTATATTTTATAGTTCAATTATTTATATATGAGAAAAAGCTAGTGGTTTCCAGGCTATATATAAAGTCAAATATTGTTTCTTAACATCCAATTCAATTAACTATATTATTCAAAAATTATACATATATAAAATATAATTATACAAAATTTATCTCATTTACCAAGTTTGAAAACAATATGGTGTCAGTTTGCTCTGTTCAAGCGTTTTGGAGAATCTATCGATAGCGTTGATCAAACGAATTGATCGAAAACCCAAATCAACATCAACAACTCAAACAACACTGTATATTAAAACTTTTTAAATATTAGTTTACAAATACACTTCAAGAATGATTTGAAGATAAGTTGGAAACAAAAGACAAGATGATTAAGTGACAGAATAAGGGAATAAATAAGCTTGTATAAATCACTATCAACCTTAACAAGGTCGACCATGACTTCAAGAATAAGATCGATGTGGAGTTCTAGGACAAACCTACATCCAATCTCAAGAGATAAAATTCGGGATAATAAGAGATAGATAGCATTGTAAACCGATGATGCAGAAACCTTTTGTGAATCAATGCATCTTGTAAAGGATTTTCACCCCTTTACAATCATTCAAAGGTCGGCAAGACTGCAAATTTATTATAAAGATCATTCAAAGTGGAGTTATATGATACTCCCAAATTAAAAGAAGACAAATACGGAGAGGCAAAATGGATTTCAGAATGAATGGGAGAGACAAGGATAAATTTTGGAATCGAGAGGAACGTTCCAAAATTCAAAGGAAATTCGAATCAAAGAGGAAGAACTCAAGCACGACGAATATGATTCTGTAATTAAATTTACTACATATGTTAAGTTTGCCTAGAGCCAAAGCTCTAATACCAACTGTAATGACGTGATATTTTCAACCATTCGCATCCAAACATGTCGGAATTGAATTTCTCAAAATATCAAGTTGTTAATTTATATTTAGCAAAACTCAGCATATACAGTAAATAAATAATCACATATCACAGACACAGAGTATATAATAATGCAGCGAAAGCAAAGAAATAGTAGTTCATCAAGCTACTATATATATACATCATAGTTAAATAATATACAACAGAAGTTCCAAATACAATAATCAAATAAAAGATCAGAATACATCACTGGAATCAACTGAATACCTGAAAGTTGGATAGATAGCTGGATCTCCAAACGAAGCTCCAACTCCAAAGGTAAGTCTCAAATGGTGTATCACTCAGTCTTACCTGAGCGTAATTTTTTGATATTTGAAAATGGAATATTTAACTGATTTTAAATATTCAAAAGTGAATTTTTAACTTGAATTTCAAATATCACCATTTATTGGATAATTAAATTTTGGATTTTATAATTGAAATTGGGTAAATTGCTGAATCGGGATTTCTAAGCTGGTTAAAAATAATTTAAAGGCTTGTAAAATTTATATTGATAATAATGGGGATAATAAAAGTTTTAAAATTGAGTTCGAAAGTAATTCATTTAGTTTTAAAAATTTATCGTTTAAATTAACATCTAAAAATAGCCTTTCGGGACACAGTCTTGGAATTCGACAAAACTAGTAATATTGGATCCGTAATATTGTATTATTCTCGAATTTCAAGTTTCGGAGTGTTTGGAGTTGTTGTGTGTTAATCCCTTTTATGAATGGCGACTCAACTGCTTAAGAAAAGCTGGCGACTTAACGACCTAACATAACAACGGGTTAACTACCCCAAAGCCCCAAATGACTTAACTGTTCACAGCTCCAGCGATCTACGACCTATAGCATCTGGCGAGCTAACATTGCAATAAGTTAACGATTCAACCTCCCAGCGGCTTTCAACGAGTTAAGCGACCTAAACAGATCAACGACATAGCGACTCAAACACGACAAAGGGTTGAATACTACAGCGACTCAATGAGGTAGCGACCTAGCGTGTGACGCCCCACTCCGAGACCCACATTAGCAAAGAGTATTACGAGGTAACACCGTCTGCTAATGCAGAGAATAGAGCTGGTTAGGAGCGACCATCTATAGCCTTGTCTTAATTATCTGTTGAATACGCCGACAATACCAGTTCTTACTCAAATGGATTAACATATTGACGCAGCCACGGAAGTAGATCTGAACTGGCGGTCAAATCTATCCAGGATCTAATGTTGAATTGCGGAATTATGAATCGATGAAACAAAATAAATTGATGAATTGATGATACCCAATGCCCAAATTCGTTGATCTCTCGAGATACCGGATTCTAGCTACCTTCAACACGTTGATCGCACACGATACCACGTTAGAAGATCTACGATTATTTGATGTTGATCTCACGCACGAGATTCCGTGAATCGGCTTCAAATTCGTTGATTCGAGCGCACTCGAATAACCGAAGATGGAGAAAGGAGATCACACTCAACTTCCAATTTTAAAAGAGGCACATAGCTCACAACAAATTTTATTCAAAAATCAACTCCTTTTTCAAAAGACCATACGCCCCTATTTATAGGGAATTACAACACAGCATATACGACTTAACACAAGTGATTCACGTCATACATCACACGACTCAAGACACACGACATAAGAACAAACGAGTTACAACTTCACGTCATACAATACAGCGACATCACAACACACAACATAGGAAAGTTACAATATATTCGACTTACGACTTAACGTACAATGCGACATACAATAGGCGATTTAATAACATAGCACAGCAACAGGAACGGCTTGAGCGACCTATCAACTTGAGTGACATAACACTGGAGCGACCCAAGAAGATAGCACAATTGAACGACTTAAAAGATCAGCGACTTTAAGAAAATGGCTTTTGAAACGACTTAGAGAACAAGAGCGACTTATAGAAAGCGTCATCAGTGAACGACTTATAAAGAGCGACTTATAGTGAGCAACTTAAGGAAAAGCGGCATAATTCGCTAGGTCGCTGGCGACATAAGATAGATCGCTGCTTCATCTGATTGACATAACTTGTTATGATAACACGCAGGCGATTCAAGATAACTCGCAGGCGACTTAACATGATGTGCTGCATCATCCTTCCCTCGTATCTCGCTATGCCGTAACTTGCTAGGTCACTGGCGACTTAAGGCAGGCGACTTAAGGCATAACTTATGGTGCGTTGCATCATCCTCCCCTGGTTGAAAAGAATTCATCCCCGAATTTACACCTTCCTCTTCTTCGACATGCTTATCCTCATGATATGGAATTAAGTGTTTAACGTTGAAAACGTCAGCCATATGGATATGATCTGGCAATCTTAACTGATAAGCATTCTCATTAATCTTCTTTATGATTTCCAAAGGACCAATCTTTCTAGTAGCCAGTTTATTGTAAGTACCAATAGGAAATCGATCCTTGGTCAATAATGCATATACAAAATCTACCTCCTTGAATTCAACATTTCTTCGTTTAATATCTGCGGATTGCTTATATTTCTCATTCGCCTTAAGCAATCGTTCTTGCACAACCTTGTGGCACTGTTGCAATTCATTCACAAAATCATTAGCTCGCTTGATCACTCCTTTCTGCTGTGGTACTATAGATAAATCTAATGGTCCTTTAGGCATTGTTGAGTAAACGACCTGGAATGGACTGAACCCAGGTTACGATTAACTGCATGGTTGTGTGCAAACTCCGCTTGACACAGCTTAGAATCCCAACTCTTCAAATTGTCATTCACGAGGCATCTCAATAGATTACCTAGGGATCTATTCACAACTTCTGTCTGTCCATCCGTCTGTGGATGCTAAGCACTACTGAATTTCATCTTTGTCTCGACCATTCTCCAAAGACTCATCCAAAAATGACTCAGAAAACGAGTGTCTCGATCCGACACAATAGATTCAGGCAACCCATGAAGATGATAGATCTCTCTGAAGTATAACTGTGCAACATTAACTGCATCTGTCGTCTTCTTGCATGCGACAAAATGTACCATTTTTGAAAAACGATCAACCACCACGAGTATAGAATCATTGCCACGTTGCGTTCTCGGCAATCCCAATACAAAATCCATACTAACATCCACCCATGGTTTAGTAGGTATAGGCAACGACATATATAAACCTGCATTTGTAGCGTTCCCCTTTGAAACTTGACAAATATGGCACCTCTGAACAAACTTTTCAACGTCCTTCCTCAATGACGGCCAAAAATAAGACCTTGAGATCAACTGCATAGTATGATCGTGGCCCACGTGTCCTTCTTCATGTAATTCTTTGATGATTTTCATTCGCAGACTGCAATCTGGAATACACATCTGATTTCCTTTGAACAGAAAACCATCAACCAACATATATTCAACCATTTCTCCCAGTTTGACTTTATCTAGGATTTCGGAAAAGTATGAATCTGAAATAAGCAAATCTAGAAGTAAGTCAAAACCCATCACCACTACTCGCATGGTTGTTAGTAAATTACTCCTCCGACTCAATGCATCGGCGATGCGATTAGTTACTCCAGACTTTTGCTTTACGACAAATGTAAATTACTGCAAATAGGCTATCCAGGATGCATGTCTCGCTGCAATTTTATCCTGCCCTTGTAATTGTTTCAATGCTTCATGATCTGTATACAACACAAACTCTTTGTGGAACAAGTAATGTCTCCAATGCTTCACAGCTTGCACAATAGCATAAAACTCCACATCATAAGTATTGTATCTCATCTTTGCTCCAGAAAGTTTTTCACTGAAATAGGCAATTGGACGACCCTTCTGACTCAACACTCCTCCAATTCCAACTTTAGATGCATCTGTATGTAACTCAAATAGTAATCGAAAATCTGGTAACACTAGAATCGGTGCTGACGTTAAAAGTTCCTTGATCTGTTCAAAAGCAGATCCTGCCTCTTTCGTCCATGAAAATTGCTTTCCTTTCATACAATCCATAACAGGAGCCATCACACTACTAAAGTGTGGTATAAATCTTCGATAAAATGAAGCTAACCCATGAAAACTTCTGACTTCTGTTATATTTTTGGGCTGTGGAAAATTTCTGATTGCGGCTACTTTACTCTGGTCCACTTGTATCCCTTCCTTGGACACGACATAACCCAGAAATGAAACACTCGGCGTCATGAACACGCATTTCTTCGCCGCTGCATAGAACTTTTCTTGACGAAGAATAGTTAACAACTTTCGCAAGTGTTGAATGTGCTCCTCTCTACTTGCACTATATATCAAGATATCATCAAAATAAACTACAACAAACTTCCCGATGTAAGGTCTGAAAATTTGATTCATCACCCTCATAAATGTACTTGGTGCATTAGATAGACCAAATGGCATGACCAGCCATTCATATAATCCTTCCCGAGTCTTGAATGCTGTCTTCCATTCATCACCTGGTCTTATGCGAATTTGATGATAACCACTCTTAAGATCGACCTTCGAAAAGACTACAGACCCACTAAGTTGATCCAATAGATCATCAAGCCTTGGCATAGGAAATCTGTATCTGACAGTTATTTTGTTGAGTGCCCTACTGTCCGTACACATTCTCTATGAACCATCCTTCTTTGGTACCAACAGAGCCGGTAGAGCACAAGGACTGAGACTCTCTCGAACATGCCCTTAATTAAGAAACTCCTCAACCTGTCTCCTCAACTCTTCATGCTCTTTCGAACTCATACGATAATGTGGCCTATGCGGTAAAACAACACCTGACACTAAATCAATTTGATGTTGTATGTCCCTTAGTGGCGGTAATTCCTTGGGCAATTCCGCAGAAAAGACATCTTCAAATTCATTTAACACCGTTCTAACCTCCTCAGGAATTTCAAGATCTTCACTTGTTTCATACCCAATCAACATAAAAACTTCAGCACTATCTTCCACTTCTTCAACAAATTCTCTTGTAGATAATAGACTAGTTGATTCCACTTTCATCTCTGACTTGCTTTCACTTTGTTCATGCTTCTTAGGAACTAATGTGATTTGAGTTCCTTCAAACATGAAACTGTGGCTGTTGGTGCGACCATTATGTTGTACAGCTCTATCATATTGCCATGGTCTTCCCAATAGTAAATGACACACATCCATATCGATAACATCACACCATATATCATCTTTGTACTTCTTCCCAATAGAAAATGTAACAAATGCTCGTCTTCCCACTTTCACTTCTCCACCACTCTTCAGCCATGCCAGTTTATACGGTCTAGGGTGTTTTTCAGTCTTCAAACATAACTTATTAACGGCTTCTTCAAAAATAATGTTATCACACCTTCCTGCATCAATAATAAATCGACAAACCTTTCCCAAGATAGTACATGTTGATTGAAAGATATTGCTTCTTAGCCAACTAGAATCATTCTCTTCCTTCGGCATTAAACAAGACGTCCTCGTCATCAAGTTACACCCATCGTCTCCTAACACAACTTCTTCATCTTCATCAAACTTCGATAGTTGAGAATAATCAACTTCAGCTTCCACATCCTCATACTCACATTCCTCTGCAACTAATACTCTCTTCTTTGGTTTTGTACATTCATTACTTTTATGGCCAAACTCTTGACAATTATAGCATTTGATACTGTTATTATACTGTTATTAACCTTTGCTTTAGCAGCTTCATTGACAATTGGTTTATTGATGGCCTTGGAAACATTTGCACTACTACTAGCACCCTTAATCTGATTGTTGGAACTCGTAAACACACCACCTCCTCGTCTCCCTTGTTTCTCCCAAGCTAGAGCTTTCTGATGTGCGTCAGCCACAGACATTAGATTAAACATATTAACCATGTCCTGAATTTGCATTCGTAACCCTCCAATATATCTAGCCGTTAGTTGTTCCTCAGTTTCCATTATATCATTCCTTGCAATCAATTGATAGAATTCATCTGCATAATCATTCACTGTCCTTGTCCCTTGTCTCAAATTCTGCAAACGTTGATACATAAGAGATTGATAGTTGTACGGCAAGAAAGTTGCTTTCATCATCTTTCTCATCTTCTCCCAAGTAACAACTTTTGATTTTCCCATTCTCTCCCGAGTTAGTTTAGTTTGCTGCCACCAAGCCATAGCTCTTCCCCTTAGTTTTGTAGCAACTAACTGGACTCTGCGATTCTCAGGCACATCTTTGAAGTTCAAAATCTCTTCAACTGTTGACAACCAATCAAGAAATTCTTCTGCTTGCATACCACCTTTGAATTCTGGAATTTCCATTCTCATACCAGACTCCCATTTACGATCATCTTCTGAATCTCGATATCTATCTCGCACTTGGCTTTGATTTCGATAATGAATACTTCCTCTATCACCATCTTCTTTAAAATCATATGTATTTCGATATCGATCCTGACCATCCACATCTCTACGACTACGCCTATCCCTTCTACTCTGTCTTTCAGCATCACGATATGGTTCATCTTTGAATCCACATTGAGTTCTTCCCCCTTCATTTCGGTACCCATGGTGATCTCGCATCATTGAAACTGATGATTCTCTCCTATCTCGATAAGACTGCGGTGACATCCTCCTTTCTTCCGAAACCGATGGCGAAACCCTGTTTCCACCCTGGTTCAAAACTGGTGACGTCCTCCTTTGATTTCGATTCATGTCATTCATCAATTTTTCTAACTTTTCGATACCCTCATTAAACTTTTCATTCATACGTTGCTCCATCTGTTCGGCTTCTTGTCTTCTATACACATCGTCAACATTTTGATAGCAGTTAGCACGTCTCGGAGGCATGACCAAATCTTCAACAAAACCAAAACACAAACTTCACTTTGATTCCAAAAATTCTCAAATCAAAACTTCCTAACTTGTTTGAAATCTCACTAACACCCAAATGAACAAACAACTCAATTCGATCTCCAAAACTTCAAATCTCGAAACTTCACACCCAACGAACTGGGAAAAGTTCGTTCCCTTGCTCTGATACCAAACTTGATGCAGCCACGAAAGTAGATCTGAACCGACGGTCAAATCTATCCAGGATCTAATGTTGAATTGCAGAATTATGAAACGATGAAATAAAATAAATTGATGAATTGATGATACCCAATGCCCAAATCCGTTGATCATTCAAGATACCGGATTCTAGCTACCTTCAACACGTTGATCGCGCATGATATCGCGTTAGAAGATCTATGATTCTTCGACGTTGATCTCACATACGAGATTCCATGAATCGGCTTCAAATTCGTTGATTCGAGCGCACTCGAATAACCGAAGATGGAGAAAGGAGATCACACTCAACTTCCAATTTCAAAAGAGGCACAAAGCTCTCAACAAATTTTATTCAAAAATCAACTCCTTTTTCAAAAGACCATACGCCCCTATTTATAGAGAATTACAACACAGCATATACGACTTAACACAAGTGATTCACGTCATATATCACACGACTCAAGACACACGACATAAGAACAAATGAGTTACAACTTCACGCCATACAATACAGCGACATCATAACACACAACATAGGAAAGTTACAATATATTCGACTTACGACTTAACATACAATGCGACATACAATAGGCGATTTAACAACATAGCACAGCAACAGGAACGGCTTGAGTGACCTATCAACTTGAGCGACATAACACTGGAGCGACCCAAGAAGATAGCACAGTTTAACGACTTAAAAGATCAGCAACTTTAAGAAAATGGCTTTTGGAACGACTTAACGACATAACAGGAGCGACTTATAGAAAGCGTCATCAGTGAACGACTTATAAAGAGCGACATATAGTGAGCGACTTAAGGAAAAGCGGCATAAGTCGCTAGGTCGCTGGCGACATAAGATAGTTTGCTGCTTCATCTGATTGACATAACTTGTTATGATAACACGCAGGCGATTCAAGATAACTCGCCAGCGACTTAACATGATGTGCTGCATCATCCTTCCCTCGTATATCGCTATGCCGTAACTTCCTAGGTCACTGGTGACTCAAGGCAGGCGACTTAAGGCATAACTTATGGTGCGCTGCATCACATATCCAATAAATATTTAATACAAAGCCATAGGTGGCTGAGAATCAATCAGAACAAATATGACAACTCAAATGTAATACACATCACAGAACAGAACATCATCACACACCATTTCACATATACAGATACATTATAGAGTTTACAAAATGATACATGTCAAGCGGTAAAGCAAACCACAAAATACAGACGAGTCAATAGAGTACATATCAGAGTTACAGTCAAAAAGGACTATATAAAAGGCTATAACAAAAAGGAGCAAGCTAAATAGTCCATGCGGAAGCAAAATAGGTTAAGTCCAAATGTACCTAACCTGAAACATCTCGGTCTGACCCGAGTATAAAATACACGGGTCAGTCTAGCTAAATAAATCAGTTAGATAAACTGAACAATAATCATAATATGATAATGAGGCAACATATAACATAAAAATTCCCAAAAGAGAAACAGACATCTAAGTGGAGATGTATAATAAGCCTCATATCCTTGGCAACTCAAATAAACAAAGGATAGGAATATCCCAAATCAAGCCACAATGGCAAATATCAAATACCAATGAAGGTAACACAAGATTCCACAAGGTAGTCGCGCTTATATCGTGTGGTTTCATAAAACCATCATCGAACGGCGCTACTCGGGGGAATATGAAATCACTCAGGAAAACATTGTCGAAGGGGCAACACCTAATGAGACAGTCCGAAGACACTATCCAGAAGGTGACAAACTAGAAGGAGATAGCCTGAAGACACTATCCAAAAGGTAATAAGCCAGAAGGAGACAGTCCGAAGACACTATCCAAAAGGCAAGCACTCCAAGGGAGACAGACCGAGGACACTATCCCAAGGCAAATAATCTAATATCTCTCGAGCGGTGGTGAAGTAACCACTCCAAAAGCGATACAAGAAGCAACAAGCCAATATCTCTCGAGCGGTGGTGAAGTAACCACTCCAAAAGCGATACAATAGGCAACATGTGTCGCAAACTCTCAGAAAGGAACCCGAAAAGTGTTAACGTGAGTCCCATAACCACCCGTTCGCACTAAACTGTTTACCATCCGTTAGTCAATTTCACACTCAAAGCAGTACAAAGTTTACCTCATCTCATCGGTTGACCAGACCCAAAGGTCCAAACGTTCAAACGAATAGATTGGGAATTAACTGAAAAGATGAACGCACATGTTCATTGCACGCGTTTTATCTAATCATTTAATTCTCCTCCCACTTCGCTCAGAGTGCAAAATTGTGTATGTTAACCCTCTTTTGGCATACGACCTAGCGACCTAACAAGATAAGCAAGCAAGCGGCCTAACTTCGGAAGGAGAGCAGCGACCTAACGACTTATTGGGAGACGCGACCTAATGACTTAATGAATTAGCGACTTAACGACTTAAGGAGTTAGCAACCTAACGACTTAAGATGTTAGCGACCTAATGACTTAAGAGGTTCACGACCTAACGACCTAAGATGATCAGCGACCTAGCAATGTAATGACCTAGCGATCTAAAATAGAGAAAAGTTACACGACCTACTATAGGTCGCTCACGACCTACTATAGGTCGCTCATGACCTACTATAGGTCGCTCACGACCTAGTGAGCTAAAGCGAAATGAAGCTATGTTCCATGCCACATCCATTAGGTTGCTCACGACCTAGCGACTCCTTCAGATGAGTTCAAGATCAGTTGAAATATAATCCGCTAGGTCGCCGGCGACCTACGACCTAGGACTTGTTATCCACTAAACCGCTGCTACCCTCATAGGTCAATAAAGACCCACGACCTATCTTAGGTCGCTCGCGACCTACGACCTAGCTTAGGTCGGTCACGACCTAAGACTTGGAGATTGAATCTTGCCTAGAATCTCCTATATAAATACAACCCTAACTCCAACAAGAGGGGGACTTTTGGCTGATCTTTTGAAGCGCCGTTACTCTTCTGAATTCACAACTCATCCTACACATCAAGCATTCCAAACATTCAAGACACTACAATGAGCTTCGAAAGAGATCTTGCATATCCGACATGGATTCAAAGAGCCTTATCACATCGAAGTTTGAGCCACTAGTCTGAAGTGTTTTTTGTGATCAAAGTGAATTGTATTTGAAGTGCATTGTATCTCAATTTGTAACTAGATCAGCAATAAAAGAATATAAAGTGGATGTAGGCTTAATTACGAGCCGAACCACTATAAAACCGTTGTCTCTTTACTTTTTCTGCTAGTTTTCAGCTTATATTCTGTTCCCGTACCAACGGGTGGTGCTTTCACATTACTACTACACACACCGGGGTGTTATCGTTCAATTTTCAACGTTAACATTTTGGTGCTTTCACTGAGAATTGAACTCAGGAATCTTCTCACCATTGCTTCGCAAAGACTTGTTGAAAGAATCTCCTTAAAGACCAGAAGTCTAACTGAAATCATGGCTCCTGGAAGAAAGGGTAGATCTACCAGATCCGAAAATGCTCATGAAGGGACCTCCGCTTCCCCAACAGCAAACCAGCCAAATCCTACCGTTGGAGTCAGAAGGGCTGAATTGGACGATGTAGTTTCTGGATTATACCAACAAATTGAAACTCAGAACGCTTTGATGATGGACAGATTAAACGCTCTGCTTGGGGCAAATCGACAACCCGAAAACCATGAAACAACCTTTGCCGAAATGCCACCTTTCCAAGCTGAAGGCTCTAGGCCGCAGCCAACTGTTCACGAATATGTGCCCAGGCAAACATCCGAGAGAAGGATTCATGCCTGCCCGGCGATGCCTCTGAGCAATAAAGAGTACCTATCAGAGATGGTTGGGCGAATAATGAAAGAGAGCATGCAGAGAGAAGGAAATGAGAGTGACTGGGGATTTGCACCAAGTAAAACTCTGTTTACCGAAAGGATCCTGAATGCGGAATTTCCAAGGAAATTTGCACCTCCTAATATCCCGGCCTATAGGGGGACAAGTGATCCAAATCACTTCCTATATAAGTACGACTGGCATATGACCGGTACAAGGGCATCAGACGAGATTAAGTGCCGATACTTTCCAGTGTACTTGGAGGGAGTGGATCTACTTTGGTTCACAAAGCTACCGGTACGGTCCGTAGATCAATTCTCCGACTTAGCACGAAAGTTCAGAGATCAGTTCAGATTGTATGCTTCAAAGGCTAAGGATATGATGTCACTGTCTAGTCTTGAACAAGTTCCCGGAGAATCTATCAAATCTTTCTTAAACCGTTTCAATATAGCTTTGGCCGAAGTAGATAATACAGACCCCCGTATGATCCTAACTTACTTGATGCGAGCCATCAACAAATCGAGTGAATTCGGTAGATGGTTAAAAATGAAGGAACCGAATTCACTTGAGAAGTTCTATAAAAAGGCCGACGAATTCATGCGCTTAGAGAGCCTTTCTGCACCAGCGAAGGTGGTTGTTGCTGAAGTCAACAATAACGATGTTGCGTCTAACAAAAGAAAATCTTGAAATCAGAAAAGGGAAAACGAGGGAGGAAAGAAGCAGGGGAATGAGAAGAAACCTCGCCGCTTTAATCCTTCAGATTTTACTCCCTTAACTGACATGCCGGAAAATATCTTCTTCGCAACAAAGGATGTTGTCAGGTACCCCAAACCACCTGAGATGGGGAGGAGTGCAGTGAATAATGGGAAATTCTGTCGATTTCACAACCAACCTGGCCATGACACTAACCAATGTCGCCAGTTAAAGAATGTGATTGAAGAATTGCTGAAACAGGGCAAACTCCAACAGTATGTGAAGAAGAACGGAGTCGATCCAACTTCATCCACTCAGGGGCAACAACTTCCTGCCCATCAATCTGGCTCTGGCAACAACACTGCAGTGCAAGAATCCGAAAAGCTTGTCATTAATGTTGTCATAGGAGGTCCTCACCCAGCAGGAAGGAATTGGGACGACTGCTGACTACCCAAAAAACTGCAGCTGGGGCATCCTCCAATCTCTCTGGCATATGAATCCAAAACTACGAGTCCAGTGGAAATGGAAATTCAATCTGGAGATTCTAGAACAACAATCACTTGCATCCATTTTTTACTTAACAGCATTGCTTAAATTTGTAAAATGATGGTGGATGTATAACTCTTGTATTGTAAACCGCTGAGAAATCAGTGTGATTCAATAATAAAGAACTATTAATCTTGTGTTCTCTAATGCTATAAAATTCCTGTCTCATTTCGATATGCAAGTATTTATAAAATTTGCTAAAATGTCGATTTAATATTGTAGGCTACCAAAGCGAAGCTTACCTATTCAACGCATCACAAGGCTCAGCGATTCCTACAAATCACTCAACAATGTCAAATCATGAAAGAAGTGCTATTCACAAACAGTTGATGATTCCACCAAAGCGGGCACCTTCCTGACCCTTGCTAACTAATTGTGATCGTTTGTGCAAACGAACATCCGGTAAAGTAGCCGATGTCTGCCCCGTGGATTCACTTAACGATAAAGTACACTTCTCTGGCAAAAAGCAAACAACTTGCAAAAGAATGGCACATGCGCTTGAAGTTATAACGAGGAATCGCTAAGAAGTGGATGGTGGAAGGACACAAGCAACAAAGCCCTCTTCGGAGGCACAACTCTTTGGAGGAGACCTCTTCGGGGGCAAAAAGAATTCTTCGTAGGCAAAAAATTGCTTCGGAAGCGCAAGCCCTCTTCGGAGGCACAAAAACAAAGACTTCTTCGTAGGCAAAAAATTGCTTCGGAAGCGCAAGCCCTCTTCGGAGGCACATAAACAAAGACTTCTTCGTAGGCAAAAAATTGCTTCGGAAGCGCAAGCCCTCTTCGGAGGCACAAAAAAAAAGACTTCTTCATAGGCAAAAAATTGCTTCGGAAGCACAAGACCTCTCCGAAGGCACAAGACCTCTCCGCAGACACAAGACCTCTTCGGAGGCACAAGCCTTCCCCAAAGGCACATACTGCCCTCTCCGGAGGCAGAAGACCTTCTCCAAGGCACACAAGACCTCTCCGAAGGCACAAGACCTCTCCGGAGGCACAAGACCTCTCCAGAGGCACGTTCCAAAAATGAAATACTCTTCTCAAACAACAAAGTTGACGGAATCACCAAAGGAGCACTTCACAACATGAAGGCACAAGGCCCTTGCTAACTGGTCGCGATCGTTCATGCAAACGAACATCCGATCGGATGGTTTGTGTCTGCCCCGTGGGTCCATTCAACTGTTAGGAAGTAATTTCAAGCGAGTCAAACAAAAAGCCCTCTAACGAGGCACAACAAAAAAAAAGCCCTCTTCGGAGGCACACTTCAACTTTCAAAGGAAGATTAACTTGTTCATCTTGAAAAGTTCTTTCTAAAAATTGAAGTGCTACATAAAGCCCTCTTCAGAAGCCCGCTTTACCGCGTAGGAGAATTCACTTCTCAAAAATATGAAGTGACCATCTCCGAAGGTTGAAGCATAGAAACTTCTCCAAAAACGAGACACGCTCCATTAAAACAGAATAATTTTTCCTTAAAAATGGAATAGTTATTCTCCAAAATAAGAGTAACAGTCTCGTCAAAGCAAAAGATATTACAATGCACTTGTGGTATAGGGGCAATATCACGCAATATAGCTACATCAATAAAAGTAGTATTCAAGAAACATACCACAAGCTCATTACAAGATCACACAAAAAAGATGTGGAATAAATGCATTCTCAAACACAGACCAAAAGTTTGTACAAGTAAAAAGAATTGTTTATTCTACACTAAAATGAGAAATAAATGCATTCTTACATACACAAGAATTTGTACAAGTAAAAGAATTATTTTATTCAATACTATGAAAATTCTTTACATGTGCAGATCTCAAAAAAGCGGGGACCGGTACCCGCACAATCTTCGGTCAATACATGCAAAAAGCAAAAAGCAAAACAAGAAGCATAAAGTCCAGCTTATCATTCCTTCTTCCCGCCGCCCTTAGAGCTCTTTCCCGGCTTGATAACTAGTTTTGAAAGACGTTGTGGATGGGTCGGGGGGGAAGGAGAAAGAGGAGTAGTCGGATCTTCTTCTACTTTATCTTCTCCAGCTGAAGTGCTTTTCTTCTTCTTCCTCATTGCGCGCTTCCCTTTCCTCTTTGAAGAAGACTCACTTCCCGGAGTAAGCAACGTAGAAAGTTTTGTATCATCATCATAAGACTGCTCCGGGGTCTTCTCACTGTCCTCAAATTCTACCGCCTTCTGCTCTTGCGAAGCGGGTGGATCCTCCAAGCCTTGAAGGGCTTCTATTTGCTCCTCCTGCGAACCCGACTGAGAAGCAGGAGTAACTTGAAGGGATGGAGGAGGAACAGCTAGAAGAGGAGAAGTGTGCGCAGCGCTTGGCGCTTCCGCTACAGAAGAAAAGAAGTTAAAATCAGTACTCTCTGAAAAAAAGAGAAGATATTGGATCATCATGACTTAAGTAATAAGCGAGAAATTCATCGAGCTCAGTTGAATCGAACAAGTAATCAGACTTGAAGTTACTTGGAGAAGTTGGCTTAATCACGACGACTTCGAAGTTTTCGGCTTCAGCATCATCATGGGACTTCTCCTCGGCTTGAATAATGGGAGACTCGATAATGGCGGGCTTAACTTCAGCTTTTGCAGGAAGTGGAGAATAAGAGATGGAGCTTATGATATCAACGTCGGCCGAAGTCAAAGTATGGGCAGGGGCAGTTGGAGATACTTTCTTTTCCGGATGCTCCCCTGCCGCTGCTTCAGCTCTCGCTCCAGCAAGTTTCTCCTTTCCTCTGGCAAGAGCGGCACAAGTTTCGTCATCAAAATAATATGCTTCAAGCTCTGCCTCATCACAGCCAGCACCTCCGAGCATATCAACCGCGGCCTCCCACACTTCAGCCAAGGTGATCTCATACTTCGGGCCCAAGAATGAGAGGCTTCCGCGCCCCAGAATAGTATGAAGATAAAAATCGAATAAAGTTGAGCTAACATTGGCCTTCTTCGCTTCGTGCGAGTGCTCAACTGCTTCCTTTCCAGCGATGGCTTCATCGCGCTCTTTTTCGGTCTTCAGTAACTGAGCTTGCAGCCTTATAATTTCCAAATCTTGAGAGTTGACTTTTTCCCGCAGCTGGACGGTGTCATTGCGATATTTTTCAGTAACATGCTGCTCGGCCTCAAGTTTCAGCTCGGCATCTCTTTGAGCAGCATGAGCATCACTCACTTTTTTTGGAAGACTTCTGCTTTTTTAGAGTGCTAAGCGGAAGAAGTGGCGAGATCTTCCTTGAGTTTCTTGACTTCGGACTCAAGTCTCGCATTGTCGTCAGCAATGCTCGCCATCTCTGCATCATGTTGCTTGCAAATTTTATCCCACTCCGTCTTGTCATTCTCCATAGTCAACATGGCTTCAAGATTCATACGATTAACTCTTTGAAGCTTGTCGACAAGTTTCTGCCAGCCAGACATCCTCTTGATATCAAGTTTGACTGCATCGAGGTTCCTCAACATAGCTTGCTTATCAATCGGTACCAAGTCTAAGTCGAAGCGCACTCCTCTTAGGCACCAATTTGGGAATCGGCTTTGAAGTGTAGAAGGAGCGTCTTTGACTTGATATTTAGGCCTGTTGATAATTGTCTAATTGTCAGATTTCTTTAGAGCAGGAGAACCGGAGGGGATATCAAGAGAGATAGGAGCATCGGTCTTTTCAGAAATCGCGGACGCGTCCTTTTTGCTAAGCCTGGCTCGTTTACTGGGATCTTCAACAATATGGCTCTTTCCTCTATCGTCATGCGACTTTCTTTTATGGCAATCGTCATCTCTTTGAGAGGAGTCGTGACGTTCTTCCCTCCTTCTTTGCTGATCCTCATAAGCTTGTCTCTTTCGAGCTTTTCTAACCGCTCGCTCCTCACCAGTTTCCTTACGAACAGGGAGATAGCGTCTATGGTCATAGGTGTCACACCCCCCATAGCGCCGAAAGTCATCATAGTATGAACCGCTTCGCCCTATCGGAGAACCTGAAATTGAAGAAAAGTCAAGTCTTAGAAATCTTCAGAGTAGAAAAGTTAAGTGAATAAAAGCGCTGAGCATCCTAAGTGTGTGTGGCGTGCAAACTACGTGCGTCAGACTACAAACCACTCTTTGGTGAGGGAATGGTGACGACTTGTTTATCAGGCGTTGTAATTTGTTGTAAAGTGGAAGTCGCCTCGACAGCAGAAGAAACAATTTTTGAAGTATCATCTTTGAATAGCTCATGTGAGGTTATCATCAAATCACTCAAACCCTCAAAGATATCATCGCCATTGTGCCCGGTAGAACCTTCCTTTTCAATTTCCACATCAGCCACCTTTTCGGAATGCTGAGAAGGCTCCTCTTCCTCGATGACTGGGGAAAGCGTTAGCTTGCTTGACGACCCCGCAACGTCAGTAGATGTGGAGCATTTTACCAAAGAAGCTTCCGCAACAGGTTCTTTAGGAGTGATCTCTTCGGTTGAAACAGGGGCATCTGACGTTCCGGCCAGAGAATCAGCAGCGTCATGAAATTGAATTGACCGGGAGGGGTGCAGAAGTCCGAATTGATGTAAAAACTCATCTTTCAACAGAAATTGAATACTCCTCTCCTCAACCGGCATAGCCAAGAGCCTCTCAAAAGTTGGTTTGTGACCAGGATCCCTAGAAGGAGGAGGAAGCGCTGAAAAGAAAAGAGCGAAGTTAATACTTGACAACTCAGGCTTCGAAAAGTTCAGAAAACGTAAGGAAAGAAGATAGACGATCTTACTTCCTACTCTCCAAATAGCATAAAATCCCGGAGGACAGCGAACGAAGGAAAATGGACTCAAAAACCCGTGAACACTGTCAGGAAGACCAATGATCAGTTTGCGGTTCCTAGCACTTCTCACAAGCGTGATGGAGGGATGGTCTTTATTTTTGTCAAATGTGCACAAGTAACAAACTTCATCAAAACTCGGAAGATGATCCAGCGTCCTCCTAAATAGCACACATAACCCCATCAGGATGGCATAGCCATTGGGATGTAACTGAAAGGGAGAGATAGACAGTCAAAGAAGAAGTTGTTGAAGGAAATCGTTAAAAGGAGGAATGGCTCCGCTCATGCACATTTGGCGGTTAACGACAACGAAACCGTGAGGTGGTATGTCAACAGTGTTGCTTTTCCCAGGTAGTATGGCTTCTGCTTCAGGAATACCAAATTGAGCACATAATTGGCTGAAAGCTCTGTAATGTAAAGTGGTCGAGATTCTTTCTGGAGGATTAGTCAACGGGGTAGGAATAGGAATGGCCTCTCCAGCTTGAACTATTACTTCTTCTTGTTGAGAAGACATTCTACACAATCAACTGGATATTCAAATGTGAAGGTGCACGTTTCCTAAAAAGTGTGAAGTGTTGTGCAGAACTAATAAAAATAACATACAAACATAATTGGAATTGAACTAGTTGACAATTGGTCGATTACGAGATTTCAGGACTTGTTAATTTAAAACTCAAGTGCAGTGTTAATGCAAACAAATCAACTTTAGTTAACTATTTTAGTTTTTCTTTAATACTTCACTTGAATTGGTAGGTTTACAGCATTTCGTTCACACAGTTCATTTAAGTTGATTTTTCTTTATCGACTAATCTGTCATTCGATGTGGGCAGTCAATGGCATTATATTCGTCCCAGTTTTCTACAAATATTGTGTTTAACAGGTTATTAGCATTAAAGATAATCTGTAAAGAGGTTCAAACAGTTTAAAGTCCATATTGTTCAAAGTTCAAGCGGTTCATTCTAGCTGTTCAAATTGAAAATTCAGTCAAGTTCTGTCAAAGCTTTGCAAATGTCCAAGGCAAATTTTCTTAGGTCGCATTGTTCAAGTCAAAGAGTTCAAGGCATAGAGCTTCAGGGCAAGTCAATGGAAATTTGGTTAAGTATTAGGTCATTCAGACATGCTCACGACCTAAAAGCTTAAGGCACAGGAAGTTAAGCCACAGCAAATGTCTAAGTGTTAGCTCGTCTGCGACCTAAAGTAGTGTTAGCTCGTCCACGACCTAAAGGGTATGCGGCGAGTTAAGTTGATTCGTTAACTTTTTAAGTCGTAATGCACATGAAGGAAATGGCCTCAAGTCAATGCAATGCAAATCATCTAAGTCCTAGCTCGGCCGCGACCTAAAGCCTATGCCGCGAGTAGTTAAGTTGCAGGAAAGTTGGGTCGCATGCAAGTTAGGTCAGTAGTTTGTTAGGTCGTCCTGTTTTAAACTTAAATGTTATTCCAGCAAGTTAAGTCGCAAGCTAGATAGGTCGCAAGTAAATTAGGTCGTGTGAATCGCATCCAAACTGATTGGCTTAAGGTCGCCTAATTCTCCTAAACTGGTCTTTTCTTAACTTTCTTTAACCTGTTCGCTCCTTCCCACTCAGCAAATCGTCTAACTCATAAACTCGATAACCCATTATCTTCTCTACCATGGAATCAATCGTCTCACCACACCACCCAGAATCGACTCAAATCACCTAAAATCCATCATGAAACCAGTATGCTGCAGTGTTTTCAAGAATTACAGTGACATCGCAACTAAAGGTAGTCAAGGATCGATTGCGACACAATTCATGATGAAACATGGTATACAAACTTGGATTAGGGACGACAAATAAGGGATCCGCGATTCGATGATGGACATGGTTGAACATTGGTTGAATTCACTTACGTAATATGATGATGAGGATGATTAATGGCCGTGTAATTTGGAATCGCCTTCGAGAGCTCAGAAACATGTTAATGGCAGGATGGAGTGTTAGAGCAGATGAAGAAAAGAAGGAACGACCTAAGCCATTTATGTACTGGGGCAGTGGAACTCGAATCGGCACACACGACCTTACTTTCTCATAGGTCGTTCATGACCTAGCAATTCAGAGTAATGCGAGTTAAGAAATATCGAAGCATACGACCTAACTCTTAGGCGTATACTTCGAGGGGAAGTGTTAACCCTCTTTTGGCATACGACCTAGCGACCTAACAAGATAAGCAAGCAAGCGGCCTAACTTCGAAAGGAGAGCAGCGACCTAACGACTTATGGGGAGTCGCGACCTAACGACTTAATGAATTAGCGACCTAACGACTTAAGGAGTTAGCGACCTAACGACTTAAGGTGTTATCGACCTAATGACTTAAGAGGTTCACGACCTAACGACTTAAGAAGATCAGCGACCTAGCAATGTAACGACCTAGCAATCTAAAACAGAGAAAAGTTACACGACCTACTATATGTCGCTCACGACCTACTATAGGTCGCTCACGACCTAGCGAGCTAAAGCGAAATGAAGCTATGTTCCATGCCGCATCCATTAGGTTGCTCACGACCTAGCGACTCCTTCAGATGAGTTCAAGATCAGTTGAAATATAATCCCCTAGGTCGCCGCCGACCTACGACCTAGGACTTGTTATCCACTAAACCGCTGCTACCCTCATAACTGAAGCCACGACTCATAGGTCATTAAAGACCCATGACCTATCTTAGGTCGCTCGCGACCTACGACCTAGCTTAGGTCGGTCACGACCTAAGAATTGGAGATTGAATCTTGCCTAGAATTTCCCTATAAATATAGCCCTAACTCCAACTAGAGGGGGACTTTTGGCTGATCTTCTGACGCGCCGTTACTCTGTTGAATTCACAACCCATCTTACACATCAAGCATTCCAAACATTCAAGACACTACAACGAGCTTCGAAAGAGATCTTGCATATCCGACATGGATTCAAAGAGCCATATCACATCGAAGTTTGAGCCACTAGTCTGAAGTGTTTTTTGTGATCAAAGTGAATTGTATTTGAAGTGCATTGTATCAATTTGTAACTAGATCAACAATAAAAGAATATAAAGTGGACGTAGGCTTAATTACGAGCCGAACCACTATAAAACCGTTGTCTCTTTACTTTTTCTGCTATTTTTCAGCTTATATTCTATTCCCGTACCAACGGGTGGTGCTTTCACATTACTACTACACACACCGGGGTGTTAGCGTTCAATTTTCAACGTTAACAGTGTATGTCATATAGAAATTATAAATTAGAGAAACGAGTTTTTAATGCCATTTAAAATCACTTTATAAGTCGTTTTTGTAATTTTATATTTGAAATAATATATAATAATTGTTCCAAACCAATTTACTTAAAAGACATTTCAAAACCCATTTATAAGACCCATGTATGAAATCTAAAAAGAAGTCAGCATAATCGAATAGTGATAATAGCAAATCGGATCAACAAAAGTCGATAAACGTTGGAATTTCATTCAAAAATAGGCAAATAGGCAAAACTAGGTAATTCCAGACGTCTGAGGAGTTGATCCAAACATCTGGTTTCGACCTCTGGAAACAATAAAGAAAAATCAACCAAACGTTTGAAAACCTAAAATCTGACTTCTAAAAGCCTTCCAGACGTCTGGGTGTTTATCCAGACGTTTGGCTTTGGTTTCTGGAAATATTCCAGAAACCTTACTAGACGTCTGACATTGCAAAACAGACGTCTGACCTCCACTCAGAAGTCTAAAATGCTATTTCAGACGGCTGAGTTACTGCACTTTCTTCTATCTGCCGTGTGTTTATTTTTTGCTCTAGGTCCAAACCAGACGTCTGAGCTTGGCTACCAGACGTCTGGTCACCTGGTCTGGGCAACAATTTGCTTAGGCCAAAGTGGCCAATACATATCGGAACAAGCCAATCCATACCAAAAGCAATGAACATGAATAGAGGTTAGGAATTCATACCCAACCATAGCAAAAACGATAGACTTAGATGTGAGTTTCAAAAACTCACCTTTTTAACTCAAAAACAAAGAAGAAGGATCTCAATTGCAAAGAGAAGACCAACCGTTCTCCACTTCAACTCTACAAGCTTCAATCTAAGATCAAAACATACATTTCCTAAATTAGGGCTTAGGAAATTTTCTGAAATTGGAGAGGAGAAGAGACGGAGAAGATGAAGATGGAACTTACCTAAGCTTCTAGTTCAATTTGGAGCAAGAATTTGGAGTTTGCATAGAATCTAAGGTTTGGCAATTTTAATTTCCCACTCCTCTCCCCATTTTCAGTTTTGCTAAAGAAAAATAAATGAAATGAGAATGAATGGAAGAGGAAAGGGACTGAGTTAGGGCATTAAGATAGAACATTAGGTTGAAACCCAAACCCAAAAGCCCACTTAGGAAATAGCAAAATTCGACTTACCCCAAAACATATCGAAGCTTATACTCAAAAAGATCACAAACGACATTTTGAACTCAATGGAAGTGGTCTCGAGTCCTAATTCAACCGTTTGTAGAAAGTAGCTTTTCGGACTATAATCCGACAAATGATGTTATATTTAAATAAAATATTTAAATATACGATCGATAAATATGCGGGTTGTTACATATCGGGTTATGAGCCCACAGCTGCACCTAAATAAGCTACGTCTCCTTATGCCGTTTGTATATAGGTCGCTCCAACCTATATTAGGTCGCTGCTTCTCCCAAGTCTATCCTAAGTCGCTCCGCCTGATGCCACAGCATATAGGTCTCCTTCCATCCCCCATAGGTCGTTGCGACCTACCAGCCAACGCAAATGGCCAAATACACCCGCTATAAGCCGTAACCCGTACACATTAGGTCGCCCGCGACCTAACTCAAATCCTAAGCCGCCCACGACCTACACCAAACGACCTAACTCCAAAACTCCCCTATAAATACCCCGCCTACTCCACATTGGGGGGGGGGACTAGGGAATCATTTCTCGAGCGCCAAGACTTTACTGTTTTCACGACTTCTACACTTGCTCCAACACTTCAAATGCGAAAGACACTTCAAAGAACCTTCGGAAAAGATCAAGTTCATTCAACATGAATTCAAAGAGCTTTTCTGCATTAAAGTTCTAACTACTTGTCTTAATTGTGTTGTAATTGAAGAATTATTGTATAATTTGTAATCAAATCAGTAATAGAAGAGATTAAGTGGACGTAGGTTTGACTTTGAGCCGAACCACTATTTTCTGCTATTTTCTGCTTGCTTTTAGTTCCCGTACCAACGGGTGGTGCTTTCGCTATATCACAACTCACACTAGGGTGTTAGCGTACATTTATAGCGTTAACATTTTTGGTGCTTTCACTGAGAACTGAACTCAGGGGTGCTCTCATCATTGCTTTACAAAGATTTGTTGAAAGACTCTCCCTAAGAACCAGAAGTCTATCCAAAATTATGGCTCCTGGTAGAAAAAGTATATCTACTAGATCTGGAGATGCTTATGACATCACCGCCACTTCTCCCGCGTCAAATCAAGCGGCTCCTAGTGTTGGAGTCACAAGGGCGGAATTAGATGATGTAGTGTATGGGTTGTATCAACAAATGGAAGCCCAGAACACTTTGATGTTGGACAAGTTGAATGCTTTGCTTGGAGTTAACCAGCAACCAGAAAATAATGAAGAAACCTTTGCTGAGGATGTTCATGATTCCCAAGGGAAAAGTATTCCTCAGAGGGCAGCTGGCACCGCCGAAGGGGCACCTCCCCAAGCTAGAGGTTCAAGGCCGCAACCAACTCTTCATGAACATTTGTCCTTGCAAACTTCCAAAAAAGTAGCCGACGTCTGTCCCGCGGGTCCTCTAAACGATAAGGAGTACCTCTCGAGAATGATTCGACAAATTATGAAGGAGAGCATGCGAAGGGAGGAAGACGAAAGTGACTGGGGGTTTGCTCTAAGCAAGACTCCTTTTACTGAAAGAATTCCGAAGACTGAATTTTCGAAGAAGTTTGTTCCCCCTACTATTCCAGCTTATCGGGGGACAAGCGATCCTAACCAGTTCTTATACAAGTATGATTGGCATATGACAGGTGCTAGAGCAACAGCCGAGATCAAGTGCAGATACTTTACTGTGTACTTGGAGGGAGTGGCCCTGCTTTGGTTCACGAAGCTGGCAGTTCGATCGGCGGATCAGTTCTCCGACCTAACTCGGAAATTCAAAGATCTGTTCAGGTTATATGCTTCAAAGGCCAAGGACATAATGTCACTATCCAGCCTCGAACAAAGCCCCGGAGAGCCTATCAAATGTTTCTTAAACCTCTTTAATATAGCCTTGGTCGAAGTTGATAATGTAGAGCCTTAGATGATTCTGACTTACTTGATGCGAGCTATTGGCAAATCAAGTGAATTCGAAAAATGGCTAAAGATGAAAGAGCCAAATTCATTTGAGAAGTTCTACAAGAAGGCCGATGAATTCATGCGCTTAGAAAGCCTTCCTATGCCAGGAAAAGTAGTCGTGGATGAAGTTGAGAATAACTATGCTGCTTCTAACAAAAAGGAATCTGGTGGCCAGAAGAGGGAGAATGACGGTGGAAAAAAATAGAAAGATGTGAAGAAAACTCGCTACTTTAAACCTTCGATTTTACTCCCTTAAATGACACTCTAGAAAATATCTTTTTCGCAACCAAGGATGCTGTCGAATACCCCAAACCACCCGAGATGAAGCCTGGGAAAAATGTTATGCATAATGGGAGATTCTGTCGGTTCCACAATCAACCTGGCCACGACACTAATGAATGTTGCCATTTAAAGAATTTTACTGAAGAGCTGTTGAGATAGAATAAACTACAACAATATGTAAAGAGAAACAGAAGTGACCTGACCTCATCTACTCAGGGGCAGCAAGTTCTTACTCATCAATCCGGCTCAGGTGAGAGGATTGCAGCACAGGAATCTGAGAGGCCTGTCATTAATGTTATCACAGGGGGTCCTCACCCAGCGGGCAGAAGTTGGGGTGAGATGGAGAGATATGCTCACCCTTTGAGATATGCCCCGGTCGAAAAAAATGTTTTTGCCTTGGAAGATGCTGCACCTTTAAAGCAGCAAAGAACTTTTAACGATGACATCATATTCTGGGCTAGAGACTCTGTTGGTATTGAGGCTCCCACCATGGATCCCTTAGTGATATCTGAAGGTATCGGACCAGCCATTGTAAGAAGGGTGCTTGTTGACTGCGGCGCCTCTTGCATTGTCCTCTTCAGAAAGACATTTGATCAGATGAAAATTTCTATGGCTGATGTCCAAGCTTCCTCACAGAAAATTGTTGGGTGCAATGGAGAACCAAAACATCCTATTGGGACTATTGACTTATTTGTAGAGCATGGAGAAGGGGAAAAGAAGGTGGTCCGAAAACAAACTTTTATGATTGTTGATGAATTCTCCGCTTACAATGCCTCCTTGGGTCGACCGACTCTTGCCGCATTCAAGGCCATTCTCGCCCCATGGTGCTTGACTATGAAGTTCCCCACTGATAATGGCGTCAGTGTTGTGAAGGGGGACCAAAATGCCGGGCGAGAATTCTATCTCATAGATTTACGGGAGGCAAAGAAGAGAGAAATGGGTAAGGGTGCGGCTGCTCCGCTCCGCATCAAAGAGCCCACCTTGTAGCAATTACATGGTGGACCTGCACTGGTGAGCATAGTGGTGCACAATAAGAGATTGATCCCAGAAAAACCAGTGCAGGGGAGAGTAGAGTGGTGCCGGTGGAAGTGACAGTGCCAATACCTGTTAACCTGAATGATCCAAACAAGGTGCTGAATGTGGGTTAACAACTCAGTGTGACGGTTCAGAATATGCTGATATCATTATTGAAAGCAAATCTGGATGTATTTGATTGGAGTCATGCCATCCTGTGTGCAATATCTCCAGAAATCACAGTGCATGCTTTGAATATTGATCAAAATTCACACCCGTAAAGTAGAAAAGAAGAACCCAGGGTCCTGAAAGGTCGACATCTTTAAAAGAAGAAGTATATCGGCTCATGGAAAATGGCTTCATCAGAGAATCCACTTATCCAAATTGGATTTCTAATCCGGTGTTGGTTAAAAAAGCAAATGGAAAGTGGAGAGTATGCATCGACTTTTTAGACTTGAACAAAGCATGCCCCAAAGACTATTTCCCGTTACCCAGGATTGATTAGTTGGTGGATGGAACTGCCGGGCATGAATTATTTGTCTTTTATGGATGCTTACACAGGATATAGTCAAATCATGATGCATGAGCCAAATCAGGAGGACACGAGCTTCATCACTGATGTTGGTCTTTACTGCTATAAAGTCATGCCTTTCGGACTAAAGAATGCGGGGGTAACTTACCAAAGACTTGTTAATGCCATGTTCAAACCCCAGATTGGCAAGATATGGAAGTATATGTTGATGATATGTTGGTGAAATCGAAGAAGGCAGTAGACCATATGGATCATTTGGTAGAAATGTTCGCGGTCCTCCAAAAGTATGGGATGAAGCTAAATCCTCTGAAATGTTCATTCGAGGTAGAGTCCGGAAAATTCTTGGGTTTCATTGTGAGTGCTAGGGGCATCGAAGCTAATCCTGCTCAGATTACTGCTTTAAGAGAAGTCGAAGCCCCAAGAAAAAAGAAGGAATTGCAAAGCCTCAACGGGAAAGTCGCTGCTTTGAGTCGGTTTATTTCCAGGGCCACTGATAAATGCATTCCCTTCTTTGATGCTCTGAAGAAAGGAAAGAAAAACTTTGAATGGACTCCTGAATGTCAGAAAGCTTTTGATGAATTGATTCGTCACATGGAAACGCCTCTAGTACTTTCTAAGCCCAGCAATGGTGAAGATCTTTTCATATACTTAGCGGTTTCATCTCATGCTCTCAGTGCAGCATTGGTATGGGAAGTTGCAAAAGTTCAGCGCCCGGTTTATTACATCAGCAAAAGATTCACTGGGGCAGAGATGAATTATTCAAAGCTGGAAAAGCTCGCCTATTGTCTGTTGATTGCATCCAGAAATTTGAGTCCATATTTCCAGTCTCATTCTATTAAAGTCCTCACTGATCAACCTCTAAAGAAAGTCCTATTTCGCCCTGAAACTTCGGGTCGTCTTCTGAAGTGGAATACTGAACTCAGCTAATACGATATCACCTACCATATCCGAAGAGCAATCAACGGACAAGCTTTAGCAGATTTCATTGCGGAATACACAGATAAAGGTGATAGTGAGGAAGAGTTGACTGATGACATCCCGATTCGATGGAAATTATATGTTGATGGTGCAAGAAATGACTATTGTTCCGGAGCTTGGGTTGTGCTTGAAACCTCCGAAGGGCGGTCATTGTGCTATGCATTGAGATTAGAATTTCCTTCGACAAATAATGAAGCAGAATATGAAGCTCTTGTTGTCGGCTTGAAGATTGCTAAAGAACTGAACATCAAAGTATTGCAGATCTTCAGTGATTCCCACCTTATTGTATGCCAAGTGAACAAAGAGTTTCAAACTAAAGGAGGAAATCTGCCTGCTTACTTGTCAAAGGCCTAGGAGCTTCTCGATGATTTTGATCATTATACAATAAGACATATACCCCGGGAAGATAACATGAAGGCAGATTCTCTCACAAAATATTCAAGCTCTTGCAAATCACAATTATTGGGATTGATCCCTGTGGAAGTCTTGTCAACTCCAAGTACTGATGAGATGGATATTGACTGGATTATGGCTGTATCTCAAGAGCAGTAGTCATGGATGACCCCGATCAAGGAATATCTACTCAACGGCTCCCTGCCAGAAAACTCAAAAGAGCGCCACAAGCTGTTAAGAAAAGCCCCGAGATATGTAATTCAAGACGACCATTTGTACAGATAAGGATTCTCGATGCCATTACTTCGATGTGTAACCAAGGAAGAGGCTAAGACAATTTTAGCTGAGGTGCATGGAGGAGAGTGTGTGGATCATTCAGGTGGCCAAACTCTTGCAAAGAAAATTCTCCGCTATGGATATTTTTGGCCAGATATTAATCAAGATGCTGCTAGCTACTCCCGAAAGCATGACAAATGCTATAGATTTGCAAAAATCCCAAGAGCACCTTCCACCAAGCTAACACAGATGGTCAGTCCATGGCTATTCGCCATTCGCGGGATAGATCTCATTGGGCATTTGCCGATTGCCATGTCCGGAATCAAATATGCTATTGTTGCTGTTGATTATTTCACTAAATGGGCTGAAGATGAACCATTGGCTACTATTACCTCTAAAAAGATGATAAACTTTGTGACTAAAAATATCATTTACAGATATGGTGTGCCTCAGAAGATAATCACAGACAATGGTACCCAATTCGAAAGCGAAGAATTCCAGGACTTTTGCAGGCGATTCAAGATCCATAAAAGCTTCTCAACAGTGGCTCATCCATAGGCAAACGGGCAAGTGGAAGCAGTGAACGAAATTATCAAATCAACCATCAAAAAACAGCTGGAAAAAGCAAAAGGTGGTTGGGTCGATAAGCTGCCACTAGCACTTTGGGCATACAGAACTACCCACAAAACTACGACTGGGCACACTCCATTCTCATTAGCGTTTGGATTAGAAGCAATGATTCCAGTGGAAATAGAGGTCCCCTCACATAGGGGAATTCATTTCAACCAAGCTGAAAATGAAAAGCTGCAACTTGAAGCACTTGACTTGCTGGATGAAAGAAGGAAAGAGGCTGAGCTCAGAGTTGCAGCCCATCAGCAAAGGATAGCCAGGCACTTCAATTCTAAAGTTCGCCAAGCAGCTTTGAAATTGAGGATCTAGTCTTAAAAAGGGTCATGACAGCAACAGGAGTGTTTAGGCCAAACTGGGAAGGGCCATACGTCATAGGCAAAAAACTTCTTGATGGCACTTTCAAGCTCACAACTGTCGAAGGAGATCCAATTCTGAGAGCCTGGAACAGCAATCACTTGCATCCATATTTTACTTAGAGGCTATGCTTAAATTTGTAAAATGATTGTGGATGTATCATTCTTGTATTGTAAGCCATTGTAAAATCAGTGTGAATCAATAATAAGAACTATAAAGTGGATGTAGGCCCAATTCTTGGCCGAACCACTATAAATCTTGTGTTCTCTACAACTATAAAATGCATGTCTCATTTCGATGTGGAAATATCTTAAATATATTGCTAAAATGTCGATTTAATATTGCAGGCTATCAAAGCAAAGCTTACCTATTCAACACATCACAAGGCCAAGCGATTCCTACAAATCACCCAACAAACAAATGTCAAGCCACAAAAATTCCAGATTCAATTCCTACATAAGAAGTGCTTCTCACAATTAGTTGGTGATTCCACCGAAGGGGCACCTTCCTAACGTGGAGGTTCCAGGCCCTTGCTAACTGATTGTGATCGTTTGTGCAAATAGACATCCGGTTAAGTAGCTTGCACCTGCCCCGTGGATTCACTTAACAATGAAGTACACTTCTCTGGAAAAATCAAACAACTTGCAAAAGAAAGAAACATGTACTTGGAGATGATAACAAGGAATCGTTGAGGGGCAGATGGTGAAAAGACATGGGCAAGCAGACAAAAACAGCCAAAATGGAATCTTGTCTCTCAACAAAAAAGTTGGTGGGACCACCGAAGGGGAACCTTCCCAAAGTGAAGGTTCCAGGCCCGTGATAGTTAATTGTGATCGTTTGTGCAAACAAACATCCAGTTAGGTAGCTTGCGTCTGCTCCGTGGATCCACTTAACTGTGAGATGCAACCTTCCTGACAAACGAAACAAAAAAGCCCTCTTCGGAGGCACATTTCTACTCTTAAGGGAAGATTGATTTCTCCAAAATTAGAACATTCTTCCCTAAAAAAGTTAAAGTGCCAAATAAAGCCCTCTAACGAGGCACGCCCAAAAATGAAATGTTATCTCTTGAAAATTTTGTTGGTGGAACCACCGAAGGGGCACCTTCTCAAAAAGAAGGTTCTAGGCCGCAGCTAACTGCTCGCGATCGTTTATGCAAAAAAATATCTGATAAAGCAGCTGACGCCTGTCCCATGGGCCCATTTAGCGATGAGATATAACTTTATGGCAAACAAATCAAAGCCTTCTTCGGAGGCCCACTTCACTGCGTAGGGGAATCCACTTCTCAAAAATTAAAGTGACCATCTCCGAAAGTTGAAGTGTAAAAACTTTTTCTAAAAAAACAGACAGAAAACTTCTCCAATACAAGGCACACTCTACTAGAGCAGAATAATATTTCCTCAAAATGGAAGAATTATTCTCCAGATTAAGAGTACAAGTCTTTTCAAAATGGAGAAGATTGCAATAAGCCGTGGTATGGGGGCAATATAGCTACATTAATAAAAGCAATGCTCAAGCAACATACCACAAGCTCACTGCAATATTATACAAAGAAAATAATGAAACTTGTGAGAAAATAAGGAATAAATGCTTTCACAAATACAGACAAAATATTTTACAAGTAAAAAGAGTCATTCTATTACATATTATAAAAGATTTGTATACATGTGCAGGTTTCAAAAAGCGGGGGCCGGTACCCGCACAATCTCTGGTCGATACAAGTCTTTAGATACAAGCAAAAAGCAAAAAAGCAGAAGAAGAAGGATAAAACTAGACTCATTACTTCTTCTTCCCGCCGCCTTTGGAGCCCTCGCCTGGCCTAATGGTTAAATTCTTGATTCGGCCTGAACGAGTCGGGGAAGAAGGAGAAAGAGGTGCAATTGGGTCCCCTTCCACTTTCTCATCGCTAGCAGAATTGCCCTTCTCTTTCTTCGAAATTCCACACTTTCCCCTCTTCTTTGAAGAAGATTCGCTGCCCGGAGTGATAAGATCAATCAGCTTTGTATCATCAGCAGTAAATTTCTCTGGGGTCCTCTCACCCTCCTCAAGTTCTTCAGCTTTCTGCTCTTGTGAAGCGGCCATTCATCTAAGCCTTGAAGAGCTCCTATTTGTTCTTCTTGTGACCCCGGTTAAGAAGCAGAAGAAGGAGTAACTTGAAGAGGTGGAGGGGCAACAGCTGGAGGAGGCGAAGCCTATACAACACTTGTTGTTTTCACTACAGAAGAAGAAAAGTTAAACATCAGTATTCCTCACAAAGAGAGGAGATAGTGGCATGTCGAGGCTTAAGTAATAAGCAAGAAGTTCATCGAGCTTATGTGAAGCAAACAAGTAGTCCACTTGAGCTGGATCAGTGCTGAAGTTACCTGGAAAGATTGGCTTTATCACATTAATTTCAAAATCTTGGGCTTCGGTGTCTTCTTGGGCCTCGTCTTCGGCATGAGCAGTTGTAGTTTCGGTTTCGGCTTTGGTAGGAGGCGGAGAGTGGGTACTGGAGCCAATAATATCGATGTCGACCGAAGCCGAAGGACGAGTTCGGTCGGTCAAAGGTGCCTTCCCTAGATGCTCTCCTTCCGCCGCTTCGGCTCGTTCCTTGGCAAGTTGTTCTTTCCCTCTGGCAAGGGTGGCATGACCCTCATCATCCAAATAATAAGCCTCAAGATCCTCCTCAGCGTAGCCAACGTCTCTAAGCATTTCAACTGCTGCCTCCCACACTTTAGCCAGGGTAACCTCATACTTTATGCCCAAAAATGAAAGACTGCCACGCCCCAAGACGTTGTGAACATAAAACTCAAATAGAGTGGAGCTGACGTTAGCCTTAGTCTCCTCATGTGATTGTTCAGCTGCTGCTTTTCCAGCGATGGCCTCGTCATGCTCCTTTTCAGCCTTAGAAAGCTGGGCCTTTAACATTGTAATCTCCAAATCTTGGGAGTTAGTCTTTTCCCGCAGCTGAGCAGCATCATTGCGGTAGATTTCCACGATTTTCCGCTTCACCTCAAGTTTAACCTCAGCATCTCGTTGAGTAGCGTGGGCATCTCTTACTTGCTTTTGAAGAACCTCTTCCTTTTGAGTATAAGAAGTGGAAGAGGTGGTAAGATCATCTTTAAGCTTCTTGATTTTAGCCTCAAGTTCCTCGTTATAGGCGGTTATGCTCTTCGTCTCCGTATCATGCTGATCAAGAACTTTTTGCCACTCAGACTTATCGCTTTCCATGGTCAGCATAGCCTCGAGATTTAAACGATTTACTCTTTGAAGCTCCTCAACTAGTTTTTTCCAACCGGATATTCTTTCAATATCAAGCTTGACAGCGTCGAGATTTCTTAACATGGCCTGTTTATCAATTGGAACCAAGTCCAGATCAAAACGTACTCCTTTCAAACAACAATGTGGAAATCGGCTTTGGAGTGCAGACGAAGGCTTCTCAACTTGATAAGGAGGCCTATTAATGATTGCTTGAATTTCAGCTCTTTTAAGGGTAGGAGATCTAGAAGGGATGTCTAGAGAGATAGAAGCAGCAGGTACTTTAGAAATTTCAAATTTAGACTTTTCTCTAAGCTTGGCTTGCTTGCTTGAATCTTCAACTACATGACTCTTCCCTTTATCGTCATGAGACTTTTTCTTATAGGAGTCATCATCCCTCTGGTAAGAGTCATGTTGGTCGTCTCTTCTTCCATAACGCTCCTCATAAGCCTGCCTTTCGTGAGCTTTCCTAGCTGCTCTTTCCTCATCAGTCTCACTAGGGGCAGGAAGATAGGGCCTGGGGTCATAAGAATCACGCCTCGCATAACGTTGAAAGTCATCATAATATGAGCTGTTACGTCCCATGGGAGAACCTGAAAGTGAAGAAGAGACAAAATTTATAAATCTTCGAAATAAAGAAGCTAAGTGCGCATAATTGCCAAAAATCCTAAGTGTTTGTGGGGAGTGCGAACTACGCGCATCAAGCTACAAACCACTCTTTGGCTTAGGAGTGATGTCGGCTTTTGCAGCAAGAGTCAACTCTTGGTTTAATGGAATTGATCGCAAGGCGGATGTCGCTTCGATTGCTGGAGAAACAAGCTTTGAAGTGGTGGTGTCATCATTAAAGAGCTCGTGGGAAGTCACCATAAGATCGCTCAGTCCTCCAAAGATATCATCACCATCATGCCCAACGGAATGGGTCATATCAGCAGTGCCCTCTTCAGCATGTTTTACACTCTTCGTAACGAAACTTTCTTTCTCAGCTCCCTCATCAGCTTCTCTAGTAGCCTTCCCAGAATGTTGAGGAAATTCCTCTTCTTCAATAACTAGGGGAAGTTTAGATTTGCCAGATAAGCCCACACCGTCAACGGAACTGGAGCATTTCACTAATGAAGTCTCTACAATAGGTTCATTCAGTGCGAATTCCTCTACGGAGGCTGGGGCATCTGACGCTTCTGCTTGAGAACTGGGGGGATCATGGGACTGAATGGATCGAGAAGAGTGCAAGAGTCCAAATTGGTGCAAAAATTCATTCTTAGTAGAAACATAATACTTCTCTCATCGATTCTACAGCACTCAATCTTTCAAAAGTCGATTTGTGACTAGAATCTTTAGATGGAGGAGGAATTGCTGCAAAAGTAAAGAATGAAGTTAGCACTTGACGACTCGAATTTTGAAAGGCTCAGAAATGAAGTGAATGGAGATAAGTAGTCTTACTTCCTACTCTCCAGATACCGTAGAATCCCAGGGGGCAACGGACAAAGAAGAACTGGTTTAAAAACCCGTGAGCGCTCTCGGGCAGATCCGTAATCAGCTTCCGGTTTCATGCACTCCTTACAAGAGTAATGGAGGGGTGATCTTTGTTCCTCCCGAATGAACACAAATAGAAGATCTCCTCGAAGCTTGGGAGGCGGTTAAGCGTCCTCCTAAATAGTACGCACAACCCCATCAAAATGGCATAGCCATTAGGGTGAAACTGGAATAGAGAAATAGTTAGTCGAAGAAGGAGTGTTCTAAGAAAATCGTTGAAGGGGAGAATAGCTCCATTCAGACACATTTGACGATTGACTGTAATGAAGCCAGGAGGAGGCCTATCGGTAGTGTCATTTACCCCAGGAAGCAGAGCGACCGCTTCTGCAATGCCGAATTGAATACATAGCTGGCTGAAAGCCCGTTGGTTCAATGTAGTTGAAACTCTTTCCGAAGGATTCTCCAAAGGGTCAGCAATTGGGAAAACCTCATCGGCCCGCTCTACTATCTCTTCTCGCACTTGTTGAGAAGCCATTCTGCACATGGAACTGGATATCCAAATATGAAGGTGTACGTTTCCTAAAAGCGTGTGAAGTGTTGTGCAAAGCGACTGAAATAACAAGTAAATAAAGTAAAACTTGAAATAATACTAGTTGGCGAACGTCAATTCAGGAAGATTCAAGGCTTGTTATTGGATCAAAATTAAGTGTAGTATCAATGCAGATAATATTCAGCAATAAGCAGTTATAACTTTATGAATTTTGTGTTGATGCTTCATTTAAGTCAGTTGATTCACAGCATTTCATTTTTAATTAGATTCATATTATTTTACTTAAGTAAAATACTTTCTCTTTGACCTAATCCATCACTCGATGTGGGCAGTCGATGATGTGTATATTCGTCCTAGTTTTCTGCATTATAATAACAGGTTATTAACAATCAAATGTTGGTGCAATCTGTTTAGAGGCAGTTGAAAGTTCAAGCAAGCAGTTTAAGTTAAAGGTCTAGTCACATTTTACGAATTAAGTAGTGCGATACTTTATATTGTTCAACTTAAGCCTTAAAGGTAGAAGGTCATGGGTTAAGGCTATAAGGCTTTAAGTCACGACAAGGCAAATGTGCTTAAGTCTTAGCTCGTCCAAGTACAAGAGCGACCTAAAGGTTATGCCATAAAAAGTTAACTCGTCCAAATTATGGTGCGACCCAAAGATGGGTCGTTAAGGGAGTTATCTCATCTGAAGCAGTATACTATATATCCTAAGTCGCTTGAGCTTGTAAGTTATTCCATTGAGCTCTAACGACCTAAGTTAAGTGGCAGGATGACTATATCGCTCAAAAAGTTATTCATGTGCCCTGTTCCAATGACTTAGCTTAAGTTGCAAGCTCTCTAAGCCGTTCAGACTCCCTTAGGTCGCCCAAGTTCATAAGTCGCTCAGGCTCCTTAAGTTTCCAGGCCCATATGTCGCTCAGGCTCCCTAAGTCATCAAGAATCTTAGGTCGCTCAACTCTGTAAGTCGCTCTACATGATTAATTCGCCTCATGCCCTAGGTTGCGCTAAGGGTATCCTAGAAATACCGAGCTCCCTTCTACTAAAAACCTAAGTCATGCTTTCCACTCACACATTGCCACGCGTTCATCCCCTTTACTTCACCAGAAACGCCACAACATAACCCGCAATCCGTTAACCCAAAACCTCCTCGTCTCCTCCAAACTCCCAAAACCCATGATCAACTCCAAAAACTCCACATTCACCCAATAACTTCATGGAACCCTAACTCGATTCATTTTTCGAGAATAACGCAATTACCAACATTCAACGATGATAGAAAGGTGAGTCGGGGTATAATCTTTTAGCATGGTAACAAAAATTGCGTGAAATTGGTTATGAGAGAATCAATGGTGAACACGATGGTCAGATGATCGGATTTACCTAGATTTGCTGTTGAAAATGATAATCGAAGATACAAGGAAGGGAATTTCGCTTTAGCTCTTGAGCTTGAATACAACAATGGCGGCAAGATGATAAACAGTAAAGTGAAGAGGGTGAAACGGCTTAGCGGCTTATATAGAAGAAAAAGGGGAAGATGAATAGGCGTACGAGTTAGCAAGATCCTTGAGTCGCCCACGACTTAGCAAGGTTAAATCGAAGCACACGACCTATAACCTAGGCATGTACTTCGAGGGGCAAGTGTTAATCCCTTTTCCGAATGGCGACTCAACTGCTTAAGAAAAACTGGCGACTTAACGACCTAAAATAACAACGGGTTAACTACCCCAAAGCCCCAAGCAACTTAACTGTTCACAGCTCCAAGCGACCTACGACCTATAGCATCTAGCGAGCTAACATTGCAATGAGTTAAAGACTACCCTTCAGCGGCTTTCAACGAGTTAAGCAACCTAAACAGATCAATGACATAGCGACTCAAACACAATAGTGGGTTGAATACTACAGTGACTCAATGAGTTAGCGACCTAGCGGGTTATAAGCCGACAGCTGCACCTAAATAAGCCGCGTCTCCTTATGCCGTTTGTATATAGGTCGCACCAACCTATATTAGGTTGCTGCTTCTCCCAAGTCTATCCTAAGTCGCTCCGCCTGATGCCCCAGCATATAGGTCGCCTTCCATTCCACATAGGTCGTTGCAACCTACCAGCCAATGCAAATGGCCAAATACACCCACTATAAGACGTAACCCGTACCCATTAGGTCGCCCGCGACCTAACTCAACTCCTAAGCCGCCCACGACCTACACCAAACAAACTAACTCCAAAACTCCCCTATAAATACCCCACCTACTCCACATTGGGGGGGACTGGGGAATCATTTCTCGAGTGCCAAAACTTTGCTGTTTTCATGACTTCTACACTTACTCCAACACTTCAAATGCCAAAGACACTTCAAAGAACCTTTGAAAAAGATCAAGTTCATTCAACATGAATTCAAAGAGCTTTTCTGCATCAAAGTTCTAACTACTTGTCTTAATCGTGTTGTAATTGAAGAATTTTTGTATAATTTGTAATCAAATCAGTAATAGAAGAGATTAAGTGGACGTAGGCTTGACTTTGAGCCGAACCACTATAAAAATTGTTGCCTCTTTACTATTTTCTGCTATTTTCTGCTTGCTTTTAGTTCCCGTACCAACTGGTGGTGCTTTCGCTATATCACAACTCACACTGGGTGTTAGCGTACATTTTTAGCGTTAACATTGTGTGAGACTACGATATATAAACACGTTGAATTTTTATCGAAAATTAAATATAATAATTGGGTACAAAAAGCTATCTCCTCCATACCATTGAATTAGGACTCGAAACCTTTTCCATTATGTTCCAAAAAGGGATATAACATTATAAACGCCTAAAGACACGCCTCGATAGGAGTTCACGATTTTAAGCTACGTTAATCGAGATAATTTGTATTTAATTAATATATAAATTTATATCCTGGTCAAAAGCTGAAACTCCCTTCACATCAAAACTTTTCTCTGTAGTTCTGAAGCACTATAGCCCTGCCTGTATACGCTACCTTCTCTTCAACGTCGTCTCTTGTTCCACTCCGTCCTCTTTTAAAATACACGAGAACAGATCAAAACTTTAAAAATGAAAATAACCTTCGCTCTTCCTTCTCTTCAACTTAGAAAAACAATTCGGAAAAAAGGATGTCGAGCTAATTCGAAATCAAAGAAAAATGGCAAAATGAAATCCAAATAAACGCGAGCTTCCCCTTATATTTTTACAGCTCCGTTCGCAAAATCCAAATTGAATGAAATAAAAAAAAGGGACATCTGTTAATCGAGCGCAAGTCGAAGAGGGGAGTCGCGATCGAAGGGTTGCAATATTTTACAGCAGGGAGATAGGGAAGAGGAGATTTCGTGGAAAGGGGCAAAGTTCTTTACGGATCGGCGATGTCGTCATTGAGTTTGGAAGGGGCACGTTCTGTGTGCGCGAAGCGTAAGCGCTCGGCATTGTTCAGTAATGGCAACGACATCGGTCTAGACAGCGACGACCGTGACCCAGTGTGAGCGACGCAAGGCGTAGGTGGTTCTATTTCATATGGGATTGAGACCGGTGATATAGGGCTACTGTTGTGGGTGTGTGCGCGACTGGGTCGATGGCGTTGGTAGAGGCGACGACATAGGGGAAATGGGTTAGGTTTGTTAGCATAAGTGATCGTGATTTGGATGGAGCGCAGGCTATATAGGGCAAGGTGGTTTGGAGCAGTGTCGAGTTCGCCCCGTCGCGAACAACAGAATTGTGCTCAATCGAGTGAGGTATAATTTTACTTCTTTCAAATTTAAATATATATATATATAGTAGATAAAAGGTTTACAGTAAGGGTCAAGTTATTTTAACAGGAAAAAAAAGATACACATACTTTTTTTAATTCAAATGTATATAGGTTATTTTTATAAGTATATATATATATATATAGTTTCAAAATGAATAAAATAAATAAACCTATACACTTTTTTATATCTACTTGTTTAATTTTAAAATAATATAATGTGGAGATTAATTTACTTGATTAACTTATCTAGTTATTTTAGTCACAAAAATTATTTTATTAAAGAAAATTCGTTTACAAATTTAATCTTAGTTTAGAAATTTAATTAATAAATGGTAGTTGGACATTTGGTTATTTTGAATATTAATAAATCATATAATGTTACACAAGGTCTGAAATCTTGAAGATAACAAGCTGGTGTGGAAATGGGTTACAAATTTTAGTCAAAGGTGAGTTAATCTCACTCATCTGGGTTGTTATTTAAATTTAAATAGTTAAATTTAAATATTTGGTTGAATGATTGAATTGATTGGATGTGGTATAGTAGTATATAGTATATATTGGAGTGATTGATTTCCAGCATTATATAGCGGATGAGACCCTATGTGCTGCATAACAGCAAATGATATTGTATAAAACCCATATACCATGATATTCCACCTCGAAGTGGAATTGGTATTTTATATTGTGCTAATATCTATGGATGCACGGAAACAGGTTGGAGTGATCCAACTGGATTCCTCAAAATTATTTAGATTGTTCTAATAATTCCGTGTTATGATTATTTGATATTCTATGATGAATTATATTGATAATGGAAATATTGGATGCTATGGTTTGCTTGAATATATTTCGGTACACCGAGTTATCAAAATATATAGAATCAGATTTTTGAAAGAAACTATAAGAGAGAATTTTTAAGTGGAATAATTATAGAGGTCTGGATAAATAAATTGGAAAAGAATAAAGGTTGGTTTTAAATTCTATAAATAAAATTCCAAGTATGGGAAAGGAGATTTTTGAATAAATAGGAATAAATAAATTTTAAAAAAAAACTTAAGTGATATTAATTAAAGGAATAAAGATTTATTTTTAAATTCAGAATTTAAATGGTTTAGGATGCAATAAAAGGAATTTTTATGAAATTCGTATTTCCAGTTTAAAATTATAATAAAGAAGTTAAATCCGAAATTTATGAAATTAATGGGTTTCGAAATAAAATTTAGTAAGTAAAGAAATTTATTTTAAAATGGAGTAAATTTTGGAAATCGATTTGAAAATTGGTTTAAGTGTTTGAAATAGGAATTTTAAAAGAAGAACGAAACTATGGAATTTAATAAACAAGGTTTATAAGGTGAAATAAGATATCAGTGGATATTCGAAAGTATAAATTTCACAATGGGAAGTTATTAAGGAATGAGTAAATTGGATTAAAAATAAATAGTGATTTATTTTTAAAAGATGTGAAAGAGAAGTGTATTTCCCTGGATAGCCAAGTACGTTTTCAAAGCATTTTTTAAGTATAAAGTTTTAAAGTTGTTTTAAAAGTATGTTTTAGAAAATTTATTATTTTTAAATGTTTAAATTTCAAAGTAAGTATTTTTCAAATTTATTTTAGTAGTAATTATTTAAAGGTTAATTGGTATTATGTTTTAAAAAGATAAAAATTTAGTTTTATATTTTATAAAGTAGCTTTATTTTAAATATTCGTAAAGTATATATTTTTAAATAAAGTATTAAAGTAGTTTTTCAATTTAAATGTTTAAAGTATATTTTATAATATAGTGTTTTAAATTATTTTAAAATCAAAAGTATTTGCACTTGGTGATTTCAGTGGAAATAGAAAATATTTGGGGAATGTATTCCGTGAGAGAAAGATGGTTTGAAACTGGTTTCAAAGGACTGAAATGTGGAAATATATCTTGCAAAGATATTTTGAGAATAATAAATAATTTATGGGAAATTATTATGGTTTGATGATTGTTTGTGAATGTTGTTTGATAGCTAAATAACCGACTATCGACATGGGCCAATGCGCTGATCGTTTCGAAGAGACCAAGATCGGGATTTATTTCTCGAAAACCACTTCGATCCGGTTTGTATGTTTTCGTGGGGAAGATGAGTTTGGAGTCGAAGATGGAGCTATGAAGTGTCGCTACTAATCCTGATGGCGATTCCAAAATGGATGTACTAGGAATAGTGCCTTCGGTTCAATTCAAACCCGGAACGGACTTGTATGGATGAATGTTTTCATAACATCATCAAGAGGATGATGAGCATTCTAAGTGATTGTGTGCTAAAAAGGTAACGCATAGCCTCGAGCCTCATCAACTAGGAATGGCTAAAAAAGGGGAGGTGCAGCATGGCTAAGTGGCTAGCAACCAATTAGGGTAAGGTCATCCCAGTCTAGATGTCCTTTTTTATTTTGGCTTAGTGGGTGGTTGTTGATCCAAACGGGTGATCTTATTCGGGACTATCCAGTAAGGGATGGTTCCGGCCTTGTGTTGCAGGGGATTTAGGGTGGATCCTCGGTACTCTGATCTAGGCCAGGTACTGTGACGGGCGGTACCCTAGTAGCCCTGCCATTGTATGGAATCCAATCTCTAATAAGCGCCTGTACGGTTTTTGATTGTGCCCAACTATTGCTGAAACGTGAGATGCAATCATTTCAGCTAGATTCTACTTTACTTTCTATAGGCACTATTAAAATATATGACGAATTTGATAAAAGTGTTTTGGCTATCGTAAGGAAAAACCCGACATGTTTATTTGTGGCGTGGTCTTACGAGATGCCTTTGATTTTCAAAAGGATTTTGAAAACCTTAATAATCGAATTGAGTCTGTTTTCTCATGCTGGTTTTCTAGACTGACTCGGGTGTTATTTTATTATAATGCTCGGGTCAGACCGAGCATTACAGATAGGATAGGATGTTGTGGAGCTTAGGAGATGAGCTGGATGGCGAGACGTATCACTCGTACTTGATGTATATTCTGCTTTGTTGTGTGTACTGTGTATTCTGTTTGTGGGACAAGTTAATATAACTGTCCAGTGTTTGATTCTGATCATATTGTACTCTGATAATGTAATTGATATAAAACAGTATAGTTCTTTTTGTATTAAAATTTTCTAAAATTGTGAGATTCTGAGGTTGTTTTTCTATTTTCTTCTTCTACCTCATTCTTCTTAAACCCTAAGGGTTCATATTTATGTTCTTTTTGAGTTGATTTGATGGAGATTAGCGTCAATTTAAAGGGTATGGATTTGTAGGTTATTACAGTGGTATCAGAGCTTAGGTTAGCGATAACCTTGGCTCTGGTGGGGATTACTCATTAGAGATAGAGTCAGTAGTACTCTAGAATGTGTCTTAGAGTATTAATAGATATGATCGCGTATTTGTTAGTGAATATAAATTGTTTAATATTATGTTGACTTATCGGTTGAGTGTTTGTGGACTCTGATCGATACGGGAAGTACAACCGTATCGATAGGAGTTTCTAAACTCTTAAATAAGATAAACCGACACAATATTATTTTAAAATAGGGTAAATGAAATAATTTTACCCAAAATATTTTTGTACATGAAAGAAATAATTTTCATAAATTATTATAGTTATATATGGATGTTTGGTTGTTAGGAAGTGATAATATTAAATTATAATCACTATTGTGGAGAAATTGAATTCATAACTAAAAGCTAAGGAATAAATTCATATATAAATGAGATTTGTAAATGTAAACTATAAATGTGATTTATAATTTGAAATAGAATTCTGGAGAAATATTTGAAAATAAATTGAGATGAAAATTCCAGAGTAATGTTTGAATATGAATTGGATGGATTTGGAATTTGGAATTTTGGTAAAATTTAAATTCATTTAGGTTTGCAAATGGTTTTCAAAAGTTTTGGAGAAATAATAGTATTATTACAGAAGTATTTTTGAGTTGAATTTGAAATCTGGTGAGATTTGGAATTTAAAAATATTTGGAAGGCTTTTTAAAGAAATAAAAGCACTAAACTCTTTCGGTCGCTGGAAAATAACTTCGGTGATGACTGTAGCATCATCGATGTTCATTTTCGAGTTTCCAAAGGAAGAATTGCTACCTGAATGTTTTAAATTGGATTTGTTTGTGAAAGTTGGGTTTGATTTAGGAATGCAAAGGATTTTGGATATAATTGATTTCAAAGGTGATTTTGAAATGTAAAATTTTTGGTTTGGTAAAACCGCTTTGATTTTTTGTGAAATGCTTAAGAGATTGTTGAAAACTCTGGAGTTGGTTTAAATGTTTGGAATGTTTAAGGAATTGTTTAAAAATTCTGGAAGCAAATTGAAAATGTTTATTGGACATAATTGAGTTTGATAACTTGTAAAATTCCAAATCTATAGTATAAAATTTGACTTGAAGGAAGTTGGACAAAGGAAAGTGTGATAATAAAAATTGGCTGGCAAGTGAGCTCATTTAAATGAAGAAAACTAAAGAGATTATTGAATGGAATTTAAGTAAGTGGGAAACTTATAGAAGTTTAAAATTTGAATTAAATTGAAATGTAACAGAATTAACTTTAAATAAAAGTCTAAGTAGACTAGACTAAGTGAATGGGCATTGAAATAAAAATTTATTAAGTTGGAAATAAATTTGTGAATGAACAAATTAATTTAATTTATAACTAAATGGAAGGGAAATTTAATATTGAAATTAAATTTAAATAGGTAGGCAACTAGAATTGAAAGCTAAATATTGGGATTAAAATTGAATTATGTTGAATTATGTGGAATGTGAAGATTAGTCAGATTGGACTAAATAAAACAAAATATTGAAATTAAGATTAGTAAATACTAATTGATTCAAATGGGTAAACATATGAATTGAAATTATATGTTGGATGATATTTAAAATTGTGTAAAATATAAAGCGAAGTTATAGAATTAATTCGAAGTAAACCAAAATAATATTTAAAGTTTGGAAATAAAAAAAATTTGAGATTTAAAATAAATTAGTAAGGTGAACTAATTTAAATAATGATATGAACCAATTGCGAATGGGAGATAGTTGATAAAATTCCATATTCGGAGTTTGAAGATGAATTGAACTCAATATATAAAATTGGTAGGTAAAATTGAATTTAAATGGAATTGTAAAGGAAAAGTGAATAAAATTTGAATATAAACTTCAGTAGTGAAGTAAAAATAGATATAAGGAATATATAAAATATTTATATTGAACTTAAGAAATGAATTGTGAAATTTTTAAGTAAATTTGCTATTGGAAATATACTAAATTAATCCTTGAATGGAGATTAAGAAAAATGTGAAATGGGATAATTGTGAATAAGGTGTATGGAAATCAAAATAAGTGTGAATAAAAAAGAGAATTGATATAGCTAATAATCAACTGAAATTAATACGTAGGAGGTACGTATATTATTTTGTTCGTATTGCGGTTTGATCCAGATTCAAGCATAGAATATCGGGATAGTTATATCGATCCGAGTTAGGATTTTTTGTTCGATTTTCGACGGCGAACCCTGGATAAGGGATTTTGATTGATTCTGGAAATTCTCTATCATAGTTTACGGCCATGCAAGCAGAATAACGGTTTTTGATCAAGAAACCAGATCTGAGTCCGCACTAGGAAGTCGGGTGGACGATACTAGTTCGGAAGTGAAATTGTGTGATCGCATAAGCGATTGGATTTGATATTCCGTACGGATGATATATGTACATCGTACGGGCTTAAGTAAAGCAAATATTGAAAATTTGTAAAGGAAATGAATAAAATAACTTTGAATTATGGATTGGATATTATTGTTAAGTAGGATATACAGGTATTGAAGGGTAAAAGGAAAATTGGGATTTTTGATTTTAGAAGATAAATTAAATAGCTCGACAAAAGGTATATGTTTAAATTTCTGTATGAAATTTGATGTGTAACGACCCGTATTTTACGGATCGAAGAGTTTGTCAAAAACTGGGATTTTCAGCATTTTCTAGTTGTTTCAGATTTTGGTTGAGATTTGCCTAAGTCCTAGGTCGTACGCGACCTAGAGGTTAGCTAAATGTTGTTGGCGACTTAGGAGATAAGTCGTGAGCGACCTAGAGAAGGTCAGCGACCTAAGGGGATAGGCGAGTTAAAAGTTAGGTCGTAGCCAGATTAAGTGGTAGGTCGCACTGTCTTGAGTCGCACCTAAGTGTTAAGTCGTTCAGGTGATAAGTCGCAAGGTGGTTTAGGTCGTGGACAGTTGGAGCAACCTATAGGAGTAGCGAGTTATCAACCCAGTAGTTAATGACCGAGGGAGGAGCGACCTAGTGGTTCCGAGTTAGTTTGGGACGACCTATAGAATGCTGCAACCTAAAGGAAGTGCGAGCTAAGGAGTTAGTGTGTTTGCAACCTAAGGAGTTAGCGTGCTAGCGACCTAAGGAGTTAGCGTGTTAGCGACCTAAGGAGTTAGCGTGTTAGGTCGCATAAGCGTTAGGTCGCGTGAGTAGTTTTGTAGTGTAAGTTGTTAGGTCGCTAGGATAGTTTAAGTGTTAGGTCGCGTGACTCTTAAGTCGTAAGCCGTGTTTAGTTATGAGCTGTTAAGTCGCGTGGGCCTATAGGTTGTATGGATGTGGTTCTGCTAAGTGCTAGGTCGCGTGAGTGATAGGTCGCATAAGGCTTAGCAGTTAGGTCGAAGATGTGCTTAAGCGCTAGGTCGAAGGTGCGCGTTAGGTTAGGTCGTAGAGGCTGGGGGTCTTGTTAAGTCGTAACCTTGTTAGGTCGTAGGAGGAAGTGTTTTGTTAGGTCGCTGGGTTGGCCATGTGTTAAGTCGTAAGTTGGTGGGTGCTTAGGTCGTAAGTCGGAGACGACTTAAGGAGATAGCCAAATTTCGACTTAGTGGAATTTCTGCTATAAATAGGAGAGCTTCTCTTCATTTTTGGGATCCGGATTTTGAAGCGACGAAGTGCTGCCATTTTGAGAGCTCGACTTCTACACTTCTTCACTTCTTTTCTCCACTCTAATCTAGTGCTTCCATCCATCCAAGTTGAAGATCAAATTGAAGATTCAAGAGCTTAGATTGAAGATCTTCATCCTTTGAAGTGAGATTTCACCGTTTGAAGCGGATTCGTGATAGATCAAGCTTGATCCTTCGCTGTCCAGATCTGAAGCATGTTGATTTGGGTTTGTTTTGGTGATTTGGTGAGTGGTGATTATCTCTCACACGGATCCAAAGGAGGATATCGGATTGTTGGCTCGATTTGGTGTTAAAATAGTGATTTCCATGCATTTTCTTCATCCTAAGTGTAGATCCATGTAGATCCATTGTTCATGATGATGTTACATCCATTTTATCATATGTTAACCTATGCAAGTTCATTCATCAAGTTTGTAGAGACATTGCTCATGTTTTCATGTTTATTGGACTTTCAACTCTTTAATTACGAAAATGCCATTATTGTTATAATTGTCTACTTAGATCATATTTGAATGCTTGATTGCTTGGATTAATGTTTGATTTGATTGATTGTTATGAATTAGATGATTGATGGTTTGATTTAGACCGAAGGTGATTCAAAAGCTAAGAGAAAGGCTCTTGAATTGGGAAAGCTGCTCGTGGCATATGAAGCGGGATGATGAAGCTCTTATGCATAGATTGATGATGTGATGTTGAGATGAGGCTTTGCGAGGATGTTATGAAGCAAGGCAATCACGTGATGAAGACTTGGTTTAATCCAGACGGGATCATTCCAAGCATGTTGGTAACTCGGTGATATGATTCGAGTTGAAGATAATGATTGGATATGAGAATAGTCATCGAGGAGGATGACTAGGAGGTTTGGGTCTCATCGTTGTTGAAGGTTCTAGCATGCTCTAAGTAAGGGTACGTTTGGGCAGATTCGATAGTCCCAACGACCAACTGTTGATGGTCGAGTACTCTGGGCAAATTCGATAGTCCTAGGCACGGGTCACGATGACGTGCGGGAGTTATGTCTAGAACCGGGGTTTCCATTAGCCCTTGACGGACGGCTGAAAGAATGTGCCGGTCATTCAATTAACGGTGAAACCGAAGCAATTATAACAGTGATAGCCAGATTCATGGATGTTTGGTTGTATCGTCATTCGGACTCAAGAGTGGTATTTTCAGGGTGCTTATCTGATCTTGGTTTAGGCCTCGGGGGTTTGTGTTTGGAAAACATCGCCCTTGACTCGAGTGATAATTGCTTTACTTTAAATTGTATGCTCTGCTATGTTTGCTTTTGCTTAGTGTGTGTCGGGGGCTATCACTGTAGAACGAGGTTGGAGTGGGAGGGTTGTATTCCTATTCCTTTTCCTTTATGCTCTGTTTGGTATGTTGTTAGTTAATTTACTGCTCACTAAGACTGTTGTCTGACTCAAGGCTTTATGTTTTAAATTCTTATTGCCTTGGGTTGTTCGTCCATTTTGGGACGGGCAGACTAGGTAGCAGGTGACAGGTGCTGATCTTGCTTTTCATAGTGCTGATTTCGAAGATGAGCTAGAGTATTGCATATTAATTCTTACTATATGTACTGGATGTTCCGCTGCTTTGTATTCTCTGAGTGATATGTAGTGAGGCTTGTTGTATTGACCATTCAGATTCTTGTATTCAACTATTATGAAGTTTTATATGATGGCATTCTATTCTGTGAAGCTTCTATATAAATTTTCTATTGTATTTTGTCTATGCGCTGTGAGTAATACGATAGATTCTGCTGTTTTATCTTACCTTGACAATCGTCTATGGTCGCCTGGCACACTTTACAGCGCACTTTCTCTAGATTCGGTGCAGGGGTCATGGGCGGTCGTCACATTTGGTATCAGAGCATTGGTTAATCGATTTTACCCAACGCTCGCTGTCGTAACTACGTATGAGAGACGTAATTGTAATTTGATGGATGATTACTATATATAATATAGTAGCTTAGAAGTAAGTTAGTCCTTTATGCAGTTGTTTCTCTAGATGTTCTGATCATTCCTTTTTATAGATATTGAGAATGAGTCGAAGAGGGAGACCAGCTGCTAGGGAAGGCCGTGCTACTGAGGGAACTGCTGATTATGCAGCTATGTTCGAAGCTATGATGACTTCGATCATGAGAAGGATACCAGTTCCGGGGACAGCAGTAGATGTTGGAGTTCAAGTTCATACTCCAAAGCCGGTGGATTTTGCTAAGTTGTGTAAGGACTATACTGCTCTTGGAGGAAAGGTTTTCTTGGGAATAGAATCAACTATTGAGGTCCAAAGGTGGATAGATGCTTGTAGAAGGATTTTTGGAGATTTGGGAATTGATGATGCAACTAAGAGGAAGTTGGCATCAAGGCAGCTTCAAGGAAGAGCTTCTGATTGGTGGAACTCTATTACCATCAATACTCCGGAGGAAGAGATTACTTGGGAGCAATTCCAAGTCAGATTTGAAGCTAAGTTCATTTCTACAGCTCAGAAGTCTGTTCTGTTCAAGAAGTTTGTGGAGCTCAAGCAAGGTGGGAGACCAGTTCTTGAGTATGTTTCTGAGTTTGAAGCTTTGTCCAAGTATGCCCGGTCATATATTGAGTCTGCATATCAGAAGAATGAGAAGTTTGTGACAGGCTTGGACAGTTATCTTGGGAGACAGTTAGTGGATCATTTGGACGATTCATTTGAGAAGCTTGTGGAGAAAGCTCTCAGACATGAGAGTCTGTTTCTTAAGGAAGGATCTGTTGTTGCTGTGACCAAGGGAGAGTCTAAACCACAGCAGGGTGGTAACAAGAAGAGGAAGCAGCAGCAGCAGAAGGGTAAGGATGGCCAGAAGAAGCCGAAAGGCGAAGTGACTTGCTACAATTGTCAGCAGAAGGGCCATTTCTCGAAGGATTGTAAGAATCCGAAGGCACCGATGAAGTGTCACAACTGTGACAAGCCGGGGCATTTCAGGAAGGATTGTCCAGAACCGAGGAGGGACAAGCAGATTGTGCAAGCTTATGCTTTGGGAGCTGTTCCGTCGTCTTTGAAAGCTCCTACCGCTGAAGAGAAAGGAAAGAGTGTAGTGGTTCAAGGTACTCTTTTCCTATGTGGTGTTCCAGTTAGAGTTCTGTTTGATACTGGGGCGTCGCATTCGTTTGTTTGTAGTGAACTAGTAGGCCGGTTAGGTTTGGAACCGGATATTGTTGATAGGCCATTGGTTGTGACTAATCCAGTTGGGGGTTCGTCTTGTTTGTGTATGTTATGCCGTGGTCTGATTGTGTCGAGTCATGGTTGCTCTTTTGTTTGTGATTGCTTTGTTCTGAACTTTTCGGGGTTCGGAATTATTTTGGGTATGGACTGGCTTAGGAAGTATGCGGCAAAGGTTGATTGTGAGAGGTTGGAAGTGACAGTCGAGAATGTGGAGGGGCGAAAGATTGTGATACGATGTAAGCATGAAGAAGGCGTCTTCATGAGCTTTATGTATTCGCTTGTTGTTCCATGGGATGGACTGTCATCTGTGCCAATCGCGAATGGATTCGAGGATGTCTTCGACAAAGTCAAAGGGTTGCCGCCGCATAGAGAGATCGAGTTTCGTATAGATCTAGTTGAAGGAGCCAGAACTGTTGTGATGCCTCTTAGGCGGATGGCGCCTAGGGAACAGCATGAGTTGAAGGTGCAAGTTGATGACCTTTTACAGAAAGGATTCATTCGGCGTAGTGTGTCCGAGTGGGGTGCACCAGTTGTGTTCGCAACCAAGGCAAATGGATCGTTGAGATTGTGTGTGGATTATCGTGAGCTGAATAAGGTGACCAAGAAGAACAAGTATCCATTGCCAAGAATAGATGACTTGTTTGATCAGCTTCACGAAGCTAAGGTGTTTTCTCAGATGGATTTGGCAACGGGATTTCACCAGTTGGGAGTGGCTAAGGATAGTGTGCCGAAGACTGCTTTCAGGACACCATCCGGTTTCTTTGAGTGGCTGGTAATGCCGTTTGGATTGACTAACGCGCCAGCATATTTTGTGGATCTGATGAATAGAGTGTTCAGAGATCAGTTGAACAAGTTTGTGCTAGTGTTCGTGGATGATATTCTGATTTATTCCAGGACTGAAGAAGAGCACAAGACACACTTGCGTATTGTTTTGGAAATCTTGCGGAAACATTAGCTGAAGGCTAAGTTTTCGAAGTGTCACTTCTGGAAGAGTGAAGTGAGGTTCTTAGGCCATGTGATTTCTGGAAATGGAATAGCGGTTGATCCCGCTAAGGTGGCAGCAATCCAGGATTGGGTTAGACCTAAGAATGCATCGGATGTGAGAAGTTTTCTTGGATTAGCAGGATATTATCGACGATTTATCAAAGACTTCTCCAAGGTAGCTGCACCGTTAACAGGATTGACAAAGAAGAACCTAGTGTTCAGATGGGATGATAAGTGTGAGCAAGCTTTCAGAATCCTGAAAGAGCGATTGACTAGTGCTCCTGTTTTGACAATTCCAGGTGGGAATGATGAGATGGTGGTTTACACCGACGCATGTGGTACTGGACTTGGAGCAGTGTTGATGCAGAGGGATAAAGTTGTTGCGTATGCAAGTCGACAACTGAAGCCGCATGAAAGGAATTACCCAACTCATGATTTGGAGTTAGCGGCGATTGTATTTGCTCTGAAGATGTGGAGACATTATCTTTTGGGAGTTCGATTCGAGTTGTTTACAGATCATAAGTCAAAGTATCTTTTCTCCCAAAAGGATTTGAATCTTCGGCAGCAACGTTGGCTAGAGTTTTTGGCATCGTATGATTTTGGTATAGCTTATACTCCGGGAAAAGGTAATGCAGTGGCAGATGCGTTAAGTCGGAGACATGCAGGATTGGGAGCCATGTTTTCAGAATGGAAGAATCTCGAGTATTTAGCTGGATTTGACTTCAGGCCTAGATGTGAATTGGAACCTGAGATGTTGGCAAACTTATCGATAAGACCGACTCTTGTGGAAAGAATTGGCGAGAGTCAAAAGCGAGATGATAAGCTTGTCAAGATTATCCGTGATTTGGAATCTGGATTGGAACCAGAAAAGGATAAAGGATTCGAGGTCGATAGAAAAGGTTGGCTTTGAAAGCAAGGACGACTAGTTGTTCCCGATATAGATGAATTGAAGAGTGAAGTTCTGAAGGAAAGTCATCACTCGAAGTAGACGATTCATCCAGGTGGAAATAAGATGTATCGGGATATGAAGAGAACCTACTACTAGGAAGGCATGAAGAAGGATGTTCGAAATTTTATTTCCAAGTGTATGAACTGCCAATTGGTAAAGGCTGAACAGAAGAAGCCAAGTGGATTGCTTCAGCCGTTAGAAGTTCCTACATGGAAGTGGGAACAAGTGTCGATGGATTTTATTGATGGACTACCTAGAACAAGAACGGGAAATGAAGGGATTTGGGTCATTGTAGATCGTCTGACTAAGAGTGCGAGATTCAGTCCTGTTCGATCGACTAGGACTGCGTCAAAGTTGGCTGAATTGTATGTTATGTGGATAGTTCGATTCCATGGTATTCCGAAGAGTATAGTAAGCGATCGAGATCCGTTGTTCACTAGTGGATTTTGGAAAAGCTTCCACGAAGTTTTGGGGACTGAGTTGTGTTTGAGTACAGCTTATCACCCTCAAACAGATGGTCAGACCGAGCGAGTCAACCGAGTTTTGGAAGATCTCCTCAGAGCTTGTGTTTTGGATTTCGGGGGATCATGGGAAGATCATCTTCATTTGGTAGAGTTTTCATACAACAACAGTTACCAGTCAAGCTTTGGTATGGCACCGTATGAAGCGTTGTATGGAAGACCGTGTAATTCTCCGACATGTTGGATAGAGACAAGAGAAAAGTTGATGCTTGGGCCAGAGATGATTCGTCAGACTTCAGATTGTATAGAGATCATTCGGCAACGAATGAAGGCAGCCCAAGACCGTCAGAAGAGTTATGCCGATAAGCGTCGTAAGGATTTGGAATTCGACGTTGGTGATATGGTTTTTGTAAAGATTTCTCCACTGAAGAATGTCATTAGATTCGGGAAGAAAGGAAAATTGACTCCAAGATTTGTTGGACCATTCCCGATTATCGAGCGAATTGGAAAGCTCGCTTATAGATTGGAATTACCGGAGAAGATGTCGGGTGTGCACAATGTTTTTCATGTATCATATCTACAGAAGTATGTGCACGACTCGAATGCGGTGGTTTCTGCTGATAGTTGTGAAGATTTTGAAGTTGATCCAGTCGATAGAAGACCTCGTAAGCCGCTTCGTGTTGTGGAAACCGACACGAAACAGCTTAGGAGGAAGGTAGTTAAGTTGCTCAAGATACAATGGAGTGAAGATGATAACAACTGTACATGGGAGGTGGAAGAGAGGATGAAAGCAGCTCATCCTGAACTCTTCAAGGTATGGCCCTAAGGTGTCGCCTCATCTCACGATATTGTAACTTGTTCTAAGTCTTAGAATTCTGTACGCTAAGCTAGAATTGGATGCATGGTTTGTTGATTGTTATGGATGATAGACGTACAGAATAGTCTTTGATTTCTTTGATTGTGTGGAATTTCGGGGGCGAAATTCCTAAGGGGGAGAAAATGTAACGACCCGTATTTTACGGATCGAAGAGTTTGTCAAAATCTGGGATTTTCAGCATTTTCTAGTTGTTTCAGATTTTGGTTGAGATTTGCCTAAGTCCTAGGTCGTACGCGACCTAGAGGTTAGCTAAATGTTGTTGGCGACTTAGGAGATAAGTCATGAGCGACCTAGAGAAGGTCTGCGACCTAAGGGGATAGGCGAGTTAAAAGTTAGGTCGTAGCCAGATTAAGTGGTAGGTCGCACTGTCTTGAGTCGCACCTAAGTGTTAAGTCGTTCAGGTGATAAGTCGCAAGGTGGTTTAGGTCGTGGACAGTTGGAGCGACCTATAGGAGTAGCGAGTTATCAACCCAGTAGTTAACGACCTAGGGAGGAGCGACCGAGTGGTTCCGAGTTAGTTTGGGACGACCTATAGAATGCTGCGACCTAAAGGAAGTGCGAGCTAAGGAGTTAGCGTGTTAGCGACCTAAGGAGTTAGCGTGTTAGCGACCTAAGGAGTTAGCGTGTTAGGTCGCATAAGCGTTAGGTTGCGTGAGTAGTTTTGTAGTGTAAGTTGTTAGGTCGCTAGGATAGTTTAAGTGTTAGGTCGCGTGACTCTTAAGTCGTAAGCCGTGTTTAGTTATGAGCTGTTAAGTCGCGTGGGCCTATAGGTCGTATGGATGTGGTTCTGCTAAGTGCTAGGTCGCGTGAGTGATAGGTCGCGTAAGGCTTAGCAGTTAGGTCGAAGATGTGCTTAAGCGCTAGGTCGAAGGTGCGCGTTAGGTTAGGTCGTAGAGGCTGGGGGTCTTGTTAAGTCGTAACCTTGTTAGGTCGTAGGAGGAAGTGTTTTGTTAGGTCGCTGGGTTGGCCATGTGTTAAGTCGTAAGTTGGTGGGTGCTTAGGTCGTAAGTCGGAGACGACTTAAGGAGATAGCCAAATTTCGACTTAGTGGAATTTCTGCTATAAATAGGAGAGCTTCTCTTCATTTTTGGGATCCGGATTTTGAAGCGACGAAGTGCTGCCATTTTGAGAGCTCGACTTCTACACTTCTTCACTTCTTTTCTCCACTCTAATCTAGTGCTTCCATCCATCCAAGTTGAAGATCAAATTGAAGATTCAAGAGCTTAGATTGAAGATCTTCATCCTTTGAAGTGAGATTTCATCGTTTGAAGCGAATTCGTGATAGATCAAGCTTGATCCTTCGCTGTCCAGATCTGAAGCGTGTTGATTTGGGTTTGTTTTGGTGATTTGGTGAGTGGTGATTATCTCTCACACGGATCCAAAGGAGGATATCGGATTGTTGGCTCGATTTGGTGTTAAAATAGTGATTTCCATGCATTTTCTTCATCCTAAGTGTAGATCCATGTAGATCCATTGTTCATGATGATGTTACATCCATTTTATCATATGTTAACCTATGCAAGTTCATTCATCAAGTTTGTAGAGACATTGCTCATGTTTTCATGTTTATTGGACTTTCAACTCTTTAATTACGAAAATGCCATTATTGTTATAATTGTCTACTTAGATAATATTTGAATGCTTGATTGCTTGGATTAATGTTTGATTTGATTGATTGTTATGAATTAGATGATTGATGGTTTGATTTAGACCGAAGGTGATTCAAAAGCTAAGAGAAAGGCTCTTGAATTGGGAAAGCTGCTCGTGGCATATGAAGCGGGATGATGAAGCTCTTATGCATAGATTGATGATGTGATGTTGAGATGAGGCTTTGCGAGGATGTTATGAAGCAAGGCAATCACGTGATGAAGACTTGGTTTAATCCAGACGGGATCATTCCAAGCATGTTGGTAACTCGGTGATATGATTCGAGTTGAAGATAATGATTGGATATGAGAATAGTCATCGAGGAGGATGACTAGGAGGTTTGGGTCTCATCGTTGTTGAAGGTTCTAGCATGCTCTAAGCAAGGGTACGTTTGGGCAGATTCGATAGTCCCAACGACCAACTGTTGATGGTCGAGTACTCTGGGCAGATTCGATAGTCCTAGGCACGGGTCACGATGACGTGCGGGAGTTATGTCTAGAACCGGGGTTTCCATTAGCCCTTGACGGATGGCTGAAAGAATGTGCCGGTCATTCAATTAACGGTGAAACCGAAGCAATGATAACAGTGATAGCTAGAGTCATGGATGTTTGGTTGTATCGTCATTCGGACTCAAGAGCGGTATTTTCAGGGTGCTTATCTGATCTTGGTTTAGGCCTTGGGGGTTTGTGCTTGGAAAACATCGCCCTTGACTCGAGTGATAATTGCTTTACTTTAAATTGTATGCTCTGCTATGTTTGCTTTTGCTTAGTGTGTGTCGGGGGCTATCACTGTAGAACGAGGTTGGAGTGGGAGGGTTGTATTCCTATTCCTTTTCCTTTATGCTCTGTTTGGTATGTTGTTAGTTAATTTACTGCTCACTAAGACTGTTGTCTGACTCAAGGCTTTATGTTTTAAATTCTTATTGCCTTGGGCTGTTCATCCATTTTGGGACGGGCAGACTAGGTAGCAGGTGACAGGTGCTGATCTTGCTTTTCACAGTGCTGATTTCGAAGACGAGCTGGAGTATTGCATATTAATTCTTACTATATGTACTGGATGTTCCGCTGCTTTGTATTCTCTGAGTGATATGTAGTGAGGCTTGTTGTATTGACCATTCAGATGCTTGTATTTAACTATTATGAAGTTTTATATGATGGCATTCTATTCTGTGAAGCTTCTCTATATATTTTCTATTGTATTTTGTCTATGCGCTGTGAGTAATACGATAGATTCTGCTGTTTTATCTTACCTTGACAATCGTCCATGGTCGCCTGGCACACTTTACAGCGCACTTTCTCTAGATTCGGTGCAGGGGTCATGGGCGGTCGTCACATGATGAATTTCTGGTCTAGCCACCTGGATTTTTGTTTTTTTTTTAAATCTGGGGGCTGTAGAGGCATTTTGCAGCTGTTCCGAGCTAGCCGCATAAAGGAGACGCTAGCGAAATTTTTCGGAAATTTAGGGAGTTAGAAAAATTTTGAGTAAATTTTGATTATTCAAAATTTGGTTTTAAATTTGAATTTGAATTGGTAAGTAAGTGATATTGTTTGGGGCTAGGGGATAAGTTTGAAAAGTTAGAAAGTGGGTTAGTGTGTCTTTGATAAAAAGATTTGTTTTGGCAAGTTGTTAAAACCTATTTCGATTAGGAAAATAGTTAACGGGTTATGGACCATTCTTCTTAACTAGCAATTTCGAGGACGATATTCTTTTAAGGGGGAGGAATGTGACGACCCGTAATTTTTGGATATTTGAAATTGTAATATTTAATTGATTTTAAATATTCAAAAGTGAATTTTTAACTTTTATTTCAAATATCACCGTTATTGGATAATTAAATTTTGGATTTAATAATTGGAAATTGCGTAAATTGTTGAATCGGGAATTCTAAGCTGGTTAAAAATAATTCAAAGGCTTGTAAATTTATATTGATAATACTGGTGATATTAAAAGTTTTAAAATTGAATTCGGAAGTAATTTGTTTTGTTTTAAAAATTTATCATTTAAATTGACGTTTAAAAATAGCCTTTCGGGACACAATCTCGGAATTGGACGAAACTAGTTTCATTGTATCTGTAATATTGTATTATTCTCGAATTTCAAGTTTCAAAGTGTATGGAGTTGTTGTGTAAGCGTATGATATATAAACGCACTGAATTTTTATTGAAAATAAATATAATAACTGGGTCCAAAAAGCTATCTTCTCCAAACGATTGACTTAGGACTCGAAACATTTTCCATTGCGTTCGTAATAGGGGTATAACATTACAAACGCCTAGTGGCAAGCCTTGATAGGAGTTCGCAATTTTAAGCTACGTTAATCGAGACAATTTGTATTTAATTAATATATAAATTTATATCCTAGTCAACAGTTGAAATTCCCTTCACATCAAAACTTTTCTTTGTAGTTCTGAAGCACTGTAGCCCTGCCTGTATACGCTACCTTCTCTTCAACGTTGCATCTTGTTCCCCTCCCTTTCTTTTAAAATACACGAGACCAGATCAAAACTTCAAAAACGAAAACAACCTTCACTCTTCCTTCTCTTCAACTAAGAAAAAGAATTCGAAAAAAAGGATGCCGAGCTAATTTGAAATAAAAAAATTGCAGAATGAAATCCAAATAAACGCAAGCTTCGCCCTTCTATTTTTACAGCTCCGTTCGCAAAATCCAAATCGAATGAAATCAAAATAAAGAAAAAAGAGAGGGACATCTGTTAATCGAGCGTAAGTCGAAGAGGGGAGTCACGATCGAAGGGTTGCAATATTTTGCAGCAGCGGAGATAGGGAAGAAGAGATTTCGTGGAAAGGGGCGAAGTTCTTTGGGGTTCAGCGATATCGTCGTTGAGTTTGGAAGGGGAACATTCTGTGCACGTGAAGCGTAGTCGCTCGACATCGATCAGTAATGGCAGCGACATCGTTCTAGACAGCGACGGCCGCGACCTAGTATGAGCGACGTGAGGTGTAGGGGTTTCTATTTCATGTGGGATTGAGATCGGTGATGTAGGGCTGCTGTTGTGGCTGAGTGCACGACTGGGTCGGTGGCGTTGGCCAGAGGCTTTGGCATAGGGGAAATGGGTTTGGCTTGTTAGCATAAGTGGTCGCGATTTGGATGGAGTGAAGGCTGTAGAGGGCAAGGTGGTTAGGAGCAGCGTCGAGTTCGCCCCGTCGCGAACAACAGAATCATGCTCGATCGAGTGAGGTATAATTTTACTTCTTTCAAATTTAAATATATATAGTAGATAAAAGGTTTATAGTAAGGGTCAAGTTATTTCAACAGGAAAAAAAGATACAAATACTTTTTTTAATTTAAATGTATATAGGTTATTTTTATAAGTATATATATGTAGTTTCAAAATGAATAAATAAATAAACCTATAAACATTTTTAAATCTACTTGTTTAATTTTAAAATAATATACTATGGAGATTAATTTACTTGATTAACTTATCTAGTTATTTTAGTCACCAAAATATTTTATTAAAGAAAAATTAGTTTACAAATTTAATCTTGGTTTACAAATTTAATTAATAAATGGTAATTGGATATTTGGTTGTTTCGAATATTAATAAATCATATAATGTTATACAAGGTCTGAAATCTTGAAGATAACAAGCCGGTGTGTAAATGGGTTACAAATTTTAGTCAAAGGTGAGGTAATCTCACTCATCTGGTTTGTTATTTAAATTTAAATAGTTAAATTTAAATATTTGGTTAAATGATTGAATTGATTGGATGTGGTATAGTAGTATATAGTATATGTTGAAGTGATTGATTTCCCGCATTATATAGCGGATGAGACCCTATGTAGCGGAAGATATTATATAAAACCCATATACCACAGTATTCCACCTCGAAGTGGAATTGGTATTTTATATTTTGTTAACATCTGTGGATGCAGGGAAACAGGTTGGAGGGATCCAACTGGATTTCTTAAAATATTTAGTTTGTTCTAATATTTCTGTGTTATGATTATTTGATATTCTATGATGAATTATATTGATAATTGGAATATTGGATGCTATGGTTTGCTTGAATATATTTTGGTATACCGAGTTATCAAAATATATAAAATTGGATTTTTGAAAGAAATTATAAGAGAGAATTTTTAAGTGGAATAATTATAGAGGTCTGGATAAATGAATTGGAAAAGAATAAAGGTTGGTTTTAAATTCTAATAAATAAAATTCCAAGTATGGGAAAGGAGATTTTTGAATAAATGGGAATAAATAAATTAAAAAAAAACTTAAGTGATATTAGTTAAAGGAATAAGATTTATTTTTAAATTCAGAATTTAAATGGTTTAGGATACAATAAAAGGAATTTTTATTAAATTGGTATTTCCAATTTAAAATAATAATAAAGAAGTTAAATCCGGAATTTATGAAATTAATGGGTTTCGAAATAAAATTTAGTAAGCAAAGAAATTTATTTTAAAATGGAGTAAATTTTGGAAATCAATTTGAAAATTGATTTAAGTGTTTGAAATTGGAACTTTAAAAGAAGAACGAAACTATGGAATTTTATAAACTGGTTTATAAAGTGAAATAAGATATCAGTGGATATTTGGAAGCATCAATTTCACGATGGGAAATTATAAAGGAATGAGTAAATTTGATTAAAAGTAAATAGTGATTTATTTTTAAAAGATGTGAAAGAGAAGTGTATTTCCCTGGATAGCAAAGTATGTTTTCAAAGCAAGTTTTTGAGTATAAGTAAAAAGTTTTAAAGTTTTTTTAAAAGTATGTTTTAGAAAATTTATTATTTTTAAATGTTTAAATTTTAAAGTAAGTATTTTTCAAATTTATTTTAGTAGAAATTATTTAAAGGTTAATTGGTATTATGTTTTAAAAGATAAAAATTTAGTTTTGTATTTTATAAAGTAGCTTTATTTTAAATATTCTTAAAGTATATATTTTTAAATAAAGTATTAAAGTAGTTTTTCAATTTAAATTTTTAAAGTATGTTTTATAATATAGTGTTTTAAATTATTTTAAAATCTAAAGTATTTGTACTTGGTGATTTCAGTGGAAATAGAAACCATTTGGGGAATGTATTACGTGAGAGAAATGTGACGCCCCACCTCTATACCCACGCTAGCCAAGGACAGTACGAGGTAATGCCGTCAACTAGCATGGAGAATAAGGCTGTTGAGGAGTGACCATCTGTATAATTGCTTTGTGCGAGTACCGATATGCCAGATAAAAATATAATTTTTCATCTCAAGAGGAAATCCGATATACCGACACAAACTCAAAGCTACTACATAGTGGCTATATGGACTTCGGAAACAAATATAGAAATAAACAAAACACAAATCAGTCACAGACAGTTCATATCACAAAGGCGGAAATATATATGAATATAACACATGAAAGTGTACATTAGAGTAGTGGTCAGATAAGATCCACAATAACACAAAAGAATAGATACAAGTGCAAGGCAAAAGAATATGTATACATCAAGGAGTCTAAATCTCAAATGTATACAACAAAAACTACTAAACTAGAGTAGTTAGCCAAAAGTCAGATGATGGTTCCAGATAGGAAGTCATGAGGAAGCACCTGTAATATCTCAGTCTGACCCGAGTATTATTTAAGAAGAAAATAATAAACGGATCAGTCTAGCTATAATTATCAAATAAAATGAGATAGAAGAAGAGATATAATAATAAAACGTATGATAACCGAAAATGTCATTCTATGTCAAGTATACATTAGAAAATCCACAAAAGTTATACAATATCTCAAGAATCTCAAAACACAGAAAAGAACGTCATATTCTTTATTTAATTCACCAAGCCACAAAAATTGACATACATATCAATGCCAATGGTAAAAGCTGGTGAAACATAAATTCCAGAAATCAATAATTAGAAATCCAGAAATCACAAGAAAGAGATGGCCAATCCCATAAAAGTGCCAAGGCCAATCACAAGGGTTAATGACACACAAATTCACCAATGCACAAATATTGATAGAGCTTATTAATGTAAATCACGAAAATTGGTGAAACACAAATTCTAGAAATCCTCAGCTCGAAATCCAAAAAGATCACAAAAAGGGAAAGAGGCCTGTCACTAAAATGGGAGCATTAAAGCTCACCAACACGTGTATCACAAGATGAGAAGCTATCTCATGGTCGCTAACCATCAATTTTGAGCCGAAGCTCCACAAAAACGGCCCGAAGACCAAGAGCTGAAGCTCCATAAGAATGGCCCGAAGACCATGAGCCGAAACTCCACAAGAACGACCCGAAGACCATGAGCCGAAGCTCCACAAGAACAGTCCGAAGACCATGAGCCGAAGCTCCATAAGAACGGCCCGAAGACCATGAGCCGAAGCTCCATAAGAACGGCCCAAAGACCATGAGTTGCTACCCTACAAAAATTGAGCCGAAGCTCCACAAAAAGGATCTTTGCAGACCCACAAGTGTAAATTACACTATGCTAGTAAATAAATTAGTTAGGCTTCATGTCCCATACCCACTGGCTTAACTTAATTATTTACGAACAAATTATAGATCTCCACTAGAAAATTATCACAATAGATTCAATCGAACAAGTCAAAGAATTAACCGATGAAGTAAACGCAAGCGTTTCATACCACTTGTTTTACTAAGCCGTTTAATTAGATTTCTCATACGAGTTCGGTAAAGGTTTATATATATAGTAGATTGGAAAAGGGTTTAAGAAACGAGCTTTATAATAAAATAGTGTTGAAATCGTCTTTGTGAAAGAGTTCGAATATTTACTACTAGTATAGAAAACCTTTATATTTTAAAGTGACAAATCACAAAAATGATTGTAGAACAATCGATCATCAAAATTCACATTCGAAGACATGAATTCGAAGCTGTGAATAAAATCCAAAGAAATCGATGCCGAATCCATTAAAATGAATATTCTCAAAAATCTTGAAAAAGAAGTCATCAACATCAATAATAGATGATAACAACAAATGGGAATCAACACGAATCGTTAAAATTTGGAAATCAAGCAAAAATAGGCAAAAATAGGCATGATAGGCAAATAGGAGCAGGTCGGTCGGCTGACTCACTGAGTTTGGTCGACCGAACTCAGACCTTGGAAAATCCACGGGATGCTGTTCGGTCGACCGAACTCGGTATGCCAGTCGACCGGACCAGAGCCAGAGAAGTGCTCTAGTAGCAGGTCGGTCGACCGGACCAGAATTTCGGTCGACCGGAACCTGTTTCCAGCACTTCCAAGCCTATCTAAATGAAGGCCAATCCCTTCCAAATTGCAATCGGTCGAGCAATGAGCGCTAAGGATTTATGCCAATCGACCACCCGGTCCAATAGGGTCTCTGATGCACCACAAAATCATGATCAAACATCAAAGCTATTGATTTTTGAAGTTTTAACTTCAAAACACCAAAAATTGGAATATTCACAAAAACCAATCCAAATCAAAGCAAATGCACATGAATAAGAGTTAGGAATTCATACCTAACACTCAAAGATAATTATAGACTAAGATGTGAGATAAAAATCTCACCTTTTTCACAAAACAATGAATAGGAAGCTATAGAGCTAGTTAAGGGCAATCACTCTTCAATTCCAACTCAACAAGCTTGAATCTAAGCTTAAAAGAGAAACATTTCCTAAATTAGATTTAGGAAATTTCTGAGATTGAAAGGAGAAAGAGTTAGAGAAGGAGAAGAGGATGCTTACCAATATCTTCTCTTTGAATTTGGAGATAGAAGAAGGATTGGCAAATGAACTAGGGCTTGGAGTTTCTAATTTCCAATCTCTCCCACCATTATTGATGAAGCTTGAATGTTAGGAAATGAGGAATGAATGAAGAGAAGTGAAGAGGGGTGGGGTTGATATAACCAGAATTGGGCAAATGGGCTGAACCCAAACCCAAAGCCCTAAGTGAAAAAGTAGCAAAATTCTACTATCACCAAACATATTGAAGTTTATACTCAAAAAGGTCGCAAACATCATTTCGAACTCAATGGGAGTGGTCTTGAGTCCTAATTCGACTGTTTGCAAAAAGTAGCTTTTCGGACTAAAATCCGACTTACGATGAAATATTTAAATAAAATATTTAAATATACAATCGATGAATATGCGGGTTGTTACAGACTCCCCTCCTTAAAGAAATTGCGTCCTCGCAATACTTAAGAAGAAAATAAATAGTAACAACCATAAAAGCATATCAACACAAAAGAAAATTTGAAATAAGAAGTTCACCATAAAGAGCACGAAAGAGTAAACCCGGATGAGTTCGCTCGATACATTCTATAGAATTCCCAAGAGCAATCCTTGGGATTTTGAGAACCATTGAACTTTCACAAGAAGAACATCTTTATTTCGATGGCGCTCAACCTCTGAAGCAATGATATGAATAGGATGTTGCCCATAAATCAAATCTGGTGAAACTTCAATTTCTTCAATAACACCAGGCTCAAGAATAAAAATCGGAATCCTATAGGCATTTTCGTAGTTGAAAGACATGGAAAACGTCCCAAATAGCAGAAAATTGAGCCGGTAATAGAAAGCAATAAGCCTCGGAACCAGTACGTTCAGTGATGGAAAAGGGACCAACATACCGAGGTATTAATTTTCCCGATTGACTAAAACACACAACAACCCTCATAGGTGAAACAAAAATGAACACCATTAAAACTAGACCTAAAACAAGTTCTCACCGGCTTCAAGCCAACACGAAGAGAATCGGCATGGCCTTCCATAGAGTGCCTCGAAAGGTGCCATACCCATACTAGATTGGAAGATATTATGGGACAAAAACCTAAGAAGAGAAATATGATTCTCCCAACTTCCACCAAAATCAAGAACACAAGCACGAAGAAGATCTTCAAGAGTTTGATTCACACGCTCGGTTTGTCCATCGAACTACGGATGATAAGCGGTGCTAAAATTAAGCTTCGTTCCTAAAGCTTTTTGAAGACTCTTCCAAAATCCACTAGTGAACAATGGATCACGATCACTAACAATAGAAGTAGGAATTCCATGAAATTTAACAATTTCTTTAACAAAGAGTCAGGCCAAAAGAGGAACGGTCCGATTAGACCGAACGGGAATAAAATGGGTGGATTTAGTAAGTCTATCAAATTTTCGAATATCGCCACAAGCATCAATATAAAAGTCAATTTTATCCCTAAAATTTCGGCTATGAAGAGCCAATTCGGGATCTAGCTTTTGAGTTTCAAGAATGCGGTCAAAAAGAGGAGGATGAGTCTCCAAGCTATATAAAACAAGAGATGAACTTGAATTGGATTCACGATCTCGAATCTCTCAAGTAGACAAGATCTCGAGACCATTCCATTCTGATATCATCAAAAAAATAACCGCTTGTTGCTTAAGACTAAGGGCATCGACAACACGATTCTCCCATCTGGGAGTAAACAAAGGGTATCAAGATCATAAGATGCAAGAAACTCGAGCCAACATTGTTGACACAAATTAAGTTCCTTGTGAGAAAATAAATATTCCAAAGATTTATGATCGAGGTAGAGAACAAATTTTCTCCCCCCAAGACAAAGATGCCAAACTCTAAAAGTGAAATCAATAGCCACGAGCACTAGATCATGAGTGGCATACCTAGTCTCGATAGGCTTCAATTGTTTAGAAACAAAAGAGACAACACGTTCTCTATTGCAAGAGAACGACACCAAAACCAAAAGGACTAGCATTGGTACAAAAGATAAAGTCTTGGTTCCCTTTGGGAATCCCTAGAATAAGAGTATCGGAAAAGAGTTCTTTTAAATAATCTTCTTTTCCGAAAAGCTAAAACTTTCAAAATTACAATTATCTTTATTTAATAATCTTTCAAGAAAAAATTACTTATTCCAAGTCAATTTGCTGTGCTTGATTGTCTCATCATAGCGTTTAGGAGATTCCTATCGATAACGTTGATCAGGCGCATCGACTAGAATTCGTAAACCACTCAATGGGCAATACAATCACAAAATCATCTTCTATACGATAAAAATATCTGTTAAAAGTTTTAGGAATATTCTTTGCTCGTTTTAAGAACAAAATCTAATTATACTTATAAATAAATCTTATGAAAACGATTTGCAAAATTTTAAATTGCTATTTTCATCCAAAATCAATAAATAGAAAAGTGGAGTCATCAAGATATTCGTAGGATACTTGATTCATAAAATGGGTGAAATAAGCCAGACAAACTGAATGACATAATAAGTCATTCATAAGAACCATAACGAGTGCAGAATGCAGAAAGTGGAATTCTAACTTCCGCAACTCGTAGCTAATGGAAACCGGTGGAAAGGTCGAGCTAAAAAGACCTTAACACTGCTCAAAAGATTACTTAGGTGATAATCCTAAAACAAGCTCAAAAATACCGAAATATTTCACAATTATTTAGATGAGAGAAATAACACTTTCCTCATCATGAGGGCTTAAAGAATAAAAATAATGCCACCAAAAATTTGAAATTGAAATCAAAAAGAAAAAATAGAAATCTACTTAACAGATTGAGAGTGTTGAAGATAAAAATTCCACTCGGGAAATAGGATACGGACTTCACAATGATTAAGCCAATCCTTTCATAAAAATAAATAAATTCCGAAGCCTAAGTAACGCACAACATGCTATTCGGCTCGGAAAGAAAAATCACATAAAATAATTTCGACATCTTTTAAAAGAAACAAACCGAGTTTTGCGGATCCACAAACCGGATTTGCAATTTTCAAAGAATTCATCAAGCCCAAAATATTTTAAAGAAAAGAATCAACAAGTTCTTTTGATATAAAATAGTGAGATGAACTCATATCAACAAGAACTCAAATAAGATGTTCACAAAACAAATATCGTCAAGGATTGAATGAAAAATACCTTTACCAAGAGAAGAGTTGCTAGGGGCTTGCACAACATTCAGCTCTCCCTCTCTCCTACTTCGGAGTTTGGGACACGAAGATAAAAGATGACTCGAACTTTTGCAATAACGACAAAAGTGAGGTTTCAGACATCTATTCGCATAGTGGTCGGTAGAACCACAATTGTAGCATTGTCCACGATTAGGATTTGGAGTCTCTGCTACTGGAGTTTCTTATTTCCCTTCATTACCTTGAAGTTTGGGACAAGAAGATAAAAGATGACCCGAACTTTTACAATAGTGACAAGTAAGGGGTTTCGGACACTCATTTGCATAGTGGTCTATGGAATTACAATTGTAGCATCCTCCACGATTAGGGATTGGAGTCTTTGCCACCAAAGTAGTTTGCTTCACTCTCTTATTGGGATTAAGGCTCTTGAACTTAATATGCCTCTTCTCGGAAATCCCAATATCACTATCACTTCCATTACCAACCTCTTCATGTCGAAGAGTGATATCCACAAGCTGATTGAAAGGAACTTCAAGTTTCAAAGGTAAAACCTTTTCGGGGTTCTTACTCAAAGCACAGATAAACTTTGGATTCTTTACAAGATCCAAAAGTTGTTAGGCAGAAATGAATACGCCATCCAGAGAAGGACTACTGGATTGACTAGCGCTAGGACTGCCAGATCCAACCATTTCATCTTCTTTAAGAAAGAAAGAAAAGAAGAAGAAAAAGGTTATTCTTGAAATGAATATCAAACAAACATGATTGATAAAACAAGGAATCATAAAAGAAAATAGGATAGAATGATACGAAGACACGAATTAAATCCTAAAGCACGACTCCTAAGAAGGACTTAGAACAATGATCCTTACTAGATTATTCTACATTGTTTCGAAGTTTGGCTCTGATACCAAGCTGTGATGCCCCACCTCTATACCCATGCTAGCCAAGGACACTATAGGGTAATACCGTCAACTAGCACGGAGAATAAGGCTGTTGAGGAGTGACCATCTGTATAATTGCTTTGTGCGAGTACCGATATGCCAGATAAAATTATAACTTTTCATCTCAAGAGGAAATCCGACATACTGATACAAACTCAAAGCTACTACACAGTGGATATATGGACTTCGAAAACAAATATTGAAATAAACATAGCACAAATCAGTCACAGACAGTTCATATCACAAAGCCGGAAATAGATATGAATTTAACACATGAAAGTGTACATCAAAGTAGTGGTCAGATAACATCCACAATAACATAAAAGAATAGATACAAGTGCAAGGAAAAAGAATATGTATACGTCAAGGAGTCTAAATCTCAAATGTATACAACAAAAACTACTAAACTAGAGTAGTTAGCCAAAAGTAAGATGATGGTTCCAGATAGGAAGTCATGAGGAAGCACCTGTAATATATCAGTCTGACCCGAGTATTATTTAAGAAGAAAATAATAAACAGGTCAGTATACCTATAATTATCAGATAAAATGAGATATAAGAAGAGATATAATAATAAAACGTATGATAACCGAAAATGTCATACTATGTCAAGTATACATTATAAAATCCACAAAAGTTATACAATATCTCAAGAATCTCAAAACACAAGAAAAGAACGTCATATTCTTTATTTAATTCACCAAGCCACAAAAATTGACATACATATCAATGCCAATGGTAAAAGCTGGTGAAACATAAATTCCAGAAATCAATAATTAGAAATCCAGAAATCACAAGAAAGAGATGGCCAATCCCATAAAAGTGCCAAGGCCAATCACAAGGGTTAATGACACACAAATTCACCAATGCACAAATATTGATAGAGCTTATTAATGTAAATCACGAAAATTGGTGAAACACAAATTTTATAAATCGTCAACTAGAAATCCAAAAAGATCACAAAAAGGGAAAGAGGCCTGTCACTAAAACAGGAGCATTTAAGCACACTAACACGTGTATCACAAGATGAGACGCTATCTCATGGTCGCTAACCATCAATTTTGAGCTGCAGCTCCACAAAAACGACCCGAAGACCATGAGCCGAAGCTCTTGTCCCGAAGACCATGAGCCGAAACTCCACAAGAACGGCCCGAAGACCATGAGCCGAAGCTCCACAAGAATGGCCCAAAGACCAGGAGCCGAAGCTCCACAAGAACGGCTCGAAGACCACGAGCCGAAGCTCCACAAGAACGGCCCGAAGACCACGAGCCGAAGCTCCACAAGAACGGCCCGAAGACCATGAGTCGCTACCCCACAAAAATTGAGCCGAAGCTCCACAAAAAGGATCTTCATAGACCCACAAGTGTAAATTACACTAAGCTAGTAAATAAATGAGTTAGGCTTCTTGTCCCATAACCACTGGCTTAACTTAATTATTTAAGAACAAATTGTAGATATCCACTAGAAAATTGTCACAATAGATTCAATCGAACAAGTCCAAGAATTAACCGACGAAGTAAACGCAAGCGTTTCATACCACTTGTTTTACTAAGCCGTTTAATTAGATTTCTCATACGAGTGAGGTAAAGGTTTATATATATAGTAGATTGGAAAAGGGTTTAAGAAACGAGCTTTATAATAAAATAGTGTTGAAATCTTCTTTGTGAAAGAGTTTGAATATTTACTACTAGTATAGAAAACCTTTATATTTTAAAGTGACAAATCACAAAAATGATTGTAGAACAATGAATCATCAAAATTCAAATTTGAAGACGTGAATAAAATCCAAAGAAATCGATGCCGAATCCATCAAAATGAATATTCTCAAAAATCCCAAAAAAGAAGTCATCAACATCAATAATAGATGATAACAACAAATGGGAATCAACACAAATCGATAAAATTTGGAATTAAAGCAAAAATAGGCATGATAGGCCAATAGGAGCAGGTCGGTCGGCTGACTCACTAAGTTTGGTCGACCGAACTCAGACCCTGGAAAATCGACGGGATGCTGGTCGGTCGACCGGACTCAGTATGCCAGTCGACTGGACCAGAGCCAGAGAAGTACTCTGGTAGCAGGTCGGTCGACCGGACCAGAATTTCGGTCGACCGGAACTTATTTCCAACACTTCCAAGCCTATCTAAATGAAGGCCAATCCCTTTCAAATTGCAATCGGTCGAGCAATGAGAGCTAAGGATTTATGCCAATCGACCACCCGGCCCAATAGGCTCTCCGATGCACCACAAAATCATGATCAAACATCAAAGCTATTGATTTTTAAAGTTTTAACTTCAAAACACCAAAAATTGGAATATTCACAAAAACCAATCCAAATCAAAGCAAATGCACATGAATAAGAGTTAGGAATTCATACCTAACACTCAAAGATAATTATAGACTAAGATGTGAGAAAAAAATCTCACCTTTTTCACAAAACAATGAAGAGGAAGCTATAGAGCAAGGCAAGGGCAATCACTCTTCAATTCCAACTCAACAAGCTTGAATCTAAGCTTAAAAGAAAAAACATTTCCCAAATTCGGTTTAGGAAATTTTTGAGATTGAAAGGAGAAAGAGTTGGAGAAGGAGAAGAGGATGCTTACCAATAGCTTCTCTTTGAATTTGGAGATAGAAGAAAGATTTGCAAATGAACTATTGCTTGGAGTTTCTAATTTCCAATCTCTCCCACCATTATTGATGAAGCTTGAATGTTAGGAAATGAGGAATGGATGAAGAGAAGTGGAGAGGGGTGGGGTTGATATAACCAGAATTGGGCAAATGGGCTGAACCCAAACCCAAAGCCCTAAGTGAAAAAGTAGCAAAATTCTACTATCACCAAACATATCGAAGTTTATACTCAAAAAGGTCGCAAACATCATTTTGAACTCAATGGGAGTGGTCTCGAGTCCTAATTCGACTGTTTGCAAAAAGTTGCTTTTCGGACTAAAATCCGACTTACGATGAAATATTTAAATAAAATATTTAAATATACAATCGAAGAATATGCGAGTTGTTACAAGAAAGATGGTTTGAAATTATTATGGTTTGATGATTGTTTGTGAATGTTGTTTGATAGTTAAATAACCGACTATCAATATGGGCTAATGCGTTGATCGTTTCGAAGGGACCGAGATCGGGATTTATTTCCTGAAAAACCACTTCGATCCGGTTTGTACGTTTTCATAGGGAAGATGAGTTTGGAGTCGAAGATGGAGCAGTGAAGTGCAAGGGCTAGTCGATACTAATCCTGATGGTGATTCCAAAATGGATGTAGTAGGAATAGTGCCTTCGGTTCCGTTCGAACCCGAAACGGACTTGTATGGATGAATGTTTTCAGAACAACATCAGGAGGATGATGAGTATTCTAAGTGATTGTGTTCTAAAAAGGTAACGCATAGCCTCGAGCCTCATCAACCGGGAATGGCTAAAACAGGGGAGGTGCAACAAGGATAAGTGGTTAGCAACCAATTAGGGTAAGGTCATCCCTGTCTAGATGTCTTTTTTTTATTTTGGCTTAGTGGGTGGTTGCTGATCCCAACCTCGATGTGATCTTATTCGAGACTATCCAGTAAGGGATGGTCCGATCTTGTGTTGTAGGGGATTTAGGGTGGATCCTCGGTACTCTGATCTAAGCTAGGTACTGTGATGGGTGGTACCCCAGTAGCCCTGCCATTGTATGGAATCTAATCTCCAATAAGCGCATGTGCGGTTTTGATTGTGCCCAACTATTGCTGAAACGTGAGATGCTAGCATTTCAACTAGAGTCTATTTTACTTTCTATAGACACTATTATCATATCAGACCAATTTAATAAAAATATTTTGGCTATCGTAAGGAAAAACGCGACGTGTTTATTTGTGGCGTGGTCTTACGAGATGCCTTTGATTTTCAAAAGGATTTTGAAAAACTTAATAATCCAATTAAGTGTGTTTTCTCACGCTGGTTTTCCAAACTGACTCGGGTGTTATTTTATTATAATGCTCAGGTCAGACCGTGCATTATAGATACAGGGTAGGATGCTGTGGAGCTCAGGAGATAAGCTGGATGGCGAGACGTATCACTCGTACTTGATGTATATTCTACTGTGTTGTGTGTACTGTGTATTCTGTTTGTGGGACAAGTTAATATAACTATCCAGTGTTTGATTCTAATTGTATTGTACTCTGATAATGTAATTGATATAAAACAGTATAGTTCTTTTTGTATTAAAATCTGTAGTTATCTATTATATATTATTCCGCTACGATTGTGAGATTCTGATGTTGTTTTTCTATTTTTTTCTTCTACCTCTTTCTTCTTTAACCCTAAGGGTTTGTATTTTCGTTCTTTTTGAGTTGATTTGATGGAGATTAGCTTCAACTTAAGGGGTATAGATTTGCGGGTTATTACAGTGGTATTAGAGCTTAGGTTAGCGATAACCTCGGCTATGGTAGGGATTAATCATTAGAGATAGAGTCAGTAGTACTCTAGAATGAGTCTGAGAGTATTAATAGAAATATGGGCATATTTTTTAGTGAATATAAATTGTTTAATATTGTGTTGACTTATCGATTGAGTGTTTATGGACTCTGGTCGGTATGGGAAGTACAACCGTATCGATAGAGGTTTCTAAACTCTTAAATAAGATAAAACGACACAATATTGTTTTAAAATAGGGTAAATGAAATAATTTTACCCAAAATATTTTTGTATATGAAAGAAATAATTTTTAGAAATTATTATTGTAATATATGGATGTTTGGTTGTTAGGGAGTGATAATATTAAATTATAATCACTATTGTGGAGAAATTGAATTCATAACTAAAAGCTATGGAATAAATTCATATACAAATGAGATTTGTAAATGTAAACTATAAATGTGATTTATAATTTGAAATAGAATTCTAGAGAAATATTTGAAAATAAATTGAGACGAAAATTCCAGAGTAATGTTTGAATATGAATTGGATGGATTTGGAATTTAGAATTTTGTGAAAATTTAAATTCATTTGGGTTTGAAAATGGTTTTCAAAAGTTTTGGAGAAATAATAGTATTATTTCAGAAGTATTTTTGAGTTGAGTTTGAAATCTGGTGAGATTTGGAATTTAAAAATATTTGGAAGGGTTTTGAAAGAAATAAAAGCACTAAACTCTTTCGGTCGCTGGAAAATAACTTCGGCGATTACTACAGCATCTTCGATGTTAATTTTCGAGTTTCCAAAGGAGGAATTGCTACCTGAAAGTTTTAAATTGGAATTGTTTGCGAAAGTTGGGTTTGATTTTAGGAATGCAAAGGATTTTGGATATAATTGATTGCAAAGGTGATTTTGAGATGTAAAAGTTTTGGTTTGGTAAAATCGCTTTGATTTTTTTTGAAATGCTTAAGCGATTATTGAAAACTCTGGATTTGGTTTAAATGTTTGGAATGTTTAAGGAATTGTTTAAAAATTCTGGAAGTAAATTGAAAATGTTTATTGGATATAAATGAGTTTGATAACTTGTAAAATTCGAAATCTATAGTATAAAATTTGACTTGAAGGAAGTTAGACAAAGGAAAGTGTGATAATAAAAATAGACTGGCAAGCGAGTTCATTTAAACGAAGAAAAGTAATCAGATTAGTGAATGGAATTTAAGTAAGTGGGAAACTTATAGAAGTTTAAAATTTGAATTAAATTGAAATGTAACAGAATTAACTTTAAATAAAATTCTAAGTAGACTAGACTAAGTAAATGGGCATTGAAATAAAAATTTATTAAGTTGGGAATAAATTTCTGAATAAACAAATTAATTTAATTTACAACTAAATGGAAGTGAAATTTAATATTGAAATTAAATTTAAATTGGTAAGCAAATAGAATTGAAAGCTGAATATTGGGATAAAAATTGAATTGTGTTGAATTATGTGGAATGGGAAGATTAGTCAGGTTGGACTAAATAAAACAAAGTATTGAAATTAAGATTAGTAAATACTAATTGATTCAAATGGGTAAACACATGAATTGAAATTGTATGTTGGATGATATTTAAAATGTGTAAAATATAAAGCGAAGTTATAGAATTAATTCGAAGTAAACCAAAATAATATTTAAAGTTTGGAAATTAAAAAATAATTGAGATTTAAAATAAATTAGTAAGTGGAACTAAGTTAAATAATGATAAGAACCAATTGCGAATGGGAGATAGTTGATAAAATTCAATATTCAAAGTTTGAAGATGAATTGAACTCAATATTTAAAATTGGAAGGTAATTGAATTTAAATGGAATTGTAAAGGTAAAGTGAATAAAATTTGAATATAAACTTCAGTAGTGAAGTAAAAATAAATATAAGGAATATATAAAATATTTATATTGAACTTAAGAAATGAATTGTGAAATTCTTAAGTAAATTTGCTATTGGAAATATACTAAGTTAATCCTTGAATGAAGATTAAGTAAAATGTGAAATGGGATAATTGTGAATAGGGTGTATGGAAATCAAAATAAGTGTGAATAAAAAAGAGAATTGATATAGCTAATAATCAATTGAAATTAATACGTAGGAGGTACGTATATTATTTTATTTGTATGGCGGTTTGATCCAGATTCGAGCATTGAATATCAGAATAGTTATATCGATCCGAGTTAGGATTTTTCGCTCGATTTTCGACGGCGAACCCTGGATAAGGGATTTTGATTGATTCTGGACATTCTCTATCATAGTTTATGGCTATGCAAGGAGAATAACGGTTTCTGATCAAGAAACCAGATCTGAGTCGGCACTAGGAAGTCGGGTGGACGATACTAGTTCGGAAGTGAAATTGTGTGATCGAGTAAGCGATCGGATTTTATATTGCGTACGGATGATATATGTACATCGTACGGGCTTAAGTAAAGCAAATATTGAAAATTTGTAGAGGAATGAATAAAATAACTTTGAATTTTTGATTGGATATTATTGCTAAGTAGGATATATAGGTATTGAAAAGTAAAAGGAAAATTGGGATTTTTTATTTCAGAAGATAAATTAAATGGCTCGGCAAAAGGTATGTGTTTAAATTTCTATATGAAATTTGATGATCTTTTGGTCTAGCCACTTGGTCTTTTGTTTGTTTTTAAAATCTGGAGGCCCGTAAGGGTATTTTGTAGTTGTTCCGAGCTAGCCGCACAAAGGAGACGCTAGCGAAATTTTTAAGAAATTTAGGGAGTTTGAAAAATTTTGAGAAAATTTAGATAATTCAAAATTTGGTTTTAAATTTAAATTTGAATTGGTAAGTAAGTGATATTGTTTGGGGCTTGGGGATAAGTTTGAAAAATTAGAAAGTGGGTTAGTGTGTCTTTGATAAAAAGATTTGTTTTGGCAAGTTGTTAAAACCTATTTGGATTAGGAAATTAGTTAACGGGTTATGGACCATTCTTCTTAACTAGCAATTTCGAGGATGAAATTCTTTTAAGGGGGGAGGAATGTGACGACCCGTAATTTTTTATATTTGAAATTGGAATATTTAATTGATTTTAAATATTCAAAAGTGAATTTTTAACTTGAATTTCAAATATCACCATTTATTGGATAATTAAATTTTGGATTTAAAAATTGGAAATTGGGTAAATTGCTGAATCGGGAATTCTAAGCTGGTTAAAAGTAATTTAAAGGCTTGTGAAATTTACATTGATAATACTGGAGATAATAAAAGTTTTAAAATTGAATTCAGAAGTAATTTGTTTAGTTTTAAAAATTTATCGTTTAAATTGACGTTTAAAAATAGCCTTTCGGGACACGGTCTCGGAATTCGACGAAACTAGTTCATTAGATCTGTAATATTGTATAATTATCGGATTTCAAGTTTTGGAGTGTTTGTAGTTTTCGTGTGAGCGTACAATATATAAACGCACTGAATTTTTATCGAAAATAAATATAATAACTGGGTCCAAAAAGCTATCTTCTCCATACGAATGAATTACGACTCGAAATCTTTTCCATTGTGTTCGAAATAGAGGTATAACATTATAAACGCCTAGCGGCATGCCTTGATAGGATTTTGTGATTTTAAGCTATGTTAATCGAGACAATTTGTATTTAATTAATATATAAATTTATATCTTGGTCAATAGCTGAAATTCCCTACACATCAAAACTTTTCTCTGCAGTTCTGAAGCACTGTAGCCCTGCCTGTATATGCTACCTTCTCTTCAACGTCGTGTCTTGTTCCCCTCCCTCTTCTTTTAAAATACACAAGTACAGATCAAAACTTTAAAAACGAAAACAACCTTCGCTCCTCCTTCTCATTAACTCAGAAAAACAATTTAAAAAAAAGGATTCCGAGCTAATTCGAAATCAAAGAAAAATGGCGAAATGAAATCCAAATAAACGCGAGCTTCCCCCTTCTATTTTTACAGCTCCATTCGCAAAATCCAAAACAAATGAAATCAAAAAAAAGAGAGGGACATCTGTTAATCGAGCACAGGTCGAAGAGGGGAGTCGCGATCGAAGAGTTGCGATATTTTGCTGCAGCGGAGATATGGAAGAGGAGATTTCGTGGAAAGGGTCGAAGTTCTTTGGGGTTCGGCGTTGTCGTCGTTGAGTTTGGAAGGGGCACGTTCTGTGTGCACGATGCATTAGAGCTCGGCATCGATCAGTAATGGCAGCTGCATCGTTCTAGACAGCGACGGCCGCGACCTAATGTGAGCGACGCGAGGCGTAGGGGGTTTTCTTTCATTTAGGACTGAGATCGGTGATGTAGGTCTGCTGTTGTAGGTGAGTACGCGACTGGGTTGGTGGCGTTGGCCAGAGGCGACGGCATAGGGAAAATGGGTTAGGCTTGTTAGCATAAGTGATTGCGATTTGGATAGAGCGAATGCTGTAGAGGGCAAGGTGGTTTGGAGCAGCATCGAGTTCGCCCCATCGCGAACAACAGAATCGTGCTCGATTGAGTGAGGTATAATTTTACTTCTTTCAAATTTAAATATATATATATAGTAGATAAAAGGTTTACAGTAAGGGTCAAGTTATTTCAACAGGAAAAAAAAGATACACATAATTTTTTAAATTTAAATGTATATAGGTTATTATTATAAGTATATATATGTAGTTTCAAAATGAATAAAATAAATAAACCTATACACATTTTTAAATCTACTTGTTTAAATTTAAAATAATATATGGTGGAGATTAATTTACTTGATTAACTTATCTAGTTATTTTAGTCACCAAAATTATTTTATTAAAGAAAAATTAGTTTACAAATTTAATCTTGGTTTACAAATTTAATTAATAAATGGTAATTGGTTATTTGGTTGTTTCGAATATTAATAAATCATATAATGTTATACAAGGTCCGACATCTTGAAGATAACAAGCCGTTGTGGAAATGGGTTACAAATTTCAGTCAAAGGTAAGTTAACCTCACTCATCTGGGTTGTTATTTAAATTGAAATAGTTAAATTTAAATATTTGGTTGGATGATTGAATTGATTGGATGTGGTATAGTAGTATATAGTATATATTGGAGTGATTGATTTCCCGCATTATATAGTGGATGGGGCCCTATGCGTCGTATAATAGCGGATGATATTATATAAAAAACATATACCGTGATATTCCACCTCGAAGTGGAATTGGTATTTTATATCATGCTAACATCTGTGGATGCAGGGAAACATGTTGGAGGGATCCAACTGGATTCCTCAAAATTATTTAGATTGTTCTAATAATTCTGTGTTATGATTATTTGATATTCTGTGATGAATTATATTGATAATTGGAATATTGGATGCTATGGTTTGCTTGAATATATTTCGGTATACTAAGTTATCAAAATATATAGAATCGGATTTTTAAAAGAAATTATAAGAGAGAAATTTGAAGTGGAATAATTATAGAGGTCTGGATAATTGAATTGAAAAAGAATAAAGGTTGGTTTTAAATTCCAATAAATAAAATTCCAAGTATGGGAAAGGAGATTTTTGAATAAATGGGAATAAATAAATTTAAAAAAAAACTTAGGTGATATTAATAGAAGGAATAAAGATTTATTTTTAAATTCAAAATTTAAATGGTTTAGGATGCAATAAAAGGAACTTTTTATGAAATTGGTATTTCCAGTTTAAAATCGTAATAAAGAAGTTAAATTCGGAATTTATGAAATTAAGGGGTTTCGAAATAATATTTATTAAGTAAAGGAATTTATTTTAAAATGCAGTAAATTTTGGAAATCAATTTGAAAATTGATTTAAGTGTTTGAAATTGGAATTTTAAAAGAAGAACGAACCTTTGGAATTTTATAAATTGGGTTTATAAGGTGAAATAAGATATCAGTGGATATTTGGAATTATAAATTTCACGATGGGAATTTATAAAGGAATGAGTAAATTTGATTAAAAATAAATAGTGATTTATTATGAAAAGATGTGAAAGAGAAGTGTATTTCCCTGGATAGCCAAGTACGTTTTCAAAGCAAATTTTTAAGTATAAGTTAAAAGTTTTAAAGTTGTTTTAAAAGTATGTTTTAGAAAATTTATTATTTTTAAATGTTTAAATTTTAAAGTAAGTATTTTTCAAATTTATTTTAGTAGTAATTATTTAAAGGTTAATTGGTATTATGTTTTAAAAAGATAAAAATTTAGTTTTATATTTTATACAGTAGCTTTATTTTAAATATTCTTAAAGTATATATTTTTAAATAAAGTATTAAAGTATTTTTACAATTTAAATGTTTAAAGTATATTTTATAATATAGTGTTTTAAATTATTTTAAAATCTAAAATATTTGTACTTGGTGATTTCAGTGGAAATAGAAAATATTTGGGGAATGTATTCCGTGAGAGAAAGATTGTTTGAAACTGATTTCAAAGGATTGAAATGTGGAAATATATCATGCGAAGATATTTTGAGATTAATAAATAATTTGGGAGAAATTATTATGGCTTGATGATTGTTTGTGAATGTTGTTTGATAGTTAAATAACCGACTATCAATATAGGCCGATGCGCTGATCGTTTCAAAGACACCGTGATCTGGATTTATTTCCCAAAAACCACTTTGATCCGGTTTGTATGTTTTCATAGGGAATACGAGTTTGGAGTCGTAGATGGAACAGTGAAGTGCAAGGGCTAGTCGCTACTAATCCTGACGGTGATTCCAAAATGGATGTAGTAGGAATAGTGCCTTCAGTTCCGTTCGAACCCTCTACGGACTTGTATAGATGAATGTTTTCAGAACATCATGGGGAGGACGATGAGTATTCTATGTGATTGGTGCTAAAAAAGTACTACATAGCCTCGAGCCTTATCAAACGGGAATGGCTAAAACAGTGGAGGTGCAACAAGGTTAAATGGCTAACAACCAATTAGGGTAAGGTCATCCCTGTTTAGATGTCCTTTATTTTCTATTTCATCTTAGTGGGCGGTTGCTGATCCCAACCGCGAGGTGATCTTATTCGGGACTATCCAATAAGGGATGGTTATGGCCTTATGTTGCAGGGGATTTAGGGTGGATCCTCGGTACTCTGATCTAGGCCAGGTACTGTGGCGGGCGGTACCCCAGTAGCCCTGCCATTGTATGGAATCCAATCTCCAATAAGTGCCTGTACGGTTTTGATTGTTCCCAACTATTGCCGAAATGTGAGATGCAAGCATTTCAGCTAGGTTCCATTTTACTTTCTATACACACTATTATAATATCAGACGAATTTGATAAAAATATTTTGGCTATCATAAGGAAAAACCTGACATGTTTATTTGTGGCGTGGTCTTACGAGATGCCTTTGATTTTCAAAAGGATTTTTGAAAACCTTAATAATCGAATTGAGTGTGTTTTCTCACGCTGGTTTTCTAGACTGACTCGAGTGTTATTTTATTATAATGCTCGGGTCAGACCGAGCATTACAGATAGGATAGGATGCTGTGGAGCTTAGGAGATGAGTTGGATGGCGAGACGTATCACTCGTACTTTATGTATATTCTACTGTGTTGTGTGTACTGTGTATTCTGTTTGTGGGACAAGTTAATATAACTGTCCAGTGTTTGATTCTGATTGTATTATACTCTGATAATGTAATTGATAAATAACAATATAGTTCTTTTTGTATTAAAATCTGTAGCTATCTATTATATATTGTTCTGCTGCGACTGTGAGATTCTTATGTTGTTTTTCTATTTTCTTCTTCTACCTCTTTCTTCTTTAACCCTAAGGGTTCGTATTTCCGTCTTTTGAATTGATTTGATGGAGATTAGCATCAACTTAAGGGGTACGGATTTGCGGGTTATTACACGTTCATACCTCAATAGGATCGTCGCTACCATCCTACTTCATTCTGGAATCTCCACTACATACATGGTTGTCAAAGTGGTTTTCAGTATCGACAGAGAGTATGCCCATATTTGATCCCGAACTCTTTAACAACGAAACGTTATTATAACACCATGGTCATTTGTTCAGGATGGATATAGATGACGTCATAGACCGAAACAATTTGATGTGAGGACTCCGGTCAATAGATGGATATGGTACCATAATGATGGTAGTACTGGTAAGTAGCACATGCAGCATTGCTTCGGCATGCGGGATCTGGCCAATCCAATGTTTCTTTTGATGATTCATGATGATTTCGATTTCACCACCTTTTTATGTGTTTTCTACAGCTTTATAGATGTGAGAAAGGCATATATGATTTCTTGATGGATTTTGGTGATTTCGAATTTATGAATTGATACTTGGGATTTCATATGATTTTGGAAGGTTGATTATTTCATGAATGATTGTTAGGAGTTTTCCCTTATGCCTTACTCACTCTTTCTCTTATGTTAAACCCTAGTATATATATATATATATATATATATATATAAATGCAAACCACCTGTAGTGACATGTAGAAGTTATATGTTATCTACTCTAGTAGCTCATATCTGCTTATGTTTCCCTTTAGGCTATAAAGGAAAATTTCCTTTTACCTTATCGTATTTCTTTTTTAACGATAAGATTCAGTTTTCCTAACCCATGTGTTTATCACTCGGGTCAGACCGAGTTGCAGGTTAGGTCGGATATCTATCTTTTCTGCTTGGACCCATTTTGCTTTTTGAGGGGCTCATGACTATGGACTTGGCGACATCATTCGTGTTGTGTCTTTTGTGTCAGCTTATTGTACATATTCTTTTATGGGGACAGAGATGTATTTATACTGTGTGGTTACACGCCACTATGATGTAGGGTATTACATTTGATGTTTGGCTTGTATTAGTATATATATCTGTGGCTGCTGTTATATGATGTGATTGTTATATTTATTGCATTTTCTTTCTAAATAAATCCTATAGCCATGTAGTATCGTATTAGTTAAACATTGAGTATGTCGATCACTTGAGATACACGAAAAAAAAATATGGTAAAAATCGACGTACTTAGTCTTTAGCTAATGCATTAATATTCGGTCGCCCTTAACCAGCCATATTCTCTGCATTAGTAGACGGAATTACTCGTTAATTCTCTTTACTCATGTGGGTCTCGGGGTGGGGCATCACAGCTTGGTATCAGAGCAAGGATTCAGAACGAAATGAAATAAACGTAGAATAGTGAACACGATAAACCATATATCAAGTATAATACCATTGCATATCTCATCCCTTAATCATGCCCAGCATAGTCATATCCCTTTCTCAATTCCTTTGGGGTAGATAGAAAGGAATACGTCTAGGAATGTTAAATGTTATTCCGTAGTATTCCTTAATTACTTCATTTCAATTGCTATATATATATATACCCTGTGAATGATCTTCACTCATTTTTATCTTTCAACAATATCTGGAAGAGGTAGAGCTCGCCCTTCGGCTATGGGACCGTTTAGTGGTTCACCCCGAAGGCATTTACATGTCCACCGATCAGATTCCTGAGCTTCTTGGGAGCACTCAACCTCCCATGCCATTTCTCTCTTCATCTACTCGCAAGTCTGTATTTGTGTGACTATGCAGTGACTTTACTCATCTCGAAGGCAAGCCATTCAAAGGCTCCGAGTCGGTTCTTGATGTGAAAGCCTGGCTTCTCACTTGTGAGCATGTATTCTTACGTATGGAGCTTTCAGATCATCATTGAGTTCTTGTGGCGTCTAGTATGCTATAAGAGTGTGCTTTAGATTGGTACGAGCTTCTTATCGCTGAGGTGGATGAGACTAACCTCACATGGTAGCAATTCCGAGGCAGACTTGAGCTTAAGTTTGTACCCGAGTTTGAAAAGGTTCTTCTTACTCGCCTCTTCATCGAGTTAAAGCAAGGCAACTCTTCAGTTTCAGATTATGTTTCTTCCTTTGAGTCCCTCTCTAAGTATGGGTTGGAGTTCATTAGTACCCCATACAAGAAAAATCTTAAGTTCGTATCCGGACTTAAGAAATATTTGAAGAATTCTTTATTGCTCCAACTCAAGCTTTCTTTTGAAGAGTTAGTTGATGTCGCTCTCCATCCCGAGATAGTTGAGAATGAGAAGGATAGTGACGGTGAGAGTGGTGTTCAGTCTAATCCAATGAAGAAGAAGTTTCCTTTTCGTAACCTAAGTTCTTTCCTTCCAAGAAAAAGAAGCAAGTCGGATCTTCTTCTCAATCTCAAGCCCCTCCTCAAGCTAAGCCTTTTGCTTGCTACAATTGTGAATCTCCTAACCATCCAATTCGAGAATGTCCTAAGCCCAAGAGATGTAACTACCGTAAAGCTGAAGGACATTCGATTTCTTCTTGTCCTAAGAAGAATAGAGGTTCTCGTCCGGTGAATCTCAATGTAGCAACTTCTAGTGATGCGACTCAGTCGAAGGGTACATTTTCTTCCATGTTAGAGGGTTCCATTGTTTTCCATGATCGATCGATTAGAATGCTCTTTGATACGGGTGCATCACACTCATTCATATCGAAGAAACTCGTGGATGCCTGTTCTTTGGATGTTTCTTGCATGCTTACTTCTTTGAGGATTGCAAATCCGATCGGGGGGTCCGCAACCCTTAGCTTATATTGTGATAATGTTGAGGTTCTTCTTTGTGGATTCTCTTTCCATGCAAATCTGCACGTGATTCCTTCGCTTGACTTTGATGTAATATTTTGTATGGATTGGCTAGTTCGATATGATGCTAGGATTCTTTGTTCTTACAGAGTCATTTATCTCTGCCATCCAGACTCTCCTTCGCAGTTATCTCTTATGCTTTGGGGTATAGATTGTGATTCCGTAACATCCTTTTATGCTTATGATTCTCAAGACAATGAGGATGATGTGTCTCGAATTCCGATCGTTTGTGACTTCATTGATATTTTTGAGCTTGTTTCGGAATTGCCACCCAAGCGGGCCATAGAGTTTCGTATTGACCTCATCCCTGGTGTGCAACAAGTTAGTCATCCTCCCACGAGGATGTCTACTAAGCAGAACGAGGAACTTAAGAAGCAACACCTCGAGCTCGAAGCTAAGCACTTCATTATTTAGGCTAAGTATTTAATTTTGGGCTAATGGGTTGAATCCAAACCCAAACCCACTTGGGATGAGGCTATGGAGAAATGAGAAGTACGTACAGATACTTCTCTTCCTTCTCATCTTCTCAAAACAGAAGAAAACTCCAGTAACTCAATAATGGCCTCCATGCTAAATTTTTTTTAATCTCTTAATTAAATTCGCAAAATCTAGAGTTTCTCTTGCTAAAAACATAATTTAAGGTAATCTCCTACCTCACTAATCTCTTACTCATGAAAAATCTCAGGTTCAGTTACTGTAAGTTTTTTTTTGATGATTTTTCTTCTTGCATGTTCTTGTTTTAGCTTCTATAGGTCCTCCTAGCTCCAATTCTCGCTGAAAGTCTCCATTTTGCAACCAAAATCATCATTTTTTGCCGCTAATAGTAAGTGAAAACTTGCAGCAAACCATAAGCAAATAAAATACTTCGCTGTGTAAAAGTTTGGTACTGTGATGTTTTGTTTTTGATCTTTTTGATATGTTTATCCGGATGAAATAGTGCCAATTTCATTTGCCCATATCTTGTTCATCCGGCTTCGGATTACTGTCAAACTTGTTCAATTTGTAGAACATTTGTTAGAGTTCATTTCTGCAAAATTTTATCGAGTTTCAAGTCCGTTTGGACCTCCTTGTTAGCTGTCAAAGTTGCAAAACCGAGAGGGTATTTGCACAGAAAATAATAATAGTGCTCTATTGGCTGAATAGTATTTCTAGCATAACTTTTGCGTTTCAAATCAGAATTTAGAAATTTTAGATGTTCTATAATCCTTGTGAAATATTCCACAGCTTTACTGTTTTCGGTTTTGAATGATTTTGAGATCTACATAGTGGAAAACTGACTTTTTTATCGCTGGCCAGTGTTGATAGACAGTGCACATAAATTTTTTCTAAGTAGTATTTCGCTCATAACTTATTTGTTACTGTTCAAAATATCAATATTTTTGTAGTGCTGGAAACCTTAGGATGTAGGCTACAACTTTCATGTTTTAAGTTTTGTATGATTTCGAAGTTTACAGGGTGGAAAATTGACGTTTTTACTGCTGGCCGTCATTGACAGCCATAATATTTATATATTTGTCCTATTTCGACGGTTTCATTTGCATTCTTTTGCAAAAAAAATTATATGAAATTTTGATGCTAATATTTGATCATTTTTTTTCAGAAATGGACTAATCAATTTAGGATGAGATTTGAATTTAAATTAATTTAAATTCGATTTAAATTTGAATATCGGTTTAGTCCGATTAAATTGCAAATTGATGTTTTCCTGAGTTTTAAAAATTCAAAAAAATTCCATAAAATCTTCTAAAATCATGGTTTGTGTAATAAATGTTTTTATATATTTTCTATAGGTTTTTAAACAATCATTCTTTATTTTCTAGGCTTTCAAAAATCATTAAAAATTCTTTTAAATGATGAGTTTTCTCTCAAAATCATTTAGATAAATTTCTAGAAATTGTTTTAAAATCCCGTTTTCTCTAGTAAAATCTTTTATTAATAGTTTTATTTATTTTAATCACTTTGATGCTATTCGGACGTATGAGGAAGTAAATTAAACGGTTTAGTAAAATTACGAGGTAAGGGACTCGTGAGTTTACTTTATCGATTAATTTCGGACTTGTACGATCGAAACAACTTTTGGGAATTGTTTGAATTCCTCTTTGATGACAACCACCTCATGGTATGTTTTTGATGTATTTAAATCCTAATTGGGGCATTATTCCATATCGATTTATTTGGTTGGAATAAATATAATCCGAGAACTCATAAATAGGAGTATATTCGATGATGGGCTATATTGATGGAGATGCTCTCGCCGATGACATGAGGCGATTCTTATGATGATTTAGATGTTTTTCATAGTGTGGCATCGACTAGCGGCTAGAAAACAGCTAAGTGAGAACGTGCGGTATGGGACGTACGTTACCACTTTCTGAGTTACTATCCGAGGGTTTCTGACACATTCTAGAAGGACTACCAGTACTTTAAGTCCCGATCGGGTCAAGCAATGTTTGGCTCGATCACTGTGATGGCGGGGGCTCAACGGACACCGATTGGAGTGAAGTCTCCAATCACTATGATGGCGGGTGTTCGGGATGGATATAGATGACGTCATAGACCGGAACAATTTGATGTGAGGACTCTGGTCAATAGATGGATATGGTACCATAATGATGGTAGTACTAGTAAGTAGCACGTGCAGCATTGCTTCGGCATGCGGGATCTGGCCAATCCAAGGTTTCTTTTGATGATTCATGATGATTTCGATTTCACCACCTTTTTATGTGTTTTCTACAGCTTTATAGATGTGAGAAAGGCATATATGATTTCTTGATGGATTTTGGTGATTTCGAATTTATGAATCGATACTTGGGATTTCATATGATTTTGGAAGGTTGATTATTTCATGAATGATTGTTAGGAGTTTTCCCTTATACCTTACTCACTCTTTCTCTTATGTTAAACCTTAGTGTGTATATATATATATATATATAAAGGAAAACCACCTATAGTGACATGTAGAAGTTATATGTTATCTACTCTAGTAGCTCATATCTGCTTATGTTTCCCTTTAGGCTATAAAGGAAAATTTCCTTTTACCTTATCGTATTTCTTTTCTAATGATAAGATTCAGTTTTCCTGACCCGTGTGTTTATCACTCGGGTCAGACCGAGTTGCAGGTTAGGTCGGATATCTATCTTTTGTGCTTGGACCCATTTTGCTTTTTGAGGGGCTCTTGACTATGGACTTGGCGACATCTTCCGTGTTGTGTCTTTTGTGTCAGCTTATTGTACATATTCTTTTATGGGGACAGAGATGTATTTATATTGTGTGGTTACAAGCCACTATGATGTAGGGTATTACATTTGATGTTTGGCTTGTATTAGTATATATATCCGTGGCTGTTGTTCTGTGATGTGATTGTTATATTTATTGCATTTTCTTTCTGAATAGATCCTATAGCCGTGTAGTATCGTATTAGTTAAACATTGAGTATGTCGATCACTTGAGATACACGGAAAAAAAATACATATGGTAAAAATCGACGTACTTAGTCTTTAAATAATGCATTTCTATTCGGTCGCCCTTAACCAGCCCTATTCTCTGCATTAGTAGATGGAATTACTCAATAATTCTCTTTACTCATGTGGGTCTCGGGGTGGGGCATCACATCTTTATACTTAAAACCAAAATATCATTTTCCTTTCAAAAACCATATCAAAATGATATCATTTCAAAACCCAAATCAATAGGATATCATAGTCAAAACCAAATCAATAGGATATCATATTCATTTCAAATATATTCACTTCCAAAAATCATAGTATTTTCAAAGTTATAATACTTTCGAAACCAAAACACCTGAAATCATAATACTTTGAAAACCATAACATTTAAAATAATAATACTTTGAATTCATAGCACTTCCCTTAACCATTTAGATATTAATAATAGTAAAATAAAATAGCTTATAAAAATAGAATAGTTTATATAAATAATTATAAGTTAAAAATAGATTATATTAAAATAATTAGTGTAATAAAATAGTTTAAATTGAAAATGATTTATATTAAAATAGTTTATATTAAAATAATTTATAAAGTAAAATATATAAATAGTTTAAATATAATTTAAAAATACTTTATATAATAAAATAGCTTACTCAAATTTCACCAATCGATTCAAATCTACTTGAATTCAAATCAACTTGAATTAAAATTCAAATTTAATCAAATTCAATTCATCAATTTCAATTCAACTAAACCATTTCAAATTGTATCGATTTCAAATACCGATTTGAACCACAAATAAACCTTTTTAATTTCAATATATTTCAAAGCATTAAATATTCAACGTTTCGAAACTAAATTCGATAATTTCATATATATATATATATATATATATATATATATCAAATTCACTTTACCATTATTTAGTTTTGAAATATTTACTTAATCAATTTCAATAATCATCAAAATACAACTTAAATTTGCAAATTTTAAATAAACATGATATCCATATAAATTTAAAATATTCATTTAAGTCACTTTTAATCAAATTCAAGTTATAAACATATATTTAAAAAATTTAATAAATTTCAAATCGACTTATTTAAGTATAATTCATAAATAAATAAAATTTCAAATCAATTTCATATTTATCTTTCCAACCTGAATATTATAAACTCTATATTTAAAAATATGGATATTAAATGAATACTTAAAAATATTATATATCAACTTTATTAAATCAACTTTATTAAATCAACTTTAATAAATCTTTAAAATCAATATTTATTAAAAACCATATATTTCTTTTCAATCCATAGAAATCACTTTCAAAATATTTATATATAGACCGGTAGTGTCTGTATATAATTTTCTATCCCATGGTCAAGTGATACAGATATTTATCATTTCAATTCGAAATTTAAATATATATACGGGTATATATCATTTCAACCCGCAATCCCAAATTCAATTCAAATGAAAATCGCTTGGGTTTATCATTTCAACCCATAACGATTTTCTCCTATTCTACACATCGTTCGGGTATGTATCATTTCAACCCATAGTGAATTCTATACTAACAAGGAACTTGCAGTGTGATAATAGAAATGATAATAATATAACTGGCATATATCATCAATATAAATAATAGATAATGGTGTCAGGTGTCATGTAACGACCCATATTTTTACGGTCGAAAGATTTCAGAACGATTGTCATTAGGTCATTAGTGTTGTTGAGTCGACCGGAGTTTAAGTCGTGTAAAAACTTAGGTCGTGTAGAAGATAAGTCGTCCGGAGTTAGGTCGTGTAGTAGGTTAAGTCGTGGAGCGACTTAAGGGAGTTGGCGACCTAAGGGGTTTAGCGACCTAAGGGGTTAGGTCGTGTGATAGTTAGGTCGTGTTATAGTTTAGGTCGGTCGAGCGACCTAAGGGAGTTAGTGGTAGCAGTTGGCGACTTAAGAGGTTTGGCGACCTAGGGGTTGAGTGAGTTAACGACCTAAGGAAATTAGGTCGTGGATGACTTAAGGTAACTAGGTCATTCGAGCGACTTTAGGATTATGGGATAGGTCATAGACGACTTATGTTAGGTCGCGTGGGTGCTTAAGTCGTTAGGTCGGCATCCCAGTTAGGTAGGCATCTCAGTTAGGTCGTGTAGCCTTAAGTCGCTAAGTCGCGAAGGTCTTGAGTCGTTAGATCGCTAAGTCGTGTTCTAGTTAGGTCGGTTGAGTCTTAGGTTGTGCCTAAGTGTTAGATCGTGTGTGTTAGGTCGCGACTTTTGTTAAGTCGCTAAGCCGCATCTCTGTAAGGTCGTAGGTCGGGGAATCTGTTAGGTCGTAGGTCGGGGAATCTTTTAGGTCGTAGGTCGGGGATCTTTTAGGTCGTAGACGACCTAAGGGGGCAGACGACCTAAGGATTTCCAGCCTATAAATACACGTCCTTGCCTCACTTTTTGGGATCCGTATTTTGAAGCGACGAAGTGCTGCTATTTTGAGAGATCGAGTTCTACACTTCTTCAGTTCTTTTCTCCACTCTAATCTTGTGATTCCTTCCATCCAAATCGAAGATCAAATCGAAGATCCAAGAGCTTAGATTGAAGATCTTCATCCATCGAAGAGAGATTTCATCGTTTGAAGCGGAATTTTGGTGGATCGAGTTAGATCCTTCGCTGTCCAGATCTAAAGTGTATTGCTTTTGAAGTGTTTAGGTGATTCGGTGAGTGGTGGTTATCTCTCACACGGATCCAAAGGAGTATATCGGATTGGTTGTTTGATTTTTTGTTAAAATAGTGATTCCCATGCATTTTCATAAACTTAGTATAGATCCATTGTTCATGATGATTTGACATCCATTTTACTACATGTTAATCTATGCAAGTTCATTCATCAAGTTCTAGAGATATTGCTCATGTTTCATGCTTGTTAGATTTGGACTCTTTATTTACAAAATTGCCATTTTAGTTATAATTTCTTTTAGATCTTGTTTGTATGATTGATTACTTGGATTAATGATTGGTTTGATTGATTAGTTGATTAGTTGTTGGATTTGACAAGATGGTCGAAGATGATTCAAAAGCTAAGGGAAAGGCTCTTGGATTAAAAAAGCTGCTCGTGGCATATGTGGCAGATGATGAAGCTCATATGGATAGATCTGATGATGATGTTGAGATGAGGCTTTGCTATGATGAGATGAAGCATGGCATGATGTGAGATAGCCTTGGTTTAATCCAGATGAGATCATTCCAAGCATGTTGATGACTCGGTGAAACGTTCGAGTTTGAGGATAATGGTTGGCTCGAGAGGCGCTTGAGCTAGTATGAGAATAGTCGTCGAGGAGGATGACTAGGAGGCTGAGATTTTATCGTTGTTGAAGGTTCTAGTAGGCTCAAAGCAAGAGTACGCTGGGCAGATTCGATAGTCCCAAAAGACTACGATTGGTGGTCGAGTACTCTGGGCAGATTCGATAGTCCTAGGCATGGGCTGCGACGACGTGCAGAGTTCTGTCTAGAACCGGGGTTACCATTGGCCCTTGACGGACGGCTCAAATAATGTGTCGGTCATTCAATTAATGGTGGTATCGAAGCAATGATAACAGTGATAGCTAGAGTCATGGATGTTGGTTGTATCATCATTCGGTCTCAAAAGCGATATTTTCTAGGTGCTTATCTGATCTTGGTTTAGGCCTTGGGAGTTTGTACTTGGAAAACATCGCCCTTGACTCGAGTGATAATTGCTTTACTTTAAATGTCTGATTTGCTATGTTTATTTCTGCTTAGTGTGTTTGGGGGCTATCACTATAGAAAGAGGTGGAGTGGGAGGGTTGGATTCCTATTCCTTTTACCTTTATGCTCTTTTGGTATGTTGTTAGTTAATTTATCGCTCACTAAGACTGTTTTCTGACTCAAGGTTTTATGTTTAACTCTTATTACCTTGGGCTGTTCATCTATTTTGGGATGGGCAGACTAGGTAGCAGGTGACAAGTGATGTTCTTAGTGACCGACGATGCTGATGACGAAGACGAGCTGGAGGCTTGCGTATTAGTTTCTTACTATATGTACTGGTTGTTCCGCTGCTTGTATATTCTCTGAGTGATATGTAGTGAGGCTTGTTGTATTGACTATTCAGATGTTTGTATTCAACTATTATGAAGCTTAATTGATGAGATTCTATTTTGTGATGCTTCACTATATATATTCTCTATTGTATTTTATCCATGCGCTGTGAGTAATACGATAGATTCTGTTGTTTTAACTTACCTTGGCGATCGTCAGTGGCTGCCTGGCACACCTTATAGCGCACTATTTTCCTTGTTCAGTGCAGGGGTCATGGGCGGTTGTCACATTTGGTATCAAAGCTTTGGTTAATCGATTTTACGCAACGCTCGCTGACGTAACTACGTATGAGAGACGTAATTGTATTTTGATGGATGATTACTATATATAATATAGTAGCTTAGAAGGATTTGAGTCCTTTATGCAGTTGTTCTCAAGGTGTATTAATCGTTCCTTTATAGATATTAAGAATGAGTCGAAGAGGGAGACCAGCTGCTAGGGAAGGTCGTGCTACTGAGGGAGCTGCTGATTATGATGCTATGTTCGAGGCTATGATGACTTCGATCATGAGAAGGATGCCAGCTCCGGGGCCAGCAGTAGATGTTGGAGTTCAAGTTCAAGCTCCAAAAGTGGTGGATTTTGCTAAGCTGTGTAAAGACTATACTGCTCTTGGAGGAAAGGTTTTCATGGGAACAGAGTCAACTATTGAAGTCTAGAGGTGGATAGATGCTTGTAGAAGGATCTTTGGTGACTTGGGAATCGAGGATGTAACCAAAAGGAAGCTTGTGTGAAGACAGCTTCAAGGAAGAGCTTTTGATTGGTGGAACTCTATCACCATTGATACTCTGGAGGAAGAAATTACTTAGGAGAAATTCCAAGCCAGATTTGAAGCTAAGTTCATTTCTACAGCTCAGAAATCTGTTCTGTTTAAGAAGTTTGTGGAGCTCAAGCAAGATGGAAGACCAGTTCTTGAGTATGTTTCTGAGTTTGAAGCCTTGTCCAAGTATGCCCGGTCGTATATTGAATCTCCTTATCAGAAGAACGAGAAGTTTGTGACAAGCTTGGACTTTTATCTCGGGAGGTAGTTGGTGGATCATCTGGACGATCCATTTGAGAAGCTTGTAGAGAAGGCTCTCAGGCACGAGAATCTGTTTCCTAAAGAATGATCTGTTGTTGCTGTGACCAAGGAGGAGTCTAAACCACATCAAGGTGGAAACAAGAAGAGGAAGCAGCAGCAGCAAAAGGGTAAGGATGGCCAGAAGAAGCCGAAGGGCGAGGTGAAGAGAAAGGAAAGAGTGTGGTGGTTCAAGGTACTCTTTCCATATGTGGTGTTCCAGTTAGAGTGTTATTCGATACTAGGGCGTCACATTCTTTTGTTTGTAATGAACTGGTAAGCCGGTTGGGTTTAGAACCGGATATCGTTGATAGGCCATTGGTTATGACTAATCCAGTTGGGGATTCGTCTTGTCTGAGTATGCTATGCCGTGGTCTGATTGTATCGAGTCATGATTGCCCTTTTGTTTGTGATTGTTTTGTTCTGAACATTGCGGGGTTCGGAATTATTTTGGGTATGGACTGGCTTAGGAAGTATGCGACAAAGGTTGATTGTGAAAGGTTGGAGGTGACAGTCGAGAATGTGGAGGGGCGAAAGGTTGTGATACGATGTAAGCATGAGGAAGGCATCTTCATGAGGTTCATGTATTCGTTGGTTGTTCCACGGGATGGACTGTCATCGGTGCCAATCGCTAATGGATTTGAGGATGTCTTTGATGAGGTCAAAGGGTTACCACCGCATAGAGAGATCGAGTTTCGTATCGATTTAGTTGAAGGAGCCAGACCTGTTGGGATGCCTCTTAGGCGGATGGCGCCTAGGGAACAGCAAGAGTTGAGGGTGCAATTTGACGATCTTTTATAGAAAGGATTCATTCAACGTAGTGTGTCCGAATGGGGTGCACCAGTTGTGTTTGTAACCAAAGCGGATGGATCGTTGAGGTTGTGTGTGGATTATCGTGACCTGAATAAAGTGACTAAGAAGAACAAGTATCCATTGCCGAGAATAGATGACTTGTTTGATCAGCTTCACGAAGCTAAGGTGTTTTCTCAGATGGATTTGGCAATGGGATTTCACCAGTTAAAAGTGGCAAAGGATAGTGTGCCGAAGACTGCTTTCAGGACACCATCCGGTTTCTTTGAGTGGCTGGTAATGCCGTTTGGATTGACCAATGCACAAGCATATTTTGTGGATCTTATGAATAGAGTGTTCAGAGATCGGTTGAACAAGTTCGTACTAGTGTTCGTGGATGATATTTTGATTTATTCCAGAACTGAAGAAGAGCACAAGACGCACTTGAGTATTGTTTTGGAAATCTTACGGAAACATGAGCTGAGGGCTAAGTTTTCGAAGTGTCACTTCTGGAAGAGCGCAGTGAGGTTCTTAGGCCATATTATCTTTGGAAATGGAATAGCGGTTGATCCCGCTAAGGTGGCAGCAATCCATGATTGGGGTAGACCTAAGAATGCATCTGATGTGAGAAGTTTTCTTGGATTAGCATGGTACTATCGCCGATTTATCAAAGACTTTTCCAAGGTGGCTGCACCATTAACAGGATTGACGAAAAAGAATCGAGTATTCAGATGGGATGCTAAGTGTGAGCAAGCTTTTGAAATCCTGAAAGAGCTACTGACAAGTGCTCCTGTTTTGACTATTCCAAGTGGAAATGAAGAGATGGTGGTTTACACTGATGCATGTGGTACTAGACTTGGAGCAGTGCTAATGCAGAAGAATAGAGTTGTTGCGTATGTAAGTCGACAACTGAAGCCACATGAAAGGAATTATCCGACTCATGATTTGGAGTTGGCAGCGATTGTATTTGCTTTGAAGATGTGGAGACATTACCTATTGGGAGTTCGATTCGAGTTGTTTACAGATCATAAGTCGTTGAAGTATCTTTTCTCCCAAAAGGATTTGAATCTTCGGCAGCAACGATGGCTAGAGTTTTTGGCATCTTATGATTTTAGTATAGCCTATACTCCAGGAAAGGGTAACGCAATGGCAGATGCGTTAAGTCGAAGACATGCAGGATTGGGAGCCATGTTTTCAGAATGGAAGAGTCTCGAGTATTTAGCTGGATTTTACTTCAGGCCCAGATGTGAATTGGAACATGAGATGTTGGCAAACTTATCGATAAGACCGACTCTTGTCGAAAGAATTGGCGAGAGCCAAAAGAGAGACGATAAGCTTGTCAAGATTATCCATGATTTGGAATCTGAATTGGACCCAGAAAAGGATAAAGGATTCGAGGTCGATCGAGAGGGTTGGCTTCGGAAGCAAGGACGACTAGTTGTTCCCGATATAGATGAATTGAGAAATGAAGTTCTGAAGGAAAGTCATCACTCGTAGTTGACAATTCATCCAGGTGGAAATAAGATGTATCGGGATATGAAGAGATCCTATTACTGGGAAGGTATGAAGAAGGATGTTGGAAATTTTATTTCCAAGTGCATGAACTGCCAGTTGGTAAAAGCCGAACAGAAGAAGCCAAGTGGATTGCTTCAGCCATTAGAAGTTCTTACATGGAAGTGGGAGCAAATATCGATGGATTTTATCGATGGGTTACCAAGAACCAGAACGGGAAATGAAGGGATTTGGGTCATCGTAGATCGTTTGACTAAGAGCGCAAGACTCATTCATTTTCGATCAACTAGGACTGCATCGAAGTTGGCTGAGTTGTATGTTAAGTGGATAGTTCGATTCCATGGTATTCCGAAGAGTATAGTGAGCGATTGAGACCCATTGTTCACTAGTGGATTTTGGAAGAGCTTTCAGGAAGTTTTGGGGACCGAGTTATGTTTGAGTACAGCTTATCATCCTCAAACAGATGGTTAGACCGAGAGAGTCAACCGAGTTTTGGAAGATCTCCTTAGAGCTTGTGTTTTAGATTTCGGAGGATCATGGGAAGATCACCTTCATTTGGTGGAATTTTCGTATAATAACAGTTACCAGTCAAGCATCGGTATGGCACCGTATGAGGCGTTGTATGGAAGACCGTGTAACTCTCCGACATGTTGGTTAGAAACAGGAGAAAAGCTGATACTTGGGCCAGAAATGATTAGACAGACTTCGGATTGCATAGAGATCATTCGGCAATGAATGAAGACAGCCCAAGACCGACAGAAAAGTTATGCCGATAAGCGTCGTAAGGATTTGGAATTCGACGTAGGTGATATGGTTTCTGTGAAGATTTCTCCACTAAAGAATATTATTCGATTTGGGAAGAAAGGAAAATTGACTCCGAGATTTGTTGGACCATTCTTGATCATCGAGCGAATTGGAAAGCTCACCTATAAATTGGAGTTACCAGAAAAGATGTCGGGTGTGCACAATGTTTTTCATGTTTCATATCTACGGAAGTATGTGCACGACTCGAATACATTGGTTTCTGCTGATAGTTGTGAAGATTTTGAGATTGATCCAGTCGATAAGAGACCTCGTAAGCCGCTTCGTGTTGTGGAAACTGACACGAAACAGCTTAGGAGGAAGGTAGTTAAGTTGCTCAAGATACAATGGAGTGATGATGTTAACGACTGTACATGGGAGGAGGAAGAGAGGATGAAGGCAGCTCATCCTGAACTCTTCGAGGTATGACCATAAGGTGTCGTGTCATCTCACGACATTGTAACTTGTTCTAGTTTTAGAATTATGCATGCTAGGCTAGAATTGGATGCATGGTTTTTTGATTGCTATGGATGGTAGGCATGCAGAATAGTTTTTGATTGCTCTTGTTTATTTGGAATTTTGGGGGCGAAATTCCTAAGGGGGAGTGAATGTAACGACCCGTATTTTTACGGATCGAAAGATTTCAGAACGGTTGTCATTAGGTCATTAGTGTTGTTGAGTCGACCGGAGTTTAAGTCGTGTAAAAACTTAGGTCGTGTAGAAGATAAGTCGTCCGGAGTTAGGTCGTGTAGTAGGTTAGGTCGTGGAGCGACTTAAGGGAGTTGGCGACCTAAGGGGTTTAGAGACCTAAGGGGTTAGGTCGTGTGATAGTTTAGATCGGTCGAGCGACCTAAGGGAGTTAGTGGTAGTAGTTGGCGACTTAAGAGGTTTGGCGACCTAGGGGTTGAGTGAGTTAACGACCTAAGGAAGTTAGGTCGTGGACGACTTAAGGTAGCTAGGTCGTTCGAGCGACTTAAGGATTATGGGATAGGTCATAGACGACTTATGTTCGGTCACGGTGGGTGCTTAAGTCATTAGGTCGGCATCTCAGTTCGGTCGTGTAGCGTTAAGTCACTAAGTCACGAAGGTCTTGAGTCGTTAGATCGCTAAGTCGTGTTCCAGTTAGGTCGGTTGAGTCTTAGGTCGTGCCTAAGTGCTAGATCGTGTGTGTTAGGTCGCGACTTTTGTTAAGTCGCTAAGCCGCATCTCTGTTAGGTCGTAGGTCGGGGAATCTGTTAGGTCATATGTCGGGGAATCTGTTATGTCGTAGGTCGGGGATCTTTTAGGTCGTAGACGACCTAAGGGGGCAGACGACCTAAGGATTTCCAGCCTATAAATACACGTCCTTGCCTAACTTTTTGGTATCCGGATTTTGAAGCGACGAAGTGCTGCTATTCTGAGAGCTCGAGTTCTACACTTCTTCACTTCTTTTCTCCACTCTAATCTTGTGATTCCTTCCTTCCAAATCGAAGATCAAATCGAAGATCCAAGAGCTTAGATTGAAGATCTTCATCCATCGAAGAGAGATTTCATCGTTTGAAGTGGAATTTTGGCGGATCGAGTTAGATCCTTCGCTGTCCAGATCAAAAGTGTATTGCTTTTGAAGTGTTTAGGTGATTCGGTGAGTGGTGGTTATCTCTCACATGGATCCAAAGGAGTATATCGGATTGGTGGTTTGATTTTGTGTTAAAATAGTGATTCCCATGCATTTTCATAAACTTAAGTATAGATCGATTGTTCATGATGATTTGACATCCATTTTACTACATGTTAATCTATGCAAGTTCAATCATCAAGTTCTAGAGATATTGCTCATGTTTCATACTAGTTAGATTTGGACTCTTTATTTACAAAATTGCCATTTTAGTTATAATTGCTTTTAGATCTTGTTTGTATGATTGATTACTTGGATTAATGATTGGTTTGATTGATTAGTTGATTAGTTGTTGGATTTAGACAAGATGGTTGAAGATGATTCAAAAGCTAAGGGAAAGGCTCTTGGATTGAAAAAGCTGCTCATGGCATATGTGGCGGATGATGAAGCTCATATGGATAGATCTGATGATGATGTTGAGATGAGGCTTTGCTATGATGAGATGAAGCGAGGCATGATGTGAGATAGCCTTGGTTTAATCCAGACGAGATCATTCCAAGCATGTTGATGACTCGGTGAAACGTTCGAGTTTGAGGATAATGGTTGGCTCGAGAGGCGCTTGAACTAGTATGAGAATAGTCATCGAGGAGGATGACTAGGAGGCTAAGATTTCATCGTTGTTGAAGGTTCTAGCAGGCTAAAAGCAAGAGTACGCTGGGCAGATTCGATAGTCCACTAGTACAAAACTGGTCATTTGTGTCGGTTGTGTAACCCCTGTTGTGTCAGTTTTACAACCGACTCAAATGAAGACGACACAAAAGACATTTTTATGTTGTGTCGGTTGTACAACCGACACAAATATCAATTATTTGTGTCGGTTGGTAATAGAGAACCGACACAAAACTATGAACAGTTGTGTCGGTCTTTCTAATAGGACCGACACAAATCAGCTTGTATAGTGAAGCAAACCGCCGTTTATTGTGTCGGTCCTTTAAGAAAAACCTTTTCAACCGACACAATTGATATACAATTGTATCGGTTCCCTTTGAAGTAACAGCCGACACAAGTTATATCTGAAGCAAAAAAAATATATTATTACCGTTTAAGATTATAAAAACAGTATGAAATTGAATTTTAATTTTTTATAAACGAACGTTACTATGAACTGATTGAACAAAAAATATAATTATATTATCCATCAACATAATTCTTGTTTATAGAACAAAATAGAATATAATCTATCACAAACATAACGTACATAACAAAATACCAACGTACGTTACAAAAGATCAGCGTACACAACAAAAAACAACTACATCCAATTATACATGATATAACTAGCTAAATTTTGGATTGTACAACCCACACATACATTTCTTCCCCTGCCACTTCACAAAACTGCACTCATCACCACTGTTCAACTGTGCTACTGCTCTCTGCTCAACCTCTCTGCCAAATACTTCAACTACAACATCACGTTCCCCATTGCAAGCCTTCAATCCAACCAGTTCACCCATCATAGTACCCACAAGCACAAACCACCATTCCCACTACCTTCTCACCTCTGTCAACAGTTCAACTTCACCCATACAAACCATTACTTATACAAACTTCAACCAAACTTCACAACTGCCACTGTCCACAATCCTCTACATCACAACTGTACAGGCCATCTTCGACACTACCTAATTGCTTTCTGACCACATCATTTCACACTTTTGCCTTCACATCACACATTCAACATCACACTGAGCCGAACTACTCTACCACCATACCCACTTCTACTACAACACTCACTATACACTTTATTTCACGCACCCACTATACAACCATTCATCTTCATCCTGCCAAATTACTGTCAAGTTCCAACCATTCAACCACCTGCACAGTGATACAACATCATCAACCTACTGCTGCATTTACATTTCCATCCACATCCATCTCTTTATATCACTGCTACTCCTCTGTGCATATAAGTCTTTCCCTACAACTACCTCTAACCACACTAGTGAAGTGTGCACACACCCCCAACCTTAACATCAGACCACCACAAACCAGAACTCTTCCATTTCCAAACTTCCAGCCATAACAATCAAATACATTTGGTGGTCAGATGTATTGTAGTTCTCATGTTATAATCAAGCAAGCAGTAACATATAATATCATCTTCTTGTAATAGTGAACCTGCAAGATGCAAGAAAAAGGAAATTGATCAGGTGCAAGTATAATCATACATAGAGCAGTAGCATAATAATAATTTGCAATTGCTTAAATAAATATTAACCTTCAGTAGTTTTTGAGACATTCTGCCAAATAAGAAATTCGGCAAACATCCAGATTGAACCCACTGAAGAAGAAGAAAGCAACTGTACTGCAAAAATTCTAGGCTATGGATAAAATTTACCTCCAAATTCATAATACGTAATTAATACAAGCCTACTCAATCAGCAGAAGATGTACACATCACAAATAGTATTACATCTACATGCAAGCTATACCGTCGTAGGAAGTAAATCACGAAAGTATTCCAAACCGATGCTTAATGTTGACACTGAAAAATTAAACTATTTTTAAACCCATTTTCAAGCACTACAGGTTGAAATGTATACATTAAAAGATAAAATTTGAAATATGTACCAAAATTGCTCCTTCTGTTTGTGGATTTTCTCCCCTCTAAGAGTTCTTTTTTTCTTCTTTTCCACTGCACAACACAATCACAAAGAGATTAACACTTTGTCGCAAAAGAAAAGGGATCTATTGGAGGAAGAAAAAGGTAATGATCTGAAGAACTTGTAAATTTAACATCTCCCAATTTTATTTTAAAAGAAGAAATTTCATGAATCCATCATAACTTGGTATACAAAGAAGAATCATAGATTTAATTACTTCACAAATTAAATAATATTGAAAAAGATGTTGATTTAATACTTGTTGCACCATCAATTGGATTTCAAGCAACTAAGATTTTGTTAATTTTCTCAGATCCTGAAACAAATCACTACATATAATTGTAGCTCATATGCTAGTATTAAGAGAATAAATCATAAAGACCATATTTGCAGGCTCGACAAAGAGGACAGCCTACCAAGTACATGGACTGGGGCAAACCCACTGGGCTTTGGTAAAAGAATAAAATGATAATGATTATAACAAGTCTTATTTGTGAAATGCGCCCCGTGTTATTTTTTTTTTAAAAAAATCCACCTCATCGTTGAGGTGGCAAAAATTAGCCTATATCTGCAAATAGTTTTCAAGCTGGGCACATACATGATGTTAAGAGTGAGAGGAGAGAGGTTGATGGTTGATAATATCTAAATAATGGTGAGTGAAGAGTGCACCGCTATAATTTTATGGGAGAATGAGAAATGAAATTGAATAAGTTCAGACGAACAAAGAGATTACTTATGATTTCTTGATTTGGAAAGTAGGTAAAAATGGACAGTATTTTTTTTTTTAAAGTCTGGAAGGAGATAAGGATGAAGTATGATAATGTGAGGTGGTGTAAATAGATATGAGACACAGTTGTCATTCCAAAAACAATAGTTTTCACATTCAAGGCACTCTCCAATTTACTTCCAAGCAAGGCAAGAATGTCACGGAGATGTATGATAGTGGATCCAATGTGCATGTTATGCAACACATACACAGAAAACACCAAACATTTATTATTCAAATGTAATTATAATTCTTACATATGGAAGTGGTGCAAAGAAAAACTAATTTATCCTGCTCAACATGCTAGCATTATCTTAATTAATATAGAAATTGATAACATCATGAGAAAATTCAACCAATAATGCAAAAGCAAGGACATAGCAATGATAGTTTTCTCAGTGTGTGTCTGGCCGATTTGGAAAGAAAGAAGTAACAGAATTTTTAGTTAAAGTATTCATAATTCAAAAGGTATGTGTGCAAGTGCATAGCAGCCATGATAAAAGTATAAGCAGAAAAGCCAAAATTCAATTATTACAGTAATCCAAATGATGATAGCATATGTAAAGAATGAACTTAATGATGAAGGAAAAAATTATAAATAAAAGCTACCATCTTTGTCAACCAAATTTGATATAGCCTCATATTAAATAATATTTGATAACAAATAGCTATTATAATTACGTCAAAGCCAATAATGCAAGCAGAGAAAATGACTTGCTCACTGTCATCCAAAAAGAAAAAGAAAAAGAAAAAGAGCATGGATACTACTACACTACTGACAACCAGAATTCTTACCAAACCTCACCAAGTGTATCAATAAATATCACATAGTAATCATCCAATGATTAAAATAGACATATTACAATCCCATTATGCATCTAAAATAAATATCATAACATAAAGCTTCAAGGAAGATGTGATAAATCCTACTTAAGAGAACTCAGATCAAAATCCAAAACTTAGTTACCAATAGGTATTAAGGAATCAGTACATAAAATTAATACTTATAATTGTCTTACAACTCGTCCTAAAGAAAAATATGAATGTTCACAATTCATACTAAATGAGGAGCAAAGAGCTCATAGTGACCAAAACAAATGATATCCAGTATTAGTTAATAAAGCCTGAAAAAAGTGCCGATGCACCAAAAAAAACATGAATAAAAAAAGGAATTTTCTAGAAGTCGTTTAACTAATTGAGACTGACCATGAAATGCATGGTATGGAACATCTCTAAAAGAGTCCAGCTTCACCTTGGAGAATGATCAATACAAATAAATTTAAGAAATTTTAGTATCCATGGATTTGATGTTAAAACATATGACGACAACAATACAAAATCTACCGTTACTCGTATAATAGAATAAAATGATTTCGATGCTTTATCATTGTTATATTCCTAGATTTCAATTTAGCAAAAAAACATGAATGGATTAACAATTCCCAGCATGAATAGAGGTACAACTATAACTATAGCCATTTGTTTATTTATGATCAATATAATGAATAGAAAAGCTTGAAAAACTAAAGGAGGAAAACCTAGGCTGGGTACTTCTAAGAAATCGTGTCAGGTACTTGAACTCTCTAGGTTTTGAAAATGCACTAATATATCAACTTGATAAAACTTAATAACTAAACTATAAGATGAAGAAAACTCTATTCAATCATAGATAGATTTCCATTCACTTGATCCCAATCCCATAAAACTCATCCTACATTCTTATAATAATGTTTTGTAGAAATAAAAAAAGTAGTTTATGAATTTATGAAATAGAAACAATTAAATAATTAAATTTGACAAAATAGTACTAAAGAGCACATGGACAACTGCAAATCATTTCATTCAAATATTATTTTCTTTCATCGTCTAAAAGAGACAAGTTAAAAATAAAAATTATAGTATGTCAAACTATGCCAAAGATATATAAGTGCAATGGATATGGTTCGGTAATGTATAGATATTAAGAAAATACAATTTAAACCTTATATAACAATCCTACTCTTGTGCTCGCATAATTTCCTTCAATGAACATCTTTTGTCCTTTCCTTGGATTACCCGGAATGTTTACACTTCTTGAACCATCACCTTACTAATACAAAATAAAAGGTAATAAAACAGGAGTTAAGGCTAATAGTAATGAAATGAAAATAACACAGGAAACAAAGTAGAGCACTTTAAACTATCATAATCATTATAGAACTGGACCACAACATAGTCGGTATTGGTAACGAAGTAGCATAACTACAAATTAATTACTCAAAGGCAGCAGAGGACAAATATAACCCAAATATAACAAAATTATACCTAAATTAATTCAGAAATTCAAAGAATCAAAATCCAGGATATAAAATTCATCGAGATTTGCACTGTATACATCCCGACGAAGTCAGTTAATCCATAATAGAACCATTCGTATATCGTAAAATTAATAAGTCATAATAAAAAATTGAGAAGAGTTAACGGAATATATTTAAGATATATTTTTTGTATCAAGGATAATAGAGGAGAGAGCATACTGATAGAGAAGAGAACAGCTGGTAATGAATATTCACTGATGCAGTTCCATGGCTACTGGTGGCTGCTTGACGTAAACTGGGACGGAGACGTGGAGCTTAAAAGCTGGGTCTAGTTTTCGGGAGAAGGACTTTTTGAGGGAGGAGGGGAGAGTGAGGAAGGAGTTGTTGACGTTGAGGGGATCGGAGAGGGGGAGGGAGGAGAGGAAGGTGTCCAGGCCTGGAGGTGGCGAGGCGGAGATTAGATTTAGGGTTTGGAAGAGGAGAAGAATGAGAATTAGGTTCGCGGGAAAAGATGGGGCTGCTGAAATGGATTTGGGGGGAAAAGTTGTGTGACTATGGTGTCGGTTTTTGGACAACCGATGCTATTGTATTTAATTGTGTCGGTTGTCCAAACAACCGACAGGAGTAAATCTATTGCTTCCCTTCAATTGTATCGGTTTCTTAAGAACAACAGATACAAATTACACTTTTAACATTTTCTTCTTACCCTATAAGTCAATAGTTTCGGTTGTTAATAAACAACAGACACAAATTACACTATTTGTGTCGGTTTTATGGACAACCGACACAAATGAGGCGAAACAACTGATTTGTTTTGTACTTGTGGTCCCAGAAGACTATGATTGGTGGTCGAGTACTCTGGGAAAATTCGATAGTCCTAGGCACGGGCTGCGACGACGTGCGGAGTTCTATCTGGAACCGGGGTTACCATTGGCCCTTGACGGATGGCTGAAAGAATGTGCCGGTCATTCAATAACGGTGGTATCGAAGCAATGATAATAGTGATAGCCAGAGTCATGGATGTTGGTTGTATCATCATTCGGTCTCAAGAGCGATATTTTCTGGGTGCTTATCTGATCTTGGTTTAGGCCTTGGGGGTTTGTACTTGGAAAACATCACCCTTGACTCGAGTGATAATTGCTTTACTTTAAATGTCTGCTTTGCTATGTTTATTTCTGCTTAGTGTGTTTGGGGGCTATCACTGTAGAAAGAGGTGGAGTGGGAGGGTTGGATTTCTATTCCTTTTACCTTTATGCTCTTTTGGTATGTTGTTAGTTAATTTACCGCTCACTAAGACTGTTGTCTGACTCAAGGTTTTATGTTAAACTCTTATTACCTTGGGTTGTTCGTCCATTTTGGGATGGGCAGACTAGGTAGCAGGTGACAGGTGCCGTTCTTAGTGACCGACGATGCTGATGACGAAGACGAGCTGGAGGCTTGCGTATTAGTTTCTTACTATATGTACTGGTTGTTCCGCTGCTTGTATGTTCTATGAGTGATATGTAGTGAGGCTTGATGTATTGACTATTCAGATGTTTGTATTCAACTATTATGAAGCTTAATTTATGAGATTCTATTTTGTGAAGCTTCACTATATATATTCTCTATTGTATTTTATCCATGCGCTGTGAGTAATACGATAGATTCTGTTGTTTTAACTTACCTTGGCGATCGTCCATGGCTGCCTGGCACACCTTACAGCGCACTATTTTCCTTGTTGAGTGCAGGGGTCATGGGCGGTCGTCACATGTCACATGCGAACAGATAGCATATAATGGCATATATATAATAATATAAATAACTAACAGCATCATATTTCAATTATCATTTCAATTTAAATCATATTTAATTAATATAATAACGTTAATCATGAGTGATTGCTCACCTTTCGAGGTTAAAGACGAATGGAAATGAGATGAGTTACGAATCCAAGCACGAATTCCAAAACAAAGCTAGATTGACACGAATTAGACGATCGAAGCTGATAAATAGGAATCGATGAGAATGGGATATAAAATACTTTAAAGTCTAATATTTATTCTCATTAAAATAAATTACTTTATACAAAACCCAATGATCAATTTAAAACATATATATAAATTCAAAAAAAATCAATTTAACATATAGTTAAAATGAAATATATATATTAAATTTCAAATCGATATTTATCGTAAAATCCATATAAACAATTTATTATGATATATATAAACTTAAACTGTAACGAAATAAAAAAATCTATGCATAACATATTATATATATATTTTTAAAAATCCAACAGAATATATTATACATACTTACCTATAAAAGACATTGTATACATTATTATCAAAACTGTTTCAACATAAAACATATGCATATAAATCAGCAGACTAATATAAACTTTATATATCTATATATACAACTCATACTGTAAACATGTGTAAATTACAAAACTCTACATCATATATATTAACTAATATATATGTAAACATATTTGTGTGTGTGTGTATATATATACTTATTTAGATGCAAAATACTTATATAAAAACCATTAAACAAACCTATATGTACACAGGCTAGTATATGAACAAATATAGTTATATATATGCTGTAAGCATATATACCAATATATATTTACAAATTATAAGCTATGAAGTACATAAAAAATATGCAGACTATATGCTATGCAGACTATATTTACAACAAATGTGAATATTTATATAATTAGACTATAAACAAATAGGTAAATTACCTCCACTAGCAAGCAATTTACAATATGTGAATGCTCCAAGGATTATATGCAGACCAAAATAGAAGTCTATACCATTGTATACTAAGCTATACTATATACAACATACAATATAGCCTATGCGCAACTATATATATAGAACAGGATAAATATAAAACGTATTTTTTTTTCAAACCACTATATATAACTTATATACATTAAACAACGTTATATACATAACACTTTATATATTATTTTCTATATACATAATTTATTTTCTTTTGTAGAACACGTAGCAGGCTTCATATTTAATATACACATATATTACTTTAAGTATTACCGATATATATAAAGAGAGGAGGCTAGTGGAGATGTGTGAGTTTGTCTCGGCCAAGGAGGAGATCGGTGAGTGCTGACGCAGGCATGGGAACTACAGCCAGGCGGTGGTGCTTGCTTGGATAAGCAGTGAGGAGTTGAAGAGGCAAAGTAGAGGGGATTGGGTGCACAAGCTTGTGGGGAGCTGTGTGGAGGTCGGAGGGGTGTGTTTAGTAGCAGATGATGGCAGAGTGGGAGGAAGAGTGAACAAGGCGGTTTTTCTTCTTCTTGGGTTCGGTCAGAGGTTGGTTGGCGTGGGTTTTGCTGAGGAGAAAAGTGGAGTGGAAGAGAATAGGCAGGTTATAGAAGAAACAACTAGTAGGTGTTAATATAAAATATGCATTTATATTTCTAGCAAAAAAATGGGCCGGAAGATATTGAAATAAATTAAGAAACCAAAAGACAACTGAGAATGTTGAGAGTCCGGAAATTTAATTCAGAGAATAGTAATAGCCAAAACATTGAAATTTATTTATGACAACTTGCTATTAGATTTTATACGGTAGAAAATGAATGGTCCCAAGAAACCAATACACTCGAACGGATACCGATACAGGTAACCGTTTCGTGGTTTCCGCTAGGTACCGGACCTTAGAAAACATAATTGAATATAACGCATAGATCAACATTACAAGATGATCAAAACGGTATACAGATATCAGTGGTATGATCATCGTATCAAAAATCGATAATCGGCACCGAAAATGTTGCTAATTTTTCAAAAATAAGATAAACCGAGTAATAACAATTCAAATTTGAGAAAACGAAAGATGACGTCTCACTCAAAAGATGATTTACAAATTTGTTGTAGAAAAATATTTAGGTATGGAAAATATTTTATTATCATCAATTTTAACTGATTTGAATTTAAATAAAATTACACAAGAAAATAAATTTCCATATTATCTGATGAAAATTTACCATTTGCTATATTTAAGCAAACGTATTCCAAATATTAAATTTATATTTCAAAATTTTATTATTTAAAATTTCCTAAAATTTCAATTAATCAATTTAATAAAACTACCAAAATTTTCGGGTCGTTACATCACCTACCCGCGCGCCTTACTACGAGTTGATTTGTTTCGTACCTATGGAGTATCCTCTGGTAGCCTCCCGGTCAGGAGGTACTACGGTATCGTATAGACTATTGGCACTATATATGTGTTAAGGTGGAAAATGTAAAGCCTTAACGCTATTTTTAAGTAAGTTTACTTTACTTTAGACATTATTATAATAGCGTATATTGCTATATAGTAAATAGTTTAACGAATCCTTAAAGGATGGGCGATCCCAAGCATCCTTTAAGTTACTTATGCATTTCTATTACAATTCACTTGAGTTGGTTTACATTGTATAAGTATGTATGTCCTGACTCGAGTGTTTTATGTTTTAGCTTTACGTTCGGGTCAGCCTGAGTATTACAGCTTTAGATTCGTCCTTTGGAGATTTGCTGGAGTCTATCTGCTTATCTATTTGTCTATCTATTTTCATTTCAGTTATTTCATTCATCTTATGTAGTACTGGACTTATGTATTTGGGATTTCTGTTTTATTTGATTTTGGACTCTGATATTATGATTTGTTTTGAGACTATGTATGTAGTAGCTTCAGGAACTACTACAGTTATTTTATTTCCGCTGCGAGTTATTCTGATATTTCTGTGTCTGTGATTGGTTTTATTTTCTCTAAATTATATTACAATCTATTGTTTTGAATTATTCAAGTCTGACATGTGTGGTTTTATTGTCGATTTGAATGGTCCAAAATAGTGGGTCGTTACATACAATCAGAAACAACTCAAAATATGGTAGAAACTAACAAGAAAACGAGTCGAAAACACACAAACAACAAGCATATAAGGAGAAAAAAGGGGCTGCAACAAGGTCGACCAGGAGGTCGACCTAGGAGCCTTTGGGTCGAACTCCAGGTCGACCCAGGGAAGGTGGCTGTCAACCCGGTCGACGCATTTTTTCTCCAAACTATTTCCTGCTCGCTAACAGTTTTTCCAGCCTGAGTTTAGCATAGCAAATGAACACAGTTTTCAAAAGTTTTTACAAAGATGTAATTCAACATGCAAGTTACAAAATGCAAGAAATCCAGCAGCATTTCATTACCAGAATCACAAGATACAAGATCTCAAAGTAGCAACAAACAACTAGATTATAACAGAGAAATTCAACTATAGGAAAACAACGAATAGAAGCAGATTTTCAAAATTACAAAGCTTTGGCACTTTTTTTTGCTAGATTGGGAGTTTATACAACTCACCTTGCTGATAGATGAAAAAACCTCGGATTTTGCTGCAAAGTTGAAGCCTTTGCTTGAGATTATATGCCTTGAGCACCGTAGAGAACAATTACAGAACTTGCAAAACAATACCGTAAAAATTTAGAAAATTTCTTGCGGTAAAAGAAATTTGGTGATGAAATTGTATGATTTGGAGTTGTATACCTTTTATTTATCACTAGATTGTAAAAAGCCTTGAATTTGTTGAATTAAAATGAAGAAATTACTTGATTTTTGAGAAATTTGTAGAGAGGAGATTATTTTCTTTTGTTTCAATTGAAGGAAGAAGAAGGTAATGAGAAATGAACATACAGCCTACTCTATTCCTCCTTCTTAATAGGCTAACGCTAAATGGGCTAGGATGGGTTTGAAAATAAAAAAGAAAAAAAATATAGTTTAGGCTAAAATCAACACTTAACAAAAATATGTGTATATACCACATATACACAAATAAAAATCCATTTTCTTCTGATTTACACAAAAGAAAAATATGATAATTTACATACTTGAAAAATGAAACATTTCTTACCATATAAAAAGATTAATTTATATTTTTAAAGCATTTTTATTATTAAAATCCTTTATTTAACAAAAATGCACCCTTTACTCAAATAAATGAATGAATCATTGTTGTTAACTTCTTAAATTCCATAAAATTTATTTTCTCACTTATAAAATATCTCAAAACATTATTTATAGCGAAAAATAATTTTTAACCCAATTTCCATCTTTTATTTCAATAAACCACCTTTAAAAATTACATACTTCTATTAAAAATTATTAAAAAAAGCTAATAGACAGTCATTAATATAATTATTGTATTTTCACTCAAATGAAATCATTTTCATTATTTAAAGCCCATATTCCATTTATTTTCACTCCAAACAAAATGGAATAATGCTTGGAATTTCATTTTCTCATTTTGAATTCCAAAATCCATTATTTGTTCCAAATAAACAATTTAATTTCTCTAATTTTAATTTAATTTACAATATTAAATTATAATTATCATTATAATTCAATATTGAAAGGTAATTTCCAAACCAGGGTTGTTAAACAGACCATGCTGGTAGGCTAGTTGATAGAAAAAGTACTATTAGAATGTCTTTTATGTTGGGACATTCGTTAGTTGTATGGTCAAGTCGAAAACAAAATTGTATTACATTATCTACCACTAGGCATAGTATATTGCTCTACGCGGTTGCTCTACTCAAATCTTATGGATGAAACAAACCTTACAAGACTATGGTCTAAATTTTAAACAACTCCACTTATGTGTGATAGCAAAAGTGCAATTGATCTCACAAATAATCCCATATATCATTCACTACGCCATAGATGGCCTACTGCAACGAAATTACATGGTGTTGCTAGCTATAATGTAACGATAGGTATGCTGATTTTTGTCTATTACAACACTCGCTTCAAGGTGTTAGCATAGGCATCAACAAGATGTTGCAGTTGCTATAGATGTTTTCAAATTAAAAAATTAATAAAATTAGCAATCCGCGTGAATACGATCCAACGGCCTACATTTAATCTGGTTGTTAAAATGGATCACCACTGCAATTTGCCCAGAAATTTCGTTTTCCCGCTTTACTTTTCATACCATTTCGTTCTCACCCTCAATTTCCAAATCCCCAATTTCCAAATCCCTAATTTCCAAATCATATTTTTGTTCCCATTTTGTTCTCACCCCAATTTCGCTGCTGCTTGCCAACATGTCGATACGCAACCTCTCCCAATACCGTTTTAGGGAGCCCTTTGTTTGAATCTCAATCACCATCAATCAGGCCTAAATTACCCAATACCCTTCCAATATCCCCTCTGATACATAAGTCTTAGGGTTCAGCAGAAGATTAAGGCAGCACAAATCTTAATCAAATTGAAATTCATGAAGACCCTCAAGTATGTTCCGTATATTCCAGTCGAAATCCTAGACGAAATCTTTAAGCACCTTCCTGTCGAATCTCTATTCAAATTCAAATGCACATCCAAAACGTGGCTTCAACAAATTGCAAAATTAATCGAGGATTTGCCAGCAGAAAAGGAGTATGAAATGCGATCCAAAGAGCATCGATTCTTGTGTCGACAATTTCTCCGCTTACAGTTGAAGATGATCGACTAGCGCATGCTTGGTGTTCTAGATGACGAGTTTGTTGCTGATCAAGCCATGGATTTGTCTAAGCGAATAGAGTCTAACTTGCTATGTTTGCAGAAATTGGTTGGTGGTCTCTGCGATGAAAATGCTAGTGTTTTGCATAGTGGAAGGACAGGGCTTCTGAAATACTTCCAGGAATCCACTAAATCATTTGTTGTGAGAAAACCGCAAGGGAATAAGGTTTGTCGTATTTTTTTATTATTTATTTGGTATGTTGGATTTTGGTTCACTGGCTTGTTTTTTATTTCTGATCTGAGCTTGTTATCTCCTTTCTGCTGCATTTGTTAAACCAGAACATGAACTGATGCTCCAAGTCCTCTGTATATCATATTACTACCTATGTTTCTCTTGTACATGCCTGATGCATTCACTGTTTTTTCTTGATGGGCTGCCTATGTGTACTGCTGTGTTTCTTGCACTAGCTTGTCTATATTTTGCTTAACCTGGTTCTTGTTTGTTTTGTTGGTTGCTTGGCCCTGAGTTGAATCCAGTCGATGACTCGGGTTTGACCTTGTGCCGTGTCCTTGTATCCATGTGTTGCATTCATGTTTGGCTTATGCACTTATGAAAAGAAACAACCCAAATACCTGAGGCAAATATTATAACAAAAATATTTTCATTTTCTGTTTGAGTTTAATATTATTTTCCAGATTACTGCTTTTCAATTATATGTGACAGGTATTGAAGACTGGACAGCTGGATACAAGCTTGAAGACAGAGTCAAATCAAATGTGCATGAGTGTATGAATGCATGAGCTTGAAGACAGATTTCAAAGAAGGCTCGATCTTCCGAAATTGGATGAATCGGGCGGTGCCCCGGACCCCCGCCGGGACTGCGGTGCCCCGGACCCCCGTCGGCGCTGCGCCCGGACCCGCTTCTCGGCTCGCCTTCGGCTCGGCACTCGGCTCGTCATATATTTGTCAGTGTCTGTATAAATTGAAACTGCATATGTAATGAGTGAACTGAGTGATGTAGTGAGGAATATCTGTATATGTAAATATCAGTGTTATATATCATTGAATTGTAAAATAGTGGAGTCGGGAATTTGTACTATTTCAAATGTTGAAATAAAATATTTATTTAAATAAATTACTGTTTGAATATCAAATTCTGTGCAATAGCATTTTATTAAATAAATATTTATTTCTATTAAAAAATCAAATATGCTCTACATTGTGGGCCCCACAAATTCAGAAAGTTAATATCTATAGCAACATTTTGGAATGTTGGTACAGACACCTATGGATGTTGCTATAGACCCAAATATGGTTCTATTGCAACAATATTTCTTATTTTTCCTTAGATAGTCAAAATGTTGCCTTTGAGGTCTGCGGCAACGCGGCAAAATGCATCACCGAGAAAGTGTTGCCTTTGCCCTTTTTTAGCCTACAACAACATTTTTTGGCACTTCCTGCATCACTTCTTTGGTGTTCCAGTATGCAATCTATGGCGTAGTGATTCCTGCACCAAGCATATAGATGTTAGATATCATTTCATTAGAGATCACATTTCCAAAGAATAGTTTTTGTCGACTTTATCTCAGTTTAGGCATTTTAGAAATATGATTTTATCTTTTTTTGAATTTTATCTTAAATGCCTAAGCTAAATAATCTGACTCCCTATTGATTAAAAAAAAGAGAAATATTGATTGGAAAAAGTAATGAGGTTGGTCTTGATCATACATTATCTCTTGAGAGAGTACATTTTGAAAATTTCTTTAAAAGTTTGAACAAAACTTGTAATAACTTTGGTTGGTAGAAATTTCATGACCATCTCTATTTATATCATATTGCTACAACAATCACTCATCAAAATCCAATATAGTATGTCAAAATGTGGTATTTAAACAGGAAATTATTCATTAGCAATAAAATCATCTAAAAGTACTCACTCTCATTTAAAAGTCCTCACGGTTATGCATGGGTAAACTATTTAAAATCTTTGATTATGTGCTTTCATGCTCATTTAAAAGTCCTTGCATTTATGCATTTATGGAACACATATCAAAATTGGACGAAATAGGCAAGTTGATTCTAATCCCATTTAAAATTCCTCACCGTTATGCATGGTTAGAAGATGTTTGGAATTCATTTTTAATAAAAATAGGGAATAGAACTAATCCCATTTAAAAGTCCTAACAGTTGTGCATGGTTAGTATGTATTTAAAATATTCCTGTCATAAATATACCACAAATGGACATGACTGTATGGTTTTCTATGCCAACATCACCCCTATCACCCTAAAATTAATATGCACCTAACTGAGAATTTATGATTTTTGTTTGATTTTTTTTTTGAAACTTAATATTTATACTCGATTAGGTATTAATGTTTTATTAATATCTATCACTTCATCACTCTTATCCAACACTATTACTCTTTTGCTGATAACAAAAGGGGAAAGAAATTAAGATTTTGGCAAATACGTCAAATTTTTTTATTTGGATATTCTCAGTTCATTGCATTTTTTTATTATTTTTATTTGCATATTTCTTTTATGCATATGTAAAGGGTGAGCTTTGTTGTATAGGGAGTATTCAAATAAGGGGAGCTTATTGAATTTATCAATGCCAAATACATTTAAAAGAGTCAAAATCTTAATATATGTTTGTTATCGTCAAAAGGGGGAGATCGTAGAATATACTAGTATAAGATTTTTGTTTGATGATAATAAACATATATATTCATTTAAATGTATTTGTTATTGTACTATTTTATTTTTCCGCATAACTAAATAAATATTTGTTGAATAAAATAAGTAACTCAGAATTCTTATTTAAACAAATATTTTATTATTCAGATAGTACAAATTTATGCTCTCATTATAGTTATACAATTCCAAATACAAGTTTCAAATACCACACTATTTTCAGTATATAATTTTACATACATATTTCATCTCACGAGATATTTATTCATCGCTCGTATTTGATCTTTAACTCCGCTCCAACCTGTATCCAACATCTGAACGATCTGCAAAATAAACATTGATGCGGTAAATTGAAAAAGAAATATTTTGCAGTGCACAATGAAGTGTGTGTTTGAAAATATTGTCTGCCTCAGTTATTTGGGTTGTTCATCATTATTTTTAATTCGTCTTTCTATTTCAAACTAGGATAAAAAATACACGAAAAACTTGTGACATGCACAGTGTATCGCTGTATATGCCACAAGGTTGTGCACACCGACATACACTTGCTTGTTAAAATTGTGGGATATGTGAGCACAAGGTCAAACCCAAGCTAAGATTGGATTCAACTCAAGTGTAATGCAAAGACAAACCAAAACTAACCAAGGTCAGTCCAGGAAAACCGTGGACCAAAGTGCACCAGACATGTGCAAAGGATAAAGCAAAAGCATGAACCACACAAGCAAAGCTTCAGACATGTCAGATCCAAATGGGTTAATATGAATGCAATGAAATAACATGCAACCAGAGTTCATATGGAACCTATAACACCCCATCCCAAGGCCCACATTAACAAAGAGCATTACAGAGTAATACTGTTTGTTAATGCAGAGAATAAGGCTCATTAACCAGAGTAATAATGCTCATTTTTACCCCAAACGAAGATAATAAAGCTTTTAAAACTTTATTTTCAACATTTTATATTTATTTCAACAAATTAATGTTAATTTAAATTATTTATTTAATTCAATTGATCACCATATCAACATAATTCAATTTTAATTTACCAAAACTCATTGTTTATTCCAAATAAGCAATTTTAACAAATTTTCATCTCCAATTTATTTTATTTCTTCATTATTAAATTATAACCACCATTATAATTTAATATCACTAGTAATCACCCAAACCAGGGTTGTTACATAACCAGACCACCAAAAGTACAAAGGCACAAGGAAAGCACCTGAACAACAAGATTAGCATCAAGTTTAGTTTCAACCTGTACATGAACGTATACAAAATGTTCAAGCAAAATCAGAATTTATGGCCAAGTAGTGGGAAGATATCTAGGGAAGTTATCAACAAGAAGTGCATAAGGATACACACATATATGTACACAATAAACATAAATTTAACTCAAAGAAAATCAACATGCAACCAAAATTGAGGACAGAGATAAATGCAAGTGAACTTGGCTAAATTGAAAAGGATAAGAAAATGAACATGGCAACTCAACAAGCCAGTGGCAGCAGTTTTCAAAGAGACAACAATAACAAAGGTATTAAGTTTATCAACCCAGAAAACATTACAATGAAATGAACATGGAAATCGATAAGCAACTATCACAAAATCATTATGGCTAGAGAATACAAGTGCACCAAATACAAGAAAAGTAAATTGCAAGCACATGGGTTGTAACAACCCTGGTTTAGAGATTACCTGTCAACATTGAATTATAATGATAGTTGTAATTTAATATTGTGATTTAAATTAAAATTAGAGAAATTATATTGTTTATTTAGAATAAACAATAAATTTTGGAATTTAAAATGAGAAAATGAAATTCCAAGCTTTATTCTATTTCACTTAGAGTGGTAATAATTGTATTATGAACTTTAGATAGTGAAAATGATTTCTTTTTAGAGAAAATGCAATAGTTATAGTAATTATTGTCCATTTGCTTCTTTTAATAATTTCTAAAAGAAGTATGTAATTTTTAAAGGTGGTTTATTGAAAAAAAAGGTGGAAATTGGGTTAAAAAAAGATTTGGCAGTAAATAAAGTTTTGAAATGGTTTGAAATATTTTTCTAAGTGATAAAATTAATTTTGTGGAATTTTAAGAGTTAAAAACACGGTTTTATCCATTTATTTGTGTAAATGGTGTATTTTGGTTAAATTAAGGATTTTAATATTAAAAATGATTTAAAAATGTAAATTAATCTTTTTAAATGATAGAAAATGTTTTACTTTATATGCATACAAGTTTTCATATTTCTCTTGTGTGAAAATTTAGAGAAATGCATTTTTATTTATGTATATGTGATTTGTACACATTTATTTGTTATGTGTTGAGTAAACCTTAAACCATTTATCTCTTTTATTTTTTTGAACCCAATTAGGCACATTAACCCTTAACCAGTTGAGAAATGAGAAATAGTGAAGAGTCTGTACGTTAATTTTCGGTCTTTTCTTCCTCCTCTCACCTGAAAACCGAAAACAGTAAATCAATTTCTCAATTTCTCAATTCCAAGCAATTCCTTCATTTTCATTCAGCAAACTTTTTATAGTCTAGTGATAAATAAATGGTAAACAACTCTAAACTACTAAATTTCATCACCAAATTCTTTCACAGTAAATGAGTTTCTAAGTTTTACTGTAAATATTGTTTTGCATGTTCTTCCTATCTACTGTACAGGTATTTAGAAGCTTCAATCTTGCTAAAAGACTTCAAATTTGCGGCAAAATCCAAGCTTTTGCAACAAATTAGCAACGCGAGAACAATATCTCACAAATACTCGCTAAATCGCTTGAGAAATTGCTTGAATCTACTGGCTATTCAAAAGTTTATTCACTGTATTTTCGTTTTTGGCCTGAAGTTCCAACTTTAGCTGTCCACAACTTTCATCTCTGGCAACAAAATGCTACTGGATCTTTTTCTATGTCAAGTTTATATGTTGAACTTTTTTTTCTGCAAATTTCGTTTGAAAAATATTGTAATCTAATTGTTCAAACCGTTGCTGCAAAATCAACAAAACTCGGATTTTTTGCCTGTCGAAATTGTTTTACGAGTTGTTGCAAATATAGCCCGAGTCCATGTTTGAGATAGCATAACTCTTTCATTTCTTACTAAAATTGCGTGATTATTATTTTGTTTGAAAGATAAAGTTTTCTACTATAAGCACACCAAATTTTAAGTCATTTTGACATATATAACTTATAGAAATATGCTGTCGAACATTATTCCGGAGTATGTTTTTACCCAGAGTTTTACAGTGAAAACACTGCTTTGGTTCAACTTTGAGACATCATAACTTTCTCATACTTTATCCAAATTGCATTATTCTTTTTTGTTTGAAAGATGAACTTTTCTATTACATGCATACCAATTTTTAGTTTAATTTGAGGTAATTTGTTCCTCTATTTATGCCTGGAAGCTGAACCATGATGGTTTTCAGGCCTATGCAATTTTGGTTTTGTAACTGTTGTAAACATGGCCTGATTCGATGTTTGAGATAGTGTAACTTTGTCATTTCCAATCGAAATTCACTGATTCTTTTTTTGTTTGAAAGAGAAAATTTTCTACTATAGGCAAATCAAATTTCAACTCAATATGAGGTCGTTTGGTCCTCTATTTCAGTCTTGCAAATTAGATCCATGATGCTTTTCAGACCTGGGCATTTTGTTTTTGAATTGTTGCAAACATGGCCTGAATCCGTGTTTGAGATAGCGTAAATTTTTCATTTTCAGTCAAAATTCATTGATCCTTGTTTCTTTGAATGATGAAGGTTTCTACTTTGGGTATACCAATTTTTAGTTCAATCAAAGATCGTTCAGCCACCTGTTTTATGTTCGAAAGTTGAACCTAGAGAGGATTTCAGACTTGGATATTATTTTGCCTAAGCATTTTTATGTTCTTTTTCCATCCGACTTTTGACTTTTACTTCATGTTTTTGTGATATTAATGAAATGTTTTGAGAGCTATGATGCCAATCAATAGGCTAGCCAACTTTTGATGAATTTGAAATTCAAATTTGAATTGAATTTGAAATGAATTTGAATTACAGTTTTGAGTGATTTCTTTGATTTCGAGCAAAGATTTTTCCTAACAATTTTGAAATAATTGTTAAAATAAGTTGGAATTTAAAATAATTATCATGTAATATTTTTAAATTATTTTAAGCTATAAAATCTATTTATTCTCTATAATAAGGGAATTTTCAAATATTGTCTTCAAAACTGGTTTTGGAAAATGGTTTTAAAAGCCTATTTTCTCAAATAAATTTTATATATAGAATACATGTTTTTTCACTATTCAAGCAAATGAGAAGGAGAATTAAACAGTCTGGTAAAACATGGTATGGGACACGTGTGTTTATCTTATCGATTAATTCTTGACTTGTTCGTTTGATCGTTTTGACCTTCGGGTCGAGTTTACCGATGAGATGAGTTAAACTTTTTACTGCTTTGAGTATGAAATTTACTAGCAGTTAGTAAACGTTTAGTGTGAACGTGTGGTATAGGATGCACATTAACACTATTCGGCTTCCTATTCGAGAGATTGTGACACATTTGCCATTACGGCGTGTCAGTACTGGACCTTCGGGTCATTGCCATTGCGGCGTATTTGTCTTCGAGACGTATTCCATTACGGCATATTTGCCATTGAGGTGTATTTGCCATTGAGGCGTATTTTTCATTGTGAAGTTTTGCCTTCGGTCGAGGTACCTATTTGAGATAACAGTACTTGGCAAGGCTTCGACCACATGCACGTGCAAACACTTTTGAGATGGTTTCTTTGACTATTTTCCCTACTGTATCGCCCCTTTCCGGAATTGGTCCTTTGAACCATTCAAGATATATATTTGTGGCGATTACCTTTTGTGAATTTGAACTTTTGAAAGTTCTATTTTTGATATTTGAATTGCCTACACCGGCGTTATATGAGATTTGCCTTTTGGTGTTTACTTGAGATTTTATTCTCCTCTTTGGAGTTATATTTTCCTTATGGCATGTTTGAGATGGGATCTCTTTATGAATGTTTTGGGTTTGCCAAGATGGCCGGTTTAGGTTTTTCCCTAAAATATATTTGATGTTTTATGAATACCGATGATATGAGGGTCGCTACTTTTAGTGTTTTATGGATTATTTTATCTCTTTTGAGATTATATGTTTGCGTAGTGATACCATATTATCACTTGATGTAATCATACACTTTAGTTGTCCCTTCTCACTTGGGAATATTATCACATTATCTTATGCTCATATTATCGCTTATCCTTGTTACCTGATTTGTTTAGCCAGACTGATCCATGTATTTTATACTTGGGTTAAGACCAAGGTGTTTCAGGTTAGGTACATTTGGACTTAGCATATTCTGCTTCCGCATGGACTCTATTCTGCTAGCTGTTTTTGTTATAGCTTTTTATGTTGTTCTTTTTGGTTTTCTACTATGTTATGTATATTCTTTGTATATTCTTTTGATTCGCTTGTATTTTGTGTTTGCTATACCACTTGACATGTATCACTTTGTATACTCTGTGATGTATCTGTATATGTATATATATGTCTGATGAACTATTGTTCTGTGATGTGTTTTGCATTCAAGTTGTTGTATTTTGTTCTGATAGGTCCTACAGCCACCTATGGATTTATATTAAGCATTTATTGGATATGTCGATCCACTTGAGATAGAAAAAAAATTATAGCATTTGTTGACGTATTCAATATATAATTAAGACAAGCTATAGATGGTCGCTCCTATCCAGCCCTATTCTCTGCAGTAGCAGACAGTATTACCTAGTAATGCTCTTTGTTAATGTAGGTCTCCGGGTGGGGTGTCACAAGGGTGGATAGAGAATAGCCATTGTAATCACACACATCTATACGTACATATATGTATATACATGGAGACATCAGATCAAACTCAAGCAAGGCTAACATCCAACACTCCAAGACCAGAGCAATGTAACGACATAACCTCAAACCAACTAATCATAGTTTAACAAATATAGTGAAGCAGCCATGGGTCATACTCACTACACCAAAATAGTCATTTGGCAACACTTTTTTTTTTCATTTGACGACACTTATATGGGTTACATTTTAGTCTCGCTAATAAGTGTCGCTATCCAATATAAGTGTTACTGAAAATAAAAATTTACACTTTTAAATACGGCGACACTTATTTTCGTTGTAAGCCTTGGTTTAATTGGAGTTAATTGAAATATACTAGGGCAAAATTGTAATTGAATAACATATCACGCTTAACCCTAGCCACGCTTATCCTTGGCTGCATTTTCCCCAAATCGTTTCCCTCCCCAAATTAGAAAACTACTTCATCTAATGGCCAATTCTATTCCTTTCCATCTACCAGTTTTGTTTTTAATCTTTTAGGGGTTAAACGAAGAATTGATGTAATTCAGTTTCATAATCAGTCGTTGTCTACAACATGTAATTTTGATAAGCTTGATTTCACTGTTGCAGCGTTGGAAATAGCTATTGGAACTACTCCTTTTTCTTTTCCAATTCTTAAGAGTAGGTGTTCAGGATTAAGCTACTGAGAGAGCGTGGATTTTAGGAAGGTTGCATATGTCCCAAATTCTCGTAGAAGCAAATCCTTGGGAATTAAGCGTTTGACTGTGACTAACGGTTATAATTCGAGTTCGGATGCTGTTGAACTGCTGCCTGTTTCAGATTGGAGTCTTCCCTTAGGTAATTTTTTTCCCTTCTCTTGAAACAATTTTTAGAGTCATGGAAACCGTATGACATAATATATGTAGTCCAAAACTATATTAGTTTTAATGTCTGTTTCATTTTAACTCATCAGATGATAGGAGAAATACAAAATGTTTGTGAGATTAAGAGCCTATATCGTTAAAAGAAACATAACAAAAGATCGACCAATAGAAAAGTACAAGTCCCTTTTACCATGATCTTGAGGTAGGATCTGATCGACATTTTACATGAAATGAATTGGGTACATTAATTGAGTTTAGACTTATCCCTAAGATACAGTTCCAATTATCCATGATAAGATCATAGAGAAACAAAACAAGTAGCTATTGCCAGAAAACACAAATTTGGAAATAATCTCCCTACCTTAATATTTATTCACTGCCACTGTACAATAGTGGAGTGATTTGGGTACAAAGAGAAGAAAACAGGCAAATGCAGTCCATATACTTCTTTTTATTGCCGTTTAAAAATGCTTGTTTTCAGATTCTACCGTAAGCCCACTGAAACAAAGCACAGAAACTTTTCCTCTTCCTCTTTTCTGTTTTCAGAATCCACATAGAGTATGGATCTCATTAACAGTTTATATTGCCATTCGTAGTTTCTCTGGTAGATATTTTTTGATCATGTCAAGTGTGCCTTGAGAAGTCAAATTAATATCTTTTGAATAGGTTTCTACAATTATAGGTAGAAAGATTTTTTCTTCATTCTTTATGCCTACGGTTGCGCGAATATACTCTTCTTTAGCCAATTCTAGCTGTTGGTATACTCTCTTGTAGCTATAAACCCGAACCTGAATAGCAGATGTTGCATGATATCATTAAGCAATCACATCATATTTGTCTAACAAATAAATACTACGTGCTGCTGTACTATATGCAGGAATAGATGAAACTTACAGCTGGATCAGAATGGCTTCCTGAACATAGAGAAAAGTGAAGAAGTGGTTCTGGGCGTTCTATCGCATATGCTCTCCATTCACCACCAGCTTTTAATCTCATTCTCGGAGAAAGTATAGATCGGAACCACTGTAAACAGAACAGTATATAAGGTAATCCATTTACTGTTACAAATTTGATTAAAATGTTTGATGAGTTGATTGAGTATATTTGAAAGTGCGCAAAGATAGTGGGTTTAATATGAAACATAAAACTGACAAGGAGTTGATGTATACTTGACCATGGCAACTAGTACGACTTCCAAGAATGTAACGTTGTATTGTATATGCACTTATAGAGCGACCACCTATCACACATGATGGCTGTAATGAAGAGTTGTGATTTTTTTTTGAAATGAATTATAGTAAAACTGAGCCAAATTTGCTGTTTGAACTTTAACTCTACCTGAATAAGAAGTGATTCCTTTTTAGTGTGTTTCTGAAGAATTCCACGACTTAAATATGCCTGAAAAACGGTAATATGTTTCAACAGAGGGAAATGGATACATACATGTATGAACATAATTTTGCTAAGGAAATGAACCGTTACACACATCAATATAGCATTGTGTATGTTGATCCAGAAAGCAAGCTTTTTCTCATTTGTCATCTTTCCTGGATCCACAGTTTCCAATCTCTGAATAAATGTTTTGAAAATCAAAGGCATGAAAGGTTGCTCAACTAGGAATCTGAAGTAAGAAACTACACTACATGCATTCATATACACAGGGAAAATAATTAAGTTACAGACTCACATATAATTCTCCATCAGGTCCTCAACTTCCTGCAGTTTTTGTCTGTCAGTGCAAATAAGTAGAATTTGTACCATTGTATTATAGGGTCCACTGAACTCTTTTATTCCTTCAACTCGAAATGGGTTTATCAACCGTACATCAAGCGTGGAATCTCTTTTACAATTTGGACTCCAGACATCACCAATATATTGTGGAGATAACGCGCTTGTTGATGAAAATGATGAAGTCGGAGAAGATGGTAGACATGTTTGCACTAATGGTGGATCTACAAGCTTACAAAATATTGTGCTCTTGCATCGTACCATGTCCTCAGAAATTCTATTGGGTGTCTCTGGAATATGGTCTGATATATTTGTACCAAGATATTCTGCTAGGCTTACTATCCCTGAAGTACCACAATGTACTTCCTGTTTGGATACAAACGGTTAATGTTAAACGTAGCTAAATTTATATGAGTGAAAATTTGGAAAAGGTAAAGCACATGATCAAAATTGTGAAAAGAAAAAGAAAAAAAGAAGACCCACCTCCATCCAAATCGTAGCGTCAACAGTTATACTCATATAGGTATATATCAAACGCACTTAATAACCTACACGAATCATAATTCAGTGTTTTACAAAGCTCTTATGTCCAATTTTCATTAACTTACATTAAACTGATAAAATCAACTTTACCTCATTATAACGCAGAGGCAGAGAGTGGCATGCCTGAAGGGCTCTAGATAGGCTATCATCCGAAGGTGATGTCCTCGATGAATAAACTGCACAATGAGATAAAGCAGACTAACACCGATGAGCTCCTGGACCAGTAAGTTTTTCTGTGTTCATATCTACTACTTGTTTGACTTTGATATCCTTCTTTTCATATGTCAGTGTGTATCTACTATTTTCAATGGATTTTGATCTACTTGATGAGAAGTTAGGCATTGATTCATCTCTAAATAGCATTCTTTTTGGGTTATCATGGGGGCTTGTAGGAGCTAGAGTGGGTATTTGTTGGTCAAATGCTTTTCTGTATAGAGAAAGAAGATATTGCTCAAGGTGCATCACTTCCAGCTCTAAAGTTGCAATTTCCTTGATTAGATCCTTTGCTGGCTATAGTTATGATTGACAAAAACATTCTTCAACAATAGAATAGTATAATAGTCATAGGTTTACTTATGTTAAGATTAGATAGTCGAAATGAATAGGGGTACCTTGGGCATAGAACTCTCATCTGAAGAGAAGGTAGTCGATGAGTTATGCCCTAATGCTTTTTCAAGCACGCCACGCACCTGTATTTGATCCTTTAGATGTCTTTCTAACTGAAGTATCACTACACCAAAACAGTCATTTGGCAAAACTTTGGTTGGGACTCAAGAATTGAAACAGTTATTCAATTCCAGCATAGTACTTTTGAATATATATAGAATTAAGCTAACCAGCATATTTTATTTTTTTTGTAGCATCACAAACTAGAGAATGTCAGCTCTAATCTATTTTTTTTGCCTATTAACATGTACTTTTGCATTATAAAAAATGTTTGATACTCAATGATTAATTCTTAAACTTCTTCTCCACAGTGTACAACATGTTTGTGTATGAAATTATTTTCGGTAGAAGTTAACGTTGATCCATTCTTCTCCTATTTGAGTATCTAAATCAGTACAAAATTTGTGTAGTTATAACTCAATCACCAACTTAATTAACAACTGACTGTGCATGTGAAACAAGTATGTATTCAAGTTGTTTCTCTGATTTAACTGTGGAAACAACAGTATATAATAAAATATGTGTAAGCGTAGCTAATTTAAAAAAAATTCCTAGGTCTCACCATAGCACATGTCCCCTAATTTATAACCGGCTATAGGGAAGAAGATGGAGCTCCCCTAAATTCCATCTTTTATATTTCAAGTAAATGTGCATCAAAAGTTCTGTTAATTAATCTGTAAAGCTTTTAAGCAAATGTCGCTGCAAGTGGTTTTTTATTTTTTAGTACAATTAAATCTGCAATTAATCAAAGTTAATATGAAAAAAACAAATTTATTTCAAAATTGCAATTTTTTTAAAATAATTTTAGAAATGATTGGCGAAACCCTGTTTTCAGAAAGGCATACAAGTGTATTTTGAAAAATATATAATCTGTTTTTGAAAGTAGAGGGAAGAGAGAAAGTCCCACTACAGATATATGATCTCCATGACTATCCATGTTACGTTACATGTACTCTAACTTGTTATACATTATTAATAGTTTGACCCAGTTACATTATTAATTAAGAGAGGCATTATGTGGTTTTTAGTTTGCTTTAACTCATCTTAGTGTCAGATCAGTACGTAATACATAGATCTTGCTACATAATACATAGATCGCCTTGGCTTGAATTCTAGGTTGAAAATTAGGTTGAATAATTTCTTTAGACCAAGGTATTCTCGTGCAATGCTGAAAACTGACAGCATTTGCATCTTTATTCCTTTCAGCATCCCTAACTTTGGTTATGTGTAACTTGGCTGAGTTTGTTAGCTTTCGAATTTCATGCATGGACCTATTCTTGGTTTGTAGCGTTTGCTCTAAATTTCAATAACACATAGATGATGTCAAAATGTAAAATGGATAAAAATGCCTGCAGAGATGTTTGCTTTCTTCACGCATTTGTCGGAAATTATTTCCAAATAACGTCTTGAATAAATTGTATTAGGTAATTGGTCCAAAAACTTTGGAATCACAAGTAATGAAAACCCAGGAATTTCTATTGACATTTATGATCAATTTCAAGTTTTTAAACCAAATTTATCAAAGATTTGTATTCTAAACATAAGAATGAAATGAACTAAACCCAAAAGTTAACATTATTTCAAAAATAAAGAGCTAGAAACAAACTTCAAAAAACAACAATTGAGTTTTGTTTTGTTTGATCCCTGTAGTTACTACACAGAATTATAGAAAACTATTTTGCTTTGGCCGAAATTCCTTGTGTTCTTTTATTTAAAACAATTATTAATTATTTATTATCAACTTAATTTAATGTTCAATTTAATTTTTATAAAGGAACTGCAAATTCAATTTAACGTGATATTAAATGCAGGCACTTCTAGAGGAAGCGGAAAAAAAGAGGAAGTTGGATGATAGTTCTAAGGGTGGAGTCGAAGATCTTGAAGATGACCCAATTGCGGAAGTTTTTGGTCCTCAAAATGGAATGTACAAGTTATGTGATTTTTCAGATGGAGGTTTCGTTATATGGCCAGAGTTTCGTATTCGGTATTTGTAGAATTTCACTATGAAATTTACGTTGTCATTTGTATTCCAATTTGACATTGTTATGAAGTAGTTGATTATGTATTGAATTAACCAACTTAATTATGTATTGTACTTGTTATGAAGTAGTTGACATTGTTATGAAGTAGTTGACTATGAAATTTATGTTGTTATTTGATCATGAATATTGTAAATTTTGGGTTCCTATTAAATGTAGTATAATAATGCTGTTAAAGCGTTATAAGCGTTGGCAATTAAAATATACCAACGCTTATAAGCGTCAGCATAGAAAATTAAATAATGTTGGATGGTTAATTTGCCAATGTTTATAAGCGTTGCTAAATAATATACACCAACGCTTAAAAGCGTTGGCGAATACAACCTTCCAACGCTTATAAGCGTTGGGAAACTAAACTCGCCAACGCTTATAAGCGTTGGCAATAAATTGCGACGCCCCTACAACGACGCGAATAACCATTGCTGAAACTGTTTGCGACAGTTATACTCGTTGGGAATCACCTGTTTTGGTGTAGTGACTAATGAACATGTCAAAAACATATCAAAATCCTAATCAAAACAGAGAACAAATTAAGGAAGGAGTAGAAATAGTCGCAGAGGACTTCATGATGAACAAGTCAGACTTTAGGAAGTCAAAATTATCTAAAATTTAAATGCCAAGTTTTAAGCGAATGATGAAGAAGCCATAGGCAGTAAAGAATGGAACAAATTCAAATACATTAAAGCATATTCAAATATAACGAAAATGTATTCAACCAATGAACAAGTCAGAAATCATCAAAATCGTTCAATCAAGAATTGAATGGCTGAGTGCAGTAATTGAAAAATCCAAATGAAAGTATATGAAATGAAATTATAGGGTTTTGATCCCTATAAATACCAAATTCATCATCGGCAAAACATCAGGAGTTCAAAATAATCACTGCAAGCATTTAAGAAACAAAAACATACCAAAAGTCGAACTCAAACTCTCTGAAGCAATCGAAGAACACTGATCGATGAACATTGCTCAAAGAAGCACAAAATCCAATTCATCAGAATCGATCAACCCAACCAATAGAGTGGATTTGAAAGCTCCAAAATTGTTGAAGCCAAGAAATTCGTAGCAACCCGAACTTATCAGAGACTCAATTCAAGGAAAATGATTTGAATTTCTATTTCCAAGCAGCGGCTTCAATTTGAACGAAACTCTAATTTTGAAGAGTAACAAAAGAAATCAGCCGAAGAGATTACACAAAAAAAGGAGACAGACTTATCACTAATTATATGTTACTTGGGCCGTGTCTTTTTTATTTGTATTGATCTTAAGTTATAAATATAGGGCTTTTTTCGTTTTATTTTTATTTGTAATTTTCTCCTTTAAAATTTTGTAAATTTCAAATTGTGTAACTAGATACAAACCATGGGGCGTAGTTTGAGAATTTGAAACTCATTGGCTTAGTTGTGGCAGGGTTTTGAGTTTAGAGTTAGGTTAACTGAGTTAGCGAGTACCGCAGGTTTACGTATTTTTGTAAGCGACTGATTACTTAATTTCTAATAGAAACCTTGGGGAAGCACGTAGGTATGTTTTTATCGAAGCTGGGTAAAATTGTCTGTGATCTTTACTGCATTACTTTCTGTTTTATTTTTTATTTCCGCATTAATATTTAGCAGACCCTATTCACCCCTCCTCTAGACTGAAAACGATCCTGCATCATTTCCAAAAATCCTACTAATTTGGTTTGACTTGAGTTAAATCTCATTTTATAATTTCGTTTTGCGTTTTCTTTCCTTTACCAAAACATCAAACTATTTCTGTATTGGTTTTTCTATCCCACTTTTCCAGTTTATAAGTTACACAACTTATTTTTCACACTTTCATCAATTCTACACTTGAGTTGATTCCATTAACAATTATAAATTACAGTTATATAATTATTTTACAACTCAAATCTATATACCGTACGATTCGATATTCTTTCAATTTCAATTTGATTTTTAATTAACTAGCTTAAGTTAAATTTTAATCCACACAATCCATTTTAACTTACTTAAGTTAAGATTCAATTTCAAAATTCAAAATTCACACTTTCCTTACTTACCATTCTCAATTTCAAATTATAAGTTCAAAATTATCTACGGATATTATCTAAAAAAATTGGATAAGGATTTCAGAATTCAAACATCTCGTTTTTACTTACATTCGCTAATTCTTTTCAATTTAATATCATTCCTTTAAATTCAATTTATATCCGATTCATTCATGCTAACTTAATTTTCATTCAATAAATTTACCTTAACTGGTTCGCATCCATATTTGTTTACATTCACATATTTATATTCATATGTTCTATTCATTTATACATGTTCTTCATTCACATTCATATGCATTTACGATAAGTTAATTTTATTGCATTCTATTTATTTCATCCATTCAATTATTAACAATCACTTCATTTGACTTTGCTTAAGTTAAACTCACCATTTCATTAATTCACTTTAATAATTCCATTCAAATCAAAATCCATTGAATTTCTAAAATTTAATTCATTCAACTTAACATAAGTTGAATTCCATTTAATTTTATATCTCCATTTCACATTTTTCCTTTCACATTATCACTTCACAAATCATAGGTTCAAAACTTATTTTCTTATTCACAAAACTCTTAGATAGCAAATTTTAGAATTTCAATGCCCGGTTTTATTTCAAATCATTTTGAAATTATATATATACACACACACACACACACACTTCTCTATATACCAAATCACTATTTATAAAATTTAAACCAAACCTGGTTTTTATCCAAAACAAATTTCCTTCTGAATTCCTAAAACAACCTTTGTTTCCAAACAAAAATCCTCATATCAAATTACTGCAGTAGCAATCCGTCACTTAGAAACTCGAAAATGAATTCTAATGACACTATAGTCATCGCCAGGATTATTTTCCAACGACTGAAGTGAGTTTAGTGCCTTATCACTTCCAAAATCCATTTAAAACAATTTCCATTCAGAAATATTCTAAATAATATTACTATTATTCATTTCAAAGACCTCCAAAAGATTTTTGAGATTCAAATTTCCAAATTCTTGTTTGAATTAAATTTTATTTTTAACTTATTTGTATAATTCCTTCTTATACCTTTTAATTTGGTTATATATAACTATTCCAATTTATAGTCTTGTCTTGATTATAATAACAATAACCAAACACATCAATATACTGTAATAATTTCAAAAAATTATTCATTTTATATCAAAATATAATTTTGGTAAAATTATATCATTTACTCGCTTTAAAACAATACTATGTCAATTTAACTTGTTCATAGTTTAGAAACCCATATTGATACAGTTGTCCAGATCATACCAACCAGAATTCATAAACACTCAACTTATAAGTCAACACAATATAAAACAATTTATATTCACTAACAAATACGAGCTCATATCTATTAATAAACTCAAATTCATTCTAGGGTACTACTGACCCTATCTCTAATGAGTAATCCCCAACAAAGCCATAGTTCTTGCTTAACTTTGCGCTCAAATACCAAATGTATCAACCCGGGATTTTCGACCCTCGAAAATTGACATCGATACGTTCACTGTATAGCTTGCCAAATATTCAAGTGCCGGAAATACCTATTACTAGGCGTAAAGAAGAAGAAAAGATAGAAATAAATAGAAACAACAACATTGAATCTTGTAATCATAGTGGAACGAAAAATAATATACAATAACAAATTTTTATACAAAAGAATCTGTAGTTGTTATTATACACATAATTTTCATAGTACAACGATCGAATCAACCTAGACAGTTATAGTAACTTGTCTGTACAAATATTGAATGTACAACATCACTCACACAGTGGAAATAAAATAAAGTACGTGGAATACACTTGAGATGCCTCCAGCACATCTCCTGTGCTCCATAGCATCATAGCCTGAATTTGTAATACTCAATTTAACCCGAGCATTATAATAAAATAACACCCGAGTCGGTCTGAAAAACCAGCGTGAGAAAACACACCCAATTGAAATATTACTATCAACAAAATCCTTTGAAAAACAAAGATATCTGATAAGACCAAGCCAAACATAAATATGATGGGTTTTTACCTTACGATAACCAAAACATTTCTGTATAATATCATCTAATATTATAATAATTTCTATAGAATATAAATATAAAATAGCTTAAACGCTTGCATCTCATGTTTCAGCAGAATTGGTATACAACTAAAACCGTATGGCGCTTATTGCAGAATGGATACCATACTATGACAAGGTAAAGAACTACCCTCCGATGGTGCATCTATAAATAAAATGCACCGGGGTTTGATAAGAACGTATTGTACCCCTACAACGCAAGATTGGCCTAGCACTTGACTAGTAGTACCGAATATAACCACCCCACCTTTTGGGCTCCGAAAGCATACGCAAATAAATAGTTACTGGTCTAGATATTGGGATGACCATACCCTAATGGGAGCGACCCACTTGGCCTTACTTCATTCCTTGTTTTTGTCAATTCGCGGTTAATGAGGCTTGAGGCTACGTATTACCTTATGAATTGCATACATTCTTGGAATGCTAACACTGCCTTCCAAGCAACAATGCAATGATAGCATTCATCCATACAATTAGTTCTGGGTCTGGACAAACCGAATCTCCTTCAAGATCACCATTTCCATTATCTTTGAGATATCGTAATTCGTAACACACAAATCAGATCGAAGTGGTTTTCGAATAATTAGATCTGATTCCGGTCTCTTTGAAACGATCGACGAATTTGGCTAGATTTTGATAGTCGATTAGTTAACTATCAAATTACACACATAAAAGTCACTAGGCCCATAATTTGTTTAATCGTTTCAAACATTCATTTCAAATATCTTTACACAAATATATATTCAAATCTCTTTCAGTATTCCAATGTTTGAATACAATTTCAAACCCTTATACCCTTAACGGGATATTTTCAAATCATACCTTACTTTAACACTTAGTGAAATATTTACAAATTCGATTTATAATCCATTACTTAGAAAAATGTCTCTATATAAATCCTTCCATCGCTAAAATATTCCAAAACCTTTCATTTCAACACTTAGGAAAATATTGTAAGTCTATTTCCTAAAAATCATTTCTAATACCCGTACTTCAAAAATATTTCATAACTTATCCCACGAAAATCCGAAATTTATATTAATTCCTTTTACATTTTCCAAAATCGATTATACTCACTTATAATCTCATCTATTTATTTATAACTTCTTTATAAATTCAGATTTAATCTCGATTTTCTTGTTTCTAACATTTCGAAAATTTCCTTAAGTTCCTAAAATTTCATTATAAGATTTTCTCTTATAAAATCACATATGTAACAACTCGATATTTTCAACCATTCGCATCCATTATAAGTGTATAGGTAGACACTCATGCCGGAGTTGAATTTCTCAAAATACCGCATTGTAAATAAAATTTGGCAAATCTCAGAATATACAGTAAATAAATATAATCATAGTTCACAGACACAGAGTAAAATAATGCAGCGGAAGTAAAAGAAATAGTAGTTCATGAAGCTACTATGTAAATATATCAGAGTTACATAAGATACAACATAAGAAATAAAGTACAGCAGAAGTCTCAATACAATAACCAAGTACAGGCTGAATAGAACAACGGAACCGAAGTTGATAGAACAAGACTAGCAGATAATCTCCAGCGATTCAAATCTCCAGAAGGTGGAAATCCAAATCTGTGAATACTCAGGCTGGCCCGAGCGTAAAGCAAAACATATAACACTCGAGTCAGGACAATATATACTTATATAATGTAAACCAACTCAAGTGAACTATAATAAAGGTACAAGTAACTTAGAAGATGCTTGGGACCGCCCATCCTCTAAGGATCCATTAAAATATCTACTATGTAGTAATATTCGCTATTATAATAGTGTCTAATAAGTAAAGTATAATCATATAGAAAATAGCGTTAAGGGGATGGAGAACCTTAACGCGGTCGGATCTTAAAATCATAATCGTAGTAAAGCTCGATATGGTAGGTGACACGGCACAACTAGGCAATGCCAAGGTAGATATACCAATTACGCACACGGACTGATGGATACGCATAGCAGCCACTACCGTTCCACCTCAAACAACACTCCCAAATCGGAGGATGGCCATCTAATCAATAACAAGTAAGAGTATAATATCGAAGAAATGTGTCCGAGAAGAGGTGCTACCTCACTGGTCCGAGATCGCTCATGTTTTAGCCACCTTATGCCAACTCACGGGAGTTGGGTCCACGTAACATACCTTAAGAACGTCGCCACCATCCTACTTCATTCTGGAATCTCCACCGCGTACACGGTTGTCAAAGTGGTTTTCGGTATCGACAGAGAGTATGTCGATATCCGATCCCGGTCTCTTTGCCAACCAATCGTTATTATAACACGTGGTTATAACTTTTAAAAATAGTTTATGTTTCAAATCAAAATACATCCTTTAAACCATTTCAAAATCATATCATTTATTTCAAACTAATACATACTTTCAAACCCAAAACATATCTATTCAAAACCAATTCAAAAATATATCATTTCCATTTCAAAACCAATTCAATAATATATCATTTCAATAAAACCCAAATTTCAAAATCACTGAATATTTCCTTTAATTTATTAAACTTGAAATCTTCCTTTAAATTATCATAGCATTTTGGTAATGTAACCTTAAGGAATCATAGCATTTTTGGAATGTAATACTTTCCAATTTAACATTTTATATAATCAAAGTATTTATATACTTACAAATTTTTAACATGGTCATTTTATCATAGCTTTATAGTTAAATAAACTTTGTTACTGTAATATCCAATTTAATGCTGAAATTCTTATGTTAAGTTAAGAGTACCTTATTAACTTACATTATCATTACAATAAAGAAACTTTATTATTTTAGTCATTAAAATATGTCATTTACATTAATTAAAACTTACATATTAAATGTACTTTTTAACTTACATTTCTATTACAGTAAAGAGCATTTATCATTTAATCAATATTACACTAATTAAACTTACATTATCGAATGTACGTTTTAATTTACGTTTTATTACAAAAAGGGCATTTATTATTTTAAATCAATATTTCACAAATTAAGACTTACATGTTACTTTCATTAATTAAGACTTTACATGTTTCTTTCAGTAGGTAAAACTTTACATATTTCTTTCATTAGTTAGAACTTTACACGTTTCTTTCACAATAAATTTCTTATAATAAAATCCAATTTTCAACAATTTACTTAATAAGTTTAAGTGTAAAAGTTCCAATTCTTCACATTTCAACAAATAGACTTAACACTTCAAATTTAAATTACCATTTCACAATTTAACAAAATTTCCAATTTTATTTAATTAACTTAAACCTTTAATTAAAACCAAATTTCACATTTCCTAGTCAAGTTATATTTTAAAAGATCACTTTTAAACATTCATTTATTTAACCACTTAAATTCATAGAAAAATCAATAATACTTAAATAAATCACTTAAATTCAAATTTAATCAAATTATCATATTTACCATTTCCAAATAAAATTTAATATCCATTTTATTTATATAACTTAAATATCATTTTTAACCAAAATTCCAAATTTCCAACTTAAGTTATATTTCAAAATCCAGTTAAACCATTCATTAATTACATTTTTAACACATAGAAAAAAATCATAATTTCTTTATTTTAAAACATTTCAAAATCTATTTAAATCAAATTTCATAAATTTATAAATTTTTAAAATACTTAAAAATATCCAAAACACTTTATAAAATAACCACGAGCATGTATATAATTTTCTAACTTAGGTCAAGTGATACAGATATGTATCATTTCAATCCGCAGTTAAAAAAAGAAAAATCCAGGTTCTATCATTTCAAACCCGCAATCCCAAGTTAAAATAATTTAAATAAAAATCGTTCAGGCCTATCATTTCAGCCCATAACGATTTTTCCCTATTCTAAAGTCCGTTCGGGTATGTATCATTTCAACCCATAGTGATTCTAGTCTACAGGGAACTTACAGTGTGATAAACAGATATAAATGAACAGAATACATTATATAACAGTAACAGATGATATAACAGGTGTATAAACATCATATGATCATAACATAGTCAAGTATAACATGATAATATATTTCTACAGATTCACAGGGTGTCAATTTACCAGTTATATAGGTACATATTGTCTGGTGAGAATAACTCACCTGTATTGAGCTGGAGATGACAACCAACACACACATCACAGAATCCACAAAGGCACGAGAGTATGATAGTGATTTGAGTGTGGGAGAGACAAGACTAAATGCCTTGAATACATGAAACAAACCAATACAATATACATGAATAAACACTACACAACAATTTAAATGACTTGTATATTCAAGCACAAATCAATTCCAAACCAATTGCACTTGCCTCCATTTAGCATAGGCTCAGCCATGGATGGAAAATACATGAATAAGGCTTTCTCTAAGGTCTGGTTGTGGACCTATAGGGGTTGGCCTAACCTAGAGAAGGTGGTGGACAAGTTTGTGAAGCAAAAATCTAATATTACAAGGCAAAAGCATGGAATTCAAGGCAACTAAAGGGCTCGGCCTAGGTCATGGAGGACATGGATATCTCAGGTGGGGTCAATAGGTGGTGTGTAGAGGTGTCTCAGGTCTGAAACAGGTTGGTGGTGGTGGTGGTTGGTCGGCCTAGGTGGTGGAGAGAGGTGGTGGAAGGAGGATGTGCTTGGCTATGGGATCTAGGTGGTGTTGCATCAAAACTATGGTGGTTCTTCATCACATAGGGGCTAGGCTATGGCATGGGAAGGGGATGGAGGAGGTGTTAGTCAGAGGGGATGGTGGTGGAGGTGGCCAAGGTGGTGGATGTGGTGTTGGCCGATCCAAAGAAGAGGAGGACAAGTGCAAAATCATGTGAAAACAAAGGAAAACATAGAAAAGAAGAAGGGTTTTACCCAAAATCTTTGCAAATGATGATGGCCATGATTTTTGTGATTGAGAAGAGTTTTTATACGGAAATAAAAATAAAAATAAGAAGCTGAAAGAAATGTTAAGGTCGGCCAAAGAAATTGAATGAAAAAGGTTGGAAAACGAAGAGACGGGAAAACAAAGAGCCTTAGGCAAACCAAGAGTCACAAACTCTTCAAATTTCCATTATTAATTTAGAAATTTGTAAATACATATAAAATTGATAAATAAAGATAAAACTCAGTAAAGAAAATAAATATATAAAATAAATAATTAAATTTTAATTATATAACATTTAAATTAAGAAAATGGCTAAAATTTGCAAACAAGGCTTTAAAAATTTAGAAATAACCTCAATACACTTTGGAAACATTTATTTTAATTTGAATACATGTAAAATGAATAAAATAAAGTAAAACACAGCAAATAAGAGTGAATGCATAAAATAAATAATTTTTTTTAATTACATATAATTAAATTAAGAAAATAGCAAAGAAAATAGAAATTAGGCTTTAAAATTAGAAAACAATTTCAGTAGACTTTAGAAAAATTATATTATCATTTCTAAAAATATTAAAAGACAAAATATACATCAAATAACATATTAGAACATATTTAAAATAAAATATAACAAAGAAAAAGTAATTTATACAATTTAAAATAGACAAAATTGTTAAATAAACAGTTTATACTCAAAATTGAAATGTACATAACTTTTACATTTTAACTCCGTTTTCAATGAAACGAAAAGCGGTATTCATGTTATTAAATCTATTTTCGTAATAAAAGATAAAATTTATAATTTCAAATATTTAAAATTTAAATTTAAAAGTCAAAGTTTGACTATTGACCAAAATTCAAATTTTCTGGAAATATTAAATTTAGTCATATTTGGAATTCTAATTCACATCAAAGTCAAAGTTTATATTTAAAATAACAAAATTTATTCTTTTTCATAAATAAAGCTTTTGAATCTGGAAAAATCAATTTAAAAATACTTGTAAAATACAGGGTTGTTACACTCTCCCCCACTCAAAACTTTTCGTCCCCGAAAAGGAACGAGGTACGGGAAAGCACAGAAAAAGATAGAATGAATAGAATTAAGACAAGATGATAAGAATATTGGAATTACACTTGATAACTATTGTTATGGGCAAGTTTAACAAAATGGAGGTGATCAAATCAAGAACACAAACACGAAAAAGATCCTCTAGAGTCTGAATCATCCCTTTCACTTGACCGACGGTCTATGAATGGAAAAACAGTGTTAAGATCCAGATGAGTAACAAAGATTACCAGAGATTACAGAAAGATTTCTAAACAGAAAGATTATAGAAAGATGCTTATACCAGTCTGTAGCAAGATGAGGGAAAATAAGGACAACTAAAAGATGGTTTGAAAAACAAAATAAGATAATAAATTTGAAACAATAATGCAACAATAATGCTTTGAAATCATAACAATTTAGGGATGTTTATCATTTCGAAATCATACTACTAAAAATCATAACACTTTGGAAATGTTATTCAAAAACATAATACTTAGAAAATCATAACGTCCTTTTTATTTTAAAATAATCTTTATTTAAACCATTTTAATTCAAGGTCAAATAATATTCATTTTAAAGTTGTAAGTTCATTCAATTATAAAATTTCCAAAACATTGTTTTTTTCAAATGGCAGCACTTATAAAATGCTACAGTGGATATATTAGTATTTCAAATCAGTTTTATTCCAGAAATATTCATTTGGATATCTTTTAACTTAAGACTTATTAAACATACTTTTATGAATGGAATATCCAAATTAAACTATACTTCATTTATTAAGTTAAAAGTTCACTATTTTAGTTAGCTATTAATTTAACACATAACCTATCACTTTATTTAAAATACCCATTTCATAAATAGATATTCCTTCAATAAGTTACACTTAAAATTCCATTTGGAAACCAAATTCTCAATTATCAAATTTAGTGATGTTAAAATACATTTTAACTATCATAATTATTCATTTTTCAAGACATATCAATTTCATACATAAAATATTTATCATAGCAAATATAACAATCAAATTTCTTTACACATTTATTCATTTAGACATCAATTAAACTATGAATTCGAGTTAAATAAACTTTATTACAAAATGTCCAATTCCAATATATTTTATTTTATCTATTCAAAGATACATTATTTATTATACAACATATTCCTTTCAGGAAATAACCACTATTAAAATTCCTAGGTTAGACTTAAGGTTCCATATTAAATCAAATTTGATTATTAAGTTATTTAAATAAAATCTCCTTAAATTCCTTTTTCACTATTTACCTCTATTAATCTTTTATAACTAAAATTTAAATGTATAACATGTATTATAACCACTCAAATTTTATTTATAAAAATCCTTTTTATATTGTATATTATCCAATTCCATATTCAACTTCTGTGTAATTTAGGTAAGTTATATTGGAATGAAATTGTGTGTTATACAAATAAAACTTTCCAATTCAATTATCTCAAGTTTGAATCATTTATTCAAAAAATTTAAATTTCTTCTTATAACTGAAATTATTCTTTAAAATAGATTTTTAAGAATTAAACTTCTGATTCCTTTCAAACCATTTAGCGATAAGTAATCTATCTATTACTTAAAAAGGAAAGGAGAAACCAGGGCATTCATATGTCGCCACGTGTCCTTCTTAAACGGTTCCCTTCCGCTCTCAACTTTTATCCCTCAACTGTTCTTCCCCTCCTATTCTAACTCCTGCCCGTCTATTCCAATTTTCAACCCACCCAACCGCCTAACCTTTTCCTCCACATTCGCCCTCTTCTCTCCTCAGTGTCCGCACCCACCTTCCCATCCACGATCCGTTAATCGACACTGCCCGTCCTCTTCACTTCGGTTGGTAAGCCCCGCCTTTTCACAACTACCCACACTCGGTTCTCCTACTCCTTGCGCCTTCCTCCCTAGCTGCCTGCTTACGTGCCCTCCGCGTCAACCCGGCAAGGATTGCCTGCTGCATCGTACTGCGAGGCGGCCTAACCCTTCGCTCCAAAATAGGTTAGTAATTTTTTAAAATTTTTTTCTCCATTTTGGGGGTTGCTATAAATCCGTATCCCAGATTTAGACATACTCCATGTTCAGTTATCTAGCATGATCCTTTTTCGTTTTCCCAGAGAAGAAAACCGTCTCCTCACTCCAAATTAGTACCAATTGTCGTTCAATCTCTTTCTCCATATCACAGATTTTATAGCCCTCATGGCGATTCTGAGATCTAAATTTAGGATCCTGTGGTCCCCAATCGACATCTACTCCTCACAAAGACTCTACTTTCACTTGCAACAGGGTATGCTTCTCCTCCTCCGCTCACTAAGAACACCAAGATTCAGTGGGTAAGAGTTATTTTGATTGTATAATTATGTAATTTTCTATTAGTTCGCAACCACAATTTGCAGTCTTCTTTCTTTTTAAGAAACTACCGAACCGATGCAAGATTTTAGGCATTTAGGTAAATTTTTGATGGAATTCATCTGTATAGGCTATTCAAGTTAAAATATTTTTATCAGTAATAAATTTGTAAGTCGCATAGCCGATAACGCATTATGGATAACTCGATTCATGCTATATTTTCCCATATTAAAGTTTAAACATGTTATGTATTTGCCTCCCTGTTGTAACTGTGAATTATTTGTATTGGTTTGTTAGTAATGTTGTATGACATTTGGAGATGAATTCTGTTATTTAATGGTATTGTATTTATGGTGATATATATATATGCATATATATGTATATATATGCATTTATATATATATATATATGCATATATATATGCATTTATATATATGCATTATTGTAATACTCAATGTTTACCATAATACTACAAAGCAATAACGCAGTTAATAGTTAATTTGATTTGCTATTTTTAGTCATCTACCAATCTTTGCTTTTGTCGATCTCATTTATGTCAGTCTGACGAGTTGTTTTTCATCCCAACATCAATAGCATTTGAACAAAAACAACTGAACAAAAGCACATATGCAGATAGAGAAACCCAAACCAAACTACTCTAGCTATTTGGTATTGCGTCCCTATCTCCTTCAGAAATGAAATTGGAGTGCCATTAACATGTCTTTGCGGTCAATTAGCTATCAGGTTTTCGTATACAGATATTTTTTACTGTTTAACTACTTTGAATATGAGCAATAAGAAATATGTCTTCTCTGTACATGTTTTACTATCTTCACATATTAGATGTAAAAGGTGCAGTGATTCTGGAGTGATAAGCAAAAATGAAGATAAACTGGAAAGGAGAGGAGCCATGGGAAGTGAAAGTGAATTTGAAGGTAGCAGGATTAGGAAAAAACAGAGCATGTCTCAATGTTCTGGTAGTCATAGAAGATAGTGAGAGTGGAATGTAACAAAGATTGGAGGAATGAAAAGGCCTTGCAATTCGTGATTAGAAAACTAACCCTGATCTGATCGACCGTCTATCAGTTGTAAGTTTTGCTAACAACTGGTTTCCCTTCATTTAAAGGCGACTGTCAAATTTAGGAACATCCAAGTTGGTATTTTAGTACTATTTTCCTTCATTTCGGTATTCTATGGATTCATCAGTTAGTTCGTACTTTGTTTTTGATACCACGGTCTGATGTACTGTCCCTTTCTTTTGCTTCATGTTGTACAAGTGGGAAAACATTAATGTCGGGTAGCTTTGTTTATTAAACTTTATATCCGTTACTGAAATTATACTTGAATGTGAATTAATTTCTTCATTGTTTTCTTCAATTATATATTAAACATGAAACAGTTTTGAGGTTCTGTTATAGAATAGTACTTATTATCAATAACCATGTGTTAATAATATATATTTCATCCTGCTTTACAGTGTTGTTCCTACCTTGATTATTCGTCCTACACATTATGCGTTCGATGATTTTACGACTTATCAGTTAATATATGAGTATTTAAATAATATTGATTTAATTTATTATAACTTTATTTTCAACACTTTCAGTATGTAATGAGATGCGTTTCTATACATTTATAACTTTTACATTCAGCATATATCAACCGCTTGCATCATTCAAACTTAAATATTGTATATGTGTTTATATGGACCTTTCTCACTGCATTGAAAATTAAAGTTGCTGCACTTTACACTATATTCCCACTATTTGAAACTGATGTAATAACAAAATGAATAACAAACAACATGACTAAATGTTTTTCATATAAATCTTCTGAGATCATTTTACCATTTCTAATTGTTATCCTTTTGCATATATTATTTTCCCTTACCTTTCTTTTTTTACTTTACGTTGTTATCAGTCACGAGTGATGATGCTCAATTGTTAATTTCCACTATATATTTCTCTACGATCTCTTATTTAATAACAGTTTGTATTCTTTATTTTCCCCTTTGTTGTCCATTCAACTGGTTTGTTTCTTAAATACTATAACTGAGGCTGAATTACTGCTCTCAGTTTTTGTAATTACACGATTACTAAACTATTTTGTGCAGTTTAAATAAGTTTTATTTATCGTAACACGTTGAGAGTAATACGAGTAATGGGTTATCTCTGCACATTGCCTGTCTTTTGTCGATTCATTAAATTTATAATTTTTGCAAGACAGAATTAAAAAATTTCTTCAAACTTATAATTTTTGCAAGACAGAATTAAAAAATTTCTTCAAGGCAATGAGTGATATGTACGTGTGTATTAGATGGAGATTGGACAAATTATTATTTTCAATACCGTTGTATTTACTCGGGAGTTGTTAGTAATCTACTTCACAAAAATATTCTGCCTAAACTCACACTTTTTTATGATCTACATTGAAGAGGTAATAGCTTTGGTTCCATTGCTCACCTGTTGATATCTTGCCATCCAAATATTCCATTTTAGATAATAAAATGAAAATTTTGACTGCATTTTTTTCTTCGACTTGATTAATGTTTAGCTGGTTAATTTCAATATGTACATATCTCATATTGGATACTAATATTCATTTTCACACTTAGTTTCTATGTTGTACTTCATGGATTAGCCAGTACTGACAGAACAGTGTTGAATTGTTTTACTAATTGGCGAGAGGTTTTATTACGACACATTACCAGCTGTCATATTAAGCATGTGAAATTAGTGTATTTTTATTGGTAACAAGCCCATTGCCTAGCTTAAATTTCACCTCCCATATCTTAGTTTCTACATTATACCATCAAATTTGTAACGATCATATATATATATATATATATATATTTCATTCAGTTAATGTTTATGCTACTTTATTCTGATAGCAAATCAGCAGATATATAGGGGCACTACTTTTTCCAACGTTACCTATGACATATTTGAACCTGCTGCTTTGAATATTTTTTTTACATTGTTGTTTTACCCACTAACTCCATGTAATTTGTTTCCGGATATTACAAAATGGTGATCACTATATCTCCTACCAGGTTGGCCTGAAATCCTAATTGAACATGGATTACTACTAAAATCATATAATATAATGTCATGCATATTTCAGCACTATGAAGTTGCAGTTACATGTCGTTTAAGTAGCTGAATGGTTTTTTGAAGCAATCATTTTCAACGTTTTTGTATGCAACATGATTGAATCCTTTTATATCTTATACATTTTTTCATATGCATTAAACAACAATCCCTCTCTATTAACTCAACTAACTCATGGATCTGTTTAACATTATTTTCTAAAAGATGCTTTTCACACTTCATTTCTAGCACTTGCATATAGCAAAATACAGGCAATAAATTATGATAGTATCATTTATACATGTATAAACAATTTTTGTTTCTGCTTTCAAAATGTGATATATTTTATCTCTCTTTGGCTACATTCATATATGTAAAAGATTTTTTATCTTACAATTTATCAATATTAACTTAACTCTTATTCTAATGTTGAAATATTATATTTTGTGCAGAAGAGAAGACTGAATCAAATTAGGAGAAACAATTCGTACAATGGAGATTTAGTTCAAACCATAGTTCCAAAGACATGGTGTATTTTAAATCTCAAGATTTAAATGTTCATATACTGTTACATGTGCAATTTGTAGGGACACACAAATTTTTTCCAGAACTAATGCAGGTGAAACAATTCACATATGTTTTAAATTTTATGAAACCATAGCCACATTGTAATTTGGAAACATGGATTTGCATGAAATAAAAATATTTCCATTCTGGAAAGGATCAACTCAGTTACATGCGTATATGTCGAATTTTTGAATTTTTTTATAATATTCATATTTGGGTATAGTTAAATCAATTTAGTTGCTTTGCTTTGCAATGATGGGTTGCACATGCTATTCCATGGAACAAAAATCTCATAGCTATACAAATGTATGATTATTGCTATTATTATTTGCTATTCTTTTTATTAATAAAAATGTTAAAAACTAAAACTTTACACTTCACTTTAGGGAAAAAGACTGCGAAAACCTCACCTATTGTATTTCACAGTGTCTGGTATTTTTCTACACCTTTGTTACCATAACGGTTTAGAAAAAGGCGTGATCTTATTTTCTTTTCATTGTATACAATATTATTTCGATTTAAAATTTCCTCCTAAACAGTAATTATAACCATGTTTAATTTGTCGAGTGCGCTACTACTTTTAATCTTGCTAGGAAAGTAGTATGCAGTTAGCAGTCAAATTGAACATCTTTGGCTCTATGAAGCTACGGTCAACATATAATCTTCTTTTATAATTTACCAAAAGAGAATTTCTTTTGAAAAAATATTTTTTTTGTTGCTTTAATTTTTTTTTAATAAATTTCCATCGATTGGCTTTAGTGATGAAGTTTATAGTCATTAGTTTTCTGTCATACTTCAATTAACAGTTATTCTATTTTGTTTGTGGGTGATATATTTCCAATGATCTCTATTGCATTCAGTATCCACATAACTGATAAATACAATTATAGATTTATCCCCTTCATTGCTGTTACTTTTGGACATTGAAAACCTATTTTTTTAGATAATATGGTTTTAAATCGTTTATGAAATTCTTGGACTAAATAATGTATGAGCCTATATCTTATATTATCCAGAAAAATGTGTCGGTGATCTTCCTCAGTTTTGCCAAGTTTATTCAGTTAATGAGAAATATTCAAGTTAAATAGCAACTTTAATTTTTATAGGCTGGTTTATCCCATAAAAAGAACTCAACATAAACATGGAAAACATAATGTAAGGCGTTCTTTACTTCAAAATGAGTGATTTTTCACCGGATTGACATTTACTAGAAACCTCAAATAATTTGAACTATGCTTCGCCTTGCCTTTGGCTTAACTATTTTTTAAACGGCTATTACTATTACTATTATCTATATCATGATCATCATCATCATCTTTAGTACTGCTAGCTATAATGCCTATTACTTACACTGTTTATAAAACAGTCAAGTGTCACGGAAACAAGAGGAAGAACAGTTACAACAGTTGAGCATCATCATCCGACGAATTCAACAAAGGCCGATCATGAAATTCGTAGTACCATAGAAAATATGTTAACAGACATTAGAGCTACTGTCTGCCATGTAATTACATATCATTTATTTCTTATGCTATAATACCATAGAAATTAGAGTAACAGTTTTATTTACTTTTGTGTTTCTAGAGTAAGAAGTATGTTGTACACGCAACTTTGATGAAGATTATCACGTCATCTGGATGGAGTTATCTCTCCTGCCCAATTTGTAGGAAGACTGTAACAAAGGAAGCAACCTATTTTACTTGTCTTAAATGCAACAATACTATTGCCAATCCTGTTAACGGGTATGCATCCTCCGATTTAATGTATACTTTACACTCACTTACTAACAGCTAATTGCAAACATGTATCGTTTAGCAATAGAAGTTTTTGACCATACTAGTTCTACCACTGTAATAGCTTTTGACTAAAATGCTACCTCTAAGTTAAACGGAGCGTGGACTGGATGATGGACCTGTCCTAAAAGGTACACAAATTAAAACTTAACCGGGTGCTCAATTTATACTCATATTTTGTGACCCTTTTAGCTAAATATACAACCAACTTTCCTGTTAGTCTTAAAAAATAGAACTGCAAATTGCTAACATGCACCATATTGCCCTTTTAGAACAATGGGGATGACCAGGTTGATAAACTCTTCAACAGCTTAATGGGTTCAGAAGCGCTGTTCAAATTCAGACCTACTAACTATGACACAATCAACCATGGAAATCCTTTGACTATGAGTAGAATTTCAAATATGCACCAACCCTTTGCACCATTAAATCAGCAACCTTCCACAATGGAAGCGGACGAGACAAAGGAAATTGAAGCTACATAACTTACTGCCGAGTCAAGCACAGTCAGAAGAATGAGTTGGAATCTCTGTCACAGTAACTGCACTACTATATTACTCGGATTATAATTTCTAACTAACGATGATGTTCAAACTTTAATTGGATTTGGGGCTTAAAGGGAAGCAAAAAGTTGAGCAAGTTTCTACATCAAAACAATTTCCACACTATATGCCATTATCAATGTACTAATATACTATATAACACTGCATTTATATAGGATATCGAAGAATATTTGAAATGAATCTGAAAATGACGACACCATTAGACATTGAACCACTGCTCAGTATGGCATGGTCATTGGGTAATGATCTAAATAAAATTCTGTCTGATAACCTATATACAAATGGACTAATATACCACTATACTTTTCAGGGTGATGCAAAAAGGGCTGCTGGTAAGCAAAAGATCCATGGAAGAACTTCAGAAAAGAAAAGAAAGAAGTAGGCATGGACACCGTTGACCACAACGACAAACCACTTATGTCAGCAACATCTTCACACTGTCCTCTGTTGTTTCTATTTTTTTTGTACATTTTGTGATTTATTTACTGTTTGCTCTGTTGTATTTAAAAAAACTGTTTGATTTCTCTACTTTAATTTCTCTTCCAAAAAATACTGCATATTCGATTTTGTGCCATCCTCTGTTTGTACATCGTTCACTTTGGAAAAAATTACCATATCACTCATTCGAACTCTATCCAGTTGATACAATCTCCACTCAGTTGCAGTTCTATCTGTACGTTATTAGAGTGATGCATTTTTCAACTCTTTGTCTGCCTTAACTTTACAGACTGTGGATACAACTTCAGTTTTAAACCATACTAATTTTTAACTGTTGACATATCTTGCAAACATAAATGTTACTTTTGTATTTTAATTCATCAGCTAAATGAATGAACACTGTGCGAGCGTTAAATATATACCGTCCCACTTTTCTTCTCTGCCTTGGTTGAAGCTGAGATCCATTTTATGGAATAATAACAGTTTTAATATAATTATATAATTAGACAGTACTATCAATTAATATTGTGCTACATTTTTAATTTTTCTTCTCTCTATTTCACTTACTCCTGTGCTTTTTCAAACTGAGATGTGACTATTTGAAGATACCGAAACATGAGCAATTATATAGTCGAAAACCCTCAATTTCTTTTTATTATTATTATTATTATTTACTATTCTGTTGCAAACAACATGTATTCAGAAACTGATATAGGATGAAGATACATTACAATGCAAATACCGCACAATAATAATAAGATATTTAAAACTTTTTGTAAGACTTTGAATTGTACCATAAGTACTACGTTATATTATTATATTATTTACCTTTCTCCAAAGATAGTGAAGGCTATCAACACTTACTTTTCAGTACCCCAAGAAGTAATGTGTATTTCTTTAACACATTTTCACATATTAACCTAAAACATTGTACATAGCAAAACAATCAATATTCAATATGCAATAGGGTATAGTTGTATATATAAGTGATGTAAATTGTATTAAACTTGCATAATGAATGACAGAAAATGATGCTTATGTTAAGAAGACCAAAACATTTTCAAAACGCATATGGGCTTTCCAAAAATTTATTCAGTCAATGCATTCAATACCGACAACTCTTCGAATAAAATCCGTTTGCTTATTCCATACATAAGCGCATGAAAATTTTCAATATTTTACAATCATATGACCTTAGGTGACAACCTCCACACCAATGTTGTCTAAACATTCCCGGTATATACCTAGCCTTAAAGCTTAATGTCTTACAAAATAACTTTTGACACGTTTACTGGTACAAACTTGCTAACTTGCTTTGATTACACAAAATGAAAAAATCCTACGATACCTTGAGCAAATAAAACTCAACAAAAATAACAATAATAATATTTACATATACTTCTCATTGACGTAAGAATGAGACACATTAAACATGAACAAAAACTTCAAACTTTCGCATCTACCCGTGTGCGTAGCACAGACCACACACTAATGACTAAACTCGACGTATTTATTAATGATAACAATCAGCTCTTTACTTTAACTACAATTGAAAATCAACGGTCATCATATTCTGCACTGCCTTTGATTGACATTGCGTCTTCATTGGGTTTCAACGCACCAATAACCGTTAACAATTCATTTTCAACTTCTTCAACGCCTTCTCTGATTTTCCCTATCGTTTACACAATGTATAATTATCCATCTTCCCTCGGTTACAGAATGTAAACTTAGTTATTTTCAAAACCCACCACTTTTCTCACCGCTTTCTGTTTACCAAACGTTTTAATTTTCATAAACTTGAGACTAATATATTTTTTCAAAAACCAAATACTAAACAACTAAAGTCCCAACTTATTCGTACATATTTTTTTCACTTTTCCAAAATCAACTTTCAAATCAAACAGCATGGTATACCAAAGCGGCACGATGGGAATAAAGGAAAGATAAGAGGACGAATAACAAATTCCAAATTTTTTTTTTATTAATCCCCACTTCTTCAGGACTTAAAAAGTCTCTCTCTAACTCATTTCACGTTCCTTACTCTCCAACCACTCTTCCACACCAAAATACAAAACATAAACTAATAACTTAATAACCAACATAACGGGCCATAACAAATTATCCCTTCACCACTTAACAACTACACATAAAAGGATTTAGACTAAATAGATTTAATTCAAAGAAGATAGGTTGATTTTCCTAAACAAGGTTTTCCCTTTTTTACTAACATACTCCATTCGTGCAAATGAAAAACTGGAGATACACTATTCTGCACATTGGTTATGTCCCCGCTTCAAATTTTTAACACTATTTTATTTTCTAACAACATTTTCCAACTACCTCAACACCTAACATAATACCGAACGGGTTACGAACCAGCACTACACATGACCTCTACATACTGCTTTAACATACATTCGGACTACATCCAATTGGACCTACAATTACAGGTAATTACCAGCACTGCCCGTGTGCGTAGCACGGACCACGCACTAGTTATACATACATAATATGTCAAATCAAATTTTAAATCATATATCTATATATATTATAATCCAGTCATATTTTAGAAATTCAAATCAATTAGATTTTCCAAAACAAAGCTGTAGCAAGACTTCAGAATGGTTTCTTCACTTCGAAACTCGAAAATGAACGTCGATGATGCTGCAGTCATCACCGAAATTATTTTCCAGCGACAAAGAGAAGAGCACTAAATTTTTAAACTTAAAAATCCTTTGGAAACAAATTTCTATTTGAAAATACTTTAAATAATATATCCCTTTTAAAACTTTAAACACAAGGTTTGTAACTATCGGAAATTAAATTCTCAAATTCTTGATTTAAATTCATTTCAGTTTCCAAATCAATTTATAAACAACTATTTATAAATTCATTCATAGAACAATAAATGATAAATCAAGTATTATCATTTTAAATAATCAATTTAAATCAATTTATTAAGTTCCATAAATTTACTTATATATCAAAATTTTGTTTCATTAACCAAATTTAAAATAATATTGTGTCAGTTGGTTCTGTCAAAGTGTTTTAGAAATCCTATCGATAGCGTTGATCAGATGAATCGATTGAAAATCCAAATCAACATCAACAACTCAAACAACACCATATATAAAACAAAACATAGATTTACAAGTACATTTCAAAATGTTTGGAGATAGTTTAGAAACAAAAGACAAGATGGTTAAACAGAGTAGAGAGATGGGTAAGCTTAGATAAATCGCGGACAACCTTAATCGGGTCAACCGTGACTTAAAGAATAAGATCGATGTGGAATTTTCTGGGATAAATCTACGTTCGATCTCAAGAGATAGAGTTTGGAATAATAAAAGATATTAGCATCTAAACCAAGGATAAATAAAAATCTTTGGTGAATCGATGCTGACTGTAAAGGATTTTCACTCTTTTATAAGAAAATTAGAATATTGGCGAGACCGCCAGTTCACTATAAAGATCATTCAAAGTGGAGTCATGGGATACTCTAGAATCAAAAGATGATGAATAGTGAGGGACACGAATGAATTTTGGAACCGCAGGAAACGTTCCAAAATTCAAAGGAAATCGAATCAAAAGGAAGAGATTCAAACTCGAACAAAAGTGATTCTGTAAATAAATTTACCATACATTCTAAGTTTTAACTCAAAACCAAAGCTCTGATACCAACTGTAACAACCCGATATTTTCAACCATTCGCATCCATTATAAGTGTATAGGTAGGCACTCATGCCGGAGTAGAATTGCTCAAAATACCGCATTGTAAATAAAATTTGGCAAAAATCAGAATATACAGTAAATAAATATAATCACTGTTCACAGACACAGAGTAAAATAATGCAGCGGAAGTAAAAGAAATAGTAGTTCATGAAGCTACTATGTAAATATATCAGAGTTACATAAGATACAACATAAGAAATAAAGTACAGCAGAAGTCTCAATACAATAACCAAGTACAGGCTGAATAGAACAACGGAACCGAAGTTGATAGAACAAGACTAGCAGATAATCTCCAGCGATTCAAATCTCCAGAAGGTGGAAATCCAAATCTATGAATACTCAGGCTGACCCGAGCGTAAAGCAAAACACATAACACTCGTGTCATGACAATATATACTTATATAATGTAAACCAACTCAAGTAAACTATAATAAAGGTACAAGTAACTTAGAAGATGCTTGGGACCGCCCATCCTCTAAGGATCCGTTAAAATATCTACTATGTAGTAATATTCACTATTATAATAGTGTCTAATAAGTAAAGTATAATCATATAGAAAATAGCGTTAAGGGGATGGAGAACCTTAACGCGGTCGGATCTTAAAATCATAATCGTAGTAAAGCTCGATATGGTAGGTGACACGGCACAACTAGGCAATGCCAGGGTAGATATACCAATTACGCACACGGACTGATGGATACGCATAGCAGCCACTACCGTTCCACCTCGAACAACACTCCCAAATCGGAGGATGGCCATCTAATCAATCACAAGTAAGAGTATAATATCGAAGAAATGTGTCCGAGAAGAGGTGCTACCTCACTGGTCCGAGATCGCTCCTGTTTTAGCCACCTTATGCCAACTCACGGGAGTTGGGTCCACGTAACATACCATAAGAACGTCGCCACCATCCTACTTCATTCTGGAATCTCCACCGCGTACACGGTTGTCAAAGTGGTTTTCGGTATCGACAGAGAGTATGTCCATATCCGATCCCGGTCACTTTTTGCCAACCAATCGTTATTATAACCCGTGGTTATAACTTTTAAAAATAGTTTATGTTTCAAATCAAAATACATTCTTTAAACCATTTCAAAATCATATCATTTATTTCAAACTAATACATACTTTCAAACCCAAAACATATCTATTCAAAACCAATTCAAAAATATATCATTTCCATTTCAAAACCAATTCAATAATATATCATTTCAATAAAACCCAAATTTCAAAATCACTGAATATTTCCTTTAATTTATTAAACTTGAAATCTTCCTTTAAATTATCATAGCATTTTGGTAATGTAACCTTAAGGAATCATAGCATTTTTGGAATGTAATACTTTCCAATTTAACATTTTATATAATCAAAGTATTTATATACTTACAAATTTTTAACATGGTCATTTTATCATAGCCTTATAGTTAAATAAACTTTGTTATTGTAATATCCAATTTAATGCTGAAATTCTTATGTTAAGTTAAGAGTACCTTATTAACTTACATTATCATTACAATAAAGAAACTTTATTATTTTAGTCATTAAAATATGTCATTTACATTAATTAAAACTTACATATTAAATGTACTTTTTAACTTACATTTCTATTACAGTAAAGAGCATTTATCATTTAATCAATATTACACTAATTAAACTTACATTATCGAATGTACGTTTTAATTTACGTTTTATTACAAAAAGGGCATTTATTATTTTAAATCAATATTTCACAAATTAAGACTTACATGTTACTTTCATTAATTAAGACTTTACATGTTTCTTTCAGTAGGTTAAACTTTACATATTTCTTTCATTAATTAGAACTTTACACGTTTCTTTCACAATAAATTTCTTATAATAAAATCCAATTTTCAACAATTTACTTAATAAGTTTAAGTGTAAAAGTTCCAATTCTTCACATTTCAACAAATAGACTTAACACTTCAAATTTAAATTACCATTTCACAATTTAACAAAATTTCCAATTTTATTTAATTAACTTAAACCTTTAATTAAAACCAAATTTCACATTTCCTAGTCAAGTTATATTTTAAAAGATCACTTTTAAACATTCATTTATTTAACCACTTAAATTCATAGAAAAATCAATAATACTTAAATAAATCACTTAAATTCAAATTTTATCAAATTATCATATTTACCATTTCCAAATAAAATTTAATATCCATTTTATTTCTATAACTTAAATATCATTTTTAACCAAAATTCCAAATTTCCAACTTAAGTTATATTTCAAAATCCAGTTAAACCATTCATTAATTACATTTTTAACACATAGAAAAAAATCATAATTTCTTTATTTTAAAACATTTCAAAATATATTTAAATCAAATTTCATAAATTTATAAATTTTTAAAATACTTAAAAATATCCAAAACACTTTATAAAATAACCACGGGCATGTATATAATTTTCTAACTTAGGTCAAGTGATACAGATATGTATCATTTCACTCCGTAGTTAAAAAAAGAAAAATCCGGGTTCTATCATTTCAAACCCGCAATCCCAAGTTAAAATAATTTAAATAAAAATCGTTCAGGCCTATCATTTCAGCCCATAATGATTTTTCCCTATTCTAAAGTCCGTTCGGGTATGTATCATTTCAACCCATAGTGATTCTAGTCTATAGGGAACTTGCAGTGTGATAAATAGATATAAATGAACAGAATACATTATATAACAGTAACAGATGATATAACATGTGTATAAACATCATATGATCATAACATAGTCAAGTATAACATGATAATATATTTCTACAGATTCACAAGGTGTCAATTTACCAGTTATATAGGTACATATTGTTTGGTGAGAATAACTCACCTGTATTGAGCTGGAGATGACAACCAACACACACATCACAGAATCCACTAAGGCACGAGAGTATGATAGTGATTTGAGTGTGGGAGAGACAAGACTAAATGCCTTGAATACATGAAACAAACCAATACAATATACATGAATAAACACTACACAACAATTTAAATAACTTGTATATTCAAGCACAAATCATATCCAAACCAATTGCACTTGCCTCCATTTAGCATAGGCTCAGCCATGGATGGAAAATACATGAATACGGCTTTCTCTAAGGTCTGGTTGTGGACCTATAGGGGTCGGCCTAACCTAGAGAAGGTGGTGGACAAGTTTGTGAAGCAAAAATTTAATATTACAAGGCAAAAGCATGGAATTCAAGGCAACTAAAGGGCTCGGCCTAGGTCATGGAGGACATGGCTATCTCAGGTCGGGTCAGTAGGTGGTGTGCAGAGGTGTCTCAGGTCTGAAACAAGTTGGTGGTGGTGGTGGTTGGTCGGCCTAGGTGGTGGAAGGAGGATGTGCTTGGCTATGGGATCTAGGTGATGTTGCATCAAAACTATGGTGGTTCTTCATCACATAGAGGCTAGGCTATGGCATGTGAAGGGGATGGAGGAGGTGTTAGTCAGAGGGGATGGTGGTGGAGGTGGCCAAGGTGGTGGATGTGGTGTTGGCCGATCCAAAGAAGAGGAGGACAAGTGCAAAATCATGTGAAAACAAAGGAAAACATAGAAAAGAAGAAGGGTTTTACCCAAAATCTTTGCAAATGATGATGGCCATGATTTTTGTGATTGAGAAGAGTTTGTATACAGAAATAAAAAGAAAAATAAGCAGCTGAAAGAAATGTTAAGGTCGGCCAAAGAAATTGAATGAAAAAGGTTGGAAAACGAAGAGACGGGAAAACAAAGAGCCTTAGGCAAACCAAGAGTCACAAACTCTTCAAATTTCCATTATTAATTTAGAAATTTGTAAATACATATAAAACTGATAAATAAAGATAAAACTCAGTAAAGAAAATAAATATATAAAATAAATAATTAAATTTTAATTATATAACATTTAAATTAAGAAAATGGCTAAAATTTGCAAACAAGGCTTTAAAAATTTAGAAATAACCTCAATACACTTTGGAAACATTTATTTTAATTTGAATACATGTAAAATGAATAAAATAAAGTAAAACACAGCAAATAAGAGTGAATGCATAAAATAAATAATTTTTTTTTAATTACATATAATTAAATTAAGAAAATAGCAAAGAAAATAGAAATTAGGCTTTAAAATTAGAAAACAATTTCAGTAGACTTTAGAAAAATTATATAATCATTTCTAAAAATATTAAAAGACAAAATATACATCAAATAACATATTAGCACATATTTAAAATAAAATATAACAAAGAAAAAGTAATTTATACAATTTAAAATAGACAAAATTGTTAAATAAACAGTTTATACTCAAAATTGAAATGTACATAACTTTTACATTTTAACTCCGTTTTCAACGAAACGAAAAGGGGTATTCATGTTATTAAATATATTTTCATAATAAAAGATATAATTTATAATTTCAAATATTTAAAATTTAAATTTAAAAGTCAAAGTTTGACTATTGACCAAAATTCAAATTTTCTGGAAATATTAAATTTAGTCATATTTGGAATTCTAATCCACATCAAAGTCAAAGTTTATATTTAAAATAACAAAATTTATTCTTTTTCATAAATAAAGCTTTTGAATCTGGAAAAATCAATTTAAAAATACTTGTAAAATACAGGGTTGTTACAACATATGTTAAATAAACCCCATTTACAAATCTCAAGAGAATTTATAAACAAATTCCAATCATTTCAGATCTCTCTCTATATATAGTAAGTTTTTTTAAAGAATAATAATTTACTTTTGAAACAAGCTTAAGTAATTATTTAAAATATCAAAAAATTTAAATAAACACCGATAACTCATTTCTAATTCATTTTTAAAATAAAAACTAATTGCTTTACAAACCTTATTATAAACATTTTATTTCATTTCAATAAATATTAAATATTTTAATAACTAACTTTTCAAAAATATTTTAATCTGAATAATAGTTTTTTAACTACATAGTTTAATAAATAAAAATCCTTTTCCAAAAATAAAACTTACTTTGTGGAAAAACTATTTTTAAAATTCAACATAGCCGATTTTATACTTAAAAATCTCTCTTGATTTATCACAAATAGATTTAAATTTCCAATTTCACAACTATTTCCAAATTCCAAAATAGAATCCACTAGTTCTTTCTAAACTGATTTCCATATTTCATTTTAAATTCACACCGTGAATTGAATTTATCAAGTTCTAATCATTTCACTTTATTCATAAACATCATTTGTAAATTTATAAACTCATTTCTTGCTTTTCACTGTTAACCACAGATTTATATTAAACAAACTTCATTTATAAATCGATTTTATTAAAAATTCCACTAAGAAATCTATTTCTTAAATAATCCAAACTCTATTCAGAAACCATCCAAATCTCGATTTCGACTTCCATTCATATTTAAAAAATCCCATTTAATAATCTATCATTTAGAAATACACGATTTATAATTTTTCCATTTAAAACCATTTTATGAAATAGCTAATTAAATATCCAAAATAAATTTATAATCCAACCTAATTACTTTTTAAATACATCCAAATTCCTTTAAAAACTCGATTTCAACTTCTAATTATAATTAAGAAATATTATTAAAACCCATTGCTTTAAGTTTCTCTATGTATATATGGAAATTTCAAAAATATATTTATTTTTGAAAACACCTTACAAAATAGTTTGGTATATTTCCATAATCAAATCTTTTATTTAATCCAAACAATTCCTTATTCAATATTCCAATTTCCATATAAATAATTTTATTTGCAAAAATCATCTTTACAATTTTTTAAAATTTAAAAATTTTATTTATAGTATTTAAAATACCAAAAACTAGGGCCAGTGCTACTATGGCATACAATATATCAAATCACACAACAATCCATATCATATTATTCAATCACAGCATATACCACTATATATGAAATAATCAATATATTCTTGAGAAATCTAGTTGGATCCCTTCAGCCTGTTCCCATGCAACCACAGATGTATAAAACATGAAATACCGTTACCGCTTCGAGGCGGGATAATGTGATAATATAGGGTCATCCGTTATTATGCGGGGGCGTATAGTGTCTCATCCGCTCCAATCGGCCAGAATATACCCAACTACTAATATATATATATAATGCTATATATTATATAATATTCAACAGATAATAATATGTCAATCCAACCAATCATTTAATAATTAATTTTGATTATTATAAATTAATTCCAGTTATCTAATTGAGTGAGATTTACTCAGCTTGATTTTCGAAATTGCTAATCATTCCAATTTAAGTATATTGTGTAGAGTCCATAGCTACGAATACTACAAGACTGATTCCTTTCAATTTGAACCTCGAATATACAAATTATGAATTATATAAATTAACAATTTCTATTTTTAATTTATAATTAATAATTAATTGCTTAATTGAAACTAATTACCTATTTAACCTTAATCCTCCTTCCTTATTCAAAATGAAACTGCCTGTGTCTAGAAACTAAAACCACATCCTTCCGCTTCTGGGGAGCACCAAACCACCAACGTCGACTACCAATAACACCTCAGCCACAAAACGCTGAAATGTACGAGCCTCCGCTACCTGCGCAACCGTACATTGCTGCCTCCAAATCCAAACAACAAAGTCACTCCACCAGGTCGCATCGATCTTACGCAACCACTATCCTCAACTAATTCTCCTCTACATCGCCATGCGCTAGTAGTCACTACCGCCTTCCACCATGCTCGTCGCCGCTCCTACCCCTTCCCATTCACGTAGGCACTTTGCCGAAAGAAATGCGTCTAACCCTTTACATAATTGCCATCCATCCTGATGTGGTTGAAAGCCACCGAAGAACCCAACAGGAGTACCCTACGCAAGCACGAATTCTATTTTGTTCACCATTTACCTTTATTTTTTATTTTTAAAAACCAAAAATCGAAATGAAAAAAGGGAAAGTTGCAAATTTAAAAAGAAGGGGAAGGAAAAGAAGCGGCTTGAAAGCATATGGTAGGGTGGCGCTTCAAAACTTAGGGCATCTACGATTTAAAATTTATAGTTTTATATTCAAAAATATCTCATTTACGTACATCGAAATCCTAAACCCCTATCAAGACATGCTGCCTGGCGTTCATAATATTTTTTCCCTATTTCGAATATAATCGAATATGTATAAGAGACTAATTTCAGCGTATTGGGAACATTGGTTTCCTAGTTGAATTATTTAAATTAAATTTCTTTTAATTAATTTAATGACCCACTTTTCCGTACGAATTTAAACTGACATTTTCCACACTAGTTTAGCCCGAATTGTAATGAAAGGCGGATAGTAAAAGAAAGAAAATAGATAGAAGATAGAAAGAAGATAGAAAAAAAGAACAAAACAACACAGAATCTCAAAGCAGAATGAATCATCTTAAATATAGAATAAATCTTTACACAAAGCAAAACCGTAATTTTTATAGTATATATGATAGTCATTAGAGTATACCAACCTATATTGCACGGACAGTTATAACACCTTATTCTTACAATTGCTGATGAACACAATTAAATGCACCGGAATATAATCATCTACGTGAATACGATTGTGGGCCTCTAGCTAATCTCCTAAGGCTTCACTCCTTCAGCTAAACTTAGAATTATGCTCGATCTGACCCGAGCAATTAGGAAAAACTACGCCCAGGTCAGTCTGGTAAATGCAACGTGAGAATTTAAGTCACAAGGAATTTTATTTTTATATTTTTGGATAAACCTTTAAAATTAAAGATATCTCGTAAGACCACGTCACACATAAACAAGAGGGATTTTTCCCTTACGATAACCAAAACACTTTGTATCAAAATCATCTGATATTATTCTAGTGTCTAAGTACAAATACTTATTCAAATAGCCGAAATTGTTGCATTATTAAATTCCAGCATACTAGGCTCTATAACCAAAACCGTAAAAGTTCGTATTAGGGAATGGATTTCCATATAATGACAAGGCACTGGGTACCACCTTCACCGGGATCCCCTACAACACAAGATCGGTTGTACCCCTAATATGGAATTAACCAATATGCTATCAGCATGGGTGTTCCCACCTTTTCCGACTTCTTCCACGCATCATAGTAATATTATCCTAGGGTATCTAGAAATGTGATAAACATACCCTAACTGGGTGTGACCCACTTAGCCATGCTGCATCTCCCTTGATTTTTAGTAATTCCTGGTTGATGAGGCTTTAGGCCATGATTACCTTTTCAGGAATTTTGACTTAGAATGCCCATTTTCCTCAAATGACAATATAGTGATAGCATTCGTCCATACATGTCTATTCCGGGTCTGAATGGAACCGAAAGCACTACTGCTACTATATCCATTTTGGGATAATCCCCAGGATTAGTAACGATTAGCCCTTGCACTTCAATGCTCCTCTCGATTTCTTGTTCTTGTCTTCATTTTGAAAACATGTTCATTGGATCGAAGTGGTTTTTGGATAACTTATCCGATCCCGATCTCTTTGAAACAACGTTCGATATTTCCGGTATACTCAACCCCGCTTCTTTAGGAATTATATAAACGAAATAAGATCGAAGGTCATCTCCTAATTGTTAGTGGACGGATTTTCTTAAAACCATCCTAGAAGAACAAAACGAGTTTATACGTACAATATAGTAACTCGACCGGTAACTGTACATTACAATTCTTGTGTTTCTACTAGATATTTCCAAAGTTACGTTTTGGGTCCAGATTTGATTTTCGATTATTTAACTATAAAATAAACAATCATCTAATTAAAGATTACATTTCCAGTAAAATAACCAAGCCTTATTTAATTTAAAATTTAATTAAATTAAATCTCTTAATTAAAAAGTATATACTTATCTCATAGGAATAAGTGTATTCACAAACCATTTCCTTCTAATATATTTGAAAACCTTTTTAAATAAATATGGAAAGTACTCTACTATATCAACCGTGGATTCGTAGCTCAAAGATTACGTCCCTGTCCCAAAGTGTGACGCCCCACCTCGATACTCACGCTAGCCAAGGACACTACGAGGTAATGCCGTCAACTGGCGTGAAGAATAAGGCTGTTGAGGAGCAACCATCTGTGTAATTGCTTTGTGCGAGCTCCGATATGTCAGATAATATAACTTTTATTTTGATTCAAGAGGAAATCCGATATACCGATTCAAACTCAAAGCTACCACACAGTGGCTATGTAGACCTCAGAAATAAATATAGAAATAAACATAACACAAATCAGTCACAGATATTCATATCACAAAGGCAGAAATAGATATGAATATAACACGTAAAAGTGTACATCAAAATAGTAGTCAAACAAGATCCACTACATCACAAAAGTATAAATACAAGTGCCAGACAAAAGAATCATTATACATCAAGGAGTCTTTATCTCGAATATACAACAACAAAAACTACTAAACTAAAGTAGTTAGCCAAAAGTCAGATTATGGTCCCAGATAAGGAGTCAAGCAGAAGCAGTTGTAACATCTCGGTCTGACCCGAGAATTATTTAAGATGAAAATAATAAACAGATCAGTCTTGCTATAATTATCATATATAAAAAATGATATATAAGAAGAGATATAACAAAAACGTATGATAACAATAATGTCATACTATGACAAGTACACATTAAACAACAACAAAACCATACAATATCTCAAGAATCTCAAAGCACCAAAAAAATGTCATATTCTTTATTTCATTCACCAAACCCCAAATATTGACAAACAAATCAATGCCCATCACAAAAAGAGGTGAAACATAAATTCTAGAAATCATCACTAGAAATCCAGAAATCACAAAAGGGGGGAGGCCTATCACAAATGGGAGAATGAAAACTCACCAACATGTGTATCACAAACGGTTCGCTAACCCATGGTCGATAACCATAGAGCCGGTGCAGCGACGTAGTACAACGGTATGGCCGAAGAACCTGAAACTCAAATACTTCGGAACAACAATGTAGTACAACAGTACGCCCGGTGAACCAAAGAATCACATAGGTCGCTAGCCTATAAAAATGACCCAAAGCTCAACAAAATAGGGTGTAGTCCCCCACGCGGACAAAGAGAGACGAAGCTCAATAAAACGAGGTTTAGTCCCCTACATAGACAAAGAGACATCGCACATTGCTAGTCTAAACCATAAAATGATCATCATCGATCATCAAAAAGTATCGATTACACTAAGCCAGTAAATAAATGAGTTTAGCTTCATGTCCCATAACCACTGGCTTAACTTAAATATTTACGAACAAATTGTAGATTTTCACTCGAAAATTGTCACAAGATTTTCAATCAAATAAGTCCAAGAACTAACCGATGAAGTAAACGCAAGCGTTTCATACCACTTGTTTTACTAAGCCGTTTAACTAGATTTCTCATATGAATGAGGTAAAGGTTGTATATACTAATAGATTAGAAAACGGTTTTATAAACGAGCTTTGTATTAAAAATAGAGTTGAAATCATCTTTGTAAAAGATTTTGAATATTTACTACTAGTATAGAAACCTTTGTATTTTAAAGTGACAAATCACAGAAATGATTGTAGAAACAATCAATCATAAAAAAAATTCACATACGAAGACGTGAATCAAGTCCATATAAATCGATACCGAATCCATCAAAATGGATATTCCCAAAAATCCCGAAAAAGAAGTCGTCAAAGTCGATATAAATGATAATAATGAATCGGATCATCACGAATCAATTAAAATTGGAATCCCAAGCAAAATAAATAAATTGAGCTGAGAAAAGCAGGTCAGTCGACTGGGCACTGAGTTCAGTCGACTGGCCCAAGGTCTGGAAACTCTCGGGTTCCAGGTCAGTAGACTGAACTCAGAGAGGCAGCCGACTGGACCGAGTCTGGAAAACTCTCGGGTTCTAGGTCAATTGATTGGACTCTGAGTTCAGTCGACTGGACCCTGTTTTCCAGTATTTCCAACCTAACCCAATGAAGGGCAAACTCTCAACATTTTGCGATCAGACGAGTAAAGGGCGCTAGGAGTTTATGCCAATTGACAACCCAGCCCTATAGGCTTTTCGATACACCCCCAAAAGCATGTTCATACATCAAAGATAGGATTTTTAAAGTTTTTGACTTCAAAACACCAAAAATTGAAATGTTCACCAAATCAATTCAAATCAAAAGCAAATGAAGGTGAATTGATGTTAGGAATTCATACCTAACAATAATGATAGAACTAGGCAAAGGTGTGAGTTTAAAAACTCACTTTTAAATCTGAAAATCATGAAGGAGAAGCTTTAAAAACAAGGCAAGATCAATTCATCTTCACTACACCTACAGATTCTTCAATCTATTATCAAGTGAAGTTTTTCCTAAGTTAGGTTATAGGAGATTTTCTGAAATTGAAGAGGAATGGAGATGGAGAAGAAGAACATGATGCTTACCTAAGCTTCCCTTGGTTTTGGAGCTAAAATTGAAATTGCAAAGGAAACTAGGGCTTAGGATTTTAGTTTCCAATCTCTTCCCCCATTTTTACTAATGCTTGAAAGTATTAAGAAAAGAATAGAAAGAATGAAGAGGTAGTAGAGTGTTAGGGTATTAGACGGGTTGATGGGCTGAAACCCAACCCCAAAGCCCTAATTGAAAACATCAAAATACTACGCAACTTAAAACATATCGATGTATATACTCAAAAAGGTCACAAACGCCATTTTGGACACAATGGAGGTGGTCTCGAGTCCTAATTCGACTGTTTGCAAAAGGTGACATTTCTGACTTAAATCTGACTAACGATGCTATATTTAAATAAACATTTAAATATACAATTGTAAAATATGCGGGTTGTTACAGACTCCCCTCCTTAAAAAATTGCATTCTCGCAATCTTAAGAAACAAATAAAAAGTAACAACCATAAAAGCATATCAACACAAAAGAAGAAATTTGAAATAAGAAGTTCACCTTAAGGAGCATGAGAGAGTAAGTCTGGATGCATTCACTCGATGAATTCTCTGGTTTCCCAAGAGCAATCCTTAGGATTTGAGGACCATTGGACTTTCACAAGAGGAACATCTTTATTTCGAAGGCGATTATCCTCCGAAGCAATGATACGAATAGGAGGTTGCCCATAAGTCAAATCAGGCGAAACTTCAATTTCTTCAACAACACCGTGCTCAAGAATAGAATCGGAATCTCTAAGGCATTTCCGAAGTTGAGAGATGTGGGATATGTCATGAATAGTAGAAAACTGAGCCGGTAACAAAAGGCGGAAGCCACGAAACCAATGCGTTCGGTGATGGGAAATGGCCTAATATATCGAGGTGTTAATTTTCTCGATCGACTGAAACACACAACACCTTTCATAGGTGAAACATGAATGAACACAAAATCTCCCACAAAAAACTCTAGTATCCTTCTTCGGTTATAGGCATAGGATTTTTGTCTACTTTGAGCTTCTTTCATCCTATGACGAATAAGGTTAATCTTTTCTGTGGCATCACGAATAAAATCTGGACCTAAAGCCAGCCTCTCACTGGCTTCAAGCCATCATGAAGCAGAACGGCATGGCCTTCCATAGAGTGCCTCGAAAGGTGCCATACCAATACTAGATTAGAAGATATTATGATAGGAAAATTCAACAAGAGAAATACGATCTTCCCAACTTCCACCAAAATCAAGAACACATGCGCGAAGAAGATCTTCAAGAGTTTGATTCACAGGCTCGGTTTGTCCATCAGACCGAGGACGATAAGCAGTGCTAAATTTAAGCTTTGTTCCCAAAGCTTTTTGAAGACTCTTCCAAAATTCAACAGTAAACAATAGATCACGATCGCTAACAATAGAAGTAGGAACTCTATGCAATTTGACAATTTCCTTGACATAAGTTTAGCCAAAAGAGGTACGGTCCGATTGGACCGAACGGGAATAAAATGGGTTGATTTTGTGAGTCTATCAACAATCACCCATATACTATCATGACCCGAACGAGAACGGGGAAGACCGTCAATAAAGTCCATGGATACTTGATCGCACTTCCAAATTGGAATGTCCAAAGGTTGCAATAACCCACTAGGCCTTTGATGTTCGGCCATTATGAGTTGGCAAGTCATGCAACACTTAATGAAGTTAGCAATATCAGATTTCATTCCATCCCAATAATATATTCGCTTCATATCTGCGTACATTTTACTACTACCGGGATGAATGGTAAATTTAAAACAATGAGAATCTTCTAAAATGCCTTTACGAAGATCACAAATATTTGGCACGACAAGTCTACCAAATTTTCAAATACCGCCACGAGCATCAATATCAAAGTCTTTGAAACCATCAATATCAATTTTATCCCTACAATCTTGGCTAAGAAGAGCCAATTCGAGATCTAGCTTTTGAGCTTCAAGGATGCGGTCTAAAAGAGAAGGATAAGCCTCAAGGCTACATAAAACAAGAGATGAACATAAATCAGATTCACGATCTTGAATCTCACAAGTGGATAAAATCCCGAGGTCATTCCATTCAGATATCATCATAGAAACAACCGCTTGTTGCTTACAACTAAGGGCATCGGCAACGCGATATCCCTTTTCGGAAGTATAAAGAATATCAAGATCATAAGGTGCAAGGAATACGAGCCAACGTTGTTGACGCAAATTAAGTTCCTTTTGAGAAAATAAATACTTCAAAGATTTATGATCGGTATAAAGAACAAATTTTTCTCCTAAGAGATAATGGCGCCAAATTCGAAGGGCGAAAATAATAGCCACGAGCTCTAAATCATGAGTGGCATATCTAGTCTCAGCAGGCTTTAATTGCCTAGAAGCATAAGCAATAACACGTTCCTTTTACATGAGAACGACACCTAAACCAACATGACTAGAATCGGTATAAACAAAAAAGTCTTGTTTCCCTTCGGAAATCACAAGAATAGGAGCATCGTAAATGAGTTCTTTTAATTCTGAAAAGAAGCTTCACATTTGTCTGACCAAATGTATTCAACTCCCTTCTATTTCAAAGTAGTAAGAGGGATGGAAACTTTAGAAAAGTCTTTTATGGAACGACGGTAATAACCCGCCAATCCGAGAAAGCTACAAATTTCCATCACACTCTCTGGTCTCTTCCAATTTTGAATCGCTTCAATTTTTGAAGGATCCACAGAAATTCCAGATTCAGAAATGATGTGTCCTAAAAACTTCACACGAGATTGCCAAAAGTGGCACTTAGAAAATTCAGCTTTCAATTGGTTGCTCCTAAGAGTTTCCAATACAATTCGAAGATGTTTTTCATGCTCTTCCTTTGTTTTAGAATAAACAAGAATATCATCTGTAAAGATGAGAACAAATCGATCGCGGAAGTATTTGAAAACTCGATTCATAAGTTCAACGAAATAAGTCGGAGCATTCATCAAACCAAATGGCATATCAAGCCATTCATAAGATACATAACGAGTACGGAATGACGTCAAAGGAATACTATCCTCTGCAATATGAAGTTGATGAAAACCAGTTGCTAAGTCTAACCATGAAAAGACTCTAGCACCACTAAGTTGATCTAATAGATCATCAATCCGAGGTAAGGGATATTTATTCTTGATGGTGAGATCATTAAGCTTGCGGTAATCAACACAAAGCCTAAGCGTGCCATCGGATTTCTTCATAAAAATTGCTGAAGCTCCCCAAGGAGAGGAACTAGAACGAATAAACTCTTTGGCTTCCAATTGGGATAATTGTTTACGCATCTCCTCATTTTCCTTATTGGACATATGATAAGGAGGATGAGTGATAGGTAGAGCTCCAGGGATTAGATTAATTATGAACTCAATTGCTCGCTTAGGTGGTAATCCTAAAATGGGCTCGAATATGTCGGGAAATTCACGAACAATGTGAATGAGAGAAATGACATCTTTCTCATCATCATTATCGTCATCATGAGGATTTAGGGAATACAAGGATGCTCCCGAATTGGAATCTGAATCTTTAGGAACAATAGAAATCTGCTTAACAGATTGAGGATGTCGAAGATGAATAGTGCGCTTAGGACATAGGATATGGGCTTCATAACGGTTAAGCCAATCCATTTCCAAAATCATTCCGAAACCAAGGTAACGCATAACATTCAAATCAGCTCGGAAAGAATAATCACATAAAACAATCTCAACATCTTTACAAAGTAAACTGAGCGTTGCAGATCCACCAACCGGATTCGCAATCCTCAATGAAGTCATTAAGGCCATAACATTCAAAGACAAAACATCAACAATTTCTTTTGATATAAAAGAGTGAGATGCACCCGTATAAAAAAGAACTCGAATAGGAAGATCACGAAATATAATAATGCCATCAAGGATAGAATGAGAAATACCTTGACCAAGAGGAGTGTTACTAGGGGCTTGCACAAATTTAGCTTTCCCTCTTTCTTCCTTTGGAGTTTGGGGGATGAAGATAAAAGATGACCCGAACTTTTGCAATAGCGACAGAAAAGAGGTTTTGGGAACCTATTCGCATAATGGTCCTTAGAACCACAATTATAGCATCCTCCACTACTAGAGGTAGGAGTCTTTGCTACAGAAGTTGCTTGCTTCCCTTTCTTGTTGGGATAAGCCTTGAATTTAATAGGCCTCTTATTGTTGTTGAGGTTCGCTTTGGCACTCCTAACTTCAACATCACTTTCTTTACTGGCCTCTTCAATTCGAAGAGCGATATCAACAAGATGATCAAAAGAAACTTCCAGTTTCAAAAGTAATGGCTTCTTAAGATTCTTATTCAAGCCATAGATAAATCTCTAATTTTTCTTCAATGGGGTAACAATATACTCGACCCCATATTTAGATAGAGATTCAAAAGATGTAACGTAATCTGCCACAGAAGATTCACCTTGAACAAGGTCAATAAAGCATCGAGCTAAAGTTACTTTCTCAGCTTCTGGCACAAATTTCAATTCAAATCTCTCCCGGAATTGTTCCCAAGTAAGATCCGCTTCAATAATTTCCGATATCAGAAGCTCATACCAATCCAATGCTCTTTCTTGGAGCATGCTAGAAGCCACTTGGACTCGATAAAGATCAATAAGATTCATGCGAGAAAAGATGCGGTCGCATGATCTAAGCCAAGCTTGGACTTCTATAACGCTCTCGCAACCTTTGAATGGCCTTCCACCATAAATGGTATAGTCACTGCACAAGCGTGCAAACCCGGATTTATGGTGCGTAGGCTCTGGAATAGGTTCGACAGCTTGAGCATTCTTTACAAGATCCAAAAGTTGCTGAGCAGACATAAATACTCCATCCTGAGGAGTTGCACTAGATTGACCGACGCTGGGATGGCCTGGTCTAACCATTTCTCTTCTTTAAGAAAGAAAGAAAGGAAGAAGAGGAAAAAGGTTATTCTCAAAATGAAAATCAAACAAACTTGATTGATAAAACAAGACATCATAAAGAATATAGGATATAACAATTCGAAGACACGAATTAAATCCTATAGCACGAATCCTAAGAAAGGCTTAGGAAAATGATCCATACTAGATTATTCTACATTGTTTCGAAGTTGTGCTCCGATACCAACCTATCACGTCCCACGTCTATACTCACGCTAGCCAAGAACACTACGGGGTAATGCTGTCAATTGGCACGAAGAATAAGGCTGTTGAGGTGCGACCATCTGTGTAATTGCTTTGTGCGAGCTCCGATATGTCAGATAATATAACTTTCATTTCGATTCAAGAGGAAATCCAACATACCGATTAAAACTCAAAGCTACCACACAGTGGCTATGTAGACCTCAGAAACAAATATAGAAATAAACATAACACAAATCAGTCATAGATATTCATATCACAAAGGCGGAAATAGATATGAATATAACACGTAAAAGTGTACATCAAAATAGTGGTCAAACAAGATCAACTACATCATAAAAGAATAAATACAAGTGCTAGACAAAAGAATAAGTATACATCAAGGAGTCTTTATCTCGAATGTATAACAACAAAAACTACTAAACAAAAGTAGTTAGCCAAAAGTTTGATTATAGTCCCAGATAAAGAGTCAAGCAGAAGCACCTGTAACATCTCGGTCTGACCCGAGTATTATTTAAGAATAAAATAATAAACGGATCAGTCTTGCTATAATTATCATATATAAAAAATGAGATATAAGAAGAGATATAACAAAAACGTATGATAACAATAATGTCATACTGTGAAAAGTATACACTAAACAACAACAAAACCATACAATATCTCAAAAATCTCAAAGAACCAAAAAGAATATCATATTCTTTATTTCATTCACGAAACCCCAAATATTGACAAACATATCAATGCCTATCACGAAAAGAGGTGGAACACAAATTCTAGAAATCATCACCAGAAATCCAAAAATCACAAAAGGGGGGAGGCCTATCACAAACGGGAGCATGAAAACTCACTAACACGTGTATCACAAAAGGGTCGCTAACCCATGGTCACTAACCATAGAGCCGGTGCAACGACGTAGTACAACGGTACGCTCAAGGAACATGAAAATCATATACTTCAGAACAACAACGTAGTACAACGGTACGCCCGCTGAACCAAAGAATCACATAGGTCACTAGCCTATAAAAATGAGCCGAAGCTCCACAAAACGGGGTACAGTCCCCCATGCTGACAAAGTGAGATGAAGCTCAATAAAACAAGGTACAGTCCCCTACATGGACAAAGAGACATCGCACATTATTAGTCTAAACCATAAAATGATCATCATCGATCATAAAAAAGTGTCGATTACGCTAAGCTAGTAAATAAAGGAGTTTAGCTTCATGTCCCATAACCACTGGCTTAACTTAAATATTTACGAACAAATTGTAGTTTTTCGCTCGAAAATTATCATAAGATTTTCAATCGAACAAGTCCAAGAATTAACCGACGAAGTAAACGCAAGCATTTCATACCACTTTTTTTACTAAGCCGTTTGATTAGATTTCTCATACGAATGAGGTAAAGATTTGTATATACTAATAGATTAGAAAATGGTTTTATAAATGAGCTTTGTATTAAAAATAGAGTTGAAATCATCTTTGTGAAAGAGTTTGAATATTTACTACTAGTATAGAAACCTTTGTATTTTAAAGTGACAAATCACAGAAATGATTGTAGAAACAATCAATCACAAAAAAAATTCACATACGAAGACGTGAATCAAGTCCATATAAATCGATACTGAATCCATCAAAATGGGTATTCCCAAAAATCCCGAAAAAGAAGTCATCAAAGTCGATATAAATGATAACAACGAATCAGATCATCATGAATCGATTAAAATTGGAATCCCAAGCAAAATAAATAAATTGAGCTGAGACAAGTAGGTCAGTCGACTGGGCACTGAGTTCGGTTGACTGGCCTAAGGCCTGGAAAATCTCGGGTTCCAGGTCAGTCGAATGAACTCAGAGAGCCAGTCGACTGGACCGAGCCTGGAAAACTCTCGGGTTCCAGGTCAATCGACTGGACTCTGAGTTCAGTCGACTGGACCCTGTTTTCCATTATTTCCAGTCTAACCCAATGAAGGGCAACTCTCAACGATTTGCGATCGGATGAGCAAAGGGTGCTAGGGGTTTATGCCAATCGACAACCCAGCCCTATAGGTTGTTCGATACACCACCAAAAGCACGTTCATACATCAAAGCTAGGATTTTTAAAGTTTTTGACTTCAAAACACAAAAAATTGAAATGTTCACCAAATCAATTCAAATCAAAAGCAAATGAACGTGAATTGATGTTAGGAATTCATACCTAACAATAATGATAGAAATAGACAAAGATGCCAGTTCAAAAACTCACTTTTAAATCCAAAAATTATGAAGGAGAAGCTTTAAAACCAAGGCAAGATCAATTCCTCTTCACTACACCTCTAGAATCTTCAATCTATTATCAAAGGTGAAGTTTTTCCTAAGTTAGGTTATAGGAGATTTTCTAAAATTGAAGAGGATGCTTACCTAAGCTTCTCTTGGATTTTGGAGCTAAAACTTGAATTTGCAAAGGAAACTAGGGCTTAGGATTTTAGTTTCCATTCTCTTCCCCCATTTTTACTAAAGCTTGAAAGTATTAAGAAAAGAATAGAATGAATGAAGAGGTAGTAGAGTGTTAGGGTATTAGATGGGTTGATAGCCTGAAACCCAACCCCAAAGCCCTAATTGAAAACATCAAAATTCTACCCAACTCAAAACATATCAATATTTATACTCAAAAAGGTCGCAAATGCCATTTTGGACTCAATGGAGGTGGTCTCGAGTCGTAATTCGACCGTTTGCAAAAGGTGACATTTTGGACTTAAATCCGACTAACAATGCTATATTTAAGTAAAACATTTAAATATACAATCGTAAAATATGCAGGTTGTTACACCGAGAAATCCAAACTTAACTGTAGACAGTCCCTACCACCTGATTATGCCATGAAAGTATTCCTTTACTTCCCGAAAACATTATTGAATAATTATCTCAAAATAATACTTATAAAGTTTCTATCTAAATTTTCCCAGTTTAATTTAGGAGAAATATTCTTTTATAGAACCTACTATGTATATTTGTATTATTTTTAAAACATTATTTATATTTGAATAAATTATCTTTGAAATAACTCTATTTAATATTGATAAATTCTTATGTAATAATTAACTTTAAAACAAAAATCCTTATAAAATAACTTAAATTAGATATTAAAAATATTTTTAAATAATTAAGATAATTAAATAATTTGAAACAATAATTAAATAATTTCAAATAAATTATAAGAATAATAATGTAATTAACCTTAAATCATTTTTGAATAATTATTAATTATCTTTTAAAATATCATTAATAAATAATAATTATCTTTTAAATAACATTGATTCAAAAATCAACTTCCAAATTGGGAAGAGGCTTATTAATTTTAATGGTACTTAATCAAATTACCATTCATAACAATCTAGAATAACAGATGCAGATATTCACATCAATCTATTTTAACAATAAATTCTACATTTTATTGCCCAATATAAGTACCAGGATAATAAATAGATGTCCATACGAATATGATAGCAGAACAGGGTTTTATTTCTGCTAGTCGATGTTTAAAAACACATGCACATATATATACAGTAGTAATGGTAGAATGGTGAATTATTCTCCCAATCGGGGTCCGATTCAATACAATTAGCGAAGCGGTGTTTTATTCCGCTAAATAGATGTAAAAACAACATAATTAAGTTAAATTAACTTGTCGTTATTTTTTATCAGGGAAAATAAATTCAATACACAGGTCATAATTTTAAACGACATTATTTGTTTTGAACCGGTAATTAAAAACTGTATGTTTTAAATTGCCTGAATTTTTCGCTTATTTAAACTTACAATAGATTTCACGACGATGTTTGTTCATTGATACGAATCCATTGCAAAAAGTTTGATTCCACGGACATACGGTTTGCTAGAGAGTAAATTTTAAAGTATTCAACCCCTATTTTAAAAAACATTTATTTATTTACTTATTTTATTTATATGGGCCATGCCCGTTTCTTTAGGCCGATAACCACTCCCCCTTTCTCTCTTCCCCTCCCTTACTTCTCTATCTTCTTTTCTTTCTTTCCAGTTCAAATTTTCAAATAAAAACAAGAACCCAAAATCGAACCTAATACCAATGCCAAATCCCACGATCAATCTACTATTTCTTGGATCCCATACCACAACTCTTCTTATAGGGCTTAGAGACCCAACCTAACTTCGGCAAACACCATAATCCCAAAACTCGGTCACCTCCGAACACCCAGGAATCATCATTGTGCACTCACATACACTCACGTGAACGTCACCATCAGGCCGTCGTTCACTACGCCAAGCACGCAACCAAGTCCTGCTTCTCCCTTGCATTAGATTTCATGCCTCCACCACAGCTCCGACTGTAACAACCCGCATATTTTACGATTGTATATTTAAATATTTTATTTAAATATAACATCGTTAGCCGGATTTTTAAGTCCGAAAAGCTACTTTTTGCAAACAGTCAAATTAGGACTTGAGACTACTTCCATTGAGTCTAAAATTGCGTTTGCGACCTTTTTTAGTATAAACATCGATATGTTTGGAGTTAAGAAGAATTTTGACATTTTCACTTAGGGCTTTGGGTTTGGGTTTCAGCCCATTAACCCAACACATCTTATATCCTAACTCCACCCCCTCTCCTCTTCATTCATTCTATTATTTTCCTAACACTTCAAGCTTCAGTAAAAATGGGGGAAGAGATTGGAAACTAAAATCCTAAGCCCTAGTTTCCTTTGCCAATTCAAGTTCTAGCTCCAAAATCAAAGAGAAGCTTAGGTACGCACCGTCTTCTTCTTCTCCATCTCAATTCCTCTTCAATTACAGAAATTTCCTATAACCTAATTTAGGAAATTATTGCTTATAAGCTTAGATTCAAGCTTCTTGGGTTGATGTGAAGAGTGGTTGATCTTTCCTTTGTGTTTGATCTTCTCATTCACTATTTTTGGGCTTAAAGGTGAGATTTTGATCTCACATCTATGTCTATATTTATGATAGTTGATAGGTAGTGATTCCTATCCTCTATTCCTTGTTCATTTGCTTTGGATTGAATTGGTTTTATGAATATTCCAATTTTTTGTGTTTTGAAGTCAAATCTTTAAAAATCCTAGCTTTGATGTTTGAACATGCTTTTGGTAGTGTATCGAAGAGCCTACAGAGCTGGGTTTTCGATTGGCGTAAACCCCTAGTGCCCATCGCCCGTCCGATCTTAATTTGTTAGGATTTTGCCACACTTGTGGGCTAGGCTGAGAATACTCGAAATTCCAGTTCAGTCGACTGAACCAGGAAGTCAATCGACTGAACCAGAACCCAGGAAATTTTCCTAAGCTAGTATCGGTCGACTGACCTTCTGGTTCAGTCGACTGAACTTGGGGATAGAAAATTCGTGTCCCTATGCCAGTCGACTAACCACTTGGTCCAGTCGACTAATCTGCTTGCCTCAGCCCAATTTGCCTATTTTGCTTTGGTTTCCAATTTTAATTGATTCGGGTCGATCCAATTTGTTGTTATCATTTTATCGACTTTGATGACTTCTTTTTTGGGATTTTTGGGAATATCCATTTCGATGGATTCGGTATCGATTTCTACGTATTTGATTCACGTCTTCGTATGTGAATTTTTGGTGATTGATTATTTCTACAATAATTTCTATGACTTGTCACTTTGAAATACAAAGGTTTCTATACTAGTAGTAAATAATCAAACTCTTTCATAAGGATGATTTCAACTCTATTTTTAATACAAAGCTCGTTTATAAAACCGTTTTCCAACCTATTAGTATATACAAACCTTTACCTCATTCATTCGAGAAATCCAATTAAACGAGTTAGCAAAACAAGTGATATGAAACACTTGCATTTACTTTGTCGGTTAATTCTTAGACATGATCGATTGAAACTCTTGTGACAACTTTCGAGTGGAGATCTATAATTTGTTCGTAAATATTTATGTTAAGCCATTGATTATGGGACATGAAGCTAAACTCATTTATTTACTAGCTTAGTGTAGTTGACACATTTTATTGATTAATGATGATCATTTTGTGATTTAGGCTAGCGATGTGTGATGTCTCTTTGTTTGTGTGGGGGACTAAACCCCGTTTTTGGAGCTTCGGCTCATTTGGAGGAGCTTCGGCTCATTTGGAGGAGCTTCGGCCCAATTGGAGGAGCTTTGGCTCATTTGGAGGAGCTTCGGCTCAATTGGAGGAGCTTCATAAATTTGGAAGAGGTTTGGCTGAATTTATGGGATAGCAACCCATTTGTGATACACGTGTTGGTTAGTTTTCATGCTTCCGTTTGTGATAGGCCTCCTCCTTTGTGTTTTTGGATTACTTTTTGTTGATTTCTAGAATTTGTTTTTCACCTATTTTTATGATTGAAATTTATATGGTTTGTCAATATTTGAGGTTTGGTGAATGATTTAAAGAATGTGATTCTTTTTGGTGCTTCGTGATGATTTGAGATATTATATAATTTTGTTGTTATTTGATGTATACTTGTCACGATATGGCATCTTTGTCATCATATGTTTTCGTGATACCTCTTATCCTATCTCATTTTATCTGATATTTATAGCTAGACTGATCCGTTTATTATTTTCTTCTTAAATAATACTCGGGTCAGACCGAGGTATTTCAAGTACTTCCGCTTGACTTCTTAGTAGGGGTCCGTCATCTAACTTTTGGCTAAATACGTTAGCTTAGTAGTTTTTGTCTTCTATGTATATGAGACAGAGACTCCTTGATGTATACATATTCTTTTGTGATGTTGCTGATCTTGTTTGACCATTACTCTGATGTACACTTCTATGTTTTTTATTCATATCTGTTTCCATCTTTGTGATATGAATATCTATGACTGATTTGTGTTATGTTTACTTCTATATTTGTTTCCGGAGGCCTCATAGCCACTGTGTGGTAGCTATGAGTTTGTATTTGATATGCCGGATTTCCTCTTGTAATGTACTGTAAGTTATATTATCTAACATATCTTTACTCGCACAAAGCAATTGCACAGATGGTCGCTCCTCAACAGCCATATTCTTCATGTTAGTTGATGGCATTACTCCGTCGTGTCCTTGGCTAGCGTGAGTATAGAGGTGGGGCGTCACAGCATGGTATCAGAGCCAGGCTTCGGAATAATATAGAATAATCCAGCAAGGATCATTGTCCTTTATCTTTCTTAGGATTCGTGCCATAGGAATTAATTCGAGTCTTCGTACCATTTTATCCTATTTTCTTTTGTGATGCCTTATTTTATCAATCAAGTTTGTTTGATGTTCATTTTGAGAATAACCTTTTTCCTCTTCTTTCTTTCTTTCTTAAAGAAGGGAAACTGTGTTGCCAATACCCTTAGTCGTAAACAATAAGTGATTGTTTTTTTTATGATGTCCGAATGGAATAATCTTCTTGACAAGTTCATCTGACGTACCGTTATTGTACTACGTCGTAGTTCCAAATTATTTGAGTTTCGGGTTCCTCGAGCGTACCGTTATTGAACTACGTCATTGCACTGGTTCCATTTTCTGTTATTCATGACGTCTTCCATGTCTCCCAACTACGGAAATGCCATAGGGATTCCGATTCTATTCTTGAGCCCAGTGTTATTAAAGAAATTGAAGTTTCACCTAATTTGACTTATGAGCAACATACTCTCCCGTGCTCTTTAAGGTGAACTTCTTATTTCAAATTTTCTTATGTGTTGATACGCTTGTATGGTTGTTACTCTTTGTTCTCTTCTTAAGAATTGCGAGGACGCAATTTCTTTAAGGAGGGGAGTCTGTAACAACCCGCATATTTTACGATTGTATATTTAAATATTTTATTTAAATATAGCATCGTTAGTCGGATTTAAGTCCGAAAAACTACTTTTTGCAAATAGCCGAATTAGAACTCAAGATCACTTCCATTGAGTCCAAAATAGCGTTTGCAACCTTTTTAAGTATAAACATTGAAATGTTTGGAGTTGAGAAGAATTTTGACATTTTCACTTAGGGCTTTGGTCTTGGGTTCTAGCCCATAAACCTAACTCATCTTATATCCTAATTCCACCCCCCTCTCCTCTTCATTCATTCTATTATTTTTCTAACACTTCAAGCTTTAGTAAACATGAGGGAAGAGATTGGAAACTAAAATCCTAAGCCCTAGTTTCCTTTGCAAATTAAAGTTCTAGCTCCAAAATCAAAGATAAGCTTAGGTAAGCACCCTCTTCATCTTCTCCATTTCAATTCCTCTTCAATTTCAGAAATTTCATATAACCTAATTTATGAAATTATAGCTTATAATCTTAGATTCAAGCTTCTTGGGTTGAAAAGAAGAATGGTTGATCTTTCCTTTGTGTTTGAGCTTCTCATTCATTGTTTTTGGGTTTAAATGTCAGATTTTGATCACACATCTATGTCTATATTTATGTTAGTTGATAGGTAGTGATTCCTATCCTCTATTCCTTGTCCATTTGCTTTGGATTGAATTGGTTTTATGAATATTCCAATTTTTGGTGTATTGAAGTCAAATCTTTAAAAATCCTAGCTTTGATGTTTGAACATGCTTTTGGTGTTGTATCGAAGAGCCTATAGGGCTGGGTTGCTGATTGGCGTAAACCCCTAGCGCCCATCGCTCGTCCGATCTCAATTTGTTAGTATTTTGCCCCACTTGGGGGCTAAGCTCAAAATATTGTAAATTCCAGTTCAGTCGACTGAACCAGAACTGAGGAAATTTTCCTGAGCCAGAATCAATCGACTGACCTTCTGATTCAGTCGATTGAACCCGGGGACAGAAAATTCATGTCCCGGTGTTAATCGACTGACCACCTGGTTCAGTCGACTAATCTGCTTGCCTCAGCCCAATTTGCCTATTTTGCTTGGGTTTCCAATTTTAATCGATTCGTGTCAATCTAATTTGTTGTTATCATTTTATCGACTTTGATGACTTCTTTTTCTGGATTTTTGGAAATATCCATTTGGATGGATCCGGTATCGATTTCTATGGATTTGATTCACGTCATGGTATGTGAATTTTTGGTGCTTGATTGTTTCTACAATCATTTCTATGACTTGTCACTTTGAAATACAAAGGTTTCTATACTAGTAGTAAATAATCAAACTCTTTCACAAGGATGATTTCAACTCTATTTTTAATTCAAAGCTCGTTTATAAAACCATTTTCCAACCTATTAGTATATACAAACCTTTACCTTATTCGTTCGAGAAATCCAATTAAACGACTTAGCGAAACAAATGGTATGAAAAGCTTGCATTTACTTTGTCATTTAATTCTTAGACTTGTTCGATTGAAACCCTTGTCACAACTTTTGAGTGGAGATCTACAATTTGCTCATAAAGATTTATGTTAAACCAGTGGTTATGGGACATGAAGCTAAACTCATTTATTTACTAGCTTAGTGTAGTTGACACTTTTTATTGATCAATGATGATCATTTTGTGATTTAGACTAGCGATGTGCGATGTCTCTTTGTTTGTGTAGGGGACTATACCCCGTTTATGGAGCTTCGGCTCATTTGGAGGAGCTTCGGCTCATTTGGAGGTGCTTCGGCTCAATTGGAAAAGCTTTGGCTCATTTGGAGGAGCTTCGGCTCATTTGGAGGAGCTTCAGCTCAATTTATGGGATAGCGACCCATTTGTGATACACGAGTTGGTGAGTTTTCATGCTCCCGTTTGTGATAGGCCTCACCCTTTTTGTTTTTTGGATTTCTATTTGTTGATTTTTGGAAATAGTAGTTCACCTATTTTTGTGATTGGCATTTATATGGTTTGTCAGTGTTTGAGGTTTGGTGAACAATTTAAAGACCGTGATTCTTTTTGGTGCTTTGAGATGATTTGAGATATTGTATGATTTTGTTGTTATTTGATGCATACTTGTCACGGTATGGCATCTTTGTCATCATACGTTTTCGTGATACCTCTTATCCTATCTCATTTTATCTGATATTTATATCTAGACTGATCCGTGTATTATTTTCTTCTTAAATAATACTCTGGTCAGACTGAGGTATTTCAGGTACTTCCGCTTAACTTCTTAGTAGGGGTCCGTCATCTGACTTTTGGCTAACTACTTTAGCTTAGTAGATTTTGTCTTCTATGTATATGAGATAGAGACTCCTTGATGTATACATATTCTTTTGTGATGTTGTGGATCTTGTTTGACCACTACTCTAATGTACACTTCTATGTGTTTTATTCATATCTGTTTTCGCCTTTGTGATATGAATATCTATGACTTATTTGTGTTATGTTTACTTCTATATTTGTTTCCAAAGGCCTCATAGCCACTGTGTGGTAGCTTTGTGTTTGTATTTGATATGTCGGATTTCCTCTTGAAATGTAATGTAAGTTATATTATCTGACATATCGGTACTCGCACATTATACCGATGGTCACTCCTCAACAGCCTTATTCTTCATGCTAGTTGACGACATTACTCCGTAGTGTCTTTGGCTAGCGTGAGTATAGAGGTGGGGCGTCACACTGACCGCCTCCACCAGTTTTCCACCGTGAGCATCATGTAACAACATTCTCCAGTTTCGTCCATCACCAAAAACGACCTCATCCCGCCTCCTCGTACTTCACCTGAACCAGCCACCTTCACCATAGCAACCACCAAGTCGTACGGTACCTCCCTGCTAAACGCGACGCCACTCGATGCCAACCCATTCCGCTAGTGACAACGTACTCGAACCCATTGACAACTTGCTTTTAAAACCTTAAAAGCCCTTGCTACCCCAAATCAAACCCAAAATCAACATTTGGCCATGGTGAATCCCTCACCCATGCTCCCATGCTCCTCCTCGACCAAGCCATGACTCTCTTTGACGACATGATTGCCGAAAATATTTTTTTTGTCAATTTTGATCACCTTCAACTGTCACATAATCTATGCTGCTAAAATCAAAATTTCTACACTAAAAATCCTATTTTGGTTTAATGAACAAGACAACATACTTGATTCGATGATTTAAACAAGTTGAATTTTGTCGAAAACTAGGATGTTTACTGTATTCTAGAATCTCTCATAATATCACGTATAAAAAATCCTCGAACTATTTTTAAGATGATCTTTACTCAAAATCAATCGCTTTGTTAGTATAGATCATTCACTAATTCAACTTGGATTGAGAGGAAATGATTTTTGAAATCAAGGCATATATGTAAGGTTTACTATGTTAAACAAGATAGAGTCATGTTATCACATTCTAGACATTTAAAATTTTTAATTCTCACCCTCCATATTGATGAAACTTTTGACAACTTCAGATCGATCTTCAGTTTATGATCTAGATCCTTGAATGCTTGCTTTGTTATGGTTTTGAAAGTGAAAGAGAATGCTTATTTTCTCCTTTCTATTTTTTTTGTTTACAGAGCTTTCATTTTTTTCTTCTTTACATTTTTTAGTTTACTGGCTTTTGAAACTAAAGCCTACATAAAACTTATATAAATACACGTTTTTGCCAAGGAGAGTGATAATGTATACATGTAGATTTTTGATTTAAGGCAGATTTGATATGCTGTACATGTTTGTACAGTGATGGATGGAAATGATTTTTTTTGTGACTTGAAACTTGAAAAGAAATTAAGCTAAATGTTTTTGCCTTTCCTCCTTTAGGTCTAACAGTGCTTTGGCTTATATATATGTTATATTCATTTTTGCTTATTTTCTTTTGGCTGTATACTTGTTTTTCCCATGCAAATGTTTACATTATTGCTTGGTAATTTTTTTTACTTTTACATTATTCACTTTTTGGTTATTTTACCTTTCTATTTACTTAGTTACTTTTCTTTTGATTTAAAACATTCCTTCATATATATTTTGAGAACAAATTTACAAAGCGGTTTTGAAATAAACAATTTAAGTTTTCATATTCATTTCTATTTTATATTTAAAATACATAACTCAAAGAAATAAAAATTTTGCTATTCTATTGTTATGCACAAAATAACATTTTTGCTAAATAGAATTTTACCAATTTTCTCATTTCTATTATATATATTTTTATATATATCTTTTCTTCTTTTTTCCATATATATAATGTTAACACTCCTCTTGTTCGCGACTTAATAGCACCTCTCTTATTCGCGACTTACTGACCTATTCAACTCAACGAGCGACCTATTCAACTCAATGACCTAAGGAAATAAGCGACCTAAACTATCCCAGGCATAAACAACTCAACGACTTAAGGAACTCCGACGACTTAACGAGTTAAGGAAAAGAGCGACTTAACGACCTAAAGCACAGAGCGGCTCAATATGGCATGACTCAACGACTTAAAGGCTTTCTGCGACCTAGGGACCTAAAGACTCCTGCGATTCAACAGGTTAAGGACTTAGTAACTCAATGAAGGCAACGACCTAACGACCTAACAACCTAATGACCTAGCAAGCTTGCTAAGCCGCATGCGCACTACCTCTTCCATTAAGTTGCTCACGACCTAATAAAGCTGAGATAACTTCTGTGCTACACATACTAAGACGCTCATAGCATGTATCTCGTCACGGATGGCTCCATTAAGTCGCTAACGACTTATGCTACTTCGAGAACACCCTTAGTTCGCAACTCCTTAGGTCGCTCACGACCTATGACATGGCCGACCTAGGCCCAGCTTCTCCTATAAATACCCCGCCTACTCTACATTGGTGGGAGACTTTTGGGTCATTTCTGAAGCGCCAAGATTTCGCTCTTTTCATGACTTTTACACTTGTTCCAACACTTCAAATGCCAAAGACACTTCAAAGAACTTTCGGAAAAGATCAAGTTCATTCAACATGTATTCGAAGAGCTTTTCTGCATCTAAGTTCTAAATACTTATCCTAATTGTGTTGTAATTAGAGAATGATTATAAATTTGTAATCAAATCAATAATGGAAGGGATTAAGTGGATGTAGGCTTGACTTTGAAGCCGAACCACTATAAAAATTGTTGTCTCTTTACTATTTTCTGCTATTTTCTGCTTACTTTTAGTTCTCGTACCAACGGGTGGTGTTTTCGCTATATCACAATTCACACCGGTGTGTTAGCGTACATTTTTAGCATTAACATTTTTGGTGCTTTCATTGAGAACCGAACTCAGGGGCGCTCTCATCATTGCTTCACAAAGATTTGTTGAAAGACTCTCCCTAAGAACCAGAAGTCTATCCGAAATTATGGCTCCTGGAAGGAAAAGTAGATCTACTAGATCTGGAGGTGCTTATGACAATACCGCCACTTCTCCCGCCTCAAAAATAGCGGCTCCTAGCGTTGGAGTCACAAGGGCGGAATTGGATGCTGTAGTGTTTGGGTTGTATCAACAAATGGAAGCCCAGAACACTTTGATGTTGGACAGGCTGAATGCTTTGCTTGGAGTTAACTAGCAACCAGATAATAATGAAGAAACCATTGCTGAAGATGTTCATGATTCCCAAGGGAAAAGTATTCCTTAGAGGGCAGTTGGTACCGCCGAAGGGGCACCTCCCCAAACTGGAGGTTCAAGGCCGCAGCTAACTCTTCGTGAACGTTTGTCTAGGCAAGCTTTCAAAATAGTAGCTGGCATCTGTCCCGCGGAGCCTCTAAACGATGAGGAGTACCTCTCGGGAATGATTTGACAAATTATGAAAGAGAGCAGGCGAAGGGAGGAAGATGAAAGTGACTGGGGGTTTGCTCCAAGTAAGACACCTTTTACTGAAAGAATTCTAAAGGCTGAATTTCCAAAGAAGTTTGTTCGCCCCACTATTCCAGCTTATCGGGGGACAAGCGATCCTAACCAGTTCTTATACAAGTATGACTGGCATATGACGGGTGCCAGAGCAACAGACGAGATCAAGTGCAGATACTTTCCTGTGTACTTGGAGGGAGTGGCCCTACTTTGGTTCACGAAGCTGCCAGTTTGATCTGTGGATCAATTCTACGACCTAACTTAGAAATTCAAAGAACAGTTCAGGTTATATGCTTCGAAGGCCAAGGACATAATGTCACTATCCATCCTCGAACAAAGCCCCGAAGAGTCTATCAAATCTTCCTTAAACCACTTCAATATAGCTTTGGCAGAGGTTGGTAATGCAGAGCCTCGGATGATTTTGACTTACTTGATGCGAGCTATTGACAAATCAAGTGAATTCGGAAAATGGCTAAAGATGAAAGAGCCAAATTCAATTGAGAAGTTCTACAAGAAGGCCGATGAATTCATGCGCTTAGAAAACCTCCATGTGCCAGCAAAAGTAGTCGTGACTGAAGTTGAGAATAACAATGTTGCTTCTAACAAAAGGGAATCTGGTGGCCAGAAGAGGGAGAATGATGGTGGAAAAAAGCAGAAAGATGTGAAGAAAATTCGCCACTTTAAACCTTCAGATTATACTCCCTTAACTGACACTCCAGAAAATATCTTTTTCGCAACTAAGGATGCTGTCGAATACCCCAAACCACCTGAGATGAAGCCTAGGAGAAATGTTGTGCATAATGGGAGATTTTGTCGGTTCCACAATCAACCTGACCATGACCCTAATGAGTGTCGCCATTTAAAGAACTTGATTGAAGAGCTGTTAAGATAGAATAAACTACAACAATATGTGAAGAGAAACAGAAGTGACCCAACCTCATCTACTCAGGGGCAGCAAGTTCCTGCTCATCAATCCGGCTCAGGTGAGAAGACTACAGTGCATGAATCTGAGAGGCCTGTCATTAATGTTATCACAGAGGGTCCTCACCCATCGGGCAGAAGTTGGGGTGAGATGGAGAGATATGCTCCGGCGGAAGAAAATGTTTTTCTCTTGGAAGATGCTACACCATTAAAACAATAAAGAACTTTTAACGATGACAACATATTCCGGGCTATAGACTCTGTTGGTTTTAAGGCTCCTACTATGGATCCCTTGGTGAAATCCGCAGGTATCGGACCAGCCATCGTTAGAAGGGTGCTTGTTGACTGCGGCGCCTCTTGCAATGTCCTCTTCAGAAAGACATTTGATCAGATGAAAATCCTCATGGCCGATGTCCAAGCTTCCTCACAGAAAATTGTTGGGTTCACTGGAGAACCAAAACAGCCTATTGGGACTATTGACTTATTTGTAGAGCTTGGAGAAGGGGAAAAGAAGGTGGTCCAAAAGCAAACTTTTATGATTGTTGATGAATTCTCCGCTTACAATGCCTTCTTAGGTCGACCAACTCTTGCCGCATTCAAGGCTATTTTCGCCCTATGGTGCCTGACTATGAAATTCCCCACTGATAATGGCGTTGGTGTTGTGAAGGGGGACCAAAATGTCGGGCGAGAATGCTTTCTCATAGAGTTACGGGAGGCAAAGAAGAGAGAAATAGGTAAGGGTGCGGCAGCTCCGCTCCGCATCGAAGAGCCCACCTTGTAGCAATTATGGGGTGGACCATACACTGGTGAGCATAATGGTGCACAAAAAGAGATTGATCCTAGAAAAACCAGTGCAGGGGAAAGTAGAGTGGTGCCGGTGGAAGTGACGGTGCCAATACCTGTTGACCTGAAGAATCCAAACAAGGTGCTGAATGTGGGTTCACAACTCGGTGTGACGGTTCAGAATATGCTGATATCATTCTTGAAAGCAAACCTGGATGTATTCGCTTGTAGTGTGTGGAATATCTCCAAAAATCGCAGTGCATGCTTTGAATATTGACCCAAAATTCACACCCGTAAAGCAGAAAAGAAGAACCCAGGGTCCTGAAAGGTCGGCAGCATTAAAAGAAGAAGTAGATCGGCTCATGGAAAATTGCTTCATCAGAGAATCCACTTATCCAAATTGGGTTTCTAATCCGGTGTTGGTTAAAAAAGCAAATGGAAAGTGGAGAGTATGCATCGACTTTTCAGACTTGAACAAAGCATGCCCCAAAGACTGTTTTCCATTACACAGGATTGATCAGTTGGTGGATGGAACAGCCGGGCATGAATTACTGTCTTTTATGGATGCTTACTCAGGATATAATCAAATCATGATGCATGAGCCAGATCAGGAGGACACAAGCTTCATCACTGATGTTGGTATTTACTGCTATAAAGTCATGCCCTTCAGACTAAAGAACGCGGGGGCAACTTATCAAAGACCATTTAATGCCATGTTCAAACCCCAGATTGGCAAGACTATGGAAGTATATGTTGATGATATGTTGGTGAAATCAAAGAAGGCATTAGACCATATGTATCATTTGGCAGAAATTTTTGTGATCCTCCAAAAGTATGGGATGAAGCTAAAACCTCTGAAATTTTCATTCGGGGTAGAGTCCGGAAAATTCTTGGGTTTCATTGTGACTGCCCGGGCATCGAAGATAATCGTGCTCAGATTACTGCCTTAAGAGAAGTAAAAGCCCCTAGAACAAAGAAGAAATTGCAAAGCCTCAACGGGAAAGTCGTTGCTTTGAGTCGATTTATTTCCAGGGCCATTGATAAATGCTTTCCCTTCTTTGATGCTCTGAAGAAAGGAAAGAAAAACATTGAATGGACTCCTGAATGTCAGAAAGCTTTTTATGAACTGATTCGTCATATGGAAACACCTCCAGTACTTTCTAAGACAAGCAATGGTGAAGATCTATTCATATACTTAGCGGTTTCATCTCATGCTCTTAGTTCAGCATTGGTATGGGAAGACGCAAAAGTTCAGCGCCTAGTTTATTACATCAGCAAAAGATTCACTAGGGCAGAGATGAATTACTCAAAGCTGGAAAAACTTGCCTATTGTCTGTTGAGGCCATATTTCTAGGTTTATCGTATTAAAGTCCTCACAGATCAACATCTAAAGCAAGTCCTATTTCGCCCTGAAACTTCGGGTCGTCTTCTGAAGTGGAATATTGAACTCAGCCAATATGATATCACCTACCATCCCCGAAGAGCAATCAATGGACAAGCTTTAACAGATTTCATTGCAGAATACATAGACAAAGGTGACAGTGAGGAAGAGGTGACTGATGACATCCCGATCCGATGGAAATTATATATCGATGGTGCGAGAAATGACTATTGTTCCGGAGCCGGGGTTGTGCTTGAAACCCCTGAAGGACGATCATTGTGCTATGCACTAAGATTAGAATTTCCTTCGACAAATAATGAAGTAGAATATGAAGCTCTTGTTGCCGGCTTGATGATTGCTAAAGAACTGAACTTCAAAGTATTGAAGATCTTCAGTGATTCCCAGCTTATTGTATGCCAAGTCAAGAAAGAGTTTCAAGCTAAAGGAGGAAATCTGCCTGCTTACTTGTCAAAGGCCTGGAAGCTTCTCAATGATTTTGATCATTATACAATAAGCCATATACCCCGGGAAGAGAACACGAAGGCAGATTCTCTTGCAAAATATTCAAGCTCTGGTGAAGCTCAGTTATTGGGATTTCTCCCTATGGAAGTCTTGTCAGCTCCAAGTACTGATGAGATGGATATTGACTGGATTATGGCTGTATCTCAAGAGCAGGAGTCGTGGATAACCCCGATCGAGGAATATCTACTCAACGGATCCCTACCAGAAAACTCAAAAGAGCGCCAAAAGCTGTTAAGAAAAGCCCCGAGATATGTAATTCAAGATGGCCGTTTGTATAGACGAGGATTCTCGATGCCATTACTCCGATGTGTAACCAAGGAAGAGGCTAAGAAAATTTTAGCTGAGGTGCATGGAGGAGAGTGTGGGGATCATTCAGGTGGCCAAACTCTTGCAAAAAATATTCTTCGCTATGGGTATTTTTGGCCAGATATTAATCGAGATGCTGCTACCTACTCCCGAAAGTGTGACAGATGCCAGAGATTTGCAAAAATCCTAAGATAACCTTCCACCGAGCTAACACAGATGGTCAGTCCATGGCCATTTGCCTTTTGGGGGATAGATCTCATTGGGCCTTTGCCGATTGCCAAGTCCGAAATCAAATATGTTATTGTTGTTGTTGATTATTTCACTAAATGGGCTGAAGCCGAACCATTGGCTACTATTACCTCTAAAAAGGTGATGAATTTTGTGACTAAAAATATCATTTGCACGTATGGTGTGCCTCAGAAGATAATCACAGACAATGGTACCCAATTCAAAAGCGAAGAATTCCAGAACTTTTGCAAGCGATCAAGATCCGAAAAAGCTTCTCAGCAGTGGCTCATCCGCAGGCAAACGGGCAAGTGGAAGCAGCGAATAAAATTATCAAATCAACCACCAAAAAACAACTGGAAAAAGAAAAAGGTGGTTGGGTCGATAAGTTGTCACTAGCACTTTGGGCATACAGAACTACCTACAAAACTGCGACTGGGCACACTCCATTCTCATTAGCATATGGATTAGAACAATGATTCCAGTGGAAATAGAGGTCCCCTCACACAGGAGAATTCATTTCAACCAAGCTGAAAATGAAAAGCAGCAACTTGAAGCACTTGACTTACTCGATGAAAGAAGGAAAGAGGCTGAGCTCAGAGTTGCAGCCCATCAGCAAAGGATAGCCATGCACTTCAATTCTAAAGTTTGCGAACGCAGCTTTGAAATTGGTGATCTAGTCTTGGAAAGGGTCATGACAGCGACATGAGTGTTTGGGCCAAACTGGGAAGGGCCATACGTCATAGGCAAAAAACTTCTTAACGGCACTTTCAAGCTCACAACTGTCGAAGGAGATCCAATTCCGAGAGCCTGGAACAGCAATCACTTACGTCCATATTTTACTTAGAAGCTATGCTTAAATTTGTAAAATGATTGTGGATGTATCATTCTTGTATTGTAAGCCATTGTAAAATCAGTGAAAATCGATAATAACAACTATAAAGTGGATGTAGGCCCAATTCTTGGTCGAACCACTATATATCTTGTGTTCTCTACTACTATAAAATGCCTGTCTTATTTTGATGTGCAAATATCTTAAATTTATTGCTAAAATTTCGATTTAATATTGCAGGCTATCAAAGCAAAGCTTACCTATTCAACACAACACAAGGCCAAGCGATTCCTACAAATCACTAAACAAACAAATGTTAAGCCACAAAAATTCCAGATTCAATTCCTATATAAGGAGCGCTTCTCATAAATAGTTGGTGATTCCACCAAAGGGGAACCTTCCCAAAGTGAAGGCACCAGGCCCATGCTAACTAATTGCAATCGTTTGTGCAAACAGACATCCGGTTAAGTAGCTTGCGTCTATCACATGGATTCACTCAACCATGAAGTACACTTCTCTAGAAAAATCAAACAACTTGCAAAAGAAAGGAACATGTACGTGGAAATGATAACGAGGAATCGCTAAGGGGCAGATGGTGAAAAGACATGGGCAAGTAGACAAAATAGCCAAAATGGAATCTTGTGTCTCAACCAAAAAGGTTGGTGGGACCACCAAAGGGGCACCTTCCCGAAGTGAAGGCACCAGGCCCTTGCTAACTGATTATGATCGTTTGTGCAAACAAACATCCAGTTAGGTAGCTTGCGTCTGCTCCGTGGACCCACTTAACTATGAGATGCAACCTTCCTGGCAAACCAAACAAAAGCCCTCTTCGGAGGCACACTTCTACTCTCAAGGGAAGATCAATTTCTCCATAATGAGAACATTATTTCCCAAAAAAGTAGAAGTGCCAAATAAAGCCCTCAAACGAGGCACGCCCAAAAATGAAATGTATCTCTTGAAGAAGTCGTTGGTGGAACCACCAAAGGGGCACCTTCTCAAAAGGAAGGTTCTAGGCTGCAGCTAAATGCTCACGATTGTTTGTGCAAACTAATATCCGATAAAGCAGCTGACGCCTATCCCGTTGGCCCACTTAGCGAGGAGATATAACTTTCTGGCAAACAAATCAAAGCCTTTTTCAGAAGCTCGCTTCACCGCAAAGGGGAATCCACTTCTCAAAAATAAAAGTTGCCATCTTCGAAAGTTGAAATGTACAAACTTTTTCTAAAAAAAAGAGAACTTCTCCAATACAAAGCATAACTCTACTAAAGCAGAATAAAATTTCCTCAAAATGGAAGAATTATTCTCCAAAGTAAGAGTACAAGTCTTTTCAAAATGGAGAAGATTGCAATGAGCCATGGTATGGGGGCGATATAGCTACATTAATAAAAGCAACGCTCAAGCAACATACCACGAGCTCACTGCAATATCATACAAAGAAAGTAAAGAAACTTGTGCGAAAATAAGGAATAAATGCATTCACATATACAGACAAAAGATTGTACAAGTAAAAAGAATCATTTTATTCCACACTATGAAAGATTTGTATACATGTGCAGGTTTCAAAAAGTGGGGGCCAGTACCCGCACAATCTCCGGTCGATACAAGTCTTTATATACAAGGAAAAAGCAAAAAAAACAGACCCATTACTTCTTCTTCCCGCCGCCTTTGGAGCCCTCACCCGGCCTAATGGTTAACTTCTTGAGTACGCTGGAACGAGTCGGGGAAGAAGGAGAAAGAGGTGCAATTGGGTCCTCTTCCGCTTTCTCATCACTAGCAGAAGTGCCCTTCTTCTTCTTCGAAATTACACGCTTCCTCCTCTTCCTTGAAGAAGATTCGCTGCCCGGAGTGATAAGATCAATCAGCTTTGTATCATCGGTAGTAAATTTCTCTGGGGTCCTCTCAACCTCCTCAAGTTCTTTAGCCTTCTGCTCTGGTGAAGCGGTTGAGTCAGCTAAGCCTTGAATAGCTCCCATTTGTTCTTCTAGCGACCCCGGTTGAGAAGCAAAAGAAGGAGTAACTTGAAGAGGTGGAGGAGCAACAGCTGGAGAATGTGAAGCTTACACAACACTTGTTGTTTTCACTATAGAAGAAGAAAAGTTAAACATCATTATTCCTCGTAAAGAGAGGAGATAGTGGCACGTCGAGGCTTAAGTAATAAGCAAGAAGTTCATCGAGCTCATGTGAAGTAAACGAGTAGTCCACTTGAGCTGGATCAGTGTTGAAGTTACCTGGAGAGATTGACCTTATCACATCAATTTCAAAGTCTTGGGCTTTGGTGCCTTCTTGGGCCTCGCCTTCGGTATGAGTAGTAGTAGTTTCGGCCTCGGCTTTGGAAGGAGGTGGGGAGTGAGGACTGGAGCCAGTAATATTGACGTCGACCGAAGCCGAAGGACGAGTTGGGTCAGCCAAAAGTTCCTTCCCTAGATGCTCTCCTTCCGCCACTTTAGCTCATTCCTTCGCAAGTTGCTCTTTCCCTCTCACAAGGGCGGCACGACCCTCATCATCCAAATAACAAGCTTCGAGATCCTCCTCAGCATAGCCAGCATCTTTAAGCGTTTCAACTACTGCCTCCCACACTTCGGCTAAGGTACCTCATACTTTGGGCCCAAAAATGAAAGACTGCCATGCCCCAAGACGCTGTGAACGTAAAACTCAAATAGAGTGGAGCTAACGTTGGCCTCAGTTTCTTCATGTGATTGTTCAGCCGCTGCTTTTCCAGCGATGGCCTCGTCACGCTCCTTTTCAGCCTTAGAAAGCCGGGCTTTTAACATTGTAATCTCTAAATCTTGAGAGTTAATCTTTTCCCTCATCTGAGCAGCATCATTGCGGTAGGCCTCCATGATTCTCCGCTACGCTTCAAGCTTAGCCTCAGCATCTCGTTGAGTGGCATGGGCGTCTCTTACTTGCTTTTAAAGAACCTCTTCCTTTTGAGTATAAGAAGTGGAATAGGTGACAAGATCATCTTTAAGCTATTTTCTGCTTACTTTTAGTTCCCGTACCAATGGGTGGTGCTTTCGCTATATCACAATTCACACCGGTGTGTTAGCGTACATTTTTAGCGTTAACATTTTTGGTGCTTTCACTGAGAACCGAACTCAGGGGTGCTCTCATCATTGCTTCACAAAGATTTGTTGAAAGACTCTCCCTAAGAACCAGAAGTCTATCCGAAATTATGGCTCCTGGAAGGAAAAGTAGATCTACTAGATCTAGAGGTGCTTATGACAATACCGCCACTTCTCCCGCCTCAAAAATAGCGGCTCCTAGCATTGGAGTCACAAGGGCGGAATTGGATGCTGTAGTGTTTGGGTTGTATCAACAAATGGAAGCCTAGAACACTTTGATGTTGGACAAGCTGAATGCTTTGCTTGGAGTTAACCAGCAACCAGATAATTATGAAGAAACCATTGCTGAAGATGTTCATGATTCCCAAGGGAAAAGTATTCCTTAGAGGGCAGTTGGTACCGCCGAAGGGGCACCTCCCCAAACTGGAGGTTCAAGGCCGCAGCTAACTCTTCGTGAACGTTTGTCCAGGCAAGCTTTCAAAATAGTAGCTGGCATCTGTCCCGCGGAGCCTCTAAACGATGAGGAGTACCTCTCGGGAATGATTTGACAAATTATGAAAGAGAGCATGCGAAGGGAGGAAGATGAAAGTGACTAGGGGTTTGCTCCAAGTAAGACTCCTTTTACTGAAAGAATTCTAAAGGCTGAATTTCCAAAGAAGTTTGTTCGCCCCACTATTCCAGCTTATCGGGGGACAAGCGATCCTAAACAGTTCTTATACAAGTATGACTGGCATATGACGGGTGCCAGAGCAACAGACGAGATCAAGTGCAGATACTTTCCTGTGTACTTGGAGGGAGTGGCCCTACTTTGGTTCACGAAGCTGCCAGTTTGATCTGTGGATCAGATCTCCGACCTAACTTAGAAATTCAAAGAACAGTTCAGGTTATATGCTTCGAAGGCCAAGGACATAATGTCACGATCCATCCTCGAACAAAGCCCCGGAGAGTCTATCAAATCTTCCTTAAACCACTTCAATATAGCTTTGGCCGAGGTTGATAATGCAGAGCCTCGGATGATTTTGACTTACTTGATGCGAGCTATTGACAAATCAAGTGAATTCGGAAAATGGCTAAAGATGAAAGAGCCAAATTCACTTGAGAAGTTCTACAAGAAGGCCGATGAATTCATGTGCTTAGAAAACCTCCATGTGCCAGCAAAAGTAGTCGTGACTGAAGTTGAGAATAACAATGTTGCTTCTAACAAAAAGGAATCTGGTGGCCAGAAGAGGGAGAATGACGGTGGAAAAAAGCAGAAAGATGTGAAGAAAATTCGCCACTTTAAACCTTCAGTTTATACTCCCTTAACTGATACTCCAGAAAATATCTTTTTCACAACTAAGGATGCTGTCGAATACCCCAAACCACCTGAGATGAAGCCTAGGAGAAATGTTGTGCATAATGGGAGATTCTGTCGGTTCCACAATCAACCTGACCATGACCCTAATGAGTGTCGCCATTTAAAGAACTTGATTGAAGAGCTGTTAAGATAGAATAAACTACAACAATATGTGAAGAGAAACAGAAGTGACCCAACCTCATCTACTCAGGGGCAGCAAGTTCCTGCTCATCAATCCGGCTCAGGTGAGAAGACTACAGCGCAGGAATCTGAGAGGCCTGTCATTAATGTTATCACAGAGGGTCCTCACCCATCGGGCAGAAGTTGGGGTGAGATGGAGAGATATGCTCACGCTTTGAGATATGCTCCGGCGGAAGAAAATGTTTTTCTCTTGGAAGATGTTGCACCATTAAAACAACAAAGAACTTTTAACGATGACAACATATTCCGGGCTATAGACTCTGTTGAATTTAAGGCTCCTACTATGGATCCCTTGGTGAAATCTGCAGGTATCGGACCAGCCATCGTTAGAAGGGTGCTTGTTGACTGCGGCGCCTCTTGCAATGTCCTCTTCAGAAAGACATTTGATCAGATGAAAATCCTCATGGCCGATGTCCAAGCTTCCTCACAGAAAATTGTTGGCTTCACTGGAGAACCAAAACAGCCTATTGGGACTATTGACTTATTTGTAGAGCTTGGAGAAGGGGAAAAGAAGGTGGTCCAAAAGCAAACTTTTATGATTGTTGATGAATTCTCCGCTTACAATGCCTTCTTGGGTCGACCAACTCTTGCCGCATTCAAGGCTATTTTCGCCCTATGGTGCCTGACTATGAAATTCCCCACTGATAATGGCATTGGTGTTGTGAAGGGGGACCAAAATGTCGGGCGAGAATGCTTTCTCATAGAGTTACGGGAGGCAAAGAAGAGAGAAATAGGTAAGGGTGCGGCAGCTTCGCTCCGCATCGAAGAGCCCACCTTGTAGCAATTATGGGGTGGACCATACACTGGTGAGCATAGTGGTGCACGAAAAGATATTGATCCTAGAAAAACCAATGCAGGGGAAAGTAGAGTGGTACCGGTGGAAGTGACGGTGCCAATACCTGTTGACCTGAAGAATCCAAACAAGGTGCTGAATGTGGGTTCACAACTCGGTGTGATGGTTCAGAATATGCTGATATCATTCTTGAAAGCAAACCTAGATGTATTCGCTTGGAGTGTGTGGAATATCTCCAAAAATCGCAGTGCATGCTTTGAATATTGACCCAAAATTCACACCCGTAAAGCAGAAAAGAAGAACCCAGGGTCCTGAAAGGTCGGCAGCATTAAAAGAAGAAGTAGATCGGCTCATGGAAAATTGCTTCATCAGAGAATCCACTTATCCAAATTGGGTTTCTAATCCGGTGTTGGTTAAAAAAGCAAATGGAAAGTGGAGAGTATGCATCGACTTTTCAAACTTGAACAAAGCATGCCCCAAAGACTGTTTTCCATTACATAGGATTGATCAGTTGGTGGATGGAACAGCCGGGCATGAATTACTGTCTTTTATGGATGCTTACTCAGGATATAATCAAATCATGATCCATGAGCCAGATCAAGAGGACAGAAGCTTCATCACTGATGTTGGTATTTACTGCTATAAAGTCATGCCCTTCGGACTAAAGAACGCGGGGGCAAATTATCAAAGACCATTTAATGCCATGTTCAAACCCCAGATTGGCAAGACTATGGAAGTATATGTTGATGATATGTTGGTGAAATCAAAGAAGGCATTAGACCACATGTATCATTTGGCAGAATTGTTCGTGATCCTCCAAAAGTATGGGATGAAGCTAAAACCTCTGAAATTTTCATTCGGGGTAGAGTCCGGAAAATTCTTGGGTTTCATTGTGACTGCCCGGGCATCGAAGCTAATCGTGCTCAGATTACTGCCTTAAGAGAAGTAAAAGCCCCTAGAACAAAGAAGAAATTGCAAAGCCTCAACGGGAAAGTCGCTACTTTGAGTCGATTTATTTCCAGGGCCATTGATAAATGCTTTCCCTTCTTTGATGCTCTGAAAAAAGGAAAGAAAAACATTGAATGGACTCCTGAATGTCAGAAAGCTTTTTATGAACTGATTCGTCATATGGAAACACCTCCAGTACTTTCTAAGACAAGCAATGGTGAAGATCTTTTCATATACTTAGGGGTTTCATCTCATGCTCTTAGTTCAGCATTGGTATGGGAAGACACAAAAGTTCAGCGCCTAGTTTATTACATCAGCAAAAGATTCACTAGGGCAGAGATGAATTACTCAAAGCTGGAAAAACTTGCCTATTGTCTGTTGAGGCCATATTTCTAGGTTTATCGTATTAAAGTCCTCACTGATCAACATCTAAAGCAAGTCCTATTTCGCCCTGAAACTTCGGGTCGTCTTCTGAAGTGGAATATTGAACTCAGCCAATATGATATCACCTACCATCCCTGAAGAGCAATCAATGGACAAGCTTTAGCAGATTTCATTGCAGAATACATAGACAAAGGTGACAGTGAGGAAGAGGTGACTGATGATGTCCCGATCCGATGGAAATTATATATCGATGGTGCGAGAAATGACTATTGTTCCGGAGCCGGGGTTGTGCTTGAAACCCTTGAAGGACGATCATTATGCTATGCACTAAGATTAGAATTTCCTTCGACAAATAATGAAGTAGAATATGAAGCTCTTGTTGCCGGCTTGATGATTGCTAAAGAACTGAACTTCAAAGTATTGAAGATCTTCAGTGATTCCCAGCTTATTGTATGCCAAGTTAAGAAAGAGTTTCAAGCTAAAGGAGGAAATCTGCCTGCTTACTTGTCAAAGGCCTGGAAGCTTCTCAATGATTTTGATCATTATACAATAAGCCATATACCCCGGGAAGAGAACATGAAGGCAGATTCTCTTCCAAAATATTCAAGCTCTGGTGAAGCTCAGTTATTGGGATTTCTCCCTATGGAAGTCTTGTCAGCTCCAAGTACCGATGAGATGGATATTGACTGGATTATGGCTGTATCTCAAGAGCAGGAGTCGTGGATAACCCCGATCGAGGAATATCTACTCAACGGCTCCCTGCCAGAAAACTCAAAAGAGCGCCAAAAGCTGTTAAGAAAAGCCCCGAGATATGTAATTCAAGATGGCCGTTTGTATAGACGAGGATTCTAGATGCCATTACTCCGATGTGTAACCAAGGAAGAGGCTAAGACAATTTTAGCTGAGGTGCATGGAGGAGAGTGTGGGGATCATTCAGGTGGCCAAACTCTTGCAAAAAATATTCTCCGCTATGGGTATTTTTGGCCAGATATTAATCGAGATGCTGCTACCTACTCCCGAAAGTGTGACAGATGCCAGAGATTTGTAAAAATCCTAAGATAACCTTCCAGCGAGCTAACACAGATGGTCAGTCCATGGCCTTTCTCCTTTTGTGGGATAGATCTCATTGGGCCTTTGCCGATTGCCAAGTCCGAAATCAAATATGTTATTGTTGCTGTTGATTATTTCACTAAATGGGCTAAAGCCGAAACATTGGCTACTATTACCACTAAAAAGGTGATAAATTTTGTGACTAAAAATATCATTTGCACGTATGGTGTGCCTCAGAAGATAATCACATACAATGGTACCCAATTCAAAAGCGAAGAATTCAAGAACTTTTGCAAGCGATCAAGATCCGAAAAAGCTTCTCAGCAGTGGCTCATCCGCAGGCAAACGGGCAAGTGGAAGCAGCGAATAAAATTATCAAATCAACCACCAAAAAACAGCTGGAAAAAGAAAAAGGTGGTTGGGTCGATAAGTTGCCACTAGCACTTTGGGCATACAGAACTACCTACAAAACTACGAATGGGCACACTCCATTCTCATTAGCATATGGATTAGAACAATGATTCCAGTGGAAATAGAGGTCCCCTCACACAGGAGAATTCATTTCAACCAAGCTGAAAATGAAAAGCAGCAACTTGAAGCACTTAACTTACTCGATGAAAGAAGGAAAGAGGCTGAGCTCAGAGTTGCAACCCATCAGCAAAGGATAGCCATGCACTTCAATTCTAAAGTTCGCAAACGCAGCTTTGAAATTGGTGATCTAGTCTTGAAAAGGGTCAGGACAGAGACAGGAGTGTTTGGGCCAAACTGGGAAGGGCCATACGTCATAGGCAAAAAACTTCTTAACGACACTTTCAAGCTCACAACTGTCGAAGGAGATCCAATTCCGAGAGCCTGGAACAACAATCACTTACGTCCATATTTTACTTAGAAGCTATGCTTAAATTTGTAAAATGATTGTGGATGTATCATTCTTGTATTGTAAGCCATTGTAAAATCAGTGAAAATCGATAATAACAACTATAAAGTGGATGTAGGCCCAATTCTTGGTCGAACCACTATAAATCTTGTGTTCTCTACTACTATAAAATGCCTGTCTTATTTTGATATGCAAATATCTTAAATTTATTGCTAAAATTTCGATTTAATATTGCAGGCTATCAAAGCAAAGTTTACCTATTCAACACAACAGAAGGCCAAGCGATTCCTACAAATCACTAAACAAACAAATGTTAAGCCACAAAACTTCCAGATTCAATTCCTATATAAGGAGCGCTTCTCATAAACAGTTGGTGATTCCACCAAAGGGGAACCTTCCCAAAGTGAAGGCACCAGGCCCATGCTAACTAATTGCAATCGTTTGTGCAAACAGACATCCGGTTAAGTAGCTTGCGTCTATCACATGGATTCACTCAACCATGAAGTACACTTCTCTAGAAAAATCAAACAACTTGCAAAAGAAAGGAACATGTACGTGGAAATGATAACGAGGAATCGCTAAGGGGCAGATAGTGAAAAGACATGGGCAAGCAGACAAAATAGCCAAAATGGAATCTTGTGTCTCAACCAAAAAGGTTGGTGGGACCACCAAAGGGGCACCTTCCCGAAGTGAAGGCACCAGGCCCTTGCTAACTGATTGTGATCGTTTGTGCAAACAAACATCCAGTTAGGTAGCTTGCGTCTGCTCCGTGGACCCACTTAACTATGAGATGCAACCTTCCTGGCAAACCAAACAAAAGCCCTCTTTGGAGGCACACTTCTACTCTCAAGGGAAGATCAATTTCTCCATAATGAGAACATTATTTCCCAAAAAAGTTGAAGTGCCAAATAAAGCCCTCTAACGAGGCACGCCCAAAAATGAAATGTATCTCTTAAAGAAGTCGTTGGTGGAACCACCAAAGGGGCACCTTCTCAAAAGGAAGGTTCTAGGCTGCAGCTAAATGCTCACGATTGTTTGTGCAAACTAATATCCGATAAAGAAGCTGACGCCTATCCCGTTGGCCCACTTAGCGAGTTGATATAACTTTCTGGCAAACAAATCAAAGCCTTTTTCAAAAGCTCGCTTCACCGCAAAGGGGAATCCACTTCTCAAAAATAAAAGTTGCCATCTTCGAAAGTTGAAGTGTACAAACTTTTTCTAAAAAAAAGAGAACTTCACCAATACAAAGCATAACTCTACTAAAGCAGAATAAAATTTCATCAAAATGGAAGAATTATTCTCCAAAGTAAGAGTACAAGTCTTTTCAAAATGAAGAAGATTGCAATGAGCCGTGGTATGGGGGCGATATAGCTACATTAATAAAAGCAACGCTCAAGCAACATACCACGAGCTCACTGCAATATCATACAAAGAAAGTAAAGAAACTTGTGCGAAAATAAGGAATAAATGCATTCACAGATACAGACAAAAGATTGTACAAGTAAAAAGAATCATTTTATTCCATACTATGAAAGATTTGTATACATGTGCAGGTTTCAAAAAGCGGGGGCCAGTACCCGCACAATCTCCGGTCGATACAAGTCTTTACATACAAGCAAAAAGCAAAAAAAAACAGACCCATTACTTCTTCTTCCCGCCGCCTTTGGAGCCCTCACCTGGCCTAATGGTTAACTTCTTGAGTACGCTAGAACGAGTCGGGGAAGAAGGAGAAAGAGGTGCAATTGGGGCCTCTTCCGCTTTCTCATCACTAGCAGAAGTGCCCTTCTTCTTCTTCTAAATTACACGCTTCCTCCTCTTCCTTGAAGAAGATTCGCTGCCCAGAGTGATAAGATCAATCAGCTTTGTATCATCGGTAGTAAATTTCTCCGGGGTCCTCTCAACCTCCTCAAGTTCTTCAGCCTTCTGCTCTAGTGAACCGGCCGAGTCAGCTAAGCCTTGAAGAGCTCCTATTTGTTCTTCTAGCGACCCCGGTTGAGAAGCAGAAGAAGGAGTAACTTGAAGAGGTGGAGGAGAAACAGCTAGAGAATGTGAAGCTTGCACAACACTTGTTGTTTTCACTATAGAAGAAGAAAAGTTAAACATCATTATTCCTCATAAAGAGAGGAGATAGTGGCACGTCGAGGCTTAAGTAATAAGCAAGAAGTTCATCGAGCTCATGTGAAGTAAACAAGTAGTCCACTTGAGCTGGATCAGTGTTGAAGTTACCTGGAGAGATTGACCTTATCACATCAATTTCAAAGTCTTGGGCTTTGGTGCCTTCTTGGGCCTCGCCTTCGGTATGAGTAGTAGTAGTTTCGGCCTCGGCTTTGGAAGGAGGTGGAGAGTGAGGACTGGAACCAGTAATATTGACGTCGACCGAAGCCGAAGGACGAGTTGGGTCAGCCAAAAGTTCCTTCCCTAGATGCTCTCCTTCCGCCACTTTTGCTCATTCCTTCGCAAGTTGCTCTTTCCCTCTCACAAGGGCGGCACGACCCTCATCATCCAAATAACAAGCTTCGAGATCCTCCTCAGCATAGCCAGCATCTTTATGCGTTTCAACTACTGCCTCCCACACTTCGGCTAAGGTACCTCATACTTTGGGCCCAAAAATGAAAGACTGCCATGCCCCAAGACGCTGTGAACGTAAAACTCAAATAGAATGGAGCTGACGTTGGCCTCAGTTTCCTTATGTGATTGTTCAGCCGCTGCTTTTTCAGCGATGGCCTCGTCATGCTCCTTTTCAGCCTTAGAAAGCCGGGCTTTTAACATTGTAATCTCTAAATCTTGAGAGTTAATCTTTTCCCTCATCTGAGCAGCATCATTGCGGTAGGCCTCCACGATTCTCCGCTACGCTTCAAGCTTAGCCTCAGCATCTCGTTGAGTGGCATGGGCGTCTCTTACTTGCTTTTGAAGAACCTCTTCCTTTTGAGTATAAGAAGTGGAATAGGTGACAAGATCATCTTTAAGCTTCTTGATCTCAGCCTTAAGTTCCTCATTATGTGCGGTGATGCTCTTCATCTCCGCATCATGCTGATCGAGAACTATTTGCCACTCAGATTTATCGATTTCCATGGTCAGCATAACCTCAAGATTTAAGCGATTTACTCTTTTTTGAAGCTCGTCGATTAGTTTTTGCCAACCGGACATTCTCTCAATATCAAGTTTGACAGCGTCGAGATTTCTCAGCATAGCATGTTTATCAATTGGAACCAAGTCAAGATCAAAGCGTACTCCTTTCAAACACCAATATGGAAATTGGCATTGGAGTGCAGCCAGAGGCTTCTCAACTTGATAAGGAGGCCTATTGATAATTGCTTGAATGTCGGCTCTTTCAAGGGTAAGAGAGCTGGAAGGGATGTCTAGAGAGATAGAAGCAGTGGGCATTTTAGAAATTTCAGATGTGGACTTTTCGCTAAGCTTGGCACGCTTGCTTGAATCTTCAGCTACATGACTCTTCCCCTTATCATCATGGGATTTTCTCTTATGGGAATTATCATCCCACTGATAAGAGTCATGTCGGTCCTCTCTTCTTCCATAACGCTCCTCATGAGCCTGCCTTTCACGAGCTTTTCTAGCTGCTCTTTCTTCATCAGTCTCCTTAGGGGCGGGAAGATAGCACCTGAAGTTGTAAGAATCACGCCTCGTAAAGCGTTGAAAGTCATCATAATAAGAGCCGCTGCGTCCCATGGGAGAACCTGAAAGTGAAAGAGAAACAAAATTTAGAAATCTTCGAAATAAAGAAGCTAAGCGTGCATAATTGCCAAACATCCTAAGTATGTGTGTGGCGTGCGAACTACGCGCGTCAAGCTTCAAACCACTCTTTGGCTTAGGAGTGATGACGGCTTTCGCAGTAGGAGTCAATTCTTGGGTTGATGAAATTGATTGCAAGGCGGATGTCGCTTCGGTCACTGGAGAAGCAAGCTTAGAGGTGGTGGTGTCATCTTTAAAGAGTTCGTGGGAAGTCACCATGAGATCGCTCAATCCTTCAAAGATATCATCCCCATTATGCCTAACGGGATGGGGCATATCAGCAGTGCTCTCTTCAGCATGTTTTATACTCTTCGTAATGGAACTTTCTTTCTCAGCTCCCTCATCAGTTTCTCTAATAGCCTTCCCAAAATGTTGAGGAAATTCCTCTTCTTCAATAACTGGGGGAAGTTTAGATTTCCCAGATAACCCCGCACCATCAACAGAACTAGAGCATTTCACTATTGAAGTCTCTACAATAGGTTCCTTCGGTGCAAATTCCTCTGTGGAGGCTAGGGCATCTGACACTTCTGCTTGAGAACTGGGGGCATCACGGGACTGAATGGATCAAGAGGAGTGCAAGAGTCCAAATTGGTGCAAAAATTCGTTCTTCAACAGAAACTTAATACTTCTCTCATCAATAGCTACAACATTTAATCTTTCGAAAGTTGATTTGTGCCTATAATCTTTAGAAGGAGGAGGAAGTGCTGCAAAATTAAAAGAATGAAGTTAGCACATGACAACTCGAATTTTGAAAGGTTCAGAAATGAGGTTAACGGGGATAAATAGTCTTACTTCCTACTCTGCAGATACCGTAGAATCCCGGGGGCAACGGACAAAGAAGAACTGATTTAAAAACCCGTGGGCGCTTTCGGGCAGCTCTGTAATCAGCTTGCGATTTCTAGCACCCCTTACAAGAGTAATGGAAGGGTGATCTTTGTTCCTCCCAAATGAACACAAATAGCATATCTCCTTGAAGCTTGGGAGGCGGTTAAGCATCCTCCTAAATAGTACACACAACCCCATCAGAATGGCATTGCTATTGGGGTGCAACTAGAATGGAGAAATAGTTATTCGAAGGAGGAGCGTTCTAAGGAAATCATTGATGGGGGGAATAGCTCCGTTCAGGCACATTTGTCGATTGACTGCAATGAAGCAAGGAGGCGGCCTATCAGCAGTGTCATTTACCCTAGGAAGTAGAGGATCCGCTTCAGCAATGCCGAACTGAACACATAGCTGGCTGAAAGGCCATTGGTTCATGTAGTTGAAACTCTTTCTGGAGGATTCTCTAAAGGGTCAGCAATAGGGAAAACCTCATCGGTCTGCTCTACTATATCTTCTCGCACTTGTTGAGAAGTCATTCTACACAAGGAACTAGATATTCAAATATGAAGGTGCACGTTTCCTAAAAGCGTGTGAAGTGTTGTGCAAAGCTACAGAAATAACAAGTAAATGAAGTAAAACTTGAAATAATACTGGTTGGCGCAGGTCAATTTAGGAAGATTTAAGGCTTGTTATTGTATCAAAGCTAAGTGTAGTATCAATGCAGATAATATTTAGAAATAATCAGTTATAACTATATTAATTTTGCGTTGATGCTTCATTCAAGTCAGTTGATTCACAACATTTCATTTTCAATTAGATTCATATTATTTCACTTAAGTAAAATGTTATCTTTTTGACCTAATCCATCACTCGATGTGGGCAGTCGATGATGAGTATATCCGTCCTAGTTTTCTGCAAATGTTGTATTTAACACGTTGTTAGCTTAAAAGTTAATACAATCTGTGAAAGAATGCAACAAGTTCAAGCAGTTCATTCTGGCAGTTCAAGGTGGAAATTCAATCAAGCTTTGTCAAATTCTACAAGTGATCAAGTCCTGCTCATTCCTTAAGTCGTAGGAACAACCTAAATTAACACGGGACTCTTTAAGTCATCCAAATCATGTCCAGACGACTTAAGATAAGTCAGGCTTCCCAAAGTCACTCTGCTCGAATTATGAAGTTCATCAGCAATGCTCCTATGAGTTAAAGCTATGCTGCGAGCTAAATTAGGTCATGCTAATTCTTTAAGTCGTGTTCTATTCTGGCAAGTTAAGTCGCTAAATCATATAATTCGTAGTCCCTTATGTTGTTCAAAGTTTGGGCGTTAAGTCGTTAAGTCATTCACCAAGTTAAGTCGTGCGATTCATGTCCAAACTACTAAGCCCTAGGTCACTCAAACCTCCTAAGCCGGGCACTTCCTAACTATCCTTTAACCCGCTAACTCCTCTTCATTCAACAACTCGCTTAACCTGTAACCCAATAGGCCGTTAGCATCTCCACAACGAAATCCATCATCTCACCACACCCCCAAATCATCCAAAACCAATTCAAATTGCCTCAGATCCATCATAGATCCGGTGCACTACTGTGTTTTCATGAATTCCAATGACAACATGCCCAATGACAATCAAAGATCGATCGTAACATGACTCGTGGTGAAATGCGGCTCATGAAATCGGATTAGGGACGGAAAATGGGGAATTCATGATTCGGTGATGAACGTGGTTCGATGATGATCGGATTCACTTATGTAATGTGACGATGAAGATGATTAACGACTGGTTAGTTTGAATTCGCCTTCAAGAGCTGGGAGATTCTTCAATGGCGGGTTAGAGTGTTAGAGTAGATGAAGAGAAGGAGCAATCTGAACGACTTATATACAGGGGCAATGGAATTTGAATCGACACAAACGACCTATCCCTCTCATAAGTCGCTCAAGACTTAGCAACTCAGGATGGCGCAAGTTAAGAGGCATCGAAGCACACGACCTAGCTCCTAGGCGTATACTTCGAGGGGCAAGTGTTAACACTCCTCTTGTTCGCGACTTAGTAGCACCTCTCTTGTATGTGACTTAGCGACCTATTCAACTCAACGAGCGACCTATTCAACTCAACGACCTAAGGAAATAAGCGACCTAAACTATCCCAGGCATAAACGACTCAACGACTTAAGGAACTCCGATGACTTAACGAGTTAAGGAAAAGAGCGACTTAATGACCTAAAGCACAGAGCGGCTCAATATGGCACGACTCAATGACTTAAAGGGTTTCTGCGACCTAGCGACCTAAAGACTCCTGCGATTCAACGGGTTAACGACTTAGTAACTCAATGAAGGCAACGACCTAACGACCTAATAACCTAACGACCTAGCAAGCCTCAGAGCTAAGCCGCATGCGCACTGCCTCTTCCATTAAGTCGCTCATGACCTAATCAAGCCGAGATAACTTCTGTGCTACACATACTAAGATGCTCACAGCATGTATCTCGTCCATGATGGCTCCATTAAGTCGCTAACGACTTATATTACTTCGAGAACACCCTTAGTTCGCAACTCCATAGGTCGCTCGCGACCTATGACATGGCTGACCTAGGCCCAGCTTCTCCTATAAATACCCTGCCTACTCTGCATTGGTGAGGGACTTTTGGATCATTTCTGAAGTGCCAAGATTTCGCCGTTTTCACGACTTTACACTTGTTCCAACATTTCAAATGCCAAAGACACTTCAAAGAACTTTCTAAAAAGATCAAGTTCATTCAACATGAATTCGAAGAGCTTTTCTGCATCTAAGTTCTAAATACTTGTCCTAATTGTGTTGTAATTAGATAATGATTGTACAATTTGTAATCAAATCGATAATTGAAGGGATTAAGTGGATGTAGGCTTGACTTTGAAGCCGAACCACTATAAAAATTGTTGTATCTTTACTGTTTTCTGCTATTTTCTGCTTACTTTTAGTTCCCGTACCAACGGGTGGTGCTTTCGCTATATCACAACTCACACCGGGGTGTTAGCGTACATTTTTAGCGTTAACATATAAATATATATTATTATTTTAATCACTATATTTATTTATTTTATATATATATATATTACACTTTTTTAACTAATGTGTACATATATATTTAAGAAACATCCAATTTTAAACTTTCTCTATTTATGATACATTATATTAGTCATAGCCAAAAATCATTTCTATTTATAATATATCCTTCTTATTCATCTATATTTATTTGCTATGAATTTGTTTCCAAATCATATATATAAATTTTGTTGTCCTGAATCTTATATTTAAGAATTTTTAAATAAATCAATTTTCTATTTTATAAATAAATCTACAAATTATAAAATATTAGCTTGGTTTTAAAACTATATATTATTATCAATTATCATTTAACGGGGATTTTATTTTAATAAAAATAACGTATTATTGAATATTAAAAGTTAATATTCAATACTCAAGACGATAAAAATTCCGAGTCATTACATTCCTTCCCCATTAAAAGAATTTCGACCTTGAAATTTCCATAACCAGGCTAGTAAACATAACTAACCGAAATTTTGTTTATTAACGAATTAATAAACACCCATATCACACAAGCAACATATATATATATATATTTATATATATTCCAAAATATTTTTCATATAGAGTATCGACTAAGATACTTCCACAACTATAGTCACCATATACATATACATATCCAGGAGATATTTATAACCACTAGTCAATTATACACATACACCCATACCAAAACATTTACTAAGATACTTCATTACTTTACAATCCAGATCCACACCCATGACGTCTACTAATCTAAACTAACATGCCCTAATAGGGTACACACCCTAGGAGAACTAACCCAATCCCAACTAGCACTCACAGTGAACTCTCTCCATCAGAGTCCTCCATTTTCTATCCTTCCAACTCCATAGATTCAACATCATTGTCCGGGATCCATGCAAACATCGAGCTTGGCTCCTTCCGAAGGTTATCCCCATCTACAAGTGGCTCATTTTCAACCTCGCCCACTTCTCATATAACAGCGTCATCTTTTCCCGACTCAGCTCTTCTTCTGCTTCAAATTCCTCTTCATCCTTGAATTCTTCCTCTTCATCCTCGAATTCCTCTTCGAATTTCTTCCTCTTCTTCTTCTTTTTCGAGCACCTTTCATGTTGCGATGGATTCTCGATAGGCTCTATTTCCTCCTCCGAATCCTCCTCATATATCGATGGCTCATTAAGATCCTTCAAAATCCTGTTAACCAAGTCATGATCGCCAGCTCTCCTAGCCTTCGAAAGTGCTCCTCCTCAGATGGCACTACGGGTTCTCTACACTCAATTAACAAGAATTAAGAATGAGATCCTAAGGTTTCAGGAATTTACATAAGCTAAAGAGTACATATAGGTACATATTTCAAGTAACTCTTATTTTAAATTACTATCATTTAAAAATTTACTTTAAGCAATACCGAATTCATTTTTTCCTTAAAAATTTGTTTAAAACAATTTTTCCAAAATCACTGGTGTTCAAAATCCTTAAATACCTCTTTTTATAAACCAAATATTATAAAATTAGCTTCTATATATGAAAAATATTCCTAAATATTTATCTTAAAATATTTAAAATTCCTTTAGTAAACAAAATTTAATCGAATCCAAGTTTTCCAAAGTTCCTATCTTATAAGACTCGGGTCACTAAGGAAATACTCAAGTCAAAAGGACCGGGAAAGAGGATACTCAAAGCTAATGGTTATGACCACTCAATTCCTAGATGATAAAACATTATAATCACTTATCAAACAACACCTTAAAATAGTATATATTTTGAAAATCATACCTTTTATATACAAAATATATTCCGAGTAAAATTTTATCATTTACCCACTTAAAATAATATTGTGTACGTTGGCCTTGTTTAAGTGTTTAGAGATCCCTATCAATAATGTTAGCTACTCGTATTGACCAGAATCCATATGCTATTCAATAGATTAATTAACACAATAAAACATTTTATATCACTAACAAATACACCCTCTCGTATATATATACACTAAAACTCATTCTAGGGAACTACTTACCCTATCTCTAATGAGTAACTCCACCAAAACCTAGGTATTCGCTCAACCTAAGCTCTGATACCAGCTGTAATGACTCACTTTTCCATACCAATTTAAACTGAAATTTTCCACACTTGTTAAGCCCAAATTGCATGAAAAGGCAGATAGTTAAAAGAAAGAAAATAGATAGAAGATAGAAAGAAAAGATAAAAACAACATAGAATCTCACAGTGGAACGAATCATTTACAATATGGAATAAATCTTTACATAAAACAAAACCATAATAATTGAAGTATAGATGACAATTATCAGAGTATACCAACTTATACAGCACGGACAATTATAATACCCTGTTCTTACAATTGCTGATAAACACAAATAAATGCAATGGAATATATTCGTCTACGTGATACGACTTTAAGCTTCCAGCTCCTCTCTTGAAGCTTCACTCCTTCCAACTAAACTTGGAAATATGCTCGGTCTGACTCGAGTAATTAGTGTTAACTCCTCTTTTTTGAGCAACCTAAAACTCTGCGATCTAACATTCAACGACCTAGAGACCTAACTTACCTAACGACCTAAAGCTATTAGCGACCTAACGACCTAAAGCTACAAGCGACCTAACGACCTAAAACTACAAGCGACCTAACGACCTAAAGCTACAAGCGACCTAACGACCTAAAGCTACAAGCGACCTAAAGGCTTCTATAACCTCACGACCTAGCAATGTAACGACTTAGCGAGCTAAAGCATAGTAAAGTTGCACGACCTACTATAAGTCTCTCACGACCTACTATAGGTCGCTCACGACCTACTATAGGTCGCTCACGACCTACTGACTCGTTCAGACAAGACTCAATGCAGTTGAGATAAGTTAGCTCAATCCTTTAGGTCGTTTGCGACCTAAACCGCTGCTATCCTCATAATTGAAACCACTACTCATAGGTCATTAAAGACCCACGACCTATCTTAGGTTGCTTGCGACCTACGACCTATGTTAGGTCGTTCGCGACCTAAGACTTAGAGATTGAATCTTGCCAAATTTTTCCCTATAAATACTAGAGCTACTCCAACGGCAAGGGGACTTTTGGCTCATTTCTGGAACGCCTACACTCTGCTGTTTTCTCGACTCAACCGACACTTCAAACACCAAAGACACTTCAACAAACTTGAAAAGGAGATCTACACATCTGACATGGATTCGAAGAGCTCTCTTACATCAAAGTTCTAGTTACTCGTCTCGAGTGTGTTGTAATCAAAGTGTATTGTTGTAAAAGTTGTAATCGGATCAACAATAAAGAATATAAAGTGGACGTAGGCTTAATTACGAGCCGAACCACTATAAAACTGTTGTCTCTTTACTTTCCTGCAATTTTCAGCTTATATTCTGTTCCCGTACCAACGGGTGGTGCTTTCACATTACTACTACACACTGGGGTGTTAGCGTTCAATTTTCAGCGTTAACATTTTGGTGCTTTCACTGAGAAGTTGAACTCAGGAATCTTCTCACCATTGCTTCACAAAGACTTGTTGAAAGAATCTCCTTAAATACCAGAAGTCTAACTGAAATCATGGCTCTTGGAAGAAAGGGTAGACCAACCAGATCCGGAAATGCTCATGAAGGGACCTCTGCTTCCCCAATGGCAAACCAGGCAACTCCTACCGTTGAAGTCACAAGAGCTGAATTAGATGATGCAGTTTCTGGGTTACATCAACAAATTGAAGCTCAAAGCGTTTTGATGATGGAGAGAATAAACGCTTTGCTTAGGGCAAATCGACAACCGGAAAACGATGAAACAACCTTTGCCGAAGAAGCCCATAATTCCTGGGAGAAAAGTATTCCTCAGCGAGCAGTTGGCACCGCCGAAGCGCCACCTTTCCAAGCTGAAGGTTCAAGGCCGCAGCCAACTTTTCGCGAACATTTTCACAGGCAAACTTCCGAAAGAACAGCTGACGTTTACCCAGCGATGCCTCTGAAAAATGAGGAGTACCTGTCAGGGATGGTTCGTCGAATCATGAAAGAAAGCATGCAGAGGGAAGAAAAAGAGAGCGATTGGGGATTTACACCAAGCAGGACTCCGTTTACTAAAAGGATCTTGAAAGCAGAATTTCCAAGGAAATTTGTACCTCCTACTATCCCGACCTATAGGGGAACATGTGACCCTAATCATTTCCTATATAAGTACGACTGGCATATGACCGGTGCAAGAGCATCAGATGAGATTAAGTGCCGATACTTTCCAGTGTACTTGGAAGGAGTGGCTCTACTTTGGTTCACAAAGCTACCAGTTCGGTCCGTAGATCAATTCTCCGACTTAACACGAAAGTTCAAAGATCAGTTCAGATTGTATGCTTCGAAAGCTAAGGATATAATGTCGCTGTCTAGCCTTGAACCGGTTCCTAGAGAATCGATCAAGTCTTTCTTGAGCCGTTTCAATACAGCCTTAGCCGAAGTGGATAATGCATAACCCCTTATGATCCTGGCCTACTTGATGCGAGCCATCGACAAATCGAGTGAATTCGGTAGATGGTTAAAAATGATGGAGCCGAATTCACTTAAGAAGTTCTATAAAAAGGCCGACGAATTCATGCGCTTAGAGAGCCTTTTTGCACCAGCGAAGGTGGTTGTTGCTGAAGTCAACAATAATGATGTTGCGTCTAACAAAAGAGAATCTGGAAATCAGAAAAGGGGAAATGACGGAGGAAAGAAGCAGGGGAATGAGAAGAAACCTCGTCACCTCAATCCTTCATATTTTACTCCTTTAACTGACACACCGGAAAATATCTTATTCGCAACAAAGGATGTTGTCAGGTACCCCAAACCACCTGAGATGGGGAGGAGTGCAGTGAATAATGGGAAATTCTGTCGATTTCACAACCAACTTAGCCATGACACTAACCAATGTCGCTAGTTAAAGAATGTGATTGAAGAATTGCTGAAACAGGGTAAACTCCAACAATATGTGAAGAAGAACAGAGTCGATCCAACCTCATCCACTCAGGGGCAACAACATCCTGCCCATTAATCGGACTCTGGCAACAACACTGCAGTGCAAGAATCCGAAAAGCTTGTCATTAATGTTGTCACGGGAGGTCCACATCCAGCAAGCAGAGGTTGGGACGACTGTTAACTACCCACAAAACTGCAGCTGGGGCATCTTTCATTCTCCCTGGCATATGAATCCAAAACTACGAATGCAGTGGAAATGGAAATTCAATCCGGAGATCCTGAAACAACAATCACCTGCATCCATTTTTTACTTAATAGCATTGCTTAAATTTGTAAAATGATGATGGATGTAAAACTTTTGTATTGTAAACCACTGAGAAATCAGTGTGAATCAATAATAAAAAACTATAAATCTTGTGTTCTCTAATGCTATAAAATGTCTGTCTCATTTCGATATGCAAGTATCTTTAAAATATTGCTAAAATATAGATTAAATATTGCAGGCTATCAAAGAAAAGCTTACCTATTCAACACATCACAAGACTCAGAGATTCCTACAAATCATTCAGATGCCAAGCTGCAAAAGTTCCAAAATTCAACTCCTACAAAAGAAGTGCTATTAGTTGATGGTTCCACCAAAGTGGGCGCCTTCCTGACGAGAAGGTTCCAGACCTTTGCTAACCAACCGTGATCGTTTGTGCAAACGAACATCTGGTAAAGTAGCTTGCGTCTGCCCCATGGATTCACTCAACGATAAAGTACACTTCTCTGGCAAAAAGGAAAACAACTTGTAAAAGAATGGCACATGTGCTTAAAGTGATAACGAGGAATCGCTAAAAAGTAGATGGTGAAAGGACACAAGCAACAAAGCCCTCTAACGAAGCACAAGCACTCTAATGAGGTACAAGCCCTCTAACGAGGCACAACTCTTCGGAGGCACATTTCACCAGAGCCGAAGTGCAAAATGCTTCTCTTCGGAGACCCACTTCACCAGAGCTGAAGTGCAAAATGCTTCTCTTCGGAGACCCACTTCACCAGAGCTGAAATGCCAAAAAGACCTCTCCGGAGGCACATTTCACCAGAGCTGAAGTGCAAAATGCTTCTCTTCGGAGACCCACTTCACCAGAGTCGAAATGCAAAATCGCTTCTCTTCGGAGACCAAAATTGTTTCTCTTCGGAGACCAAAATTGCTTCTCTTCGGAGACCAAAATTGCTTCTCTTCGGTGACCCACTTCACCAGAGTTGAAATGCAAAATTGATTCTCTTCGGAGACCAAAATTGCTTCTCTTCAGAGACCAAAATTGCTTCTCTTCGGAGACCAAAATTGCTTCTCTTCGGAGACCCACTTCACCAGAGTTGAAATGCAAAATTGCTTCTCTTCGGAGGCCAAAATTGCTTCTCTTCGAAGACCAAAATTGCTTCTCTTTGGAGACCAAAATCGCTTCTCTTCGGAGACCAAAATCGCTTCTCTTCGGAGACCAAAAATGCTTCTCTTCGGAGACCACAAAGCCTTCTTCGGAAGCACTAAAACAAATAAAGCCCTTTAACAAGGCACATCCAAAAACTTCGTTGATGGAACCACTAACGGCCGCAGCTAAATACTTGTGATTATTTGTACAAACAAATATCCAGTAAAATAGCCAATGACTGTCCTGTGGATACATTCAACGATAAAATATAATTGTCTGACAAACAGATCAAAACATTCTTCAAAAGCTCACTTCACTGCGTAGGGAAATCCACTTTTCAACAAATAAAAGTGATCATCCCCGAAAGTTGAAGTGTTCTTTAGAAAAAGAGAGAAAGTAAAAACTTCCCAATATAATGCGTATTCTATTAAAAGCAGAATAATATTTCCTCAAAACGGAAGAATTATTCTCTAAAATAAGAATACAAGTCTTTTCAGAATATTGCAGTAAGCCATGATACGGGGGCATATAACTATATTAATAAAAATAGTATTCAAGCAACATACCACAAGCTCATTACAATATCACGCAAAAAGATGTGGGATAAATGCATTCTCAAACACAGACCAAAAGTTTGCACAAGTAAAAAGAATCGTTTATTCTACACTAAAATGAGAAATAAATGCATTCTTGCATACACAAGAATTTGTACAAGCAAAAGAATTATATTATTCAATACTATGAAAATTCTTTACATGTGCAGATCTCAAAAAAGCGGGGACCGGTACCCGCACAATCTCCCGTCAATACATGCAAAAAGCAAAACAAGAAGCATAAAGTCCAACTTATCATTCCTTCTTCCCGCCACCCTTAGAGCTCTTTCCCGGCTTGATAACTAGTTTTGGAAGCCGTTGTGGACGGGTCAGAGGGGAAGGAGAAAGAGGAGTAGTCGGATCATCTTCTACTTTATCTTCTCCAGCTGAAGTGCTTTTCTTCTTCTTCCTCATTGCGTGCTTCCCTTTTCTCTTTGAAGAAGACTCACTTCCCGGAGTAAGCAACGTAGAAAGTTTTGTATCATCATCATAAGACTGCTCCGGGGTCTTCTCACTGTCCTCAAATTCTTCCACCTTTTGCTCTTGCGAAGCAGGTGGATCCTCCAAGCCCTAAAGGGCTTCTATTTGCTCTTCCTGCGAACCCGACTGAGAAGAAGGAGTGACTTAAAGGGATAGAGGAGGAACAGCTGGAAGACGAGAAGTGTGCGCAGCATTCAGTGTTTTAGCTACAGAAGAAAAGAAGTTAAAATCAGTATTCTCGGAAAAAAGAGAAGATATTGGATCATCGGGACTTAAGTAATAAGCGAGAAATTCATCGAGCTCGGTTGAATTGAACGAGTAGTCTACTTGAGCTAGATCAGACTTGAAGTTACTTGGAGTAGTCGTCTTAATCACGACAACTTTGAAGTTTTCTGCTTCAGCGTCATCCTGGGATTTCTCTTCAACTTGAACAATAGGAGACTCGGTAATGGCGGACTTAACTTTAGGTTTTGCAGGAGGTGGAGAATAAGAGATGGAGCCTATGATATCAACGTCGGCCGAAGTCGAAGTATGGGTAGGGGCAGTTGGAGATACTTTCTTTTCCGGATGCTCCCCTGCCGTTGCTTCAGCTCTCGCTCCAGCAAGTTGCTCCTTTCCTCTAGCAAGAGCGGCACTAGTTTCATCATCAAAATAATGTTCCTCATGCTCTGCCTCATCATAGCCGGCACCTCCGAGCATATCAATTGCAGCCTCCCATACTTCAGCCAAAGTAATTTTGTATTTCAGTCCCAGGAATGAGAGACTTCCGCGCCCCAATATGCTGTGGACATAAAAGTCGAACAGAGTAGAGCTGATAGTGGCTTTGGTTGCCTCATGAGATTCTTCAGCGGCAACTTGACCAGCAACTGCGTCATCATGCTCTTTCTCAACTTTAGAAAGTCGAGCTTTTAATGCTACGATCTCCAAGTCCTAGGAGTTAACTCTTTCCCGCAGTTGAGCGGTATCTTTGCAGTATTTTTCAGTGACATGCTGCTCAGACTCAAGTTTCATCTCAGCATCTCTTTGAGCAGCATGTGCATCCCGCACTTGTTTTTGAAAGACTTCTTCTTTTTGAGAGTGCGAAGCGAAAGAAGTGGCGAGATCTTCTTTGATCTTCTTAACTTCGGACTCAAGTCTCGCATTGTCATCAGCAATGCTCGCCATCTCTGCATCATGTTGCTTACAAACATTATCCCACTCTGACTTTTCATTCTCCATAGTTAGCATGGCTTCAAGATTCATGCGATTAACTCTTTGAAGCTCGTCAACAAGCTTCTGCCAGCCAGACTTCCTCTCTATATCGAGTTTGACTACATCGAGGTTCCTCAACATAACTTGCTTATCAATCGGTACCAAGTCTAAGTGGAAGCGTACTCCTCTTAGACACCAATTTGGGAATCAGGTTTGAAGTGTAGAAGGAGCGTCTTTGACTTGATATTGAGGCCTGTTGAAAATTGTCTGAATGTCAGATTTCTTTAGAGCAGGAGAGCTGGAGGGGATATCAAGAGAGATAGGAGCATCGGTCTTTTCAGAAATCGTAGATGCGTCCTTTTCGCTAAGCCTGGCCCGTTTACTGGGATCTTCAAAAATATGGCTCTTTCCTTTGTCGTCATGCGACTTTCTTTTATGGGAATCGTCATCTCTTTGAGAGGAGTCGTGACATTCTTCCCTCCTTCTTTGCTGCTCCTCATAAGCTTGTCTCTCTCGAGCTTTTCTAACCGCTCGGTCCTCATCAGTTTCCCTACGAATAGGGAGATAGCGTCTATGGTCATAAGTGTCTTGCCCTCCATAGCATCGAAAGTCATCATAATATGAACCACTTCGCCCCATCGGAGAACCTGAAATTGAAGAAAAGACAAGTCTTAAAAATCTTCAAATTGAAGAAGCTAAGTATATCATCTTTAATCATATCATCTTTGAAGAGTTCCTGTGAAGTAATCATCAGGTAACTCAATCCCTCAAAGATATCGTCACCGTCATGTTTAGCGGGACTTTCTCTCTCAACTCCTCTATCATCAGCTTTCTCATAATGATGAGAAGTTTCTTCTTCTTCAATTACTGGACAGAGTGTGAGTTTGCCGGATGATCCCGCAACATCAACAGTGGTAGAACATTTCACCGGTGCAGCCTCTACAATAGGTCCTTCCGATACAATTTCTTCTGCAGAAACTGGGGCATTTAATGTCTCTGCTTGAGAACTTGGGGCACCCAATGTTTCGGTCTCAGAACTAGAAATTTCATGAATATGAGTAGATCGGGAGGAGTGTAGAAGTCCGAACTGATGCAAAAACTCATCTTTCAACAAAAATTTAGTGCTTCTCTCTTCAGCAGCCACAACATTTAGAGTTTCAAAGATTGACTTGAGGCTGGGATTTCTAAGCGTAGGAGGAAGTGCTGCAAAAAGTAAAGAATGAAGTTAAGCATTTGACAATTCGAGTTTCGAAAAGCTCATGAAGTGAACGGAGAAAGGCAATCTTACTTCCGACTCTCCAAACGGCATAGAATCCCGGAGGACAGCGGACGAAGAAGAATTGATTTAAAAACCCGTATGCACTCTCGGGCAAGTCAAGAATCAATTTGCGGTTTCTCGCACCTCTTACAAGTATAATTGAAGGGTGATCTTTGTTCTTCGCAAAGGTGCACAAATAGAAAATCTCTTCAAAAATTGGAAGGCGATCGAGCGTCCTTCTGAACAAAACACACAACCCCATCAAGACGGCATAACCGTTGGGGTGTAGCTGGAAGGGAGAGATAGCCAATCGAAGAAAAAGCTCTCGAAGAAAATCATTAAAAGGAGGAATAGCTCCACTTAAGCACATTTGGCGATTAATTGCTACAAAACCGAGAGGTGGCCTGTCAGCAGTATCGTTTGCTCCAGGAAATAAAGCATCCGCTTCGGCAATTCCAAACTGAATGCACAATTGTCTAACAACTTTGTGGCTCAAGGTGGTCAAAGTTCTTTCTGGTGGATCGATCAATGGGTTAGCAATCGAAAAAGCTTCTTCAGCTGGTCCTGTATCTTCTTGTTGAGAAGTCACTCTACACAAGGAACTGGATATTCAAATTTGAAGGTGCACGTTTCCTAAAAGTGTGAAGTGTTGTGCAAAACTAGTACAATGATAAGCAAATATAACTGAAATCAAGTTAGTTGACATTTGTCGATTATAAAGTTTCAGGGCTTGTTATTTCAAGTTCAAGTACATTGTTGATGCAAACAAATCGGCTTTAGTTGATTATTTTAACTTTGCTTTAATACTTCACTTGAACTTGTTAAATCGCAGCATTTCATTCACATAATTCATTTTAAGTTGATTATTCTTTACCGACTAATCTGTCATTCGATGTGGGCAGTCAATGGCAGTATATTCGTCCTAGTTTTCTGCAAATGTTATGCCTAAACAGGTTGTTATTAGTATAGTCTGTAAAAAGTTTAGCAAAGTCCAAGCAGTTCAAAGGGCAAAGTTCAATCAAGTCCAAACAGTTCAAGTCTTAGTTCATCCAGCGACCTAACATAGGTCGGAAACTTCTTAGGTCGCACTGTGCAAGTCAAAAGGTTCGAGGCAATGCAAAGTTCTCAAGTCCTAACTCGGCCGCGACCAAAAGCCTTGCCGCAAAAAGATTAGATTGTTGATATGTTAAGTCGCTCAACTGTCTCAAGCAGGTTAGCTCGCGAGAAAGTGTGGTCGTGCAAGTCTTAGGTTGTACAAGTCTTAGGTTATGCAAGTCTTAGGTCGAGCAAGTCTTAGGTCGTTCAGCGACCTAGCGTAGGTCGCCATCCTTAGTTCGCAAAGTTCCTTAGGTCGCGAGTTATCCTAAGTCGCTCGAATTCACTAAGTCGCTGACTTCCTCTCCACGCAATAACTCATCAGACCCGATAACCCGTTATCTCCAATACAACGAAATCCATCATCCTTTTCGTAAAATTTATCATCTTTTCATACCACCAAATCACTCGAAAACCGATTCAAAATATCTCCGATCTATCATAAACCCAACTCGCTGTTGTGCGTTCGTGAATCATAATAACAACAGTAAATCAAAAGTCGATCACAACACGACTCAAGATGAAGCATGACGTACAAAATTGATCTGGGGTTCGGAGATAAGAATTCGGGGTTCAATGGTGATCATGGGATGGACAGAGATCGAAGATACTTACGTAATCTAGTAGCGAGGATGAATCGTTGAATGATTAACTCAAATTCGCCTCTGAAATTTTAAAGTTCTATTAATGATAAAGCGGGAAATCGAAGCAGTTAAGTGAGGAAGAAGCAGCGACCTAATAAATTTATATGGGGCTGAGAGAAGAAGGCAAATAGGCACGCGAGTTAGCACAGTTTTTAGGTTGCTCACGACCTAGCAAAGTTAGATCGAAGCACACGACCTATAACATAGGCCTGTACTTCGAGGGGCAAATTATAACTCCTCTTTTTTGAGCAACCTAAAACTCTGCGATCTAACATTCAACGACCTAGCGACCTAACTTACCTAACGACCTAAAGCTATTAGCGACCTAACGACCTAAAGCTACAAGCGACCTAACGACCTAAAGCTACAAGCGACCTAACGACCTAAAGCTACAAGCGACCTAAAGGATTCTATAACCTCACGACCTAACAATGTAACGACTTAGCGAGCTAAAGGAGAGTAAAGTTGAACGACCTACTATAGGTCGCTCACGACCTACTATAGGTCGCTCACGACCTACTGACTCGTTCAAACAAGACTCAATGCAGTTGAGATAAGTTAGCTTAATCCTTTAGGTCGTTTGCGACCTAAACCGCTGCTATCCTCATAATTGAAACCACTACTCATAGGTCATTAAAGACCCACGACCTATCTTAGGTCGCTCGCGACCTACGACCTATCTTAGGTCGTTCGCGACCTAAGACTTAGAGATTGAATCTTGCCCAGATTTTTCCCTATAAATACCAGAGCTACTCCAACGGCAAGGGGTCTTTTGGCTCATTTCTGGAATGCCTACACTCTGCTGTTTTCTCGACTCAACCGACACTTCAAACACCGAAGACACTTCAACGAACTTAAAAAGGAGATCTACACATCTGACAAGGATTCGAAGAGCTCTCTTACATCAAATCTAGTTACTCGTCTCGAGTGTGTTGTAATCAAAGTGTATTGTTGTAAAAGTTGTAATCGGATCAGCAATAAAGAATATAAAGTGGACGTAGGCTTAATTACGAGCCGAACCACTATAAAACTATTGTCTCTTTACTTTCCTGTAATTTTTAGCTTATATTCTGTTCCCGTACCAACGGGTGGTGCTTTGACATTACTACTACACACCGGGGTGTTAGCATTCAATTTTCAGCGTTAACAATTAGGAAAATCACGCCCGGGTCAGTCTGGTAAACAAGCGTGAGAATTTAAATCACGAGGAATTTTATTTCTATTATCTTTAGACGAACATTTAAAATCAAAGGTATCTCGTAAGACCACATCATGCATAAACACGACGGGTTTTTCCCTTATGATAACCAAAATACTTTGTATCAAAATCATCTGATATTATTCTAGTGTCTAAGTACAAATCTTATTTAAATAGCTGAAATTGTTGCATTATAAAATTCCAGCATACTAGGCTCAAAAAACAAAACCTTAAAGGTTCGTATTGGGCAATGGATTTCCATACAGTTACTAGGCACTGGGGTACTACCTATCACGGTACACGACTAGAAAAATGTACGGAGGACCTCGTTGGGATCACCTACAACACAAGATCGGTTCTACCCCAACATGAATTATTTTGAATATGTTATCGCCCCTGGGTGTTCCCACCCTTTCTGAGTTCATCTACGCACCGTAGTAATAATTTCCGAGGGTATCTAGAAAGGTCATAAACATACCCTAATTGGGTGCGACCCACTTAGCCTTGCTGCATCTCCCCTGATTTTCTATCATTCCAGGTTGATGAGGCTTGAGGCCACAATTACCTTTTCAGGAATTTTCACTTAGAATGCTTATTGTCCTCCAATCACAATGTGCCGATAGCATTCGTCCATACAAGTCTATTCTAGGTCTGAACGGAACCGGAGGCACTACTCCCACTACATCCATTTTGGAATAGTCCTCAAGATTAGTAGCGATTTTCCCCTGCACTTTAATACTCTATCTTCAATTCCATGCTCTTAGCTTCATTTTGAAAACATATTCGTTGGATCGAAGTGGTTTTCGTATAACTTATCTGATCCTGGTCTCTTCGAAACACCATTCAATATTTTTGGTAAACTCAACCCCGGTTCTTTAGGAAATAAACAGACGAAATAAGATCGGAGACCATCTCCTAACCATTAGTGGACGGATTTTCTTAAAATCATTCTTCAAGAACGAAACGAGTTTATACGTACAGTATAGCACCTCGAATGGTTAATGTACCTTATATGTAACGACCCGTATTTTTACGAATCGAAAAGTTCGTAAAAATCTGAAATTTTTTTAGCGTTGTTAAGTCGTTCCAGATTTTGGGCAGAGATACGTCTAAGTCTTAGGTCGTGAACGACCTAAGACATGTAGTAAGTCGTGTGCGACTTAGGGAGCTTTAGCTCCAACTTTCCAGTTGCGTCATCATAGGTTGTTAACGACTTAAGTGATAAGTCGTGAGTGACTTAAGAAAAGTCTGCGACCTAAGGGAATCGGCGAGTTAAGAGTTAGGTTGGTTGGGCGAGTTAGCGACCTAAGGACTAAACGAGTTAGCGAGTTAAGGAATAGAGCGACTTAAGGGAGTTTGTGGCCTAAGGGTTAGGTCGTGGATGAGTTAGAAAGTTAAGTGGCATAAATGATAGGTCGCGTGAGTTGTTAGCTCGTAAGCGACCTAAGGAGGGTAGCTGAGTGTTAGGTCGCGCGCCTGCGATGTGTTAGGTCGGCAAAGCTGTTAAGTCGTATGGGTTTTAGGTCGCAACTGTTGATTGAGTCGTTGTGTCTTATACCCAGTTAAGTCATAGGTCGTCTGGAGTGTTAGGTCGGATAGAGAATTGAGTCGGCAACGACTTAAGAAGGCGGACGAGTTAAGGAGATTTCAGCTATAAATACTCGTCCATTTCTCACTTTTTGGGATCTGGATTTCGAAGCGACGAAGTGCTGCCATTTTGAGAGCTCGACTTCTACACTTCTTCACTTCTTTTCTCCACTCTAATCTAGTGATTCCTTCCATCCTTATCAAAGATCAAATCGAAGATCGAAGAGCTTAGATTGAAGATCTACATTCTTCGAAGAGAGATTTCGTCGTTTGAAGCGGATTCGTGATAGATCGGGCTAGATCCTTCGCTGTACAGATCTGAAGAGTGTTGATTTGAGGTTGTTTAGGTGATTTGGTGAGTGGTGATTATCTCTCACACGGATCCAAAGGAGTATATCGGATCGTTGGTTTGATTTGGTGATAAATTAGTGATTTCCATGCATTTTCCTAATCCTAAGTATAGATCCATATAGATTCATTGTTCATGATGATTTAGCATTCCATTTTACTACCTGTTAACCTACGCAAGTTCATTCATCAAGATTATAGAGATATTGCTCATGTTTTCATGCTTATTAGACTTTTGACTCTTTAATTACGAAATTGCCATTATTGTTATAATTGTCCATTTAGCTTAGATTTGAATGCTTGATTACTTGGATTAATGTTTGACTTGATTGATTGCTATGAATTAGATGATTGATGATTTGATTTAGACCAAAGATGATACAAAAGCTAAGGGAAAGGCTCTTGAATTGGAAAAGCTGCTCGTGGCATATATAGCGGATGATGAAGATCATATGGATAGATTTGATGACGATGTTGAGATGGAGCTTTGCTATAATGATGATGAGACGAAGCATGATATGAGATAGTCTTGGTCTAATCCAGACGGGATTATTCCAAGCATGTCGGTAACTCGGTGATATTGTTCGAGTTAGAGGATAATGGTTTGCTCGAGAGGCGCTTGAGCTAGTATGGAAATAGTCGTCGAGGAGGATGACTAGAAGGCTGAGATTTCATTGTTGTTGAAGGTTCTAGCATGCTCAAAGCAAGAGTATGTTGGGCAGATTCGATAGTCCCTGAAGGCTAATGATTGACAGTCAAGTACTCTGGGCAGATTTGATAGTCCTAGGCACGGGTCACGATGACGTGCGGGAGTTATGTCTACAACTGGGGTTTCCATTAGCCCTTGACGGACGGCTGAAAGAATGTGCCGGTCATTCAATTAACGGTCATATCGAAGCAATGATAACAGTGATAGCCAGAGTCATGGATGTTTGGTTGTATCGTCATTCAGTCTCAAGAGCGGTATTTTCTGGGTGCTTATCTGATCTTGGTTTAGGCCTTGGGGGTTTGTACTTCGAAAACATCGCCCTTGACTCGAATGATAATTGCTTTATTTTAAATTGTATGCTCTGCTATGTTTGCTTCTGCTTAGTGTGTGTCTGGGGGCTATCACTGTAGAAAGAGGTTGGAGTGGGAGGGTTGTATTCCTATTCCTTTTCCTTTATGCTCTTTTGGTATGTTGTTAGTTAATTTACTGCTCACTGAGACTGTTGTCTGACTCAAGGCGTTATGTTTTAATTCTTATTGCCTTGGGTTGTTCGTCCATTTTGGGACGGGCAGACTAGGTAGTAGGTGACAGGTGTTGTTCTTGCTTTTCCATGGTGTTGATATCGAAGACGAGCTGGAGGGTTGCATATTATTTTCTTACTATATGTATTGGATGTTCCGCTGTGTGTATATTCTCTGAGTGATATGTAGTGAGGCTTGATGTATTGACTTTTCAGATGTTTGTATTCAACTATTATGAAGTTTTATTAATGAGATTCTTTTCTGTGAAGCTTCACTATGTATACGTTTAGGGCTGTTATGGTAACGGTAAATTTACCATTACCATACCATCACCAGCCAATTGGTTACCAGTTTCGAGTGAAATCGGTATACCAGTTTAATCGGTATGGTAACGGTAAGTTTACCATTTTCTACGGTAAATCAGTGGTAACATTTCTTCAATACCAGCGGTAACGGTAATTTTACTAGTCAATTTATAATACATGTATATTCATGTAACATGCTTTATTATAGGCATTTAGAACCAAGCAAATGATTTAATTCAGTTTATTAACTAGGTGAAATAATGTTAAATATACTTCACTTCTTTCTCATTTATGTCTTTTAATAAGTAACACTATAAATTGTATAATGAAGCACCGTTATGGTGTGAATACATGTTATGTTACTAACCTTTTTTAGACAAATGGTAATTTACCATTACCAGTGTAACGGTTACCAGATTATCGGTATACCAGTCTTCGGTATACCAGCCTATCGGTGATGGTAATGGTAAGCAATTTTCACTTACCAGTAAAAATGGTACGGTAACGGTATTTGTGAAATGGTAACGGTAACCATTACCATAACAGCCCTATATACGTTCTATTGTATTTTGTCCATGCGCTGTGAGTAATACGATAGATTCTGTTGTTTTAACTTTACCTTGACAATCGTCCATGGCGGCCTGGCACACTTTACAACGCACTATCTCTAGGTTTAGTGCAGGGGTCATGGGCGGTCGTCACATTTGGTATCAGAGCCTTGGTTAATCGATTTTTACCCAACGCTCACTGAAGTAACTACGTATGAGAGACGTAATTGTATTTTGATGGATGATTACTATATATAATATAGTAGCTTAGTAGAGTTTGAGTCCTTTATGCAGTTGTTTCTCTAGATGTGCTAATCATTCCTTTTTATAGATACTGAGAATGAGTCGAAGAGGGAGACCAGCTGCTAGGGAAGGCCGTGCTACTGAGGGGACTGCTGATTATGCAGCTATGTTCGAAGCTATGATGACTTCGATCATGAGAAGGATACCAGTTCCGGGGACAGCAGTTGATGATGGAGTTCAAGTTCAAACTCCAAGACCGGTGGATTTTGCTAAGCTATGTAAGGACTATACTGCTCTTGGAGGAAAAGTTTTCTTGGGAACAGAATCAACTATTGAGGTCCAGAGGTGGATAGATGCTTGTAGAAGGATCTTTAGTGATTTGGGAATTGAGGATGCAACTAAGAGGAAGTTAGCATAAAGACAGCTTCAAGGGAGAGCCTCTGATTGGTGGAACTCTATTACCATCAATACTCTGGAGGAAGAGATTACTTGGGAGCAATTCCAAGCCAGATTTGAAGCTAAGTTCATTTCTACAGCTCAGAAGTCTGTTCTGTTCAAGAAGTTTGTGGAGCTCAAGCAGGGAGGAAGACCAGTTCTTGAGTATGTTTCTGAGTTTGAAGCTTTGTCCAAGTATGCCCGGTCGAATATTGAATCTGCATATCAGAAGAATGAGAAGTTTGTGACAGGCTTGGACAGCTATCTTGGGAGACAATTGGTGGATCATTTGGACGATTCATTTGAGAAGCTTGTGGAGAAAGCTCTCAGGCATGAGAGTCTGTTTCCTAAGGAAGGATCTATTGTTGCTGTGACCAGGGGAGAGTCTAAACCACAGCAGGGTGGAAACAAGAAGAGGAAGCAGCAGCAGCAGAAGGGTAAGGATGGCCAGAAGAAGCCAAAGGGCGAAGTGACCTGCTACAATTGTCAGTAGAAGGGCCATTTCTCCAGGGATTGCAAGAATCCGAAAGTGTCAATGAAGTGTCACAACTGTGACAAGCCGGGGCATATCAGGAAGAATTGTCCAGAACCGAGGAAGGACAAACAGATTACGCAAGCCTATGCTTTGGGAGCTGTCCCATCGTCTTCGAAAGCTCCTACCGCGGAAGAGAAAGGAAAGAGTGTAATGGTTCAATATACTCTTTCCATCTGTGGTGTTCCAGTTAGAGTTCTGTTTGATACTGGGGCGTCACATTCGTTTGTTTGTAGCGAACTTGTAGGCCGGTTGGGTTTGGAACCGGATATCGTTGATAGGCCATTGGTTGTGACTAATCCAGTTGGGGGTTCGTCTTGTTTATGTATGATATGTCGTGGTCTGGTTGTATCGAGTCATGATTGCTCTTTTGTTTGTGATTGCTTTGTTATGAACTTTGCGGGGTTCGGAATTATTTTGGGTATGGACTGGCTTAGGAGATATGCGACAAAGGTTGATTGTGAGAGGTTGGAGGTGACAGTCGAGAATGTGGAGGGGCAAAGGATTGTGATACGATGTAAGCATGAAGAAGGCGTCTTCATGAGCTTCATGTATTCGCTGGTTGTTCCACGGGATGGACTGTCATCGTTGCCAATCGTTAATGGATTCGAGGATGTCTTTGACGAGGTCAAAGGGTTACCGCCGCATAGGGAGATTGAGTTTCGTATAGATCTAGTAGAAGGAGCCAGACCTGTTGTGATGCCTCTTAGGCGGATGGCGCCTAGAGAACAGCATGAGTTGAAGGTGCAGGTTGATGATCTTTTGCAGAAAGGATTCATTCGGCGTAGTGTGTCCGAATGGGGTGCACCAGTTGTGTTCGCAACCAAAGCGGATGGATCATTAAGGTTGTGTGTGGATTATCGTGGGCTGAATAAGGTGACTAAGAAGAACAAGTATCCATTGCCGAGAATAGATGACTTGTTTGATCAGCTTCACGAAGCTAAGGTGTTTTCTCAGATGGATTTGGCAATGGGATTTCACCAGTTGAGAGTGGCTAAGGATAGTGTCCCGAAGACTGCTTTTAGGACACCGTCTGGTTTCTTTGAGTGGCTGGTAATGCCATTTGGATTGACTAACGCGCCAGTATATTTTGTGGATCTTATGAATAGAGTGTTGAGAGATCAGTTGAACAAGTTCGTGCTTGTGTTCGTGGATGATATTCTGATTTATTCCAGAACTGAAGAAGAGCACAAGACGCACTTGCATATTGTTTTGGAAAACCTACGGAAACATCAGCTGAAGGCTAAGTTTTCGAAGTGTCACTTCTGGAAGAGTGAAGTGAGGTTCTTAGGTCATGTTATCTCTGGAAATGGAATAGCGGTTGATCCCGCTAAGGTGGCAGCAATCCAGGATTGGGTTAGACCTAAGAATGCATCGGATGTGAGAAGTTTTCTTGGATTAGCAGGATATTATCGACCGTTTATCAAAGACTTCTCTAAGATGGCTGCACCGTTAACAGGATTGACGAAGAAGAACCTAGTGTTCAGATGGGATGATAAGTGTGAGCAAGCTTTCAGAATCCTGAAAGAGCGACTGACGAGTGCTCCTGTTTTGACTATTCCAAGTGGGAATGATGAGATGGTGGTTTACACCGATGCATGTGGTACTGGACTTGGAGCGGTGCTGATGCAGAGGGATAAAGTTGTTGCGTATGCAAGTCGACAACTGAAGCCACATGAAAGGAATTACCCGACTCATGATTTGGAGTTAGCGGCGATTGTTTTTGCTCTGAAGATGTGAGGACATTATCTATTGGGAGTTCGATTCGAGTTGTTTACAGATCATAAGTCGTTGAAGTATCTTTTCTCCCAAAAGGATTTGAATCTTCGGCAGCAACGTTGGCTAGAGTTTTTAGCATCATATGATTTTGGTATAGCTTATACTCTGGGAAAAGGTAACGTAGTGGCAGATGCGTTAAGTCGAAGACATGCGGGTTTAGGAGTCATGTTTTCAGAATGGAAGAATCTCGAGTATTTAGCTGGATTTGACTTCAGGCCTAGATGTGAATTGGAACCTGAGGTGTTGGCAAACTTACCGATAAGACCGACTCTTGTGGAAAGGATTGGCGAGAGCCAAAAGCGAGACGATAAGCTTGTCAAGATTATCTGTGATTTGGAATCTGGATTGGACCCAGAAAAGGATAAAGGATTCGAGGTCGATCGAGAGGGTTGGCTTCGGAAGCAAGGACGACTAGTTGTTCCCGATATAGATGAATTGAGGAGTGAAGTTCTGAAGGAAAGTCATCACTCGAAGTTGACAATTCATCCAGGTGGAAATAAGATGTATCAGGATATGAAGAGAACCTATTACTGGGAAGGTATGAAGAAGGATGTTGGAAATTTTATTTCCAAGTGTATGAATTGCCAGTTGGTAAAAGCCGAGCAGAAGAAGCCAAGTGGATTGCTTCAGCCATTAGAAGTTCCTACATGGAAGTGGGAGCAAGTATCGATGGATTTTATTGATGGATTACCTAGAACAAGGACGGGAAATGAAGGAATTTGGGTCATCGTAGATCGTCTGACTAAGAGTGCAAGGTTCATTCCTGTTCGATCAACTAGGACTGCATCGAAGTTGGCTGAGTTGTATGTTAAGTGGATAGTTCGATTCCATGGTATTCCGAAGAGTATAGTGAGCGATCGAGATCCATTGTTCACTAGTGGATTTTGGAAGAGCTTCCAGGAAGTTTTGGGAACCGAGTTGTGTTTGAGTACAGCCTATCATCCTTAAACAGATGGTCAGACCGAGAGAGTCAACCGAGTTTTGGAAGATCTTCTTAGAGCTTGTGTTTTGGATTTCGGAGGATCATGGGAAGATCACCTTCATTTGGTGGAGTTTTCGTACAACAACAGTTACCAGTCAAGTATTGCTATGGCATCGTATGAGGCATTGTATGGAAGACCGTATAACTCTCCGACATGTTGGTTAGAGGCCGGAGAAAAGCTGATACTTGGGCCAGAAATGATTCGACAGACTTCAGATTGCATAGAGATCATTCGGCAACGAATGAAGGTAGCCCAAGATCGTAAGAAAAGTTATGCCGATAAGCGTCGTAAGGATTTGGAGTTCGACGTAGGAGATATGGTTTTTGTGAAGATTTCTCCACTGAAGAATGTTATTCGATTCGGGAAGAAAGGAAAATTGACTCCAAGATTTGTTGGACCATTCCCGATTATCGAGCGAATTGGAATGCTCGCCTACAGATTGGAGTTACCAGAGAAGATGTCGAGTGTGCACAATGTTTTTCACGTATCGTATCTACGGAAGTATGTGCACAACTCGAATACAGTGGTTTCTGCTGATAGCTGTGAAGATTTCGAAGTTGATCCAGTCGATATAAGACCTCGTAAGAAGCTTCGTGTTGTGGAAACCGACACGAAACAGCTTAGGAGGAAGATAGTTAGGTTGCTCAAGATACAATGGAGTGACGATGATAACGACTGTACATGGGAGGTGGAAGAGAGGATGAAAGCAGCTCATCCCGAACTCTTCAAGGTATAGCCCTAAGGTTTCGTATCATCTAACGACATTGTAACTTGTTCTGGTTTTAGAATTCTGTACGCTAAGCTAGAATTGGATGCATGGTTTGTTGATTGCTATGGATGGTAGGCGTGCAGAATAGCCTCTGATTGCTTTGTTTGTTTGGAATTTCGGGGGCGAAATTCCTAAGGGGGATAGAATGTAACGACCCGTATTTTTACGAATCGAAAAGTTCATAAAAATCTGAAATTTTTTTAGCGTTGTTAAGTCGTTCTAGATTTTGGGCAGAGATACGTCTAAGTCTTAGGTCGTGAACGACCTAAGACATGTAGTAAGTCATGTGCGACTTAGGGAGCTTTAGCCCCAACTTTCCAGTTGCGTCATCATAGGTTGTTAACGACTTAAGTGATAAGTCATGAGCGACTTAAGAAAAGTCTGCGACCTAAGGGAATCGGCGAGTTAAGAGTTAGGTTGGTTGGGCGAGTTAGCGACCTAAGGACTAAATGAGTTAGCGAGTTAAGGAATAGAGCGACTTAAGGGAGTTTTTGGCCTAAGGGTTAGGTCGTGGACGAGTTAGAAAGTTAAGTCGCATAAATGATAGGTCGCGTGAGTTGTTAGCTCGTAAGCGACCTAAGGAGGGTAGCTGAGTGTTAGGTCGCGCGCCTGCGATGTGTTAGGTCGGCAAAGCTGTTAAGTCGTATGGGTTTTAGGTCGCAACTGTTGATTGAGTCGTTGTGTCTTATACCCAGTTAAGTCGTAGGTCGTCTGGCGTGTTTGGTCGGAGAGAGAATTGAGTCGGCAACGACTTAAGAAGGCGGACGAGTTAAGGAGATTTCAGCTATAAATACTCGTCCATTTCTCACTTTTTGGGATCCGGATTTCGAAGCGACGAAGTGCTGCCATTTTGAGAGCTCGACTTCTACACTTCTTCACTTCTTTTCTCCACTCTAATCTAGTGATTCCTTCCATCCTTATCGAAGATCAAATCGAAGATCGAAGAGCTTAGATTGAAGATCTACATTCTTCGAAGAGAGATTTCGTTGTTTGAAGCGGATTCGTGATAGATCGGGCTAGATCCTTCGCTGTCCAGATCTGAAGAGTGTTGATTTGAGGTTGTTTAGGTGATTTGGTGAGTGGTAATTATCTCTCACACGGATCCAAAGGAGTATATCGGATCGTTGGTTTGATTTGGTGTTAAATTAGCGATTTTCATTTATTTTCCTAATCCTAAGTATAGATCCATATAGATTCATTGTTCATGATGATTTGGCATTCCATTTTACTACATGTTAACCTACGCAAGTTCATTCATCAAGATTATAGAGATATTGCTCATGTTTTCATGCTTGTTAGACTTTTGACTCTTTAATTACGAAATTGCCATTATTGTTATAATTGTCCACTTAGCTTAGATTTGAATGCTTGATTACTTGGATTAATGTTTGACTTGATTGATTGCTATGAATTAGATGATTGATGATTTGATTTAGACCGAAGATGATTCAAAAGCTAAGGGAAAGGCTCTTGAATAGGAAAAGCTGCTCGTGGCATATGTAGCGGATGATGAAGCTCATATGGATAGATTTGATGACGATGTTGAGATGGAGCTTTGCTATGATGATGATGAGGCGAAGCATGATATGAGATAGTCTTGGTCTAATCCAGACAGGATCATTCCAAGCATGTTGGTAACTCGGTGATATTGTTCGAGTTAGAGGATAATGATTTTCTCGAGAGGCGCTTGAGCTAGTATGGAAATAGTCGTCGAGGAGGATGACTAGAAGGCTGAGATTTCATCGTTGTTGAAGGTTCTAGCATGCTCAAAGCAAGAGTACGTTGGGCAGATTCGATAGTCCCTGAAGGCTAATGATTGACAGTCAAGTACTCTAGGCAGATTCGATAGTCCTAGGCACGGGTCACGATGACGTGCAGGAGTTATGTCTAGAACCGGGGTTTCCATTAGCCCTTGACGGACGGCTGAAGAATGTGCCGGTCATTCAATTAACGGTGATATCGAAGCAATGATAACAGTGATAGCCAGAGTCATGGATGTTTGGTTGTATCGTCATTCGGTCTCAAGAGCGGTATTTTCTGGGTGCTTATCTGATCTTGGTTTAGGCCTTGGGGGTTTGTACTTGGAAAACATCGCCCTTGACTCGAATGATAATTGCTTTATTTTAAATTGTATGCTCTGCTATGTTTGCTTCTGCTTAGTGTGTGTCTGGGGCTATCACTGTAGAAAGAGGTTGGAGTGGGAGGGTTGTATTCCTATTCCTTTTCCTTTATGCTCTTTTGGTATGTTGTTAGTTAATTTACTGCTCACTAAGACTGTTGTCTGAGTCAAGGCTTTATGTTTTAATTCTTATTGCCTTGGGCTGTTCGTCCATTTTGGGACGGGCAGACTAGGTAGCAAGTGACAGGTGTTGTTCTTGCTTTTCCACGGTGTTGATATCGAAGACGAGCTGGAGGGTTGCATATTATTTTCTTACTATATGTACTGGATGTTCCGCTGTGTGTATATTCTCTGAGTGATATGTAGTGAGGCTTGATGTATTGACTATTCAGATGTTTGTATTCAACTATTATGAAGTTTTATTGATGAGATTCTTTTCTGTGAAGCTTCACTATGTATATGTTCTATTGTATTTTGTCCATGCGTTGTGAGTAATACGATAGATTCTGTTGTTTTAACTTTACCTTGACAATCGTCCATGGCGGCCTGGCACACTTTACAGCGCACTATCTCTAGGTTTAGTGCAGGGGTCATGGGCGGTCGTCACATTATAATTCCTATGTTTCTACTAGATATTTTCAAAGTTACGTTTTGGGTCCAGAGTTGATAGTCGATTATTTAACTATCAAATAAACAATCATCCAATTAAAGATTCCATTTCCACTAAAATCACCAAGCCTTATTTAATTTAAAATTAAATTAAATTAAATATCATAATCAAAAAGTATAAACTTATCTCATAGGAATAAGTATTTTCACAAACCATTTCTGTAACTATCGGGCGGTTTCGACCCTAACAATCGACACTAATACGTTCATTGAATAGAGTGCCGAGCAATTGGGTGCTAGAAATACCAGGTTGTTAGGCTTTAAGAATAAAAGAGATAGAAGAAGAACGGAAATAACAACAACATAGAATCTCACATCGTACCAGAACAAAATATAATATACAATATAGCATTTATACAAAGGAAAACTGTAAAAGTTAATATACATACAAGGTATCGGAGTACAGTCATCAATAAATAAATCTGGATAATTATAATAACCTGTCCCTAAATACTAACCATACGGTCCCCAATACACAGTAGAATATAATCAATACGTGTAATATGTCTCTGCCATCCTGCTCGTCTCCTGAGCTCCAAAAGTGTCCTATCCTAGAATTGTAATACTCGGTCTGACCCGAGTATTACAATAAAGTAACACCCGAGTCAGGCTAGAAAACAACATGAGAAAAACAAACTTAGTTTGAAATACTTAAGTTATAAAAAACTTTTGAAAACCAAGGTAACGCGTACAACACGACGAGTTTTTATCTTATTATAACCAAAGCACTTTTACCGAAGTATATCGATATTAAAATAGTGTCTAAGTACAATACTTATTTAAAATAGTTGAATTTGTTAAATTAATCAAATTCCAAAATTCCAGCATATTAGAATCTTCAATCAAAACTGTAAAGTTTTAGGGTGATTATTAGGTCGAAGTGGTTCCAGATAACATTGGTATCCGATCCCGCTCTCTTCGAATCTAAATGATAAACTTTAAACGTCCAAGTCTGTTTAAATAAACAATTCATACTCAAAGTGGCAGTATTCTCATATGGGAATTTAAAACGTGTAAGCGTTTTATTCCAACTATTTAAATTCTTTTGGTTAATTAATGGAATAGATAATAATACTTAAAATAATATTCAAGAGCCGTAGAACAAAGCATAGATCATTAACAATTTTAACTATTAGTAGCTCATATTAACCAATTCTCAACATGAATTTAATCAACTTGAAATTAAATTGAATGTACTTATATTTTTAATCCAGATTAATATTAAAAAAATTATAAAACAATCTATTATTAGTTAATTAGGATTAAAACAACCAAATCAATAACTAAATTTATTAATTATCGTAAGATCAAGTTAAATAAGAATTTAAGTAATTTCTCACTTCAATTATGATAATGAAATTAAAATTTTAAATTACGGAAAATTTATAGCATTAATTATATTGAAAAATATGGGTAATAGGATGTCATTACAAAATTTATCATATTGATTTGATTTTTAAAACGGATGAGAACATATTTTCTTTTTATATATTAAAAGGTTATTAATAAAAAAAATTAATTTACTAAAAACAGCCCTTGGCCCACACATCCACACCCGATCCAAACTGTTAACTCTTCCTCCCCTCTGTAGTTCTTTCTTCTTCCCAAAAAAAAAGAAAACAAACGTTTTCACTTTTTTTCCTAGAATGAAATCGTGCACACAAGTGCACGCATCACCATGCACCACCCCGACCCAACTTTTCTTGCCGCCGACTATCACAATGAGCCACCCTCGAGCTCCACCGCGTGCTCCACCACCTGAAACCCTGAACGAGCCTATCGTACGAAAATTCGAGCCTCCGTCCAAATCCTACAGCCACACCGTGCACACTCGAGTACCTCGCCATGCCACTATAGTTGATCGCATACCATCAAACTTCACCCATGCCTCTGCCATAGTCCCCTCCATCATTCCTCCAAGGTGCGCCGGTCACTGCCTCTCCCCATTCCACACCATTACTCCAAACCCGAAGCCTAAACAGAACTCCACCGTAAACCCTACTCTGACCTCGTCTAACTTCCACGGCCATCTAAAAATCACGGCACCATTTTTTTGGAGTCCCCCGTCCCCTACTCCTCCTCCACGTCAAGTGTCGTGCACCAAATCGACCGAGACACCCGGATTTGCCATTTTCCCCAATTCCAATCATCTCCCCTTTCCTACCTCCATACTCCATTAATAATCTTCAAACCAATTCTAAAATTCATGTTTTCCAATAACGAACAAGTCTATATAATCCAATCATTTAATTATGATATTCGAAATTCGGCCAAACCTATGTTGTTTACTGTAAAATGGGTATTTCTTCTTCTATGCTTAATGAAACCTAAAGAAATCAATTTTAAGATACTCTAAACTAAAAAACAAACAAGTTTTGTTTTGGAACTAAGTTTTAAAACTAAGTAGATCATATGATATTGATTTTTATAGTTAAGCATACTATTTTTAGACTAAAACATATACAGGAAGCCGGTGAGGAGAAGAACAGTGATTTTGGAAAAATGACATCTTTAATGCATGTATACATACATAAATTTACTAAAAATAAATATATACTTATCACATATCATATTCACAACTATATACATGTATATATCAGTTAACAAAAATGAAGTATTGTACTCACTGTTTTATATACTACTGCTTTTTTCCCCTCTTTGTAAAGTATGAATAAGGCACGGTTATATATAGATATGAATGGAAGGGGAGCATTGCAACAAAGAAGGCTAATGTAACTCACAAGCTTTCATTTTATTTATTTTATTTTTACTTTCTTTTGGCTTTTGTGTGATCTGATTTCCGAATGATTTGATCTTTTATGAGACTTGATTTTATGTTTTTCTTTGACTAGATTAAATGTTTTGTATGCTTGAATTAAATGCTTGTCATGATGATGTTCCCCCATGTATATGTTTATATATACAATTATGTATATATATCCTTATACGCCTACTTTTACCATGTACATGTTTACATGTTGCATTCTTTTATATATTAAATTGTTTATATATTTTCTTATATGCATATTTCATCATAAAAATGTCTAAAATTATGTGTATGTATTTACACGTACATATATTTATTTCATCCAAAATTAGCAGTTTTTATTATCATGAAGCTTTTACATTATATATATCTATATATAATCCCATTTACACTATCTTTTAACATACACACATATACAAAGTTATTTGCAACTATTTATTTTATTTTAATCATCAGTTTAGTACTTCCTTGTATATATCCTTTTTACACATTTATTTACATTTTCACAATCGCTATTCCATATAACAGATATATACACATATACATATACATATAATTATGTATATTTTGTCATCATATATATATATATATTTACATATTATTCCCTACATACACATACATTACTTCATATAGACATATATACATATATATATATATACATATATACTTATATATATTTTTAAACATTATAATGATTGTATATATACATATTTATATCTACTTGCATATTTTTACTTATATATGTTTATCATTATATATATTTACAGTTGTGCATATTTTCATATACATCACTTCTTATAGACATATATACATATATATATATATACATATGTATAGTTATATATATACATATATATATATATTCTTTATCATCATCAGGCTTGTGTACATTTATATATACACAAATATAGATATTTGATTTTAAATTTTAAATATAGTTTTATATTAATTTATATATTTAGATATTTTTAAACATCAGAAAATTTATTTATCTGACTAAAAAAAGTAATATTCCAATAATTAAAATCAGTTAATTACCCCAATAACAGGTATTAAAAATTCAGGTCATTATAATTTCCTTCCAATATATTTGAAAACCTTTTTAAATAAATATGGAAAGTACTCTGTGGTATCAACCATGGGTTCGCAGGTCAAATATTACCTCCCTATCCCAGAGAAATTTAAACTTAACTGTAGATAGTCTCTGCCTCCCAATAATGCCATGAAAGTATACCATTACTTCTTGAAAACTTTATTTAATAATTATCTCAAAATAATACACATAAAGTTTCTATCTAAATTTTCTAAGTTTAATCAAGGAGAAATATTCATTTATAAAAGTTTAATATATATATTTGTATTATTTTTAAAACATTATTTATATTTGAACAAATTATCTTCGAAATAACAGTATTTTAATATTGATAAATTCTTAAGAAATAATTAACTTTAAAACCAAAATCCTTATATAATAACTTAAATTAGAAATTAAATATATTTTTAAATAATTAAGATAATTAAATAGTTTGAAATAATAATTAAATACTTTAAAAAAAAATTAAGAATAGTGAAGTAATTAACGTTAAATCATTTTTGAATAATTATTTATTATCTTTTAAAATATCATTAATAAAAATTAATTATCTTTTAAATACTTTGATTCAAAAATCAACTTCCAAATTGGAAAGAGGCTTATTAATCTCAATGGTACTTAATCAAGTTACCATTCATAACAATCCAGAATAATAGATAAAGATATCCATATCAGTCTATTTAACAAAAAATTCAACATCCAATTTCCCAATATAGTTATCAGGATAATAAATAGATGTCTATACGAATATGATAGCAGAGCAAGGTTTTATTTCTGCTAGCCAATGTTTAAAAACACATATATATAGAGTGGTAATGGCAGAACGATGATTTATACTGCCAACCGGGGTCCAATTGAATACAATTACGGAACGGTGATTTATTCTGCTAAAATGGATGTCTAAACATCGTAATTAAATTAAATTAACTCGTCCTTATTTTTATCAGGGAAGGTAACTTCAATATACAAGTCATATAATTTTAAACGACGTTATTTGTTTTAAATTGGTAGTTAAAAACTATCTGTTTTAAATTGCCTGAATTTTTCACTTATTCAAACTTGACAATAGACTTCACGATGATGTAGTGTTCGTTGATACGAATCCATTGCAAAAAGTTTCACTCCAAATGGACATGCGGTTTGCTAGAGAGTAAATTTTAAAGTATTCAAACCCTATTTAAAATAAACATTTATTTTTTTATTTTTTTTATTTTTATGGGCCAACCCTAGTTCTTTTAGGCCGATAACCACTCACCCTTTCTCTCTTCCCCTCCCTTACTTCTCTGTCTTCATTTCATTCTTTCCAGTTCAAATTTTCAAATAAAAACAAGAACCCAAAATCCAACCCAATACTAATGCCAAATCCTTCGATCAACCACTATTTCTTCGATCCTACACCCAACTCTTCTCGTACAGTTTTGAGACCCAACCTAAATTCGGCAAACACCATCGTACCAAAACTCGGTCATCTCCAAACACCCAAGAACCATCGCCATGCGCTCTTATACATGCACTTGCACGTCACCATCAGGCCGTTGTTTACTACGCCGATGTAACAACCCGGATTTTTAACGCTTAGTAGTTGGGTGATTTACTAATTTAAAATTTTGAAATATTAATTTTGATTGATCGAATAAATAAATTTCTGATGATTAATATATATATATACAATTGAATTAAAATACTTTACCTTGTTAACTTTTGGTGAATATATATGTATGGATAATAATGTTTAAAATAAAATCAAATTCTATCAATATAAAATATAAGTAAACCATATGAACATACTTTAAATATTGATATAAGTTCAAGCAAGAATTAAGTAGATAGGGTATGCTTGCAACATATACTGGAAATTTGTGAGAACAAGTATAAGATAAAGCCAGTCAAAAATATGTATAAGGTAGCAAGCTAGAAAATAATAAAACAGAATATCTTCATTCACAAAACCCAAATATCCCCTACAAGTGAATATTTTTATACAAATATCTATGTACAACAATAATATAATAATAAGTATGTAAACATAACAAGAAACCAAGGCATTAAATGCCACCATCTCAGCCAATATTTTGTCAATTCAAAATATGTTACAAATATTACATTTCAGAAATAAGATCTGATCAAGAATAAAAAAAGAAAGAAAACAACTAAACCAGTACTACCTTCCCATATTATAAACTGTTTTCTCTTATAAATATACATCTTTCCATTTTAGTTCGTTCATTAACAATTTAGCAAAAGCAGAGAAAAGAAAAAAAAATAAACTCAAAATCATTCAAACCAAAAACAGGTAAGCACTCAAGGCATTCTCAAACTACAGGTTTTCAAAAGAAAACAAGAAGTGTTCTTTGTTCAGAAATTTTGTAGGTGAGTAAACTTAATTTTTTTCAAAGCTTTAAGTTTATTTAAAAATGGTTCAAGATTTATTGATAATCTAGTTTATATATGCATCAGTTTGAAAATATTTATGTGATGCTCTGTACTCCTCTGATTGATTGATAAAGGTTGCATATTTTTTCCAAACTCAATTTATTCTCATCAGATTATTTGTAAAGCTTTACGTTTTCAACTAAACGAGATGTTAAACCTAAATAAAGATTTTAAAAACAGTTCAAATTATGTTTGTTAAGCATATATTACTGTAATCTTGTTTACAGGTAATCAAGCAATATTTGATAAAAATGGATTGTTGAAAAATATTAATTCAAGATTGTAACTTGAATCCTTATTGCAAATTATGGTTTTTAAAACAAAAACGAAGATTTATAATTCAGTATTTCAAGACCAGTTTGTAATTGAATAAAGTTTGCATTTTTCTCATTTTCAGGAAATCGAAAATAAATGTTGAAATATGTTTTGGAGCTAGTATGAACACCCTTGATGTTGGGAAAATTAGTGAATAATTTTTCAATTGCAAGATTTGGTCGAACGAATCCACTTTAGGGTTTTGTTTCGAACTTCTAGTCATGACTGTAAACGAGGCGGGTTCATATCCTTTGCATGATCGAGTTGCGCAAGAGTCTGAAGAATGGTAGCTTAACGTGTTGTCGTGGTGTGGTTGAAATTTTGGGCATGTTCGGTGGAGTGAGCGGCGGTGGCGAGGTGGTTTTGTGGTGTGGTTTGAGCTTCATGTTTCGATCAGTATAATAAATTTTCGATTTGAATTTTTGGAAGCATGTCGAGTTTGATTTCCGAGTATTCATGAGATTTGTGTCTTGCCTGAGATGTTGGGGTTCGTGGAGCTTAGTGGCATCGCCGTGCACGTGTATGGCAGCGGGAATGGGTGTCAGTGACGTTGAAGTCATAGGTCGCGAGTTATATTCGAGAAAGCTGGGTGATTTCTCCAAGTTTTAGGGTGAGTGCGTTCGAATGATATCTGATGCTTTAGTTAATCTAAGTTTAAACTTAAACTTACTGGAGAAAAAAAAAGTAAGAAGAGGATGGATACGAGAGCGAGAGAGGTGACTCGGGGGAAAGGCTGGAGGAACTCGAAATGATATTCGTGTAAAACCCAGGGAAGTGCTTGGGTTGTTTTCTTTCAACTGAATGTTAAAATGAAGTTAAGCAACTTGTTTTCAACAAGAGTAAACACTGAAGACTTAGTAAAGATTTAACAACTGAAGTCAAAACTTTAATACAAGTTTGAATTTAATTAAGAAGAATAGTAAATAGTAATAAATTAATTATTTTGGAAAGTGATTAAGAATGATTAACCTTTTAATAGTAATTAGAGATTGGTTAACTAATGATTAAGTGTTAAATAAATTTGTAATTAACTACTTAAAGTTAATTAATGTATGATTGGTAGTTTATTAATCAAGATTTAATTACGAATTAATAATTGATTGAGTAAGTAATTAGTGAATAATCAATGGGTAATTAAGTCTTATTGATTAATAATAAAAGTCATTAATGGGTAATTTATTTAGAATTAATTAATTGATTTGAAGATAATGAAGAGGAGATTATCGATTTAAGAAATTTGTGAAATTGTGGTATCATAAGAAGACTACCGATTTGTGAATAATTCATAGTTGTTGTTAATACTATGTAATGATGATTCAATCATAAGTAAGAATAAGTTTTATCTTAACATTAAGTAGGATTTGAGATTTATTAAATTATTCAGGTAATTAAAAGGTATAATTAATTAATTTAATAATTAAGAATTTAAGTTGATTAGTTAAGGTTTAGCATTATTGAATCAAGGAAAAATTAATTTGTAATTAATAATGGTTAATCTAAATTTATTTACTGTAGAGAAGTGATTAAAGAATAATTAATCAAGAAGGATTAACTAAGATAAATGATTATGGGATGGTTCATCCATCGGGTTCTAATTAATTAATTAATAAGCAGGACTTAAAATTATTAACTTAATATCAATTATGGCTAATTAGATTTGTTCGAGATGGTGTGACTTATTTATCATGCTTATGTATGATAAAATAATTGTTTAAATGCCTGAATTGATTGATCCTTTGATATGAATGGTTCGTGATATGACGTTTTTGGGTAGGCAATGATAATGTGGTTATCTATCAATGATGAATTGCCATGAAAAAAGGGGTGACATCTTTTATTTTAAAGTCGAATTGCATTTCACTTGAATAACATATGCTATGATGAACTGATTTCGAAGAGACCGGGGTCGGGTATTAGTTAATACCCGAAACCACTTCGATTCTTTACAAATTGATACGTGGAATCAATAAGTTGTAATGGAATGATTAAGTGAATTGGACCATATAATCTAAGTTTTGGCACTTAGAAAATGCGTTGTGAAAATAAGTGACGTATATAAGAGTTTGTAAAGTGGTAAATTGATATAAGTACCCCGGTTTATATGAGTTGTATACTTTTGCATTTCATGTTTGATGGGTTTACTCACACTGGTTCCAGCCTGACTCGGGTGTTACTTTGTTGTAATGCTCGGGTCAGACCGAGTATTACAGATTTTCAGGTAAGCTCATTTTGGAGCTCAGAAGTCGAGCTGGATGGCAGGTCGTATGGAGTGTGTCTTTTGTGACTTTCTTTCTGTTTATCTGAGACATGATTGATTTGTATTTGTCCATTGTTGGTGTATATAATTATAACTCTGATGTAAATAAATGTAAGTTGACAGATAAGGAATTCGTTTGTACACTGTTATTTATTTAATATTATATTTTGATCCGCTGCAAATGTGAGAATCTGTGTTGTGTTCCGTTTCTTTTCTTCTATCTCTTTCTTCTTTTCCTAACTATCTGAAATTTTCGGGATCGAAAATTTTGGGTCGATACAGTTGGTATCAGAGCTGAAGGTTAAGCGAGAACCTTGGCTTTAGTGAGTTTACTCATCAGGGATAGGGTTAGTATTACCCTAGGATGAGTTGAGTGTGTGTGTGTATATATATATATATATGAGAGAGCGTACATGTTATTTTCTTATATAAAGATTTTAAATGATTTTATATGAGAATATATTTTGATATATATAAAGCAATATTTCTTTCTAGTAAATATTAAGATAACTGGTTGTTAAATTATGGGTATTAAATTAAGTGGTAATAGAAAAACAACCAAATTGAAATTAAATAATGATAGGTTTGAAATGGATTTAAGTTGGAATCTAATCTTGAATTTGGAAAAGAATTTCAGAATAAGATAGTAATAAATTGATTTCCTAAATTATTGTTGTATTTAATAATTAAATGTGTATTTATAAGTAAGCAAATTGATATATAAGAGTGAATTCTTCTAATTAAGTTTAATTTATAGGTCAGGAAGTCCCTCCAGAATTTAGACTCTGAAAGAAATGGCTAAGAATGAAGAATGGAAGGCAACGCGCAGGGAACGAAGAGTAGCTGCACGTGAGGAATGGGAAATAGCAATTCAGGAGTATGAAAGATGGATTAAGGAAAGGAATGGACCAGGACCCTATGATAATGTCACCTGCTATAGATGCTTCGCTAAAGGTCATTATGCAGCTATGCATGGTAAAACTAGGAAGGAATTAAAGGAGACATTCCAACGATTTCACGCCGAAATATTATGTTTTAAGTGCCATAAGAAAGGACATTTCTTTAACCATTGTCTTGAAGTAAGGGAGGTGAAGCGGAAACCAATGGAACTGGTCAACAAGTCAACCATTTGCTATCATTGTAAAGGACTGGGACATATCGCGAGAAATTGTCCTTAGAGATAGAAGAAGAAAACTAAGGTTGGGGGAACATTCAGTAGGAGGCTTGGAGGTCATCCAGATTGATGAGAGGGTAGAAACTTTTTGTGGGAAATGCTATAAGTGGGGACATCATGTTGAAAAATGCATGTTTGGACTTTGCCCACTGGAAGGAAGTCCATAAGGAGAATTCTGATAGAAATGTTAGGATTCTAAAACCTAGGTGATGGTGTAGACATCTAAAATTATGACCTTGTAAGGATTTTGTTGTGATAAATATATGTAATATATTACTGCTAGTAGGTAGTCTATCAATGTATGAAATATTTTGGGACGGTATGATCTAATAAAATCACCTTTCTTTTTGGAATGGAATTTAAATTAAGAATGTGGAATTACTTTGAATTGGAAATTTGACTAATTGAATTTGTAAATTAAAATTTGTTTAAGAACTGGTTTCAAAACTGAAAGATAAATTGGGTAATAAAGTGAATTTTTAAGAAAAAAATTTGGTAAGAACTCTTGTTTGAACTTTGAAATAAGCTGAGTAAAGGTAATTTAAAATGAAATTTTGAGAATTGAACTCAGAATTAAACTGGTTAAAAATTTAGGTTACTAATTTAAAATAAATGTTAATTTGGTATAAGGGATTGAATCAACATTTAAAAATTTAACTAGAATTTATATAATTCGAGATGGTTTAAAATTGAGATTTAAATTGAATTAGTTCAAAATGAATTGATTTGAATTTGAAATTAAATTAGTTCAAGTTAAAATTGGGTTGAATTAATTCAAATTGAAGATGGATAAGTATAAAAAATCCAAATTTGAATGGGATTAATTTAAATAGAAATTGAAATGATTTGATATTGAAGAAGATTTAATGTGAAATTAGTTTATATTAATTTGACTAATTTGGAATGGTTCAAAATCAAGTGGAATTTGATTAGAATTTGGAAAGAAATTGAGATTAATTCAACCTGATTTGGAATAAATCAAGTTAAGAGGAAATTAAACTATTTAAATTTGAAATTGAGTCAATTTAAAGGGAAGTAAAATTTAAATTTAATTTATGGAAATGAAGGTTGGAAATTGAACAGTTTGGCACTGGACTATTTTTGAATAAATTATTTTGATATAAACTATTTAAAATCTATTTTCCTAACTATTACTATACAACTTTTCTTTAACAATTCCAAAATTCTCTTATACTTATTTTATAGCTACCAATTTCGAACTATTTAACTATTTTACAACTATTTTATAAACTAATTACTGTTTTTCTCACTACTTTATAACTAGTTACTATTTTTCAACTTTTTACAAATACTTACCATTTTACAGCTATTTAACAAATTAATAATTAATTTTCAACTACTTATCTATTTTTAATCTTCAACCTATTTTCTAAATATAGACTGGTCGGAGTTTAAACTGTTATTGATTAAATACCCAATTTGAGATAAGAATTGAAGTGCTAATCCAAATGGGGATTAAAGCAATTGTAAGTAAGTAAATGAAATCCAAGTGAATGTGAATGGTAAGGAAATCGATTTGGCTAATAATCAATGAAAATAAATACATAGAATGTACGTATATTATTCTATTCACATAGTGATTTGTTCCAGATTCGAGCACAGAATTTCGAGGTGGTATTATCGATCTGAGTTGGGATTTTTCACTCGATTTTCGACGGCGAACCTGGATATGGATTTTTGATTGGTTCTGGATATTCTCTATCATAGTTGTGACTATGCAAAGAGAATGACGGTTTTTGATCACGAAACCAGAACTGAGGCCGCACTAGGAAGTTGGGTGAACAATACTAGTTCGGAAGTGAAATTATGTGATTGAGTAAGCGATCAGATTTATATAGCATACGAATGATATGTGCACATCATACGGTTTGGAATGAAATTAATATTGAAATTTTGCATAAGAACTATAAATTGGTTTTTGAAATAAAAAGTATATTTTGTGAAATATACAATAAATAAAATGAAAATTTAATATTTCTATGATTAAAATTTACTTATAGGATTAAGTAATATGGTAAATAACTTCAAAAAAAAGAGACAATTTTTACATGTATAAAGTGTTTTAAAGATTTCCCAAGAGTATTATATATATATAAAGGATTTTGTGAAAATGATGTTGAGGAAAGATTTTAGGAACCTTTTGATTTGAAAGGGCTTTTGATTTTTGGGTAAAAACAATATTGGAATTTGGAAAAGCCTGATTTGTGAATTATCGATTTTGGGAATCGATTTTGTGTAAAGGCACTTATATGAAATTCATACTAGGTGTATGATTTGGGAAATACTATATGTATATAGTATAAAGTGTTTTGAGATTGGCTCTAGGAAAAAAGGCACTCCCTTGAAATGAACTTCTCAGGAGTGCCACAGGATGGTACTGCCTTGAGCCTCTAAGGGGGAGGTTCTAAAGTTGATCCAATGAGGAGTCCAGACAAAACTAGTTCCTAAGGATTATTGGGTAGCAAAAGTAGAGGGCGCTGATGCCTACAGGGGCATTTGGGTTATGCTGTGATGACAGTGTAACTCGATGTCGCTGCGATCTACTGTGTGGACCATAGCGAAAATCATGTAGAGGATGAGTGCCAACAGTCTACACTTGATTTTGCTAGGATGGCAACGTAACATCGGTAGACTGTGATCTATGGTCGAGTGGAGGAGTTTCATTCTTTTGGCAGCGAAATTCTAGGGCATTGATGCCTACAGTTATATGGGTTTTCGCTGTGATAGCAAACGAAAAGCCCGGGTATAGCTGCGATCTGTAGAGGATTCCATGGCGTAATCGAGGGGTGCGGATGCCTGCAGTTATCTATGGATTTTGCCGAGATGGCAACGTAACCATCGGGTTAACTGCGACCATGGATGGGGGTGATGATTTCCAGAGCATTCTCACCAAAGCTATTTTTTTATATTTTCAAACTGTTTTCTGTATTTTCAGCAAAATTATATTCCAAGTATTTTCACTGGGTGTTGAAAACAGGTTTACCAAGTACTTATAGATTTTCAGTCCTACGCCTTATCAACGTATGACCGAATCTCTTTGAGAATGAGGATGGACTTATTGAAACATCGAGTTATAAAAATAGTTTTTATAAAAAAACTACTTTGGAATAGTATTATATAGATATTAAAACAAAAGTGTTTTTAAAATGATCAATGAAATTTATCTGATTTTAAGTATTTTCACAAATCCCGGTTTCGTTCCTTTTCGAGGATGAAAAGTCCTAAGGGGGGAGGAATGTAACAACCTGGATTTTTAACGCTTAGTAGTTGGGTGATTTACTAATTTAAATTTTTGAAATATTAATTTTGATTGATCGAATAAATAAATTTCTGATAATTAATATATATATACAATTGAATTAAAATACTTTACCTTGTTAACATTTGGTGAATATATATTTATGGATAATAATGTTTAAAATAAAATCAAATTCTATCAATATAAAATATAAGTAAACCATATGAACATACTTTAAATATTGATATAAGTTCAAGCAAGAATTAAGTAGATAGGGTATGCTTGCAACATAAACTGGAAATTTGTGAGAACAAGTATAAGATGAAGCCAGTCAAAAATATGTATAAGGTAGTAAGCTAGAAAATAATAAAACAGAATATCTTCATTCACAAAACCCAAATATCCCCTATAAGTGAATATTTTTATACAAATATCTATGTACAACAAAAATATAATAATAAGTATGTAAACATAACAAGAAACCAAGGCATTAAATGCCATTATCTCAGCCAATATTTTTTCAATTCAAAATACGTTACAAATCTTACATTTTAGAAATAAGATCTGATCAAGAATAAAAAAAAAACTAAACCAGTACTACCTTCCCTTATTATAAACTATTTTCTCTTATAAATATACATCTTTCCATTTTAGTTTGTTCATTAACAATTTAGCAAAAGCAGAGAAAAGAATAAAAAATAAACTCAAAATCATTCAAACCAAAAACAGGTAAACACTCAAGGCAGTTTCAAACTACAGGTTTTCAAAACAAAACAAGAAGTGTTCTTTGTTCAGATATTTTGTAGGTGAGTAAACTTAATTTTTTTCAAATCTTTAAGTTTATTTAAAAATGGTTCAAGATTTATTGATAATCCGGTTTATATATGCTTCAGTTTGAAAATATTTCTGTGATGCTCTGTACTCCTCTGATTGATTGATAAAGGTTGCATATTTCTTCCAAACTCAATTTATTCTCATCAGATTATTTGTAAAGCTTTAAGTTTTCAACTAAACGAGATGTTAAACCTAAATCAAGATTTTAAAAACTGTTCAAAACATGTTTGTTAAGCATATATTACTGTAATCCTGTTTACAGGTAATCAAACAATATTTGATAAAAATGGATTGTTGAAAAATATTAATTCAAGATCGTAACCTGAATCCTTATTGCAAATTATGGTTTTTAAAACAAAAACGAAGATTTATAATTCAGTATTTCAAGAGAAGTTTGTAATTGAATAAAGTTTGCATTTTTCTCATTTTCAGGAAATCGAATCATTAATAAATGTTGAAATTTGTTTTGGAGCTAGTATGAACACCCGTGATGTTGGGAAAATTATTGAATAATTTTTCAATTGCAAGATTTGGTCGAACGAATCCACTTTAGGGTTTTGTTTCGAACTTCTGGTCATGACTGTAAACGAGGCGGGTTCATATCCTTTGCGTGATCGAGTTGCGCAAGAGTCTGGAGAATGGTAGATTAACGTGTTGTCGTGGTGTGGTTGAATTTTGGGCATCTCCAGTGGAGTGAGCGGCGGTGGAGAGGTGGTTTTGTGGTGTGGTTTGAGCTTCAGGTTTAGATCAGTATGATAAATTTTCGATTTGAATTTTCGGAAGCATTTCGAGTTTTGTTTTCGAGTATTCGTGAGATTTGTGTCTTGCCGGAGACATTGGGGTTCGTCGGAGCTTAGTGGCGTCGCCGTGCACGTGTACAACAGCGGGAATGGGTGTCAGTGATGTTGAAGTCATAGGTCGCGAGTTATATTTGAGAAAGCTGGGTGATTTCTTCGAGTTTTAGGGTGAGTGCATTCGAATGATATATGATGCTTTAGTTAATCTAAGTTTAAACTTAAACATACTGGAGAAAAAAAGGAAGAAGAGGATGGATATGAGAGGGAGAGAGGTGACTCGGGGGAAAGGATGGAAGAACTCGAAATGATATTCGAGTAAAACCCAAGGAAGTGCTCGGGTTGTTTTCTTTCAACTGAATGTTAAAATGAAGTTAAGCAACTTGTTTTCAACAAGAGTAAACACTGAAGATTTAGTAAAGGTTTAACAACCGAAGTCAAAACTTTAATACAAGTTTGAATTTAATTAAGAAGAATAGTAAATAGTAATAAATTAATTATTTTGGAAAGTGATTATGAATGATTAACCTTTTAATAGTAATTAGAGATTGGTTAATTAATGATTAAGTGATAAATAAATTTGTAATTAACTACTTAAAGTTAATTAATGTATGATTAGTAGTTTATTAATCAAGATTTAATTACAAATTAATAATTGATTGAGTAAGTAATTAGTGAATAATCAATGGGTAATTAAGTCTTATTGATTAATAATAAAAGTTATTAATGGGTAATTTATTTAGAATTAATTAATTGATTTGAAGATAATGAAGAGGAGATTATCGATTTTGGAAATTTGTGAAATTTTGGTATCATAAGAAGACTACCGATTTGTGAATAATTCATAGTTGTTGTTAATACTATGTAATGATGATTCAATCATAAGTAAGAATAAGTTTTATCTTAACATAAAGTAGGATTAGAGATTTATTTAATTATTCAGGTAATTAAAAGGGATGATTAATTAATTTAATAATTTAGAATTTAAGTTGATTAGTTAAGGTTTAGGATTATTGAATCGAGGAAAAATTAATTTGTAATTAATAATGGTTAATCTAAATTTAGTTACTATAGAGAAGTGATTAAAGAATAATTAATCAAGAAGGATTAACTAAGATAAATGATTATGGGATGGTGAATCCATCGGGTTGTAATTAATTAATTAATACACAGGACTTGAAATGATTAACTTAAATTCAATTATGGCTAATTAGATTTGTTCGAGATGGTGTGACTGATTTATCATGCTTATGTATGATTAAATAATTGTTTAAATGCCTGAATTGATTGCTCCTTTGATATGAATGGTTTGTGATATGATGTTTTTGGGTAGGCAATGATAATGTGGTTATCTATCAATGATGAATTGCCGGGAAAAAAGGGGTGACATCTTTTATTTTAAAGTCGATTTGCATTTCACTTGAATAACATATGCTATGATGAACTGATTTCGAAGGGACCGGGGTCGGGTATTAGTTAATACCCAAAACCACTTCGATTCTTTACAAATTGATATGTGGAATCAATGAGTTGTAATGGAATGATTAAGTGAATTGGACCATATAATCTAAGTTTTGGCACTTATAAATTGCTTTAGGAAAATAAGTGACGTCTATAACAGTTTGTAAAGTGGTAAATTGATATAAGTACCCCGGGTTTATATGAGTTGTATACTTTTGCATTTCATGTTTGATGGGTTTACTCACGCTGGTTTCCAGCCTGACTCGGTTGTTACTTTGTTGTAATGCTTAGGTCAGACCGAGTATTACAGATTTTCAGGTAAGCTCGTTCTGGAGCTCAGAAGGAGAGCTGGATGGTAGGTCGTATGGAGTGTGTCCGTTGTGACTATTCTTTCTGTTTATCTGAGACATGATTGATTTGTATATGTCCATTGTTGGTGTATATAATTATAACTCTGATGTAAATAAATATAAGTTGACAGATACAGTATTCTTTTATACACTGTTATTTATTTGATATTATATTTTGATCTGCTGCGAATGTGAGAATCTATGTTGTGTTCCGTTTCTTTTCTTCTATCTCTTTCTTCTTTTCCTAACTATCTGAAATTTTCGGGATCAAAAATTTCGGGTCGTTACAGCCGAGCATGCCACCAAGTTCGTCTTCTCCCCTGCATTCGATTTCATGCCTCCACTACAACTCCAACCGCCTCCACCGATTTTCTACTATGAGCACCAAGAAAAGACACCCTCCAGTTTCATCCATCACCAAAAATGACCTCGTCATGCCTCATCGTACTTCACCTGACCCAGCCACCTTCGCCACAGCAACCACGTAATCGTATGCTACCTCCCTCCCAAATGCGGCGCCACTCGATGCCACCCCCTTCTGCCCGAGATGATGAACTCATACCTAGTGAAAACTTGCTTTTAAAACCCTAAAAGCCCTCACTACATACCTAAAATCAACATTTGGCCATGGTGAATGCTTCACACATGCTTCCTTGCTCCTCTTCCACCAAGCCGTGACTCCCCTCGACGACGCAACTGCCAAAATTTTGTTTTTTTGTGGATTTTGATCATCATCAAATATCACATAATCTATGCTGCTAAAAATCAAAATTTTTACACTAATAATCCTATTTTGGTATGATGAACAAGACAACATGCTTGATTCGATGATTAAAACAAGTTGAATTTCATCAGAAACTAAGATGTTTACTGTATTTTTAGAATCTCTCACAATATCTTGCATAAACAATCCTCAAACTATTTTTAAGATGATCTTTACTAAAAAAGAATCGCTTTATTAGTTTACATCATTCACTAATTCAACTTGGATTAAGAGGAAATAATTTTTGAAATCAAGGCATAATGTACAGTTTTCTCAGTTGGACATGACAGATTCATATCATCACATTCTAGGCATATAAAATTTTTAATTCTCGCCTTTAACATTGATGAAACTTTTGAAAACTTCAGATTGATCTTCAGCTTATGATTTGGATCCTTGAATCCTTGCTTTGTTTTTGTTTTGAATGTAAAAGAGAACGCTTCTTTTCGGATCTCCTTTTTTGGTTACAGAGCATTTTCTTCTTCTTTACAGTTTTTATTTTATAGGCTTTTGAAACCGAAGCCAACATACATGAAACCTATGTATATACAGGTTTTGCCCAAGGATAGTGATAATGTATACGTATAGATTTTTGGTTTAAGGGCGATTTTATATGCTGTACATCTTTGTATAGTGATGGATTGAAATGATTTTTTTTTGTGACTTGAAATCTTGAAATGAAATTAAGCTATATGTTTTTGCCTTTCCTCCTTTAGGTCAGACAATGCTTTAGCTTATATATATGTTTATAACTATTTTATCGTATTTTCATTTAGTTATCTACTTTTTTTACCATAAAATTGTTTACATTGTTGCTTGGTAATTTTCCTTTTACTTTTACATGATTCACTTTTTGGTTATTTTACATTTCTATTTACATAGTTACTTCTCTTTTGATTTGTAACATTCCTTCATATATATTTTGAGAATAAATTTAGTAACATCACGCCTTTTTGTACGTTTAAGTAGACACACTTGCCGACTCAAACCATACAGAAGGGCGGATTGTTATTAGGGTGAATAAGAAAAAGTGGAGAAATAAAAAAACAAAATAGAATCTTGCAGCAGAACGATAAAATATAATAATCAAATAACAGCTCACGAAGTTGTTTACAAAGCATTTGATTTTACTAATACAATACATATCAGAGTTACACATACCAGAGAATAATAATTAATGCAGCGGAATACAATGGTGTGGTGGAATATAATAATAAATAGTAGTAATAAAATCTTCATCTTCGCCCTCTAGAAATAAGGCCTTCAAATCCTGAAATGCTCAGGCTGACCCGAGCGAATTGAAAAGACAAAACACTCGAGTCAGAACTAAAAGATCTTATGTAAGTTAAATGAATAGAATAAATATGAGTGTAAACGGCGTCAAAGATGTTTACGGGATTTGTATATAGTGTCTAATGTGAGTGCAACAACTTAAAAGATGTTCGGGATTCACATCTCTTAAGGATCCGTTAAACTATTAAATATGTAGTAATATTACGCTATTATAACAATGTCTAATAATAAAATAAACTTACTTTTAAATAGCGTTAAGGCTTTACATTTTCCACCTTAACACATAATAGTGCTAATAGTTTATACAGTACCGTAATACCTCCTGATCGGGAGGCTACCATAGGATACTCCATACACAAATCAAACTCGTTGTAACTGCCCAGATTTCTAGGCCATCTAAAATAGAGTGATCAATTGATGTGATTATTGGAATATTAGTTTTAAATTAGTCAAATAAATAAATTTCTGATAATTAAATTTTGGATGCGTAAATGGCTTGAAAACTATAATAAACATTGGCTTATAAATCGCTGGATATGATATAGGAAGAAAGATAAGGGATATATATAACTTCCACTATCTAAATTAAGATTTAATGTCCACATATATATATACTTAAATACATGCAAGATTTATGATATATATATATATAAGTATATACATACATGAGTATATATAGGCTCATACGAAATAATTTACATGAAAGTTTGCATAAATATGGGTATATACACATATAAAGACAAATATACATGTAAAAGTTTCATATACATAAGCAAAAATGTATATGGTATGTGTAAATATGGAGATGTATAAACATATATGTAGTGAAATGTACGATAATAGATATGAAGTATGTATATATGCTTAGGTAGGCATATAATTAAACATCATCATAACATATTTTAAAATCAAACCCAAATATAAAATTAAAGTCAAATAAAACTAGCCTGTACATAAACAAGGTAGCAGCCTTCTTGTACCCTCAATCTCTCCATTTTAAATACCCTTGCCCTCTCCATTCCATTTATTTATATGTGGCCGAGTATATGTGTTCAGGTTCATAGGAAATAATATACATCAAACCAAATAAAAGTATGTAAAAAAAGGGAACAACATTAAATTCAAAGCTTACAAAACCTTAAATCAGTCAATTCAAGCATACAATATATCATATCAGCCCCAAAACTTTAAATCAACTTTTATTTGATTAAACCAAATTTTCATGTACTCAAATCAAAATAAAAAAAAGGGAAATAAACTAAGGGTGTAAAGCATATAACCTGGGTAAATGCCTAGCTTCTTCTGCACACTTCTATTCTATATATTTATACATATGCCCTCACTGTCTTGTTCCCATTTTCATTGCATTTACACAAGGTAAAAGACGAAAATATAATAATACAAACATCACTGCATTCCAACTAAAAGCAAAATAGAAACAACAAGGCAGAGAAGATCAAAATAATAGCAACTCATCTTCAACAGAGCAAGGCAGTAGTTCTTCCATTCCTTTAATAACTGTTAGTAAACTATTTTTATAAAAGTTATAACGGTTTTTAACCTGATAAATTATAGATGAAATGATGTGAAATGCTTTATATGATTGTTTAAGCAGGATTTCAGGTATATAATATATAGGTGTTGATGTTTATATGTGTATGTTTGTGTATATGCGCGTATATATTTCACTGTTGGGATACAGGTTCAAATCCACCAAATAAATTCAGTTTCTTTTTATACAATCAATTTTAAGTTACGATCTCTAAGTGAAAAATGATTTTAACAATGTAATATCTATTTTAGAAATGGTTTCAAGTGCTTATGTTGAGTATTCATTTCAAAAATGATAAATTACAATGATGATCTAAAAATAAGTCAGAAATCGATCATCTGGGTTTTCAAGTTTTGATCATACAAACAGATTTGCATTACAAAGGGATGAATTTTAATATAGAAATCATGATTTCTAGGTTTGGGAATGTTGAGAAATTTCGTGTTGAACGGGTTTTGTTTTTCCGTCGATTTCTGACGATCCATGTGGAGATGGTCATCGAAATTTGAGCTACAGGTAGCTGGATGTTTGGCTATCAATGGAAAAATAGTCGGAAACCTTATAATCACTCATGATGGCCGGGGAAAGATGATCTAGGGTTTAGCTAAGTTTTGGGCTGTGGATGGATTCGAGGCAATTATGGCGGCATTAGTGCGTTGAGTTGAATCGGAGTTGCATGAAAAGTAAGATGGAGGACAGGCGAAAATTCAAGAGGAAGGTCGAGGCCTCTGATGATCGAAAATGATAAGGCAAGGTGGATCTTGGCGATAGGTTTGGTGATTGCTGTAGCTTTTTGATCGATTTTTTAATTGGCGTATAGTTCATCGATCTGGATGGTGGGTTGACTCAGGGGATGATAGCCGACATGTCGATGGTCAGAGCGTGGTTCGAAGCCGTCCAGAGATCGTGTGCATGTGCACGTGATACTCTGATATGACTAGAGTATAGCCTTGTTATGGAAGAAGGAAGAAGAAGGTTGTGAATCGGGTCGTTACACTTGTACAAGGCTCGCTATGGTAGGTGACACGGCACAACTAGGCAATGCCAGGATAGATATACCAATTACGCTTCCGGACCGTTGGTAACGCGTAGCTGCTACTACCGCCCACCTCGAACAACACTCCCAAAATCAAAGGTGCGCACTAAACAATCACAAAGTAATAGAATGGCATACGAAGAAGTGTGTCCGCTCAAAGGTGCTACCTCATTAGTCCGTCGATCGCTCATGTTTTAGCCATCTTATGCCAACTCACGGGAATCGAGTCCACGTACATACCTCAATAGAACGTCGCCACCACCCTACTTCATTCTGGAATCTCCACTGTGTACAGGGTTGTCAAAGTGGTTTTCGGTATCGATAGAGAGTATGGCCATATCCGATCCCGATCTCTTTGCCAACCAATCGTTATTATAACACCCAGGTCATTTAAAAATAGTTTATACTTTCAAAACCAAAATATTATTTCCATTTCAAACCATATCCTTATTTCAAAAATAATATATACTTCAAACCCAATTCAATAACATATCATTTCCATTTTAAAAACAATTCAATAATATATTATTAGAATAAAACCCAATTTCCAATTACTAAATCTTTCTTTAATTTATATAAACTTGAAATGTTCTTTTAAATCATCTTAAACCCAAACCCCATTATGAAGTCATATTCTTAATCTTCAATTCAATAGGTTTCAAATCAATATACTCAAAGATAATTCTTTAAATGAATCCAATTTTTAAATACTTCATTTCCAAAACCATAATACTTTCAATGTTATAACAACTCCAAAACCAAACACTTTGAAACCATAATACTTTAAGATACTTTAACTTCGCTAAAACATTTCAATTTTTATATATTCAAGTCTTTGAATATTCCATAATTTCAATATCATTTAAATAAAACTCAAACTTGAAATATTCATTAATCCAACTTAAACTATCATCAAGTTATAAAATCATGCCCTTTAAAAGCTCAATTTTAATAAGTTCCAGATTGCTTTAATTAAATAACATTCTTAATTTAAACTATATTTTAAGATTGGCTTCAAATCCATCTTCTCAACCTTAATTTATCAATTTCATCATAACCTCTATATATATTAAAACATAATTTAATTAAATACTTAACCCTATTATATTTTAATAAAATCAAACTTTATCATTAAACTTATTATATAAATAAAAAATTATACATAGCTTAAATTTAAGAATTTAACTATATATAAAATAATATTTATATAATACCAAAAAACAAGATTTATATAAATCCATATATTTCTTTCCAAAACCCTAGAAATCATTTTCAAAAAAAAAATTTATATATATAGACCAACGATGTCTGTATATAATTTTCTATCCTATGTTCAAGTGATACGGATATTTATCATTTCAATCCGAAATTTAAAATAAAATACAGTTTTATATCATTTCAAACCGCAATCCCGAATTAATAAAAGTAAATCCATAACAGACTTGCAGATTAAAATGATATGAAATAAAACACTCATTCATCCATCATCCAAATCACACATCCATCACAATCATCATCCAAAACAATCAGTCTATATCAATATATAACTGATAATATATAACAGGTAATTAACTGGCAGTTATATTCAGTAATAAATAAATAACGATTTAATTTCAATAAGTGCAATTAACTGAAATGATGATTAAAATATACAACAGTCATACATAAATTCATAAACACAACATACATTAAATTTAACAAACATAAGAAATTTTGGAAGTTGTGAGTAGGTTAAAACACTTACCTTTATACGAATCTAAAATAATAAACTTCTAATCCATAGCTCCGCTCTATGTTTCCTTAGTCTCCTTCTTGATTGCTATCTTGTTCCGTAATCTTTTATTTTTATTTACTTTAATTTTTCCTCCCTTTGATTTGTTTCCTTGCTATCTTAATCTTTTTTTTAACAATGTTTTGGAAGAGACGGAGAAGTTTATATGGATCTGGATTTGAAGAAGAAGATTTGGAAAAAAGAGGAATGCTTGAAAAAGAAGATGAAAATTTAAAGAAGATGAAGAATTGAAAAAGAAAAGAAGCTTTCAAAAAGAAAAAGAAGAAGATTTGAAGAAAAAAGAAAAAAAACGAAAAAGGAAGGAGGAAGGTAAAGAGAGAAAAGAAATGAGATGGAAAGAATTAAATATAGCTTAGAAGTCTAGGCTTAGGTATTAAATAGAAGGAGAAATTAACGGACCAAGTATAAATAATTAGATAACTATTTTAAAACGTACATGCGAAAAAAGAAGAAGTGAAGGGACTACATACACATTTTGAAATTCAATTTTTTCGAAACGTAACCAAATTAATTTCATTCCCTCAAATAATACTCAATTTGTACATATATAAATTTTTATCTATGCACAATTAATAAAATTATACTTACAAAAAATAATGAAAACGTTCAATTATTTTATTTTCATTAAAGCACCATTTCTGTTTAACACAAAACGTGCGTTTCTTTTATTAAATCTATAAATTACAATAAACGTTTTCTTTCCTTTTAATTAAAATATTTCCATTACATTAATTGCAATTAATAACAAATTTAAATTTCAAAATACATAAACCAAAATCGATGAAAAATAGAACAATTGTTTCCTTAAATCATTTACACATGTTTATATATTTGTTGTTTATACACCATAGTAATAAATAACTTACTTAAATTATATTCCTATTCTTGTAATCAATCTGTATGCTAAAACAACATTCAAATAAATATATATTCCTCTTTTTTTATTTATTATATTTTACAAATCATTCTATTCTTTACTCTAATGAAACAAACTCTACATTCACAAATGAAACATTCATTTTATTTGATATAAACGTTCTTCTTTTCATTAAATCAAACTTTCCTTATATTTTCCCAAAACATAAGCTATGTTTAATTACCCTTATAAACTTACAATTTAATGTTCTCTCTCTTATTTATTGAAATTATTCAATTACATTAATTTCAGTAAATTACAAAGTTGAATATCAAAATGGACTAAATAAATGTAATGAGAAATAGAACAATTATTTCCTATCAAACGGTGATTTAAACATATTTATGCACTATTGGATACAAACAAGAATTATACATTTCTTACCAAATAATAGTTTCTCATCTCTGCAATCAATCTTTCAGCTACCAAACATTTTAAATAAATAAACATACGATTCTTTTTTTAATAAAGAAACGTTTATTATTCATTATTAACATTTATTATTCTAATCAATTGAAAATTTACATTCAGATAATTGTTAATTATTTGTTTATCTTTTGTTACATATACATATTCAAATATCCATTTTGTATTAACTACCATCTCCATTTTATTATATTTGCCAAATATATACATTAATTACGATTTATATTCTCAATTAATTTGTTTACTTGGTTTCATACTTTTATTACATCAATTACTACCTTATAAATAAATTTGCGTTCCTATTAAATTTACATTCACACTTTCCGTTGACTACATTAATTATCTTTAAAGTAACATTTAATTACCTTTATTTGTAATTGGTAAATTAACAGGTAACAACAACCATTTGTCACCATTATACTCTTTATAGTACTCGTATGTTTATTCTTCACAAACTATTACCATCTGTCATATTATTCCACACATTAATTCAATAATTACATTTGTTTTTCTCACATTCCATTCATTCACTTATGTTCAATATATAGCCAAATATAGCTTTTAAATTTATTCTAATTAATTGGAATTTCATTCAATTCATTCATTATTACTTTAATTAGCATAGTTTACCTTGCATTCTAGTTATTACTTCATTAATATAATTCCAATAAATTGATAAACCTTTATTCCCATTCTTATAATTCAACAAATTGTCCAATTATGAATAACATTAACATTTTTTCTAAATATTGCCTTAATTAACATTGACGTAATATTAAGTTATAATTATTGTAACTGATTTCCAATTTAAATTAACAAGCTACAAAAATAGGTAATATACAAAAATCGTTACGTTAACCTTTAGTCACATTAATAAGCTTTTATTACTTACAATCAATGTTACCATTCATTTTCATAATACTAATTTCATCTAATTTCCATTAACTATCTATTATTCCCTTGGTAAATCCAATATTTCATTTATTCGCTTATGTTCCATTTATTAATATTTTTAAACCTTGTTATTCGGGCCTTTATTATAATAAGAATATAACTAACGTTTTTTTTTTGAATCTTGTTTCTTAATATTCTCCCATGTTAACTTAATTTCAGTTAACGTACTATTTAATTACCTTTAATCGCAATTCGATTTCAAATTTTATAACACACTAAATAAATAACATATATTAATTGTCACCTATTTGCTTTTAATTGCATTTATAAATTTGTTACTTACCAACACTGGTTATAATTCCATGTATCACACTAATTTTATTCCATTACTATTTATGATACCCTTGCATTACATACTTCAATATTTCCATTCGCTTATCCTATATTGAATTCATAACCAAGTTGTAACATATTTTTTCCTCGATTAACATGGGAGTCCATTTAATTTGGTACTAATTTACTTACATTAACACTATTACACTTATTTTAGTTATTATTTTAATCATAGATCACAAGTTTTCATTCATTTCAATATTAATTTACTACAGTCTCATTTTATTAACAAATTTAATCATCAAAATTTTACGGGTCGTTACACTCTCCCCCAATCAAAACTTTTCATCCCCGAAAAGGAAAAAGAAGGAGAAAAGAAAGAATTAAGTAGTCAATACATCTTATTCAAAATATTAATTTTATAAACAAATAAATTTACAAAATTTGATAATTTAAATAAAATATATCAATTTATAACCATTAAATCTTTTTGTACTCAAATAAATAAAGTTTGGAAAACATTTTCAAAAATTATTTAAGTCCAAAATTTACGGAAAATTTCGGCAGAGTCTCCTTTGTACGGAGAGGCTCGGGAGAAAATATACTGTCAAATATAACAATATATATCACAATATTTCAAAACAATATATCCCAACAATGGGAAAATATATATAATAACGCTAGAAAACCGTAATCCGAGAACGTACCTATTTGTTAGGCAAACAACACTTAATTATGAAACCAAAAGCAGTAGCAATTGCTTCCATAACCTGTATTTCACTTATATAATCCAAAAAGAGTTACCAATTACATAAAATGAAATATTTAAAGTTGTTTCACCTACTAATCACAAATCCATACAAACAACAATCACTTGCATCCAACAGCATATACATTATATACAAATCAACCATGCAAGCAAGAAAAACAATTTGTTTGGTCAAGTTAAGACGCTTTAAATCACATAGAATGACAAATAACTATGAAGTACTCTATTTACTGAACAGTCTTAGATAAATTCAATAGATAATTCATACATCTAAGCAATTAAAAGTATCTTTTACGCAAACAACTCATAAACCAAAACAAACAACAATTTCAAACTATAAATTTAGTTCATTCTTAATAATTTCATCTCCTAACGCATTTATTGTTTCATTTATTTTAATTATTACTTACAATTATTCTTCTTCATTTATTTAGGTCATGTCAGTTTCTTCTTTATTGCATTATATTTACTCATTCATTAATTAGTACATAAATTCATTTATTTACATTCATCTATTTAAGTTTATAATCATTTATTTATAATACATACCTTCCTATCATATTTTATTAGTAGAATTTCAATTATACATAAGTTTATAGCAATTTACCATTAATTCTTATTTATTAAAGAATTTCATTGAATACTTTTCATTACTTCAAGTTACTTGTATAATATCCATTACATTATCTTATTAACATTAGAACTTTTAACATTTGGTAATTTATATATATGCCTTTAAGGATGTAATTAAAAGTTACACAAGTTTATCCTATTCCTTTTTAAATCAACTTAATGTTAAAGAGTAATATCCTTTGTTTTATAAGTTACAAATTTCAAATTTCATTTAATTTCATTTATAACTTAGCATTAAGTCTCTATTTCATTTAGAGGTTCCAGTTACTAATTAGTTACATTCCATTTCACTAAAATAGTTGAAACTATTAATTAATGGAAAATTAAGAATTAAATACCGGGTTTTATTCAAAACAATTTTAAAATAATAGATAAATGTGCATACTTGCAACTTATATATCGAATTATATTTAAAACAATTTAAAATTTATATATGTTTATCAAAATAAATCTGCAGTCAAACTACTATAGTGGCCTTCCCACTTTGAAACTCGAAAATGAATATCGATGATGCGTGCACTCATCGCCAAAATTATTTTCCAGCGATAGAGATGGAAGTATAAAACTTAATATATGGTAATGTTGTGAAAGCACCACCCGTGATACGGGAACAAGAAATAAGCAGTAATATAGCAAAAAACAGTAAAAGACAACGGTTTTATAGTGGTTTGGCTTAAGATCGAGCCTACGTCCACTTTGACTTCCTTTATTGCTGATTTTGGTTACAGATTCATACAATGCACTTCGATCTCAGAAACACTCTAGACTAATAGCTCAAACTTCGATGATAAGATCGGTTGAATCCATGTTGGATGTGCGAGATCTCTTTCAAAGCTTGTTGTAGTGTCTTGAATGTTTGGAATTCTTCGAGTGTTAGGTGAGTTGTGAATTCTGCAGAGTAACGGCGCTTCAAAAAATGATCGGCCAAAAGTCCTCTTCATGTTGAAGCTAGGGCTGTATTTATAGAGAAGTCTGGATAGGAATTTCTGCCAAGTCCTAAATCGTGGCCGACTTATAGTAAGTCGTAAGTCGTGGCTGACTTAGCAGGTAACAGTATAAGTCAAGCGACATAAGTGTCCAAGCATTGGATTTTAACTCGGTAGCCTTATGTCATGGGTCGTGGCTCAACTGGTAGGCTTGCTCATTTTAGATAATAACACAAGTCCTAACTCACTGACGAGCTAGGAGGCCACCGTGTTCAATAAGAAGCAGCGCTTCATTTGCTTAAGTCGTTCACGACACATGCTAGGTCGTAAGTCGTAGATAGCCTTAAGTCGTTAACTAGTTGAGTCGGCCAACACCTTTAAGTCGCCGAGGCCATTAAGCCGTTAACTCCTTAAACCGTTAAGTCGTAGACTTCCTTAAGTCGTAAGTCATCTAGTCCTTGACTCGTTGAGTCGTCCAGTTCTTTAGGTCGTTGACTGCTTTAGATCGTTAACTCCCCTAGGTCGTCAACTTCCTTAGGTCGAAGACTTCTTAGACTGTTTCAACTCTTAGGTCGTCTAGACCTTAACTCGTTAGGTGGTCCAGACCTTAAGTCGTAGGTGGTGAAGTACTCTGAGTTGTTAGGTCGCCCAATCCTTGACTCATTATGTCGCGTACCCTGCTTGAGTCACATACCTTGCTTGAGTCGTCCAGTTCTTAAGTCGTAGACAAATTGAGGGTTAACATTTGCCCCTTGAAGTACATGCCCAAGTTGTAGGTCGTGTGCTTCGACTCATCTTAACTCACGTGTGCCAATTCGAGTTCCACTGCCCCGAGATATAAAAGGCTTATGTCGTTTCTTCTGCTTCCTTCTTCTCACTTGCTCTATCGTTTGAAATCACCATTGACGTAATTCCGAGCTTTCAAAGACGAATTCCAACCACCCAGTCGCCGATCATCTTTCCGTTATACTACGTAAGTGAATCCGGTCATCGTTCACCCACGTCCATTGTCGAATTGCTAACTCCCCATTTTCCGACTTCAATTCACTTTTCGGTGCCGCGTTTCATTACGAATAATGTTTCGATCGATCTGTGATTGCCATCGATCATGTTGTGGTTGTGATAGAGCAGCAATGTTTTGGATTCATGGAAAATCTGAGGCGATTCGAATTGGTTTTTGGGTGATTCAATGGTGTGATGGAACGAGGATCGTTGTTGATTGAGAGGCTATTGGGTTAACGGGTTAGGAGTTAGAAGGGTAATGGGTTAGGGAGAAAAGTATATTGGTCAAATGGAGTGAGATATTGGCTTGGTCATGACTTAGCAATTCCATGCGACCCAGTGACTTCCACGACTTAACTCTGAACCGACCTAGCAGCTTTTGCGACCTAAGCTTTGAGTCGTGGCCGAGTTAGGACTTGGAGAATTTTACATCACTTTGAACTGAAGCCCTTTCCCTTCTTACTATGCCTTGCGACTTAAAGATTAACAACTCAAGGCTATCTACGACTTACGACCTAGCATGTGTCGTGAACGACTTAAGCAAATGAAGCGCTGCTTCTTATTGAACATGGTGGCCTCCTAGCTCGTCAGCGAGTTAGGACTTGTGTTATTATCTGAAATGAGCAAGCTTACCAGTTGAGCCACGACCCACGACATAAGGCTACCGAGTTAAAATCCAATGCCTGGACACTTATGCCGCTTGACTTATACTGTTACCTGCTAAGTCGGCCACGACTTACGACTTACTATAAGTCGGCCACGATTTAGGACTTAGCAAAAATTCCTGTCCAGACTTCTCTATAAATACAGCCCTAGCTTCAACATGAAGAGGACTTTTGGCCGATCATTTTCTGAAGCGCCGTTACTCTGCAGAATTCACAACTCACCTAACACTCGAAGAATTCCAAACATTCAAGACACTACAACAAGCTTTGAAAGAGATCTCGCACATCCAACATGGATTCAACCGATCTTATCATCGAAGTTTTAACTATTAGTCTAAAGTGTTTCTGAGATCGAAGTGTATCGTATTTTGAAGTGCATTGTATGAATTTGTAACCAAAATCAGCAATAAAGGAAGTCAAAGTGGACGTAGGCTCGATCTTAAGCCGAACCACTATAAATCCTCTGTCTTTTACTGTTTTTTGCTATATTACTGCTTATTTCTTGTTCCCGTATCACGGGTGGTGCTTTCACAACATTACTACACACACTGGGTGTTAGCGTTCAATTTTTAGCGTTAACATTTTGGTGCTTTCACTGAGAATTGAACTCAGGAATCTTCTCACCATTGCTTCGAAAAATCTTGTTGAAAAAGTTTCCTTAAAAACCAGAAGTCTATCTGAAATAATGGCTCTTGGAAGAAGAGGTAGACCCACCAGATCCGGAAACGCTCATGAAGGGACCTCCGCTTCCCTAACAGCAGACCAAGCAACTCCTACCATTGGAGTCACAAGGGCTGAATTAGATGACGTAGTTTCTGGATTATACCAACAAATTGAAGCTCAAAACGCTTTGATGATGGACAGATTAAACGCTTTGCTTGGGGCAAATCATCAGCCAGAAAACCATGAAACAACCTTTGCTGAGATACCACCTTTCCAAGCTGAAGGTCCAAGGCCGCAGCCAACTTCAGATGCCTGCCCAGCGATGTCTCTGAACAATAAAGAGTACCTATCGGAGATGGTTGGCCGAATCATGAAAGAGAGCATGCAGAGGGAAGAAAGTGAGAGCGACTAGGGATTTGCACGAAGCAGAACTCCGTTTACTGAAAGGATCCTGAAAGTAGAATTTCCAAGGAAATTTGCACCGCCTACTATCCCGGCATATAGTGGAACGGGTGACCCTAATCATTTCCTATATAAGTACGACTGGCATATGACCGGTGCAAGAGCATCAGATGAGATTAAGTGTCGGTACTTTCCAGTGTACTTGGAAGGTGTGGCTTTACTTTGGTTCACAAAGCTTCCAATTTGGTCTGTAGATCAATTCTCCGACTTAACGCGAAAGTTCAAAGAACAGTTCAGATTGTATGCTTCAAAAGCTAAGGATATAATGTCACTGTCTAGTCTTGAACAAGCTCCCGGAGAATCAATCAAATCTTTCTTGAGCCGTTTCAATATAGCTTTAACCGAAGTGGACAATGCAGAACCGCGTATGATCCTGACTTACTTGATGCGAGCCATCGATAAATCGAGTGAATTTGGAAAATGGCTAAAGATGAAGGAACCAAACTCGCTTGAAAATTTTTATAAAAAGGCCGACGAGTTCATACTCTTAGAAAGTCTTTCTACGCCATCGAAAGTAGTTGTTGCCGAAGTCAATAATAACAATGTTGCGTCTAATAAAACAGAATCTGGAAATCAGAAAAGGGAAAATGACGGAGGAAAGAATCAGGGGAGTGAGAAGAAACTACGCCGCTTTAATCCTTCAGATTTTACTCCTTTAACTGATACACCGGGAAATATCTTCTTCGCAACAAAGGATGTTGTCAAGTATCCTAAACCGCCCGAGATGGGAAGAGTGCAGTGCGAAATGGGAAATTCTGCCGATTTCACAATCAACCCGGCCATGACACTGATCAATGTTGCCAGTTGAAGAATGTGATTGAAGAATTGCTGAAACAGGGTAAACTCCAACAATATGTAAAGAAAAACGGAGTCAATCCAACCTCATCCACTCAGGGGCAACAACATCCTACCCATCAATCCAGCTCTCGCAACAATACTGCAGTGCAAGACTCCGAAAAAATTATCATTAATTCTGTCATAAGGGGTCCACACCCAGCAGGCGAAAGTTGGGACGACTGCTAACTACCCACAAAACTACAGCCGGGGAATCTTTCACACTCCCTGGCATAACAATCCAAAACCGCGAATCCAGTGGAAATTGGAATTCAATCCGGAGATTCTGGAACAGCAATCACTTGCATCCATTTTTTACTTAACAGCATAGCTTAAGTTTGTAAAATTTCGGTGGTTGTATAACTTTTGTATTGTAAACTACTGAGAAATCAGTGTGATTCAATAATAAAAAACTATGAATTCTGTGTTCTTTATCATTATAAAATGCCTATTACATTTCGATGTGAAAATACTCTCAATGTATTGCTAAAATGTCGATTTAATATTGCAGGTCATTAAAACAAGGCTCACCCATCACAAGGCCAAGTGAGCCCCGCTAATTACTCAATAAACGAATTTCAAGCCACAAAAAGATCCAAATTTAAATCCAACATAAGGTGAACTTCGCACAAAAGGTTGATAATTCCGCCGAAGGGGCACTTTTCAAAAGAAAAGGAACCAGACGCTTGTTAACACTAGTTGCGATCGTCTGTACAAACAGACATCTGATTAGATAACTCGCGTCTGCTCCGTGGAATTACTAACAGTGAAGTTCATTTCTTCGGATGAAGCAAACTGCTTGCGAAAGAAAAGAACACGTGCTCAGAGACGATAACAGGGGACCACTAATGAGCAAACAACGAAGAGCCATAGGCGAGCTAATCAAACAAAAGCCCTCTTCGGAGGCACGCTTCACCATGCTTGAAGCATCAAACAAAAGACCTCTTCGGAGGCGCGCTTCACCATGCTTGGAGCATCACACCAAAGCCCTCTTCGGAGGCACGCTTCACCATGCTTGAAGCACCAAACAAAAGACCTCTTCGGTGGCACGCTTCACCATGCTTGAAGCACCAAACAAAAGACCTCTTCGGAGGCACGCTTCACCATGCTTGAAGCACCAAACAAAAGCCTTCTTCGGAGGCACGCTTCACCATGCTTGAAGCATCAAACAAAAGCCCTCTTCGGAGGCACGCTTCACCATGCATGAAGCACCAAACAAAAGACCTCTTCGGAGGCATGCTTCACCATGCTTGAAGCACCAAACAAAAGCCCTCTTCGGAGGCACGCTTCACCATGCTTGAAGCATCAAACAAAAGCCCTCTTCGGAGGCACGCTTCACCATGCTTGAAGCATCAAACAAAAGACCTGTTCGGAGGCACGCTTCACTATGCTTGGAGCACCAAACCAAAGCCCTCTAACAAGGCACAAGCCCTTCACAAAGGCATATCAAAGAAAGCCCTCCTCAGAGGCACACTTCAACTCTCAAGGAAGATCTACTTGTTTATCTTGAAAAAATTCTTCCCCAGAAATTGAAGTGCGAAGTAAAATCCTCTTCAAAGGCCCGCTTTACCGCGTAGGAGAATTCACTTCTCAAAAATATGAAGTGACCATCTCCGAAGGTTGAAGCGTTAAAACTTCTCCAAAAATGAGACACACTCCATTAAAGAAGAATAATTGTTTCCTCAAAAAGGGAATAGTTATTCTCCAAAATAAGAGTACAAGTCTCGTCAAAGCAAAAAGATATTGCAATGCACTTGTGGTATAGGGGCAATAACATACAATACAGCTACATCAATAAAAGTAGTATTCAGGCAACATACCACAAGTTCATTACAATATCACGCAAAGGAGATGTGGAATGAATGCATTCTCAAACACAGACAAAAGTTTGTACAAGTAAAAAGAATTGTTTATTCTACACTGAAATGGGAAGTAAATCCATTCTTACGTACATAAGAATTTGTACAAGTAAAAGAATTATTTTATTCAATACTATGAAAATTCTTTACATGTGCAGATCTCAAAAAGCAGGGACCGGTACTCGTACAATCTCTGGTCGATACATACAAAAAGCAAAAAAGCAAAATAAGAAAAGTAGAGTCCAGCTTATCACTCCCTCTTCTTGCCGCCTTTAGTACCCTTGCCCGGTTTGATGACTAGTTTCAGAATCCGGCGTGGGCGGGTCGGAGAAGAAGGAGGAGAAGGTGTAGCCGGATCTTCCTCTGCTTTATCTTCTCCAGCGGAAATGCTTTTCTTCTTCTTCTTCATGACGCGCTTCCCTTTCCTCTTCGAAGAAGACTCACTTCCCGGAGTAGTAAGCAGCACAGACAGCTTTGTGTCATCATCAAGAGACTGCTCCGGAGTCTTCTCGCTGTCCTCAAGATCTTCCGCCTTCTGCTCTTGCGAAGCAGCCGGATCATCCAGGCCTTGAAGAGCTTCAATTTTTTCTGCCTGTGATCCCGGTTGAGAAGTAGAAGGAGGAGTAACTTGAGAAGATGGAGGAACAACAACTAGAGGAGTGGAAGTTTGTGCAGTATTTGGTGCCACCACTACAGAAGAAAAGAAGTTAAAATCAGTATTCTTCGTAAAAAGAGAAGATGTTGGCTCATCGAAGCTTAAGCAATAAGTAAGAAGTTCATCAAGCTCAGTTGAATCGAATAAGTGATTGACTGGAACCGGGTCGACGTCAAAGTTACCTGGAGAAGTCGGTTTTGCAAGATCAATTTTGAATTTTTCAGCCTCAATGTCTTCTTGACTCTTCTCCTCGATTTGAGTAAGGGGAGACTCGGTAGTGATGGGCTTAGCCTCAACGTCTTTTGCAGGAGGTGGAGAGTGAGAGCTGGAACCGACGATAACAACGTCGGTCGAAGTCGAAGTGTGGACTGGGGCAGTCAGAGATATTTTCTTTTCTGGATGCTCCTCTGCCACTGTTCCAGCTCTAGCTTCAGCGAGTTGCTCTTTTCCTTTAGCAAGAGCGGCACGAGTATCGTCATCAAGGTAAAGTGCCTCAAGCTCCGTCTCATTGTAGCTAGCTCCCCCGAGCATATCGATCGCAGCCTTCCATACTTCAGCTAGGGTGATTTCATATTTTGGTCCCAAGAATGAGAGACTCCCGTGCCCTAAGACGTTGTGGATGTAAAAGTCGAACAAGGTAGAGCTGATGGTTGCTTTAGTTGCTTCATGAGATTCTTCAGCTGCAACTTGACCAGCAACAGCATCATCGCGCTCTTTCTCAACTATAAGAAGTCGAGCTTTTAACATCTCGATCTTCGCGTTTTGGGAGATAGCTGTTTCTTGCAGTTGAGCAGTATCATTGCGATATTTTTTGGTAATAAGCTGCTCAGCCTTGAGTTTCAGTTCAGCATCTCTCTGAGCAGCATGAGCATCTCTCACTTGTTTCTGGAAGACTTCTTCTTTTTGAGAGTGCGATGCAGAAGAAGTGGCGAGATCTTCCTTAAGTTTTTTAACTTCAGATTCAAGTCTTGCATTGTCATCTGCAATGCTCGCCATCTCCGCATCGTGCTGCATGCAAATTTTATCCCATTCCGTCTTGTCGTTCTCCATGGTCAACATAGCTTCAAGATTCATATGATTGACTCTTTGGAGTTCATCAACAAGTTTCTGCCTTTGGGACATCCTCTCAATATCCAGCTTAACAGCATCAAGATTCCTAAGCATAGCTTGCTTATCGATCGGAACCAAGTCCAAGTCAAAATGCACCCCTTTTAAACACCAATTCGGAAATCGGCTTTGGAGAGTGGGAGGGGCATCTTTGACTTGATATTGTGGCCTGTTGATAATCGCCTGGATGTCAGATTTCTTTAAAGCGGGAGAGCCGGATGGGATATCAGAAGAGATAGGAGCGTCAGAAATTGCAGACGCGTCCTTTTCGCTAAGTCTGGCCCGTTTACTGGGATCTTCAGAAATTTTTCTCTTTCCTCTGTCATCATGCGACTTTCTCTTATGGGAAGCGTCATCTCTTTGAGAAGAGTCATGACGTTCTTCCCGCCTCCTTTGCTGCTCTTCATAAGCTCGTCTCTCTTGAGCTTTTCTAACTGCTCGCTCCTCGTCAGATTCCCTACGAACAGGGAGATAGCGTCCATAATCATAAGAGTCGCGCCCTCCATAGCGCCGAAAGTTGTCATAATGTGAACCACTTCGCCCCATCGAAGAACCTGAAATTGAAGAAAAGACAAGTCTTAAAGATCTTCAAATTAAAGAAGCTAAATGAATGACAGTGCTAAGCATCCTAAGTGTGTGCAGCATGCAAACTATGTGCGTCAGACTACAAACCACTCTGTGGTGTGGGAATGGAGACAGCTGGTGTAGAAGGTATTATAGTTTGTTGCAAAGAAGAAGCCGCTTCAACAACAGGAGAGATCGCTTTTGAAATGTCGTCTTTAAAAAGCTCCTGAGAAGTTATCATTATATCACTCAAATTATCAAAAGTGTCATCACCGTGATGCCCAGCAGAACTCTCTTTTTCAACTTCCACATCGACCGTCTTTTAAGAAATTCGAGGATTTTCTTCCTCTTCAATAACAGGAGAAAGTGTTAACTTGCTGGACGACCCCACAACTTCAATAGAAGTAGAACACTTCGCCAGTGAAGTCTCAGTAGTGAGTTCTTTCGGTGTAAGTTTTTCAGCAGGGGCTGGGGCATTTGATGCCTTCACTGGAGAATCAGGAACTTCATGAGGTTGAATGGAACGAGAAGGATGTAAGAGTCCAAATTGCTGAAAAAACTCGTCTTTCAATAGAAATTGAATACTCCTCTCCTCAACTGGCATGGCCATAAGCCTCTCAAAAGTTGATTTGTGACCAGAATCCCTAGAAGGAGGAGGGAGCACTGAAAAAAGTAGAGAATGAAATTAACACTTGCAATTCGGGTTTCGAAGAGTTCATAAAACATAAGGAAAGGAAAAAGATAAATGATCATACTTCCTACTCTCCAGATGGCATAAAATCCCGGAGGATAACGAACGTAGAAAAACTCCCGTGAACACTGTCAAGAAGACCAATGATCAGCTTGCGGTTTCTAGCACTTCTCACAACTGTGATAGAAGGATGATCTTTATTTTTGGCAAAAGAGCAAAGATAACAAACTTCGTCAAAACTTGGTAGACGATCCAACGTCCTCCTAAATAGCACACATAATCCCATCAAGATGGCATAGCCATTGGGATGTAGCTGAAAGGGAGAAATAGATAATCGTAGAAGAAGCTGCTGAAGGTAATCATTAAATGGAGGAATGGCTCCGTTCATGCACATTTGGCGATTAACAGCGACGAAACCATGAGGTGGTTTGTCAGCAGTGTCGCTCTTCTCAGGCAGTATGGTATCCGTTTCAGCAATGCCGAACTGAGTACATAGTTGGCGAAAAACTCTATATGTTAAAGTGGTCGAAATTATTTCTGGAGGATTAGTCAACGGGACAGGAATAGGGATGGCTTCTCCAGCTTGAACCATTGTCTCTTCTTGTTGAGCAATCATTCTACACAATCAACTGGATGTTCAAATGTGAAAGCACCACCCATGATACGGGAATAAGAAATAAGCAGTAATATAGCAAAAAACAGTAAAAGACAGCGGTTTTATAGTGGTTCGGCTTAAGATCGAGCCTACGTCCACTTTGACTTCCTTTATTGCTGATTTTGGTTACAAATTCATACAATGCACTTCAAAATACGATACACTTCGATCTCAGAAACACTGTAGACTAATAGCTCAAACTTCGATGATAAGATTTGTTGAATCCAAGTTGAATGTGCGAGATCTCTTTCAAAGCTTGTTGTAGTGTCTTGAATGTTTGGAATTCTTCGAGTGTTAGGTGAGTTGTGAATTCTGCAGAGTAACGGCGCTTCAGAAAATGATCGGCCAAAAGTCCTCTTCATGTTGAAGCTAGGGCTGTATTTATAGAGAAGTCTGGACAGGAATTTCTGCCAAGTCCTAAATCGTGGCCGACTTATAGTAAGTCGTAAGTCGTGGCCGACTTAGCAGGTAACAGTATAAGTCAAGCGGCATAAGTGTCCAGGCATTGGATTTTAACTCGGTAACCTTATGTCGTGGGTCGTGGCTCAACTGGTAGGCTTGCTCATTTCAGATAATAACACAAGTCCTAACTCGCTGACGAGCTAGGAGGCCACCGTGTTCAATAAGAAGCAGCGCTTCATTTGCTTAAGTCGTTCACGACACATGCTAGGTCGTAAGTCGTAGATAGCCTTAAGTCGTTAACTGGTTGAGTCGGCCAACACCTTTAAGTCGCCGAGGCCATTAAGCCGTTAACTCCTTAAACCGTTAAGTCGTAGACTTCCTTATGTCGTAAGTCGTCTAGTCCTTGACTCGTTGAGTCGTCCAGTTCTTTAGGTCGTTGACTGCTTTAGATCGTTAACTCCCATGGGTCGTCAACTTCCTTAGGTCGAAGACTTCTTAGACTGTTTCAACTCTTAGGTCGTCTAGACCTTAACTCGTTAGGTGGTCCAGACCTTAAGTCGTAGGTCGTGAAGTACTCTGAGTTGTTAGGTCGCCCAATCCTTGACTCGTTAAGTCGCGTACCCTGCTTGAGTCGCATACCTTGCTTGAGTCGTCCAGTTCTTAAGTCGTAGACAAATTGAGGGTTAACAATATATATTTTCATTAAAAATAATTCTTTCAAATATTATTAAAATATTTATATCAGAAAATACTTCTAAATAATATTCTATATTCCAAAATCAATTTGAAAGAAGTTTTCATAAATCCCGGAACTTAAGTCCTAAATTTCCAATTTTCATCTATTTTATTTCCAATCTTATATCTAAAAAATTTACTACCTATCTAATTAATATATTACAGCCAAAAATATATATATTTTATAAACTATATTACCTTATAAATAAAACTATACAATAGGAAAAATTATTTCATTCACCTGTATTTTAAAACAAATATTGTGTCGGTTTGTCCTATTAAGTGTTTAGAAATCCATATTGATGTCATAGTGTCCTATGCACCAACCAGAATTTATAAATACAAAACGGAACAAATTAACACAATATAAAACCTTTTTATAACACTAACAAATATGCTCTCTCATATATATACTCTCTATTGCTCATTATAGGGTATTACTACCCTATTAATAAAGAGTCAGACCCCACAAAGTTAAGGTTTTCACTAAACCAAAGCTCTGATACCAACTGTAAATGACCGCGTCAATGGGGTAACGCCCAACGTAGCATACATTGGTACCTATGTTCTGCCTTTACGGCCAGCCTCTTGACTGCACCAGCAACCCCCACGGGGATATGTAGGTGTAAGAGTCATCCGCTCGCTACAAAACCAAATGCGAGAACCCCCTATCATGCTGCACCCTCTAAGTGCATAGGCAGACACATGTCACTCAAACCATATAGAAGGGCAGATTGTTATTGGGGTGAATAAGAAAAGGTGGAAAAATAAAAAAACAAAATAGAATCTTACAGCGGAACGACAAAATATAATAATCAAATAACAATTCATGAAGTTGTTTACAAAGCATTTGATTTTACTAATACAATACATATCAGAGTTACACATACCAGAGAATAATAATTAATGAAGCGGAATACAATGTTTAGTGGAATATAATAATAAATAGTAGTAATAAAATCTTCGTCTTCGCCCTCCAGAAATAAAGCCTTCAAATCCTGAAATACTCTGGCTGACCCGAGCGAATTGAAAAGACAAAACACTCGAGTGAGAAGTAAAAGATCTTATGTAAGTTAAATTAACAGAATAAATATGAGTGTAAACGGCGTCAGAGATGTTTACGGGATTTGACATCTCCTATCCAGTGTTTAATGTGAGTGCGGTAACTTAAAAGATGTTCAGGATTCACATCTCTTAAGGATCCGTTAAACTATTTACTATGTTGTAATATTACGCTATTATAATACTTCTAATAGTAAAATAAACTTACTTTTAAATAGTGTTAAGGCTTTACATTTTCCACATTAACACATAATAGTGCCAATAGTTTATACAGTACCGTAATACCTCCTGATCGGGAGGCTACCAGAGGATACTCCATAGGTATAACACAAATCAAACTCGTACAAGGCTCGCTATGGTAGGTGACACGGCACAACTAGGCAATGCTAGGGTAGATGTAATGATCCCGGATTTTAACTAAATTTAAATTGTTAATTAAATTAATTTTTGAAAAAATTGTGGAATTAATTGGTAAATGATTGAGTTCTCCAAATTAAAATAAAATATATTTTAAATCATTTGATATTTAAATCTTGTATAAATATGTGAATATATATGTATATGTGAACATATGAGTAGATTTGAATATATATATATATTGGATTTGAATTTAAACTTTAAGTAAATGGTTTAACAATAAATAATAAAAAATAAATACATATGTAGACATAGCAGACAATTAGTATATAATTTAAAATAAATATTTAAGTTAGAAGTAGAAACAAATATATACAAGATAAATTATAAAATATAAAGTAAACACATTAGCTAAAATCTAACAACATATAAAGATAGAAATTCATTTAGATTACAAAGTATAAGCCAAAAAAAATTATATACATTCATGTATGTGAAATCAAATTGGATAAGTATGGACAAATTAAAAATATCTATGCACAAAGAATATAACAAAAGAAAATATAAATAAGTATGCAAGCTTGCAAAGGAGGACAAAGCAATTAATGCAACATATCTATCAGCCACCAAGCAAGATTTTCAGCTTCCAAACTAAAGAAATATCTCTGCCTATATTTGTACAAACAAATATAATCACCTGTACAAAATTTTAGCTTCTGTAAACTCACTTTCTTATATAGCAAACTTCATTTCAGTTCGTCCATCAAGCTAAGTAAAACCTGAAGCATATATCTTCTCAAACCTAAAAAAAATCAATTTAAAATAATAATACAAATCAAACAAAAGAATCAATAAATGATTTCAGCTAGCAGTTTCTCAAGCCTGTTTCAACATAAAAAGGAACTTTATTCTTTCTTCTGTGGCAAAGGTGAGCAACACCAGTATAAAACAGTTGAAATTATAAATTTGTGATATATGTGTATAAATCTATGAATATGTGTGTTTATATATGTATAATTCTCCTGTGTATATTTGAATGATGGACAGAGTGTGTGCAGGCTGTTTATAAATGTTCCCTACTCTGAAATTCAAAACATAAGTTTTGCTTCAAAAAAATCAATTCCTCTCAATATACTTACTGTTTAGTCTTAGCATTAAAACAACAACTGTTTGTTGTGGTATATATTAAAGACTAAAATTTTAGTTAGGTTAAAATAATTTGTAAATATTTCTGGAAATCAAGAAACCTGAGCCAAACTTTAAATTTGTCAAATTTTAAATTTCTAAATCCTCAAATTCAGGATTATAAACTGAATCCTTATATAATAATATGATTTTTAAAACAAAAATCTTAATTTTTCGATAGAGAATGACAGAGCTGTTTGGGATTGTCTGTATTTCATTGTTTTGATGATCTTGAGAGATCTAACGACTTGTCGAAGTCGGGATCTTGGCTGGCAATGGAGGGATGAGCGGTGGTTGTAGGAAAAATTGTGGATAGGGCTGCAGATGGCCATGGAGGCGGTAGCAAGTAATTGAGTACTGGAAACCTAATTTTGTCGTGGATTTGTAATTGGTCTTATTCGTCGTCGATAGATGATCGAGTGCTACGCGGCTCTGGTAGATGGTAAAGGGGATGACGATGAGTGGATGGCCGGAGTTTCACGTGTTCTGGTGGTTGGAGTTTCGTGGTCGAGGCAATGACAGGTTTAGAAGGAGTTCCTGCTTTCTGTTCCCAGGTTCCAATTTTTGAGCCCGAGTTCGATTTTGAGGGGGGCGACGAAGTTCTGATGGTCGGAGAGTGGTTTTGGGGCGATCGTCGACTTGCTCGATGTAGTGGCGATGAGTGGAGGCGAGCGTCGGAGCGGTGCACGTGCACGAGCACTGTTCCTCTGATGATCTAGAACTTTGTGAGTTTGGGTGTGTGTAGGGTCTTCTCGTATTTGTCTCGAGTATTTACTCGAGGGAGCTTCGTTTTGGCTCGAAGCAAATCTTGCCTGGAAGTTGCTCGGGTTTGTTTTTTTGTATGGGTTGCCAGGTTTGGACTTTAGAGATTTTAAGCATTTTTGAAAACCATTTGCAAATCAATTTTATATAATTGAAAGATTTGAAAACAATTTGCAAATCAATTTTATATAATTGAAAGATTTGAAAGCAATTTGCAAATCAATTTTATATAATTGAAATATTTGAAAACAATTTGCAAATCAATTTTGTATTTGAAAGATTTGAAAACTGTTTTGATTTGCTTTAGATTAAAATGAGTTTAAACTGTGAAAGTATACTTTAATATGTGAACTTAAAGAAAATTTGACTCTAACTCTTTAAAGTTCTTTTATAACAAAATATTACTTTAACATGTAATTATAAGGTACAAAAAAAATTGGATTTAAATTTTATCTAAGATAAATTGGTTCTATTTTAAATCTAGGAATTAAAATGAAATTTAAATGTAAATTTGAAAATAGCAATTTTCAACATATTTGTGAGTGAAAAGTTAATCATTAATAAGGATGAGATTTGTCTTAAGATAATGAAGATATAATGATGATTTATAATCCATTAATTATTAAGTTAATAATAATGTATAATTTATTTATTTAATTAATTAATCATTTGGATTAGTTAAATAAGTAATTAAAGGTTTAAATTAAATTACTTAAGGTTTAAAGATTAATTGAGTTAGGAGTGATTAATTTGTAAATTAAGGACTATTAATTAAATATTAATTAATGATTAAAGTTGATTAATCAAGTAATTAAGCAGTAAATTAATTTAAGGATAATGTGATAAATTAATTAAGGTAATTAATTTGAGAATAATTAATTTATTAAAGGTAAATTAATTAATGAAGTGATTAAGAAATAATTATTAATTAAGGGGTAATTAATTAGTTATTGTAATTACTTAACAATTATTAATTAAGGGTTAATTATTAATTAAGGATTAATTATTAATTAAGGATTAATTAATGATTAATTAAAGGATAATTTATTAAATGGTTTGTAATTAATTCTTAATTTACCATGACTAGTAAATTTATTCATAGAAATTTATCTGATTTAAATCAATCAGATAATTAAATTGATCCTACTTATAGATGTTTCGATTTTATTAAATGGTTGAATTGTTTGATATCCCTAATATGTGATACTTTGTGATATATCCTGATTTGTGTTGTGATCTGTAATTTATTTATGTGTGATATATATATCTGTGATCTTTGAATGAAGGATAAGCGTTACAATTTATAACGCTTATCAAATATATTATTTTGTTTTGATCTGTGATGGTTGAATTTTGTTGTACTATCGTGTGTGTTAAACCCAGGACTACACCATACACACACAAATATGGATTTCACGTGGAAATCGGTTAAGTCAAGACATTTGACAATTTTAAAGATTGAATTCTTCAATCCAAAATAGTTTTGGAATTGGAATTGAAAGCTTTGAAAATGAGTTTCAAAAATAAAAGTTATTTTAAATAACTTAATAAAACTTGAAATTTAAATTTGAATATAAACATTTGAAATTGAATACAAGGACTTGGGAATTCTAGTCTAAGAAGATTGTACAAGTTATAAAAGGTGTTTATATGAGTTTTTAACCATTTAAAAGTGTGGTTTTGTAAATCTAAATTTAAATCCAAGTTTTATACTTGAATGGCTTTAACCTATGTAATTATAATTAGTTTTTCCCAAAATGAAAACTAATTGTTTCAAATAATAATAGCTTTCATAAAAGGAAGGATTTCCAAATTTGTATTGAAAGATTTCAAGTTTGAAATGAAATTGTAAATAGTTGAGCAAACTATGAATTAACCATTGTGACGATGATTAAATCTTGTTTGAAATCGAAGAAGATTTTAAATGGTGTATCTTTTATATATAAAAAAGATTTGAAATGAAAATGGTTTTCCAAGTTATGAATGAATATTTGGAAACAAGTTTTGAAAGCTATAAGTTAAATCTTGATTTAAAGAATTAATGAGTTAATCTAATTGAAATGAAAATTGATTTCGCAATCTGCGAATGAATCTTTGTGAAGGATTTGTAAACATTGTGAAATGAACCTTTTTGTTTTAAAGGATTAAAATGGTAATTTGTTTAAACCATTTGAAGGTAGGTTTCAGATAATAAGTTGTGACTTAACTGAAATCCTATATCCATATGTTTTAAAATATTACGCTCACTATTCGGATTAGCCGGGAGAGAACCTTTGTGTCATATAACCCATTACGAATAAGTGATATGTCGTATATGGATAGCATTTGAAGACCGGTGGTGAAGACCGGGTATTTGTGAGAACTATAGGATAACTTATCGATTGTCTCTGCACCGAGTTGCTCCGGCATAGAGGTTTCCTAAGTGATGGGAAGTCTAGTCGGGATTGTGAATACCCGAATTGCAAGGGCTTCTTCAAAAGTGCCTTCGGTTCTGTTCGAACCCGGAACAGACTTGTATGGTTACATGTCTGACATTACACTTTGGGATATAAAGCAGATTTCTTTCAAATACATATCTGTTAGTGGCGGAGAATTTATTCTCTTAGCTTAACACCCTTCTCTGAGACGTACAAGCTTAGAGGTTATGTAGCTGAAGGTTATCAGTGATATACTCCCAATTTGGTAATGTGACATGCTGAGTGTTGTTGTGTGCTGATCATTTTTTGATCATGTGTGATCAAAGCATGGCTTTGTGATAAAGTGTTTTATTATGACAAAACCTCTTTGGACCTCACAGCCTGGAAATGGTCAAGACAAGAAAGATGCGGCAAGGTTATGAGGGTCGCGCCCTTTAGGGTATGTCATTTCCTTCTGGAAAAGTGTGGTATCAGGTATGGAGCCCTGATATTTAACCTATGTGGTTGCTCCATTCTGATTACCGTGTGATTGTTTCTTTGTTGAGGCGCCTTGGATAATGGTCCCAAAGGACCGGGGGATGGCATATTCGTGTAGTAGTTACCTAGTTACAGAGGTAACCCGGCCTTGTGTTTGCAGAGAGCTAGTTAGTTCTCTGTACGTCCCTCTAGAGGCGTACCCATATAGCAGTAGGAAGTTCCTTAGCCTGACCATTAGTTGGAAATCCAATCAAACAATACGAGCCCTGTACGGTTTTAGTTGTAAAACCTACCATTTAAAATGGTAGCTATAGTAGGTGTGACGCCCCACTTTGAGACCCACGTTAGTAAAGGGAATTAACAAGTATTTCTGTCTACTAACGCAGAGAATAGGGTTGGTTAAGGGCGACCGATATAGTAATGCATTAGCTAAAGACTGAATATGTCAATATTTTTTTTCTTTACCTCATGGAATCGACATATCCAATATTTAGCTAATACGATACTACTCGGCTATAGGATCTATTCAGAAGCAAAATGAAATAAATAAAGCATACACATCACATAACAGCAGCTACAGATATATATATATATAGCTACAAACCCAAACATCAAGTGTCATACACCACTACATAATAGTATGCCCATATCGAATACATACATCACATCCCATAAAAGAATATATACAAAGTATCGATAACATGTATAACACTAAAAAGAGGAGTCCAGTCCATAGTCATGCGTCCTACACAAAAAGCAACATAGATCCAACACAAAAGATCGACTTCCACCTAACCTGCAACTCGGTCTGACCCGAGTGATAAACACACGGGTTAGGCAACTGAATCTTATCGTTAGAAAGGAAATACGATAAGGTAAAGAGAAGAGCTTCGTAACGGGATAACATAAGTAGGAATGAACATCTAGGGTTGATATCAAGTAACTTCACTATGTCTCTATGGTGGTTTTCATATACATATACTTGGGTTAATCTAAGGGAATTCATGTATATGATATAGGGGAAAACATTTAAACATTATCCAGTGATAAATAAATCTCTCAAGTCGTATAAAATTCCCAAGTATAAATCCATAAAATTCGAAATCACCAAAATCCTCAAAGAAATCATATCTGCCTTATTTACATCTATAGGGCTAGGTAAACACGTCAAAAAAAACGGTGAAATCGAAATCATCATAACTCATAAAAGAAATCTCATATTGGCCAATTATTACATGCAAAAGCATGTTGCACGTGCTATTTACCAGTATTGTTCACCATCATGGTACCATATCCATCTCTCGACCGGAATCATCATCTCGAATTAAACCGGTCTATGACGTCATCTATATTCTCGACGAACACCCGCCATCAAAAGTGTTTGGAGCACCTCACTCCAATCGGTGTCCGCTGAGCCCCCCGCCATCAAAAGTGATCGAGTCAAGTATTACTTAACCCGATCGGGACTCTAAGTACTGGTAGTTCTCCCAGAATTTGTCGATAACTCTCGGATAGTAACCCAGAAAGTTGTAACGTATGTCCCATACCATACGCTCTCACTTAGCGGTTTTCTAGCCGCTAGTTTGTGTCACACTAAGAAATCATCAACATCATCAAAAGAATCGCCTCATGTTATCGGCATATGGTATAAGATGCTAAACTCGTCTCATGTCATCGATGAGTAGAAACTCCATAAAATCATCAAACTCGTCAGATTCCATCAAAAACTTGCCTCGTATCATTGGCAAGTATATCTCCATCAATATAGTCCTAATCTCGTATATACTCCCGAATAGGAGATCTTGGACTATACGTATTAGCCAAAAGGACTAATATAATCTCAAACTCATACCACAATGTGGTTAACATCAAGGAGGAAATCAAACAATTCCCAAAAGTTGATTCGATCGTACAAGTCTGAAATTAACCGATAAAGTAAATTCACGATTCCCATACCTTGAAATTTTACTAAACTGTTTAATTTGCTTCCTCATACATCCGAAAAAGCATCAAAGTAATTAAAATAAATAAAATTAATTATAATATATTGTTAACTCCTTTATCTCAGCGACCTAAAACTCTGCGACCTAAGGGAAGCTCGCGGCCTAACAAACTCTGCGACCTAAGAGAAGTTTGCGACCTAAGGAACCTTGCGACCTAAGGATTTGAGGAGCCTTGCGACCTAAGGACTTAAGGGACCTCGCGACCTAAGGACAGAAAGCATTGCGACCTAATAGCAGAAAGCTTTGCGACCTAACAGCAGAAAGCCTTGCGACCTAATAGCAGAAAGCTTTGTGACCTAGCAGCAGAAAGCTTTGCGACCTAACAGCAGAAGAGCTTGCGACCTAAGAACAGGAAGAGCTTGCGACCTAAGGGACTCAACGACCTAAGGTAGCTAGCGACCTAAGGGACTTAACGACCTAAGGTAGTTAGCGACCTAAGGGACTTGACGACCTAAGCAGATTGCGCGACCTAACTATTAAAGCATGTTCAGCGCCCTACGACCTAAGAGGCTAACGAGCTAGGAATTCAACGACCTAGAGCTCCCACAGCTATTCCTTAACTCGCCAGCGACCTACCACTTGATCAAATGAAGCCAAGTACAGCTTCACCAACTAATTTCTTAAGCCGCAAGGAGACTGCGACCTAGCTTAGGTCGCTCGCGACCTACGACTTAACTAAGGTCGTACGCGACCTAAGACTTAGGCGAATTTTCTGCTCAGAAATCAGCTCCTATAAATAGGCCACCACTTCCAACATGAAAAGGACTTTTGGCAAATCATTTCTAAAGCGCCGTTACTCTGTCGAACTCTCCACTCATTCAGCAATCAAGGATCCTTCAAGCATTCGCGACACTACAACAAGCTTCGAGAGAAATTCCTTACATCCAACATGGATTCAACGAGTTTCAACGTCGAAGATTGAGCTAGTAGTCAAGATTGTTTCTTGTGATCGAATTGTACTATTTTCATAAGAGATTTGTATCGATTTGTAACCGAATTCAATAATAAAGAGATTCAAAGTGGACGTAGGCTAAATCTCAAGCCGAACCACTATAAATTGCTGTCTTTTACTGCATTTCTGCTATTTTCCTGCTTGATTTCTGTTCCCGTCACACGGGTGGTGCTTTCACGATTTTACTACACACACCGGGTGTTAGCGTTCACTTTTCAACGTTAACATTTTGGTGCTTTCACTGAGAACCCAACTCAGGCGACAATTCACTATTGCTTCACGAAAGTTTGTTGAAAAAATTTCCTACAAAACCAGAAGCCTATCAGACATAATGGCTCCTGGAAGGAAACGAAAGGTTGTCAGATCTGAACATATTCATGATGATACCGCCACTTCTATTTCACCAAGTCGAGCAGCTCCAAGCGTCGGGGTGATGCGGGAAGAGCTAGACGCTGCTGTATCCGGACTATACCAACAAATTGAAACTCAGAACAATCTGATGATGGAAAAATTGAACGCTCTGCTCGGCGCTAACCAAAGACTAGTGATTAATGAAGAAAACACCGCTGATGATCTTCGCAACTCCGAAGGGAGAAATATTCCTCAAGGGGGATCAGGTGCTGCTGAAGGGGCACCCCTCCAAGCTGAAGGATCTAGACCATCGCCAATTTTCCGCGAACATCTGCCCGGGCAAACTTCTGAGAAAATGGCTGAAGTCTACTTTGCAAAATCTTTGAACAATGAGGAATATATTTCTGGCATGATCAAGCAAATAATGAAAGAGAGCATGCAAAGAGGTGAAGATGAGAGCGAATGGGGATTCGCACCGAGTAAAACTCCGTTTACCGAGAAGATTCTAAAGGCTGAGTTTCCTAGAAAATTTGTTCCCCCCACCATTCCTGCTTATCGGGGAACAAGTGATCCAAATCAATTCTGGTATAAGTATGACTGGCACATGACCGGCGCAAGAGCAACAGATGAAATTAAGTGCCGATATTTCCCAGTATATTTGGAAGGGGTGGCGCTTCTCTGGTTTACAAAGCTTCCTGTCCGATCTGTAGATCAGTTTTCCGATCTTACCCGAAAGTTCAAAGAGCAATTCAGGTTATACGCTTCAAAGGAAAAAGACATAATGTCGTTGTCCAGTCTTGAACAGAACCCGGGGGAGCCTATTAAATCATTCCTGAACCGCTTCAATATAGCTCTGGCAGAAGTTGATAACGCAGAGCCACGAATGATCTTGACCTATTTGATGCGTGCTATCGACAAATCGAGCGAATTTGGGAAATGGATGAAGATGAAGGAGCCAAATTATCTCGAAAAATTCTACAAGAAAGCTGATGAATTCATACGCTTGGAAAATCTTCCGGCACCAATGAAAGTGGTGGCAGCGAAGGTGGAGAATAATATTGCTGCTTCAGTGAAGAAAGATTCCGGAGGTCAGAAAAGGGAAAATCACGAGGGGAAGAAACAAAAGGATACAAAGAAACCTTGCTTCTTCAAACCCTCAGATTTCACTCAATTGACCGACACTCTGGAAAATATCTTCTTCGCCACCAAGGATGCTGTGGATTATCCTAAACCGGCTGAGATAAAACCGGGAAAGGGCGCTATGAGAAATGGAAAATTCTGCCGCTTTCACAACCAACCCGGTCATGATACCAATGACTGTCGTCACTTGAAGAGCTTAATTGAAGAATTATTGAGAGAAAACAAGCTGCAACAGTATGTCAAGAAAAACAGAAGTGACCCAACTTCGTCTACTCAGAGGCAGCAATCCTCTAATCAGCCATCAGGTTTCGGTAAAGGCACTGCGGCACAAGAATCTGAGAGGCCCATTATCAATGTGATTACGGGAGGCCCACACCCAGCGGGCAGAAGATGGGGTGAAATGGAACGATATGCTCATGCTTTGAAGTACATCCCAGCAAAGGAAGATGTTTTTGCTATAGAAAATGCCGCACCCCTGAAACAGCAAAAGATTTCAGATGATGATATTATGTTCAAGGCTAGGGATTCTATTGGAATTGAAGCTCCCACCATAGATCCCTTGGTTATCTCTGCAGGAATTGGACCGGCTATCGTAAGACGAGTGCTCATTGATTGCGGTGATTCCTACAATATACTCTTCAAGAAAACATTTGACCAGATGAAGATCCCAATGACCGACGTTCAAGCTTCTTCACAAAAGATCGTTGGTTTCACTGGGGAACCACAGCAACCAATCGGAACTATCGAGTTGTTCGTGGAACTTGGAGAAGGGCAGAAAAGGGTAGTTCGCAAACAAACCTTTGTAGTTGTCGATGGATTTTCTGCCTACAATGCTTTCCTAGGCAGGCCAACTCTAGCTGCATTCAAGGCCATTTTGGCCCAGTGGTGCCTAACTATGAAGTTTCCTACAGAAAATGGTGTTGGTGTCATCAAAGGAGATCAAAATGCTGGACGCGAATGCTATCTTATAGAGCTTCGAGAAGCCAGGAAGAGAGAAATGGGTAAAAGTGCGGCAGCTCCCCTCCGCATCAAAAACCCAACCTTATAGAAAATACAGGGTGGTCCCTGCATTGGCGAGCATAGTGGTGCAAGGAGAGAAATGGACCCCAGAAAATCCAGTGCAGAGGAGAATAGAGTGGTGCCCGTGGAAGTTACGGTACCAATACCTGTCGACTCAAAAGACCCAAACAAAGTACTTAATGTGGGTTCGCAACTAAGTACAACAGTTCAAAACACACTGATATCATTTCTGAAAGCAAATCTGGACGTGTTCGCTTGGTGTCATGCTGATATGTGTGGGATCTCTCCAACAATTGCTGTTCACACTCTGAATGTCGATCCGAAATTCACACCAGTAAAACAGAAAAGAAGAACTCAAGGTCCAGAAAGGTCAGCAGCGTTAAAGGAAGAAGTAGATCGTCTCTTGGAGAATAATTTCATCAAAGAATCCACTTATCCAAATTGGGTTTCAAATCCAGTACTGGTTAAGAAGGCAAATGGAAAGTGGAGAGTATGCATTGATTTCTCAGATCTAAACAAAGCTTGCCCCAAAGACTGCTTCCCGTTGCCTAGAATCGATCAACTAGTGGATGGGACGGCTGGACATGAGTTGTTATCTTTTATGGATGCCTACTCCGGATACAATCAGATTATGATGAATGAACCAGATCAGGAAGACACAAGCTTTATTACAGATGTGGGACTCTACTGTTACAAAGTCATGCCATTCGGATTAAAGAATGCAGGGGCAACTTACCAAAGACTTGTCAACGCTATGTTCAAACCTCAAATTGGCAAAACTATGGAAGTCTATGTTGATGATATGTTGGTAAAGTCAAAGAAGGCAGTAGACCACATGGATCACTTGGCGGAGATGTTCACAATTCTTCGAAAGTACGGGATGAAGCTCAATCCATTGAAATGTTCATTTGGGGTAGAGTCTGGAAAATTCCTGGGTTTCATTGTAAGCGCTAGGGGCATCGAGGCCAATCCTGCTCAAATCACAGTTCTAAGAGAAGTTAAAGCCCCTAGAACAAAGAGAGAACTACAAAGTCTCAATGGAAAAGTTGCCGCTCTTAGTCGCTTTATTTCCAAGGCCACAGACAAATGCATTCCCTTCTTTGATGCTCTAAAGAAAGGAAAGAAAATTTTTGGATGGACTCCCGAATGTCAGAATGCTTTCGATCAACTGATTCATCATATGAGAACTCCTCCGGTCCTCTCCAAGCCTAGTGATGGCGAATACCTCTTCATCTATTTAGCAATTTCATCCCATGCTCTAAGTGCAGCACTCGTACGAGAAGATATGAGAATACAACGTCCAGTCTACTACATCAGCAAACGGTTCACTGGGGCAGAGATGAATTATTCAAAGATAGAGAAGCTTGCTTATTGTTTGCTAATCGCTTCCAGGAAGTTGAGGCCCTATTTTCAATCTCATCCTATTAAGGTCCTGACTGATCAACCTCTAAAGCAAGTCCTGTATCGTCCTGAAACTTCGGGTCGTCTCTTGAAGTGGAACATAGAACTCAGCCAATATGACATCACTTACCATCCCCGAAGAGCGATTAACGGACAAGCTTTAGCAGATTTCATTGCAGAGTCCACTGACAAAGGTGACAGTAAGGAAGAAACAACTGACTGCATTCCAATACATTGGAAGTTGTATGTTGATGGCTCGAGAAATGATTATTGTTCTGGGGCAGGGGTTGTACTCGAAACTTCCGAAGGACGATCACTATGTTATGCATTGAGACTGGAATTTCCTTCGACAAACAATAAAGCAGAATATGAAGCCCTTATTGCCGGATTAAAAATCGCCAAGGAGCTAAACGTCAAAGTGATACAGATTTGTAGCGACTCTCTGCTTATTGTTTGCCAGGTGAAGAAAGAATTTCAAGCCAAAGGAGGAAATTTGCCTGCATATTTGACAAAAACTTCCGAACTTCTCAATGATTTTGATCACTATTCAATAAGCCACATACCTCGAGAGGAAAATATGAAGGTAGACTCTCTAGCAAAGTACTCAAGTTCCGGGGAAGCTCAATTACTGGGGTTAGTTCCTGTAGAAGTTCTGTCGGCTCCAAGCATTGATGAAATGGATGTTGATTGGATTATGGCTACATCTCCAGAGCATGAATCATGGATGACTCCAATCAAAGAATATCTGCTCAATGGTTCATTGCCTGAAAACTCTAAAGAACGCCTAAAGCTGTTGAGAAAAGCATCAAGATATGTAATTCAGGATGGTCGGTTGTACAGGAAGGGATTCTCAATGCCATTACTTCGATGTGTAACCGAGGAAGAAGCTAAGACAATCTTAGCAGAGGTACACGGAGGAGAATGTGGAGATCATTCAGGTGGTCAAACACTTGCAAAGAAGATTCTCCGATATGGGTATTTTTGGCCGGATATTAATCGAGATGCTGCTGCTTATTCCAGGAAGTGCGACAAATGCCAAAGATTTGCAAAAATCCCAAGAGCCCCTTCCACCGAACTTACACAGATGGTCAGCCCATGGACATTTGCCATTTGGGGAATAGACCTAATTGGACCATTACCGATCGCTAAATCAGGAATTAAATATGCTATTGTTGCCGTTGATTATTTCACCAAGTGGGCTGAAGCTGAACCTTTGGCCACCATCACTTCTAAAAAGATGATAAATTTTGTAACGAAGAATATCATCTGTAGATATGGTGTGCCACAGAAGATAATCACAGACAACGGTACTCAGTTTGAAAGTGAAGAATTCCAGGATTTTTGCAAGCGATTCAGAATTTGAAAAAGCTTCTCAGCAGTAGCTCATCCGCAGGCAAATGGGCAAGTGGAAGCAGTCAATAAGATCATCAAGTCAACTATCAAAAAGCAACTTGAAAAAGCAAAAGGTGGTTGGGTTGATAAGCTTCCATTAGCACTATGGGCGTACAGAACTACTCACAAAACTGCGACTGGGCACACTCCATTTTCACTGGCATACGGATCAGAGGCGATGATTCCAGTGGAAGTGGAAGTTCCTTCACATAGAAGAGTTCATTTCAGCGAAGCTGAAAATGAAAAACTGCAACTTGAAGCACTTGATTTTCTTGATGAGAAAAGAGAAGAAGCTAGGTTCAGAGTTAGCTCATCAGCAAAAAATTGCCAGGCATTTCAACTCTAAAGTTCGCCAACGCAGCTTTGAGATCGGAGACTTGGTTTTGAAAAGGATCATGACAGCAACTGGTGTGTTTGGGCCAAACTGGGAAGGACCATATGTCATAGGCACTAAACTTCTTGATGGCACTTTCAAACTCATAACTGTTGAAGGAGATCCAATTCCAAGAGCCTGGAACAGCAACCACTTGCGTCCTTATTTTACTTGAAAAAAGCTCTGCTCAAAATTGTAAAATGATGATGAATGTATCAGTTGTATTGTGAAACATTGTAAATCAGTGTAAATGAATGAAAGCTATAAAGTGGATGTAGGCCCGATTCTTGGCCGAACCACTATAAATCTTGTGTTCTTTACTATTTCATAATGCCTGTTTTATTTCGATATGTAAATACTTTAAATGTATTGCTAAAATGTCGATTCAAAATTGTAGGACATTATAACAAGGCTTGCTCGTCACAAAGCTAAGCGACCTCTATAAGTCAGCTATTACACAAAAACCAAGCGACAAAAAATTCCAAATTCAAATCCTATACAAGGAGAACTTCACATAAAAAGTTGGCGACTCCACTGTGACAAACCTTTGTTCATTAGTTGAGATTGTCGTTATGAATAGACATCCAACTAGATTACTCGTGTTTGTCTCGTAAAGTCGTTCAACAGTGAAGTCCACTCCTTCGGATGAAGCAATTTACTTGTAAAAGGAAAGAAGATGTGCTTGGAAACGATAATAAAAGATCGCTAATGGGCAGATGATGAGAGAAAGTTGCCAAGCAAACAAAGAAGCAGACAAAGGGAGGTATGCCTCTCAACAGGAAGGCCGGAAGATCCACTAAAGGGACACCTTCCCAAGTGGAAGGAACAGGACCCTCGCTAACTGGTCGTGATGCATCCGATCAGATAGCTTACGTCCGTCCCGTGGATCCACTCGCCCCTGAGACGCAACCTACTTGGCACACCAACCAACCAAAGCCCTCTAACGAGGCACGCCAATAAATGGGAGTGCTTTCCTCAATCAAAAAGATCGGTGGGACTACCAAAGGGGCACCTTGTTAGTTAATTGCGATCGTTTGTGCAAACAAACATCCAATCAAGCAACTTGCGCTCGCCCCGTGGACCCCTCCGACCATGAGAAAGTAACTTCCAGGCAATCAAAAGCCCTTTTCGGAGGCACAAGCTCTCTTCGGAGGCACAAGCCATCTTCGGAGGCACGCTTCACCATGCTTGAAGCACAAAATCACAAGCCCTCTTCAGAGGCACAAGCCCTCTTCGGAGGCACAAGCCATCTTCGGAGGCACGCTTCACCATGCTTGAAGCACAAAATAAAAAGCCCTCTTCGGAGGCACATTTCACCAGGATAGAAGTGCAAAATGCTTCTCTTCGGAGACCCACTTCACCAGAGTTGAAATACCAAAATTGCTTCTCTTCGGAGACCAAAATTGCTTCTCTTCGGAGACCAAAATTGCTTCTCTTCGGAGACCAAAATTGCTTCTCTTCGGAGACCAAAATTGCTTCTCTTCGGAGACCAAAATCGCTCCTCTTCAAAGACCAAAAGACCTCTTCAGAGGCGCACTTCGCCTTGCTTGAAGTACCAAAAATAAGCCCTTTACTGGGGCACAAAATCAAAACCTTCTTCAGAAGCTCATTTCACTGCGTAGGAAAATTCGCTTTTAACAAATAAAAGTGATCATCCCCAAAAGTTGAAGTGTTCTTCAGAAGGAAAGAGAAAGTAAAAACTTCTCTGAAGACGAGATATACTCTATTAAAAGCAGAATGATTTTTCCCTTAAAAGTGGAATAGTTATTCTCTGGAATAAGAGTATCAGTCTTGAAAAAGCTAGGAATGTTGCAATGCACTTGCGGTATGGGGGCAATACTATACGATTCAGTTACATGAACAAAGTAATATACAAGCAACATACCGCAAGTTCATTACAATATCACGAAAAATAGATGTGGAATAAATGCATTCTCAAACGCAGACAAAAAGTTTGCACAAGTAAAAAGAATCGTTTGTTCTACACTAAAAATAAAAAAACAGATGCATTCTCACATACACAAGAGTTTGTACAAGTAAAATAATTGTTTTATTTAGTACTATGAAAATTCTTTACATGTGCAGATATCTCAAAAAAGCAAAAGCGGGGACCGGTACCCGCACAATCCCCGGTCGATACGTGCAAAAAGCAAAAGTAAGGAGTAGAAAATCCAGCTTGTTATTCTTTCTTCTCGCCACCTTTGGAGCCTTTCCCCGGCCTGATGATTAGTTTTTGAAGCCATTGTGAACGGGTCGGGGCAGAAGGAGAAAGGGGCACGGCTGGATCAACTTCTGCTTCCTCCCCAGTTGAAGCACTTCTCTTCTTCTTCCTTATGCCACGCTTCCCCTTCCTCTTTGAAGAAGATTCGCTCCCCGGAGTAGCAAGCAGTGTTGAAAGCTTCGTGTCATCATCAAGGGACTGCTCCGGGGTCTTCTCGACGTCTTCAAGGTCCTCCGCCTTCTACTCCTGCGAAGCAGCCGGGTCATCCAGGCCTTGAAGGGCTTCGATTTTCTCTGCCTGTGATCCCGGTTGGGAAGCAGAAGGAGGAGTAATTTGTGAAGACGGAGGAACGGCAACTGAAGGAGTGAAAGCTTGTGCATTGTTTGGTACCTCCACTGTAGAAGAAAAGAAGTTAAAATCAACATCCCCCGAAAATAGAGAAGGCATCGGTTCACCAAAGTTTAAATAACAAGTAAGAAGGTCATCGAATTCGGCTAAATCAAATGACTGGTTCATTGGGCCCGGGACGACGCCAAAATTACCTGGAGGAGTTGGCTTTGCAAGATCAATCTCAAATTTCTCGGCTTCAATATCGTCCGGCGCCTCATCCTCAGTAGGAGTGGTCGCAGTTTCTTGGGCAACTTTAGCTGGATGTGAAGAATGAGAACTGGAATCCATAATATTAACATCGGTTGAAGTTGAAGTATGAACAGGGGCAGTTAACGGAGCTTCCTTTTTTGGAAGCTCTTCTCCCGTTGATTCAGCTCGTACTTTAGCAAGCTGCTCCTTTCCCTTAGCAAGAGCGGCACGAGCTTCATCATCAAGATAGCGTGCTTGAAGATCCGCCTCATCATAGCCAGCACCCCCAAGCATGTCAACTGCTACCTCCCATACTTCAGCCAGAGTAATTTCATAATTAGAACCCAGAAAAGCAAGGCTCCCACGACCCAGGACGCTATGCAGATAAAAGTCGAATAGGGTGGAGCTGATATTAGCCTTTGTTTCCTCATGAGACTGCTCGGCTGCTTCTTTTTCGGCAATGGTCACAACTTGACCGGAAACAGCCTCGTCGCGCTCCTTCTCAACTTGAAGGAGCCTAGCTTTTAACATCTCAATCTCCGCGTTTTGAAGAGCAGTTGTGTCTTGCAGCTCGGCATTTTCTTTGCGGTATTTCTCAATAATGTGTTGCTCAGCTGCAAGTTTCATTTCAGCGTCCCTTAGTGCAGCATGTGCGTCCCGCACTTGCTTCTGAAAAACTTCTTCCTTTTGAGTGTGCGATGCAGAAGATAAGGCGAGATCCTCCTTAAGTCGCTTGACTTCAGATTCAAGCTTTGCGTTGTCGTCTGCGATGCTTGTCATCTCCGCATCATGCTGCTTACGCCATTTATCCCATTCAGCTTTATCGTTCTCCAGAGTCAACATATTTTCAAGATTCATGTGATTGACCCTTTGGAGTTCATCGACAAGTTTCTGCCATTGCGACATCCTCTCGATATTAAGCCTGACTACGTCAAGACTGCTAAGCATGTCTTGCTTATCAATCGGAACTAAATCCAAGTCAAAGCGCACTCCTTTTAGACACCAATTCGGGAATCGGCTCTGAAGTGTTGGAGGGCCGTCTTTAACTTGATATTGTGGCCTGCTAATGATTGTTTGAATATCAGATTTCTTTAAAGGAGGAGAGCCGACCAGAATATCGGAAGAAATGGGAGCGTCAGTCTTTTCAGAAATTACAAATGCATCACTCGGCTTAGACCGCTTGCTCGATTCGTCAGCAATCTGAGTTTTTCCCTTATCATCATAAGACTTTCGCTTATGAGAGTAGTCACTTCTATGAGAAGAATCATATCGCTCGGCATCTTTTCTTCTTTGCCGCTGGTCGTAATCCCGCTTCTCCTGAGCTTTCCTTCGAGCCCTTTCTTCATCTGTTGCTTTTGGGGTATCAAGATATTTCCTAAAGTCATAGGATCCGCGGCCTCCACGGTGCTTGAATGAGTCATAATATGAACCAGCACGTCCCATTGGAGAACCTGAAAGCAGAAAAGGAATAAAGTTTAGAAATTTCCAGGAAAAAAGAGGATAAGTGCTTATAAGTGCTGAAAAATCCTAAGTGTGTGTCGCGTGCAAACTACATGCGTCAAACTACAGACCACGCTTTAGTGTGGAAACAGAGACGACTGGCATAGTAGGCGTCTGGGTTTGTTTAAAGGTGGAAGTCGCTTCGACAACAGGAGAAGTCGCTTTTAGATTGTTATCCCCGAAAAGCTCTTGAGAAGTTATCATGATATCGCTCAAGCCATCAAAGGTATCGTCACCCTGGTATTCAGCAGACTTCTCCTTTTCAACTTCCGTATCAATTGATTTTCCAGAAACTCGAGGATTCTCTTCCTCCTCAATAATTGGGGCAAGTGCCGACTTGCTGACTAACCCTACAACATCGGTGGATGCGGAACATTTTATCAAAGCAGCTTCTACGACGGGTGCTTCTGATGCAATTTCTTCTACAAAAGCTGGGGCATTCGAGGCCTCCGTTCGGGAACCCGAAGCAGCTAACGTTTCCGCATCAGAACTGGAGATTTCATGAATCTGAGTCGATCTAGAAGGATGTAAAAGACCAAACTGGTGCAGAAATTCATCTTTCAGCAAGAATTTGGCACTCCTCTCTTCAACATCAACGGCACTCAAAGTATCTAAAATCGACTTGTGACTGGTATCTCGAAGTGGAGGAGGAAGTGCTGCAAAAAGAAAGAATGGAATTAAGCGTTTGACAGTTTGGATTCTGAAAAGTCTAGAAAACAAATCAGAGAGAGGCACTCTTACTTCTGACTCTCCAGATGGCATAAAATCCCGGAGGACAGCGGACGTAAAAGAATTAAGTCAAGAATCCATAGGCGCTTTCAGGCAAGTCCAGAATTAGCTTACGGTTCCTCGCACTCCTCACAAGTGTGATAGAGGGATGCTCTTTGTTCTTTGCAAATGTGCACATGAAGCGAATTTCTGCAAAAGTGGGAAAACGGTCCAACGTCCTCCTGAAAAGCACACACAGTCCCAGCAGGATGGAGTATCCATTAGGGTGTAGTTGAAAGGGAGAGATAGATAGCCGAAGGAGAAGTTCTCGAAGACAGTCGTTAAATGGGGGAATAGCTCCACTCGAACACATTTGACGGTTAACTGTGACAAAGCCATGGGGCGGCCTATCAGCAGTGTCATTTATTCCAGGGAACAAAGCGTCAGCTTCGGCAATGCCAAATTGGATGCATAATTGACGGAAAACTTTATGACTCAGAGTGGTGGGAGTCCTTTCCGGAGGATCGTTTAGTGGAGTAGCAATTGGAAAAGCTTCTCCAGCTGTTTCCAAGTCCTCCTGTTGAGATTCCATTCTACACAAGGAACTGGACGATCAAATATTAAGGTGCGCGTTTCCTAAAAAAGAGTGAAGTGTTGTGCAAAACTAATGCAATAACAAGCAAATGTAAATGAAACTAAATTAATTGATACTTGTCGATTATAAAGTTTCAAGGCTTGATATCTTAAGTCCAAGAATAGTGTTGTGTTGATGCAAATAAATCAGCTTTAGTTGATCATTTCAATTTTGCTTTAATACTTCACTTAGATTTGTTAGTTCACAGCATTTCATTCACGAAGTTCATTTAAGTTTGATATTCTTTGTCAACTAATCTGTCGTTTGATGTGGGCAATCAATGGCAGTATATTCGTCCCATTTTTCTGTGAATGTTGCTTTTAAACAGGTTATCAGCATTAAAGTTAAGGCAATCTGAAAAGAAGTACAAAGTCCAAAACAATTCAAATTCAAAAAATCAGTCAAATTCTGCTCAAAATTCTAAGTGTTAGGTCGCTTACGACCTAACACAGGTCGCAGCGTTCTTATGCCGTGTTGTTCAGGTTAAAAGTTCAGGACTGTGAAAAATTGTCTAAGTATTAGGTCGTTCAGCGACCTATTATGGGTCAAGATTTCTGTAGGTCGACGTTGCAACTGAATGGATTAAGATGAGGCAATTTTCTCTAAGTCCTAGGTCGTGCACAATTGTTTTTAGGTTGAGGACTCTCTAAGTCGCAAATGTTGTCAGATCGCAAAGGCTTAAGTCGCTAAGCGTTCCCACGCGACCTAACTCTTAGGTCGTTCAAATCTGGTAGGTTGTTGACTTCCTCTCCAAGCAACATCATATTGGATCCGATAACCCAATACCGCCAGTTCAAAAGAATTCATCTTCCCCTTCACTCTACCTCAACATACCACCAATTAACTAGCAAATCAATGGCAAACCCCGCAGATCCATAGTAAAAGCTTTCGTATGGTCGCGAATCACTACAACACGTCAATTGACAAACAAAAGTCATTGGAAACCACCGTTCAGAAAGCACAATGCACAAAATTAAGCTTAGGACAGGTAACAGCGATTCGTGATCGAGTAATGGTTATGGACGAATAAAAACTGATCCACTTACGAATTACGATTGGCGAGGAAGAATCATCAACTGAATTGGTCAAATTTGTCTTTGAAAGCTTGAAAAATCGTTAATGGCGATGGAGGCTCAAAACAGTAGGGTGAAGAAGAAGGTGCGACCTAACCAATTTATATGAAGCTGAGAATGGGAGGCGAACAGGCGTGCGAGTTCTAGGTCGTTCGCGACTTAGCAAGGTTGAGACGAAGCATACGACCTATGGCATAGTCATATGCCTCGAGGGGCAAATGTTAACTCCTTTATCTCAGCGACCTAAAACTCTGCGACCTAAGGGAAGCTCGCGGCCTAACAAACTCTGCGACCTAAGAGAAGTTTGCGACCTAAGGAACCTTGCGACCTAAGGATTTGAGGAGCCTTGCGACCTAAGGACTTAAGGGACCTCGCGACCTAAGAGAAGTTTGCGACCTAAGGAACCTTGCGACCTAAGGATTTGAGGAGCCTTGCGACCTAAGGACTTAAGGGACCTCGCGACCTAAGGACAGAAAGCATTGCGACCTAATAGCAGAAAGCTTTGCGACCTAACAGCAGAAAGCCTTGCGACCTAATAGCAGAAAGATTTGCGACCTAGCAGCAGAAAGCTTTGCGACCTAACAGCAGAAGAGCTTGCGACCTAAGAACAGGAAGAGCTTGCGACCTAAGGGACTCAACGACCTAAGGTAGCTAGCGACCTAAGGGACTTAACGAACTAAGGTAGTTAGCGACCTAAGGGACTTGACGACCTAAGCAGATTGCGCGACCTAACTATTAAAGCATGTTCAGCGCCCTACGACCTAAGAGGCTAACGAGCTAGGAATTCAACGACCTAGAGCTCCCACAGCTATTCCTTAACTCGCCAGCGACCTACCACTTGATCAAATGAAGCCAAGTACAGCTTCACCAACTAATTTCTTAAGCTGCAAGGAGACTGCGACCTAGCTTAGGTCGCTCGCGACCTACGACTTAACTAAGGTCGTACGCGACCTAAGACTTAGGCGAAATTTCTGCTCAGAAATCAGCTCCTATAAATAGGCCACCACTTTTGTAACGACCCGTATTTTACGGATCGAAACATCGTAAAACAGTTGACAATTGGTTGCATTGTTGATAAGTCGTTCAGAATTTTTCTAAGTCCTAAGTCGGTTTGGACGAGTTAAGAGAAGTCTGGGTCGAGTTGCCGACTTAAGGAATTAACCGAGTTAAGAAATAAGTCTGCACGAGTGAATGGCTAAGGGGTAGGTCGGCGACGACCTAAGGAAGAGAGGTTGTGGTATAGATCGTATGACAGTTTGGAACGACCTATAGGGTCTGACCGACTTATGGTAGTAAACTACCTAAGGGATAGGCGACCTTAGGAGTTAGAGCGTAGAGAAGTTAGGTCGGTTAGACAACTTAAGAGGTTGACCGACTTATAGGGTAGGCAGACTTAGTAGAGTGAGCGACCTATGGGACCGACCGACCTAAGAGTTAACAACTTAGGTAAAATAGCGACTTAAGAGATTTAGCAAGTTGACCGACCTAGGAGATAAGCTAGCTAACGACTTAGTAGTTAGGTCGTTAAACGACCTAAGGAGTTAAGTATTAGGTCGTGTGGACTTTAAGTCGAAGTGGTTGGCTGAGTCTTAGGTCGCGTGTTGGCTTAAGTGATAGATCGTTGAAGCGCCTGGGTGTTGAGTCGTAGAAACTTTAGGTCGGTGAAGAGTTAGGTCGCGCATAATAGTTAAGTCGTAGGTCGGCATGCTAAGCAGTTAGGTTGTGGCACTGTTAGGTCGTAGGAGTGTTAAGCAGTTAAGTCGTAAGACGTAGAGTCTGGGGTTTGTTAAGTCGAAGGCTTAGGTCGGTGGGGGTCTTAGGTCGTAGGTCGGAGACGACCTAATTCCGAGTGAAGACTTAGTGAATTTTCAGCTATAAATAGAAGGGGGTTGGCTTCATTTTTTTGGGATCCGGATTTCGAAGCAACGAAGTGCTGCCATTTTGTGAGCTCGACTTCTACACTTCTTCACTTCTTTTCTCCACTCCAATCTACTGCTTCCATCCATCCAAGTTGAAGATCAAATTGAGGATTCAAGAGCTTAGATTGAAGATCTTCATCTTTTCAAGTGAGATTTCATCGTTTGAAGTGGATTGGTGATAGATCAAGCTTGATCCTTCGCTGTCCAGATCTGAAGCGTGTTGATTTGGGTTTGTTTTGGTGATTTGGTGAGTGGTGATTATCTCTCACACGGATCCAAAGGAGTATATCGGATTGTTGGCTCGATTTGATGTTAAAATAGTGATTTCTATGCATTTTCTTCTCCCTAAGTGTAGATCCATGTAGATCCATTAATCATAATGATGTTGCATCCATTTTACCATAAGTTAACCTATGCAAGTTCATTCATCATGTTTGTAGAGACATTGTTCATGATTTCATGCTTATTGGACTTTCAACTCTTTAATTACGAAAATGCCATTATTGTTATAATTGTCTACTTAGATCATATTTGAATGCTTGATTGCTTGGATTAATGTTTGTTTTGATTGATTGTTATGAATTGGATGATTGATGGTTTGATTTAGACCGATGGTGATTCAAAAGCTAAGAGAAAGGCTCTTGAATTGAGAAAGCTGCTCGTGGCATATGAAGCGGGATGTTGAAGCTCCTATGCATAGATTGATGATGTGATGTTGAGATGAGGCTTTGCGAGGATGTTATGAAGCAAGGCAATCATGTGATGAAGACTTGGTTTAATCCAGACGGGATCATTCCAAGCATGTTGGTAACTCGGTGATATGATTCGAGTTGAAGATAATGAATGGATATGAGAATAGTCGTCGAGGAGGATGACTAGGAGGTTTGGGTCTCATCGTTGTTGAAGGTTCTAGCATGCTCAAAGCAAGAGTACGTTTGGGCAGATTCGATAGTCCCAACGGCCAACTGTTGATGGTCGAGTACTCTGGGCAGATTCGATAGTCCTAGGCACGGGCTGCGACGACGTGCGGAGTTATGTCTAGAACCGGGGTTTCCATTAGCCCTTGACGGACGGCTGAAAGAATGTGCCGGTCATTCAATTAACGGTGAAACCGAAGCAATGATAACAGTGATAGCCAAAGTCATGGATGTTTGGTTGTATCGTCATTCGGACTCAAGAGCGGTATTTTCTGGGTGCTTATCTGATTTAGGCCTTGGTACTTGGAAAACATCGCCCTTGACTTGAATGATTATTATTCTACTTAAATTGTATGCTCTGCTATGGTTGCTTCTGCTTAGTGTGTGTCTGGGGGCTATCACTGTAGAATGAGGTTGGAGTGGGAGGGTTGTATTCCTATTCCTTTTCCTTTATGCTCTGTTTGGTATGTTGTTAGTTAATTTACTGCTCACTAAGACTGTTGTCTGACTCAAGGCTTTATGTTTTAATTCTTATTGCCTTGGGCTGTTCGTCCATTTTTGGGACGGGCAGACTAGGTAGTAGGTGACAGGTGCTGATCTTGCTTTTCACGATGCTGATATCGAAGACGAGCCGGAGGGTTGCATATTATTTCTTACTATATGTACTGGATGTTCCGCTGCTTTGTATTCTCTGAGTGTTATGTAGTGAGGCCTGTTGTATTGACCATTCAGATGCTTGTATTCAACTATTATGAAGTTTTATATGATGGCATTCTATTCTGTGAAGCTTCTCTACATATATTTTCTATTGTATTTTGTCTATGCGCTGTGAGTAATACGATAGATTCTGCTGTTTAATCTTACCTTGACAATCGTCCATGGTCGCCTGGCACACTTAACAGCGCTCTCTCTCTCTAGATTCGGTGCAGGGGTCATGGGCGGTCGTCACATTTGGTATTAGAGCATTGGTTAATCGATTTTACCCAACGCTCGCTGTCGTAACTACGTATGAGAGACGTAATTGTAATTTGATGGATGATTACTATATATAATATAGTAAGCTTAGAAGTAAGTTAGTCCTTTGTGCAGTTGTTTCTCTAGATGTTCTGATCATTCCTTTTTATAGATATTGAGAATGAGTCGAAGAGGGAGACCAGCTGCTAGGGAAGGCCGAGCTGCTGAGGGAACTACCGATTATGCAGCCATGTTCGAAGCTATGATGACTTCGATCATGAGAAGGATACCAGTTCCGGGGACAGCAGTAGATGTTGGGGTTCAAGTTCAAACTCCAAAGCCGGTGGATTTTGCTAAGTTGTGTAAGGACTATACTGCTCTTGGAGGGAAGATTTTCTTGGGAACAGAATCAACTATTGAAGTCTAGAGATGGATAGATGCTTGTAGAAGGATTTTTGGAGATTTGGGAATTGATGATGCAACTAAGAGGAAGTTGGCATCAAGACAGCTTCAAGGGAGAGCTTCTGATTGGTGGAGTTCTATTACCATCAGTACTCCGGAGGAAGAGATCACTTGGGAGCAATTCCAAGTCAGATTTGAAGCTAAGTTCATTTCTACAGCTCAGAAGTCTGTTCTGTTCAAGAAGTTTGTGGAGCTCAAGCAGGGAGGTAGATCAGTTCTTGAGTATGTTTCTGAGTTTGAAGCTTTGTCCAAGTATGCCCGGTCATATATTGAGACTGCATATCAGAAGAATGAGAAGTTTGTGACAGGCTTGGACAGTTATCTTGGGAGACAGTTGGTGGATCATTTGGACGATTCATTTGAGAAGCTTGTGGAGAAAGCTCTCAGGCATGAGAGTCTGTTTCCTAAGGAAGGATCTGTTGTTGCTGTGACCAAGGGAGAGTCTAAACCACAGCAGGGTGGTAACCAGAAGAGGAAGCAGCAGCAGCAGAAGGGTAAGGATGGCCAGAAGAAGCCGAAAGGCGAAGTGACCTGCTACAATTGTCAGCAGAAGGGCCATTTCTCGAAGGATTGTAAGAATCCGAAGGCACCGATGAAGTGTCACAACTGTGACAAGCCAGGGCATTTCAGGAAGAATTGTCCAGAACCGAGGAGGGACAAGCAGATTGTACAAGCTTATGCTTTGGGAGCTGTTCCGTCGTCTTCGAAAGCTCCTACCGCTGAAGAGAAGGGAAAGAGTGTGGTGGTTCAAGGTACTCTTTTCCTATGTGGTGTTCCAGTTAGAGTTCTGTTTGATACTGGGGCGTCGCATTCGTTTGTTTGTAGTGAACTAGTAGGCCGGTTTGGTTTGGAACCGGATATTGTTGATAGGCCATTGGTTGTGACTAATCCAGTTGGGTGTTCGTCTTGTTTGTGTATGTTATGCCGTGGTCTGATTGTGTCGAGTCATGGTTGCTCTTTTGTTTGTGATTGCTTTGTTCTGAACTTTGCGGGGTTCGGAATTATTTTGGGTTTGGACTGGCTTAGGAAGTATGCGGCAAAGGTTGATTGTGAGAGGTTGGAAGTGACAGTCGAGAATGTGGAGGGGCGAAAGGTTGTGATACGATGTAAGCATGAAGAAGGCGTCTTCATGAGCTTCATGTATTCGCTTGTTGTTCCACGGGATGGACTGCCATCTGTGCCAATCGCGAATGGATTCGAGGATGTCTTTGACGAAGTCAAAGGGTTGCCGCCGCATAGAGAGATCGAGTTTCGTATAGATCTAGTTGAAGGAGCCAGACCTGTTGTGATGCCTCTTAGGCGGATGGCGCCTAGGGAACAGCATGAGTTGAAGGTGCAAGTTGATGACCTTTTACAGAAAGGATTCATTCGGCGTAGTGTGTCCGAGTGGGGTGCACCAGTTGTGTTCGCAACCAAGGCAGATGGATCGTTGAGATTGTGTGTGGATTATCGTGAGCTGAATAAGGTGACTAAGAAGAACAAGTATCCATTGCCGAGGATAGACGACTTGTTCGATCAGCTTCACGAAGCTAAGGTGTTTTCTCAGATGGATTTGGCAACGGGATTTCACCAGTTGAGAGTAGCTAAGGATAGTGTGCCGAAGACTGCTTTCAGGACACCATCCGGTTTCTTTGAGTGGCTGGTAATGCCGTTTGGATTGACTAACGCGCCAGCATATTTTGTGGATCTTATGAATAGAGTATTCAGAGATCAGTTGAACAAGTTCGTACTTGTGTTCGTGGATGATATTCTGGTTTATTCCAGAACGGAAGAAGAGCACAAGACGCACTTGCGTATTGTTTTGGAAATCTTGCGGAAACATCAGCTGAAGGCTAAGTTTTCGAAGTGTCACTTCTGGAAGAGTGAAGTGAGATTCTTGGGTCATGTTATTTCTGGAAATGGAATAGCGGTTGATCCCGCTAAGGTGGCAGCAATCCAGGATTGGGTTAGACCTAAGAGTGCATCTGATGTGAGAAGTTTTCTTGGATTAGCAGGATATTATCGACGGTTTATCAAGGACTTCTCCAAGGTAGCTGCACCGTTGACAGGATTGACAAAGAAGAACCTAGTGTTCAGATGGGATGATAAGTGTGAGCAAGCTTTCAGAATCCTGAAAGAAAGATTGACGAGTGCTCCTGTTTTGACTATTCCTAGTGGGAATAATGAGATGGTGGTTTACACTGACGCATGTGGTACTGGACTTGGAGCAGTGCTAATGCAGAGGGATAAAGTTGTTGCATATGCAAGTCGACAACTGAATCCGCATGAAAGGAATTACCCGACTCATGATTTGGAGTTAGCGGCTATTGTTTTTGCTCTGAAAATGTGGAGACACTATCTGTTGGGAGTTCGATTCGAGTTGTTTACGGATCATAAGTCATTGAAGTATCTTTTCTCCCAAAAGGATTTGAATCTTCGGCAGCAACGTTGGCTAGAGTTTTTGGCATCATATGATTTTGGTATAGCTTATACTCCGGGAAAAGGTAACGCAGTTGCAGATGCGTTGAGTCGAAGACATGCAAGATTGGGAGCCATGTTTTCAGAATGGAAGAATCTCGAGTATTTAGCTGGATTCGACTTCAGGCCCAGATGCGAATTGGAACCTGAGATGTTGGCAAACTTATCAATAAGACCAACTCTTGTGGAGAGAATTGGCAAGAGTCAAAAGCGAGATGATAAGCTTGTCAAGATTATCCGTGATTTGGAATCTGGATTGGAACCAGAAAAGGATAAAGGATTCGAGGTCGATAGAGAGGGTTGGCTTCGAAAGCAAGGACGACTAGTTGTTCCCGATATAGATGAATTGAAGAGTGAAGTTCTGAAGGAAAGTCATCACTCGAAGCTGACAATTCATCCAGGCGGAAATAAGATGTATCGGGATATGAAGAGAACCTACTACTGGGAAGGTATGAAGAAGGATGTTGGAAATTTTATTTCCAAATGTATGAATTGCCAGTTGGTAAAAGCTGAACAGAAGAAGCCAAGTGGATTGCTTCAGCCATTAGAAGTTCCTACATGGAAGTGGGAGCAGGTATCGATGGATTGCCTAGAACCAGAATGGGAAATGAAGGAATTTGGGTCATTGTAGATCGTCTGACTAAGAGTGCAAGATTTATTCCTGTTCGATCGACTAGGACTGCATCAAAGTTGGCTGAGTTGTATGTTAAGTGGATAGTTCGATTCCATGGTATTCCGAAGAGTATAGTGAGCGATCGAGATCCATTGTTCACTAGTGGATTTTGGAAGAGCTTCCAAGAAGTTTTGGGAACCGAGTTGTGTTTGAGTACAGCTTATCACCCTCAGACAGATGGTCAGACCGAGAGAGTCAACCGAGTTTTGGAAGATCTCCTCAGAGCTTGTGTTTTGGATTTCGGAGGATCATGGGAAGATCATCTTCATTTGGTGGAGTTTTCATACAACAACAGTTACCAGTCAAGCATTGGTATGGCACCGTATGAAGCGTTGTATGGAAGACCGTGTAATTCTTCGACATGTTGGATAGAGACAGGAGAAAAGCTGATGCTTGGGCCAGAGATGATTCGTCAGACTTCAGACTGTGTAGAGATCATTCGGCAACAAATGAAAGCAGCCCAAGACCGTCAGAAAAGTTATGCTGATAAGCGTCGTAAGGATTTGGAATTCGACGTTGGAGATATGGTTTTTGTGAAGATTTCTCCACTGAAGAATGTTATCCGATTCGGGAAGAAAGGGAAATTGACTCCGAGATTTGTTGGACCATTCTCGATTATCGAGCGAATTGGAAAGCTCGCTTATAGATTGGAATTACCAGAGAAGATGTCGAGTGTGCACAATGTTTTTCATGTATCGTATCTACGGAAGTACGTGCACGACTCGAATACAGTGGTTTCTGCTGGTAGTTGTGAAGATTTTGAGGTTGATCCAGTCGATAGAAGACCTCGTAAGCCGCTTCGTGTTGTGGAGACTGACACGAAACAGCTTAGGAGGAAGGTAGTTAAGTTGCTCAAGATACAATGGAGTGATGATGATAACGACTGTACGTGGGAGGTGGAAGAGAGGATGAAGGCAGCTCATCCTGAACTCTTCAAGGTATGGCCCTAAGGTGTCGTGTCATCTCACAATATTGTAACTTGTTCTAAGTCTTAGAATTCTGTACGCTAAGCTAGAATTGGATGCATGGTTTGTTGATTGTTATGGATGGTAGGCGTACAGGATAATCTTTGATTGCTTTGTTTGCTTGGAATTTCGGGGGTGAAATTCCTAAGGGGGAGAGAATGTAACGACCCGTATTTTACGGATCGAAACATCGTAAAACAGTTGACAATTGGTTGCATTGTTGATAAGTCGTTCAGAATTTTTCTAAGTCCTAAGTCGGTTTGGACGAGTTAAGAGAAGTCTGGGTCGAGTTGCCGACTTAAGGAATTAACCGAGTTAAGAAATAAGTCTGCACGAGTGAATGGCTAAGGGGTAGGTCGGCGACGACCTAAGGAAGAGAGGTTGTGGTATAGATCGTATGACAGTTTGGAACGACCTATAGGGTCTGACCGACTTATGGTAGTAAACGACCTAAGGGATAGACGACCTTAGGAGTTAGAGCGTAGAGAAGTTAGGTCGGTTAGACAACTTAAGAGGTTGACCGACTTATAGGGTAGGCAGACTTAGTAGAGTGAGCGACCTATGGGACCGACCGACCTAAGAGTTAACAACTTAGGTAAAATAGCGACTTAAGAGATTTAGCAAGTTGACCGACCTAGGAGATAAGCTAGCTAACGACTTAGTAGTTAGGTCGTTAAACGACCTAAGGATTTAAGTATTAGGTCGTGTGGACTTTAAGTCGAAGTGGTTGGCTGAGTCTTAGGTCGCGTGTTGGCTTAAGTGATAGATCGTTGAAGTGCCTGGGTGTTGAGTCGTAGAAACTTTAGGTCGGTGAAGAGTTAGGTCGTGCATAATAGTTAAGTCGTAGGTCGGCATGCTAAGCAGTTAGGTTGTGGCACTGTTAGGTCGTAGGAGTGTTAAGCAGTTAAGTCGTAAGACGTAGAGTCTGGGGTTTGTTAAGTCGAAGGCTTAGGTCGGTGGGGGTCTTAGGTCGTAGGTCGGAGACGACCTAATTCCGAGTGAAGACTTAGTGAATTTTCAGCTATAAATAGAAGGGGGTTGGCTTCATTTTTTTGGGATCCGGATTTCGAAGCAACGAAGTGCTGCCATTTTGTGAGCTCGACTTCTACACTTCTTCACTTCTTTTCTCCACTCCAATCTAGTGCTTCCATCCATCCAAGTTGAAGATCAAATTGAGGATTCAAGAGCTTAGATTGAAGATCTTCATCTTTTCAAGTGAGATTTCATCGTTTGAAGTGGATTGGTGATAGATCAAGCTTGATCCTTCGCTGTCCAGATCTGAAGCGTGTTGATTTGGGTTTGTTTTGGTGATTTGGTGAGTGGTGATTATCTCTCACACGGATCCAAAGGAGTATATCGGATTGTTGGCTCGATTTGATGTTAAAATAGTGATTTCCATGCATTTTCTTCTCCCTAAGTGTAGATCCATGTAGATCCATTAATCATAATGATGTTGCATCCATTTTACCATAAGTTAACCTATGCAAGTTCATTCATCATGTTTGTAGAGACATTGTTCATGATTTCATGCTTATTGGACTTTCAACTCTTTAATTACGAAAATGCCATTATTGTTATAATTGTCTACTTAGATCATATTTGAATGCTTGATTGCTTGGATTAATGTTTGTTTTGATTGATTGTTATGAATTGGATGATTGATGGTTTGATTTAGACTGATGGTGATTCAAAAGCTAAGAGAAAGGCTCTTGAATTGAGAAAGCTGCTCGTGGCATATGAAGCGGGATGTTGAAGCTCCTATGCATAGATTGATGATGTGATGTTGAGATGAGGCTTTGCGAGGATGTTATGAAGCAAGGCAATCATGTGATGAAGACTTAGTTTAATCCAGACGGGATCATTCCAAGCATGTTGGTAACTCGGTGATATGATTCGAGTTGAAGATAATGAATGGATATGAGAATAGTCGTCGAGGAGGATGACTAGGAGGTTTGGGTCTCATCGTTGTTGAAGGTTCTAGCATGCTCAAAGCAAGAGTACGTTTGGGCAGATTCGATAGTCCCAACGGCCAACTGTTGATGGTCGAGTACTCTGGGCAGATTCGATAGTCCTAGGCACGGGCTGCGACGACGTGCGGAGTTATGTCTAGAACCGGGGTTTCCATTAGCCCTTGACGGACGGCTGAAAGAATGTGCCGGTCATTCAATTAACGGTGAAACCGAAGCAATGATAACAGTGATAGCCAGAGTCATGGATGTTTGGTTGTATCGTCATTCGGACAAAAGAGCGGTATTTTCTGGGTGCTTATCTGATTTAGGCCTTGGTACTTGGAAAACATCGCCCTTGACTTGAATGATTATTATTCTACTTAAATTGTATGCTCTGCTATGGTTGCTTCTGCTTAGTGTGTGTCTGGGGGCTATCACTGTAGAATGAGGTTAGAGTGGGAGGGTTGTATTCCTATTCCTTTTCCTTTATGCTCTGTTTGGTATGTTGTTAGTTAATTTACTACTCACTAAGACTGTTGTCTGACTCAAGGCTTTATGTTTTAATTCTTATTGCCTTGGGCTGTTCGTCCATTTTTGGGACGGGCAGACTAGGTAGCAGGTGATGGGTGCTGATCTTGCTTTTCACGATGCTGATATCGAAGACGAGCCGGAGGGTTGCATATTATTTCTTACTATATGTACTGGATGTTCCGCTGCTTTGTATTCTCTGAGTGTTATGTAGTGAGGCCTGTTGTATTGACCATTCAGATGCTTGTATTCAACTATTATGAAGTTTTATATGATGGCATTCTATTCTGTGAAGCTTCTCTACATATATTTTCTATTGTATTTTGTCTATGCGCTGTGAGTAATACGATAGATTCTGCTGTTTAATCTTACCTTGACAATCGTCCATGGTCGCCTAGCACACTTTACAGCGCTCTCTCTCTCTAGATTCGGTGCAGGGGTCATGGGCGGTCGTCACAACTTTCAACATGAAAAGGACTTTTGGAAAATCATTTCTAAAGCGCCGTTACTCTGTCGAACTCTCCACTCATTCAGCAATCAAGGATCCTTCAAGCATTCGCGACACTACAACAAGCTTCGAGAGAAATTCCTTACATCCAACATGGATTCAACGAGTTTCATCGTCGAAGATTGAGCTAGTAGTCAAGATTGTTTCTTGTGATCGAATTGTACTGTTTTCATAAGAGATTTGTATCGATTTGTAACCAGATTCAATAATAAAGAAATTCAAAGTGGAAGTAGGCTAAATCTCAAGCCGAACCACTATAAATTGCTGTCTTTTACTGCATTTCTGCTATTTTCCTGCTTGATTTCTGTTCCCGTCACACGGGTGGTGCTTTCACGATTTTACTACACACACCGGGTGTTAGCGTTCACTTTTCAGCGTTAACATATATTTTACTAGAGAAAATGGGATTTTAAACCAATTTCTAGAAATTTATCTAAAGGATTTTGAAAGAAAACTCATCATTTAAAAGAATTTTAATGATTTTTGAAAGCCTAGAAAATAAAGAATAATTGTTCAAAAACCTTTAAAAATATATAAAAACATTTATTACACAAACCATGATTTTAGAAGATTTTATGCAATTTATTCAGATTTTTTAAAAACTCAGAAAAACATCAATTTGCAATTTAATCGGCATAAATCGATATTCAAATTTAAATCGAATTTGGATTAAATTTAAATTCAAATCTCATCCTAACTTGACTAGTCCATTGCTGGACATAATGATCAAACATTAGCATCAAATTTCATATATAAAAATTTGCAAAAGAATGCAAAAGAAATTGTCAAAATCGGACAAATATATAAATATTGCGGCTGTCAATGACAGTTCGACAGTAAAAACATCAATTTTCCACCATGTAAACAACAAAATCTAATAAAACTTAAAACATAAAAGTTGTAGCATATTTCCTATGGATTCCAGAACATCTGGAATTTCAAGATTCCGATAAATGAGGTGAAAGTTATGATCCAAATACTACATAGAAATTTTTTTATGTGCACTGGTTATCAATACAGACCAGCGACGAAAAAGTCAATTTTTCACTATGTAGACTTCAAAATCATTCAAAACTGGAAACATAAAAGTTGTGGCATATTTCACAAGAATTTCAGAACATTTAAAATTTCAAAATTTTGATTTGAAACGCAAAAGTTATGCTCGAAATACTATTCAGCCAATAGAGCACTATTACTATTTTCTGTGCAAATACCCTCTCGGTTTTGCAACTTTGACAGCAAATAAGGAGGTCCAAACGGACTCAAAAATCGATAAAATTTTGCAGAAATGAACTCTAACAAATATACTACAAACTAAAAAACCTTTGATGGCAATCCGATGCCGGATGAACAAGATAAGGGCAAACAAAGTTGCATAAATTTCAGCAAGACATAATATACATTAAGAGCAAAATTTTATACATAAACCAACCATTATAGCTTCAGATTTTTTTTTTCAGTTTGCATAAGCTTTAACATACTGTAATAAGGCAAAAGATACTAAATTTTCTTACAAGATGAAGCCTTTCAACGAGGATTTGAGCCTAGACAACCTGTAGAAGCTGAAATAGAAGTATGCAAGAAGAAAAACATCAAAACCCAACTTACAGTAACTGAACCAGAGATTTCTCATGAATTAGAGATTACTGAGGTAGGAGATTACCTTGGTTTATGCTTTTAACCAGAGAAACCCTTGATTTTGCGAATATAATTAGAAAATTAACAAGGGATTAGCATGGAAGCCATTATTTCTATTTTCAGAAGCTTTCTCTATTTTTGAGAGGATGAGAAGGAGTACGAAGTGTTTGTACGTACTTCCCCTTTCTCCAGATGCTTCTCAAGTGGGTTTGGGTTTAGATTAAACCATTGGCCCAAAACTAATTACTTAGCCAAAATAATGAAGTGTTTTTTTTTCATATCTTTCTCAATTTTCACCCTTTTTAAACGAAATAAATTGCGTTGCGATCGTTGCAACGTCTAGAATTTATTAAGATGATAAAATCATCATATTTCAACAATTTTAAATGTTATTTTATCAACAAACTCTTATTTTGAACAAATTTACACTATTTAAAGAAATAATGCAAATTTGACATATTTTAGTTACATAAAATACATTTTCCATCCAATAAAGTATAAATAATTATTTTAACATCCCTAAAACATAAATACACCATTACTAAAAATATTTATTGTAATTAGTTAATTAATAACCATTTTCCTTTGTATTATTAACAAAGAAAAAGCAATTTTAGCAATAAATTACAATATCATCAAATTTTACATGTTAATTGAATGTAGTTGCACAACTCCACTCAAAAATTCATGAAATAAAGTAATAACTTTATTTCCACACATGTTTATCATTTTTATTCACAATAAAAAATATTTCTTCTTTATTTTAGAATTTATTTCAACCATTTTAAATTGAAATAAATCTCAATTTCTCACGATAAAACACAATCAATTTCATTTAACCAAGATTTTATCCAACAATATTGTTTATATCAACTAAACAATATACTTCAAAATTTACTTCTAATTAAATCAATAAATCCAATATTAAATTATAATTATCATTATAATTTAATATTAGCGGTAATCTCCAACCCGGGTTATTACAACAGGCATAGTATAATGGTACCTATGCTGGCTAAGATTAATATTATACTTTCGAAATGTTTTCCACACTATACACTAATAATAGTATCAAATGATTTTACGTAGTAAGCATGTTTGGCTATCATAAGGAGAAATCTCCTCCATGTGTGCGATTACTTTGTGTGTGTGCCAGGAGGCCTTATGGTAGTTTCATTTTCTAAAATGCATTACGAATTTCATTTTACTTTGTTTTTCAAAAATAACTGTTTTTGTTACTCATACCAGTCCCATGACTGACCTGGAGTTTACTGTTCCTTTCCTAAACTCTGGATGCCAACAATTTTCCACATGGGCAGTCTAGAGTTGGGGTTTTTCCAGATAGTCGGGTTTAGTAGATTATCTAGAGCTAGTTCAATTTTCTTTGGAGTTCATGCTTCGTGTTTGCTTATCTCTATGAGCCGTGATGGTGGTTCGAGCTTGATGTTGGAGTTGTTGGAGTCATTCTCTTTTTTTCAGATCAGTTGGAGTTATCACTTCTATTGTTTCCGTTGTATCATTATTTGTCTCTGATATTGTTGTATCATATTGATATCATTGTTGTATATCATTCTGGACATTGTATTCATTGGAGTTGCATATGTTATCATTCTTTTCTTCTTCTTCTTTCGCCGTGTTGTTATACTTACTGTGTTATAAGCTCTGGCGAGCCAGATTCGATGTTTGAATCTACGGCATTCGGGTACAAATGGAGTATACGGGTGCCGATTTTCGAAGGCCGAGTCAGGACCGTTACATTTGGTATCAGAGCTAAGGTTGAACTTTAGCTCAGGAGTATAACGCAGTAAGTAACTCATTAGAGATAGGTTGAAGTAAACCCTATAATGAGTATCCCTAAGATATCTGTCCGTATGTCTTAGTAAATTCTCTTACTATCCACTGATAGTGAGTATGGGTGCAAGAAGAGGATGAGATAGGGGATAGAAGAATACGACTATAAATTGTCAATACCTTGTAACAACAAGGAAACAATCTTTTCTCTATCAATCTCTTTTGTTCGGCATCTCTTTTCAATTCTTCGATGGTTTCTGGTCGATCCAAGATGAAGATTTGATATATTTGCATGGGACATAAACTCCAGATAGGCCAAAATTGTTTGTTTGGATGTATTGGATGCCTTGTTTGCTTAGGTTGTTATGGTTGATAGGTATAATTTGGTTTCTAAACTAAAAAGTTTGGGAATTGTATCCATATATTTGTCTATTCTTTGGGATTCCGAGAAGTTTCTACGAATGGTTAGTTATTCTTTCGAACTAACAAATGCCTCTCCATATTTCGTAGATCTGGATAACCCGAGTATCTTGTGAAAAGTTAAATAGATTCGTTCTTGTATCTATTGTCGATATTCTGATTTGGTAAGCCAAATGCAGAATAGATATTCAATTTGATTTGATGAAACATTCTTCATCTATCTTTGTGTCTCCTTGGCAAATTTCGGGGATGAAATTTCTTAAGGGGCGAACCTGTAACGATCCCAGATTTTAACTAAACTTATATTGTTAATTAAATTAATTTTTGAAAAAATTGTGGAATTAATTGGTTAAATGATTGAGTATCTCCAAATTAAAATAAAATATATGTTAAATCATTTGATATTTAAATCTTGTATATATATATGTGAATATATATGTATATTTGAACATATGAGTAGATTTGAATTTATATATATATATATTGGATTTGAATTTAAACTTTAAGTAAATGGTTTAACAATAAATAATAAATAATAAATACATATGTAGACATAGTAGGCAATTAGTACCTAAGTTAAAATAAATATTTAAGTTAGAAATAGAAACAAATATATACAAGATAAATTATAAAATATAAAGTAAACACATTAGCTAAAATCTAACAACATATAAAGATAGAAATTCATTTAGATTACAAAGTATAAGCCAAAAAAGAAAAGAAAATTATATACATTCAAGTATGTGAAATCAAATTGGATAAGTACGGACAAACTAAAAATATCTATGCACAAAGAATATAACAAAAGAAAATATAAATAAGTATGCAAGCTTGCAAAGGAGGACAAAGCAATTAATGCAACATATCTATCAGCCACCAAGCAAGATTTTCAGCTTCCAAACTAAAGAAATATCTCTGCCTATATTTGTACAAACAAATATAATCACCTGTACAAAATTTTAGCTTCTGTAAACTCACTTTCTTATATAGAAAACTTCATTTCAGTTCGTCCATCAAGCTAAGTAAAACCTGAAGCATATATCATCTCAAACCTAAAAAAATTCAATTTAAAACAACAATACAAATCAAACAAAAAAATCAATAAATGATTTCAGCTAGCAGTTTCTCAAGCCTGATTCAACATAAAAAGGAACTCTATTCTTTCTTTTATGGCAAAGGTGAGTAACATCACTTTAAAACAGTTTAAAGTATAAATCTGTGATATATATATATATATATATATCTATGAATATGTGTGTTTATATATGTATATTTCTCCTGTGTATATTTGAATAATGGACAGAGTGTGTGCAAGTTGTTTACAAATGTTCCCTGCTCTGAAATTCAAAACATAAGTTTTGCTTCAAAAAAATCAATTCCTCTCAATATACTGTTTAGTCTTAGGATTAAAAAAAAAACTGTTTGTTATGGTATATATTAATGACTAAAATTTTATTTAAGTTAAAATAATTTGTAAATATTTTTGGAAATCAAGAAACCTAAGACAAACTTCAAATTTGTCAAATTTTAAATTTCTAAATCCTCGAATTCTAGATTATAAACTGAATCCTTATATAAAAATATGATTTTTAAAACAAAAATCTTAATTTTTCGATAGAGGATGACAGAGCAGTTTAGGATTGTCTGTATTTCATTGTTTTGATGATCTCAGGTGATCTAACGACTTATCGAAGTTGGGATCTAGGCTGGCAATGGAGGGATGAGCGGCAGTTGTAGAAAAAATTATGGATAGGGCTGCAGATGGTCGTGGAGGTGGCGACAAGCAATTGAGTTCTAGAAACCTAATTTTGTCGTGGTTTTGTAATTAGTCTTGTTCGTCGTCAATAGAAGATCGAGTGCTACGCGGCTCTGGTAGACGGTAAAGGGGATGACAATAAGTGGATGGCCGGAGTTTCACGTGTTCTGGTGGTCGAAGTTTCGTGGTCGAGGCGATGATAGGTTTAGCAGAAGTTCCTGCTTTCTATTCCCAGGTTCTAATTTTTGAGCTCGAGTTTGATTTTAAGGGGGGCCACGAAGTTCTGATGGTCGGAGACTGGTTTTTTGCCGATCATCGACTTGCTCGACATAGTGGCGATGAGTGGAGGCGAGCGTTGGAGCGGTGCACGTGCACGAGCACTGTTACTCTGATGATCTGGAACTTTGTGAGTGTAGGTGTGTGTAGGGTTTTCTCGTATTTGTCTCGAGTGTTTACTCGAGGGAGCTTCGTTTTGGCTCGAAGCAAATCTAGCCTGGAAGTTGCTCGGATTTGTTTTTTTTTATGGGTTGCCAGGTTTGGACTTTAGAGATTTTAACCAGATTTGAAAACAATTGGCAAATCAATTTTATATAATTGAACGATTTGAAAACAATTTGCAAATCAATTTTATATAATTGAAAGATTTGAAAACAATTTGCAAATCAATTTTATACAATTGACAGATTTGAAAGCAATTTGCAAATCAATTTTATATAATTGAAAGATTTGAAAACAATTTGCAAATCAATTTTATATTTGAAAGATTTGAAAACAATTTGCAAAACAATTTTATATTTGTAAGATTTGAAAACTGTTTTGATTTGCTTTAGATTAAAATCAGTTTAAACTATGAAAGTATACTTTAATATGTGAACTTAAAGAAAATTTGACTCTAACTCTTTAAAGTTCTTTTATAACAAAATATTACTTTAACATGTAATTATAAGGTTAAAAAAAAATTGGATTTAAATTTTATATGAGATAAATTGATTCTATTTTAAATCTAGGAATTAAAATGAAATTTAAATGTAAATTTGAAAATAACAGTTTTCAACATATTTGTGAGTGAAAAGTCAATCATTAATAAGGATGTGATTTGTCTTAAGATAATGAAGATATAATGATGATTTATAATCCATTAATTATTAAGTTAATAATAATGGATAATTTATTTATTTAATTAATTAATGATTTGGATTAATTAAATAAGTAATTAAAGCTTTAAATTAAATTACTTAAGGTTTAAAGATTAATTGAGTAAGGAGTGATTAATTTGTAAATTAAGGACTATTAATTAAATATTAATTAATGATTAAAGTTGATTAATCAAGTAATTAAGCAGTAAATTAATTTAAGGATAATGTGATAAATTAAACAAGGTAATTAATTTGAGAATAATTAATTTATTAAAGGTAAATTAATTAATGAAGTGATTAAGAAATAATTATTAATTAAGGGGTAATTAATTAGTTATTATAATTACTTAAGAATTATTAATTAAGGGTTAATTATTAATTAAGGATTAATTATTAATTAAGGGATAATTAATGATTAATTAAAGGATAATTTATTAAATAGTTTGTAATTAATTATTAATTTACCATGACTAGTAAATTTATTCATAGAAATTTATCTGATTTAAATCAACCAGATAATTAAACTGATCCTACTTATGGATGTTTGGATTTTATTGAATGGTTGAACTGTTTGATATCCCTAATATGTGATACTTTGTGATATATCCTGATTTGTGTTGTGATCTATAATTTATTTATTTGTGATATATATATATATATATATATATATCTGTGATCTGTGAATGAAGGATAAGCGTTACAATTTATACCGCTTATCAAATAAATTATTGTGTTTTGATCTGTGATGGTTGAATGTTGTTGCACTATCATGTGTGTTAATCCCTGGACTACATCATACACACACAAATATGGATTTAACGTGGAAATCGGTTAAGTCACAGATTTTTGACAATTTTAAAGATTGAATTCTTGAATCCAAAATAGTTTTGGAATTGGAATTGAAAGCTTTGAAAATGAGTTTCAAAAATAAAAGTTATTTTAAATAACTTAATAAAACTTGAAATTTAAATTTGAATTCAAACATTTGAAATTGAATTCAAGGATTTGGGAATTCTGGTCTAAGAAGATTGTATAAGTTATGAAAGGTGTTTATACGAGTTTTTAACTATTTAAAAGTGTGGTTTTGGAAATCTAAATTTAAATCCAAGTTTTATACTTGAATGGCTTTAACCTATGTAATTATAATCAGTTTTTCCCAAAACGAAAACTAATTGTTTCAAATAATAATAGCTTTCATAAAAGGAAGGATTTCCAAATTTGGATTGAAAGATTTCAAGTTTGAAATGAAATTATAAATAGCTGAGAAAACTATGAATTAACCTTTGTGACGATGATTAAATCTTGTTTGAAATTGAAGAAGATTTTAAATGGTGTATCTTTTATGTATATAAAAGATTTGAAATGAAAATGGTTTTACAAGTTATGAATGAATCTTTGGAAACAAGTTTTGAAAGCTATAAGTTAAATCTTGATTTAAAGATTTAATGAGTTAATCTAATTGAAATGAAAATTGATTTGGGAATCTGTGAATGAATCTTTGTGGAGGATTGGTAAACTTTATGAAATGAACATTTTTGTTTTAAAGGATTAAAATGGTAATTTGTTTAAACCATTTGAAGGAAGGTTTCGAATAACAAGTTGTGACTTAACTAAAATCCCATATCCATATGTTTTAAAATATTACGCTCACTATTCGGATTAGCCGGGAGAGGACCTTTGTGTCATATAACCCATTCCGAATAAGTGATACGTCGTATATGGATAGCATTTGAAGACCGGTAGTGAAGACCGGGTATTTGTGAGAACGATAGGATAACCTATCGATTGTCTCTGCACCGAGTTGCTCTGGTATAAGGATTCCCTAAGTGATGTGAAGTCCAGTCGAGATTGTGAATACCCGGATTGCAAGGGCTTCTTCGAAAGTGCCTTCGGTTCTATTCGAACCTGGAACAGACTTGTTGTGAAGACCCAAATTATTGAGATGAAAATGATTCTTATAAAAATTAGTTAATGAAAAATATTTAAAGGATAAAATAGTTTGAAAAATAAATATCAAGAATGAGTGAAATAAATAAGGAAGAGGATAGTTGTTTTCAGTAAATAATAATGAGAAGAAAATAACAAAGTATGAATGAGTTTTATATTCACCTATCTCATATATATATATTATATATAAGTAGCCAGAGAAGTATAAAGTGACAAAATGAACTTTTATGATAATAAAAATACATGAAACCAGTTAGTATATATATGTATAAACACATTTTTAAAATCAAGAGAAAACAAATGGTTTGAAATATTAACAAGGGAATTAACTGATAAAATATACATATATATTACAGATTTATCATAAGAAAATATATAATGTAGATAAGTTACATGAAAATGGTGTGTATGGAGAAACATGCAAATAGCATGTACACAGAAAAGGAAAAAGGCTACTATACTACCTGAAATGGAAAAAAATGGCATATTTAGCCATAAACATATATACAAAATTCTCTCATTTGTGTGGGGATAAAATGGGTTTTTCATTCCACAAAAACCCTAGCTAAATGTTTTATAAAGCAACTGATAAGCGGTAATTTATTTTTAAAACAGAAAGCCATTTTAGAAAATAAAAAGAAGAACAAACTCACACTGTTTTCAAGTTAGAGCATTCTTGAGGAAAGAAGAAGGAAGGTGAGTGATTAATCATCTTTTGCAATTTAAGGCATTAAGACCCAAGTTAAGGGCAGCCATATTATTTTTCTTATATGACCATATCATGATTTTATTTAATATTATTCTCTGAATAAATGATGATTGATTATGGTTGGTGTTTTGGCTGAGTCTTTGGTTGATGTTCTGATCTATTTTGATGGTTTTTGATCAATGCTTTGGAAAGACAAACAATCTGATCATAGAAATGGATTCTATAACTTATAAACCAGATTTTATATGGAGATGAGTTAAATATTTTACTGAGCAATAGGACATTAATGAAGAAGGAAGTAGACAGTGTGAATAAGGGGATTCATGCTTATGTCTAGTTCATTTTAAAGATGATATGAACAAAGCAATATTATATACATATGCGCTGATTTACTCAAATCATAAGTTAATATGTTTTTATAGATCTTTCACAAAAAGAAACCATATCCTATGCTTACAGTAAAACAACTGTGTTGCTTTATATGATTTTACCAGACTTATGTAATAAATGGGAATATCTCTGGAAATAAATATATGCAAGTTTTAAAAAGAAAATATGATTGAACTAAAATGACCTTAAAATGGTATGTAGTGTTTTGCATGGATGCTTTGGATGATTGCCTGAAATCCCTGAGTGAGTTTAATACTCTATGATTTATGAAAGGAAGAAAATAATATAAAGCATTTCAAGAATTTTAATAAAAATTTTCCTAGAAGATAATGAGAATGGTCTCTAGATTATAAAGCTAATCTAGGAGTAGTGCCTTGATCTATTCATCATTAGGTGGATGATGGGTATGTGCATGACTTGTTTAAGTCCTGTAGGCCTATGTGTAAAGGTTTAACAGAACTGAGCACTTTTGCAATGCACACATGGTGTTCAATGGCAAAAGTTAAGACCAGTTAAAATGTTAAATGGGGATTGAGGAAATTAAGCTATGGAATCTAAGGGAGTTGATCCATAGGAATAAAGGTATACATGTCTGAATGGTGTTGATGAAATGTATGCTTGGGTGTATGAATGTTAAAAAGAACTTATATATATATATATATATATATATATATTCTCAGATTTTAGTATGAATTTGAATAAGCATCAAATATATAAATCTCTGTACATTACTTGGTAACTACAAGTTGTTTGTAAATTATGATTTCACTCACACTAGAATTTATTTTCTGACCCTATTTATTGCTTTTGCAATCTTTGGGGTGGCTCATTTACATTGGGGCAGTTCAAAGTGATGCTGCAAGGAAAGGTGCTTGAGTAGCTTGCTAATTTGAATATTTGAAGAACATGCTGATTTTTAAAATGTTTTATAGATGTAGCAGTTTAATTGTAATAAGTAATTTAGGCAAACTCTGTATGTCTGTGTATTTCCAGGATTGATGCTTGTTTTGGTTTATTTAAAAAGAACATGTAAAAGAAAAGGAAAAATAAGTATTATATGTATTTGTGGGATGTTGATTTATGTAGCAAATTCAGGAAGTAACCCAGTGGATTATGATGAAGGAGAGCATACCATATAATTTGATATGTGGACATATTCTCCTTGGCATGTTTGTTATACTTCAGATATAAAAGTTAAAGGTGCATTTCCCTGAATAAACATGAGCCAAAGTGTTAAGTAAATGGTAAAACCTGGTCTTGGCTAACTAGTAAGGCCTAAGCCTGTCTTGTAACTGATACAAGTATATGCAATGGCTAGAGGTCATAGTCTTCTCAGAGAAAAAAAAGGGGGAGACCATAGTGTAAGCTAATTTGAAATGCCACCAAATCCTATAATATATCTAGAACAAGAGTAGGGTTATGGCATCATAAAACCTGGAAATCATAAGTGTACAAGGATTGAGGAAGTAGAATTTGTAAAATCTGGAACTGACTTCAATAGGGAACTGAAGTAGCAAACCAGAGTTAGGAATAGATAATGCAGGCTCAAACAAGGGTGTAGTGTAATTTTGTTAAGTGTTTTTAAAAAATCCAGAACATCACACATATTACTATCAGTATGACTTTTAAATTGGTTCACCAATCTATTTTTCACCTGATCATTACATGCTTTTTGAGCCTGGATATGAGCATTTTGCTTGTCATGAATTGTTTTGTGCATGTTTATATATGAATTCCTGAATCCCAAAGACCAATTATATGGGCTATAAATCCACAAACTAATTAATCTGATTTATAGAATAATCTGGGAAATGAAGAAGAAAATAGTAGGCAATAACACTTGATTCATGTATTAGACATTCTTGAGTCAATAAAAAGATTAAAAGGTAAGATATAGCTATGTGACACAAAACCTTTCAATTATGGAAAATATTATGTGATTAAAATTCTTTGCTACTTTAAACACTCTGATAGGCAGAGAAACATTTATGTATTTTCATATATATAAATGATATGACTTGATTTAAATACTGATATTTTATATTAGTAATTTCTGGATCTTGGGGAATTAATTAAAAGAAATGAAAGAGGCAAAAAAAGAAGTGATCCCTTGAAGAAAAAAAACTCAACTAAAATCATTAAAATATAGGTGAAGAAAAGGTGGGTCACTTCAGTTGGTATCAGAGCTATGTTACCAAAAACATAGCAAAAAAACAATATATATATAATCTAATTTTCTTATGTAGATAAAATCCTAAGGAACAAACTACACAAAAATATTTTCAATAGAAATAAATTACTACCACAATTAAATCAAAAAAAAACAAGACTAACTAGCTATGTAAATTGTATAGTGAATCATGGTAGGAAGACCACCAAACCCTGGAGCAGGACCCTCTAGTGCAACACCATTGGTCAATTTGCAAGAATTGGTGAGGGCATTTAGAGAAGGAGCAGTGCAAAGGGAAGAAAATCCTCATGAGGAGTTATCTAAGCTACCGAAAACATACTCAAATTTAGGAGGCAAGGATTTTGAAGGCACTGAAGGAGTCATGGGTGTGCAAACATGGCAAAGAACTTTGGAAAGGATATTTGTAGACATGCAAATTAATGACCAAAGGAAGAGGCAAATAGCTTTCAGAAGGCTCAAAGGAGCAGCACTGGATTGGTGGGAGGTAATCATCACAGGAAGACCAGAAAATGAAATAACATGGGATCAGTTTAAGGATATGCTTGAGCCTAGATTTGTCCCAGCAACAGCTAAGGCAACATTGCTTGAGGAGTTCATAAGATTGAGGCAAGGATCAATGAGTGTGACCGAATACACTCAAAAGTTTGAGAGCTTGTCTAGGTATGGAACCATGCTCATAGGGAATGAGGAATCAAATAATTCATGATTTATTCAAGGACTTAATACTAGTTTAAGTAGTGCAATGCTACCATACAAAGACAAAACATTTGATCAAGTCATAGATCTCACTCTTTCTTTTGAACAACATGGTAATGCAAGGGAGAAATTCATGAACATGAGAGCTAATAACCACAAAAAAGGGAAAAATAGAGCACATCCTTATGACAAGAAGAATTCAGACAAGAAGGTTGAAGGAGCAACCAGTGGGGAAATTAAGAAGAAAATTATTTGCTACAACTGTGGCAAGGAGGGACACATGAGTAATAGGTGTCAAGCAGCTAAGAAGACCCCATTCAGTTGCTATAATTGTGGAAAAGAAGGTCATATCAAAAAGAATTGCCCAGAGTTCAAGAAAGGAGCAAAGGTAGGAGCATTGGAAGGCAAAGCAAAAGCAAATGCAGAGGGAAATTCTGGATAATTGGAAGGTATACTTCTAATTAAAGATTACCCAATCTCAGTTATATATGACACTAGGGCTACACATTCTTTAATATCACAAGACATAGTGAATAACTTGGCTCTCACATGCAATTTGGTTGATAAACCTTTGTCTATTCAGAGTCCCCTAGGTAGTTCTTGCATGCTAGGAATTAAATGTTTGGGGGTAGAATTGAACATAAGTGGAAATATGTTTAAATCTGATTTGTTTTTGTTAAAATATCCTGGAATAGGAATTATTCTAGGAGTAGATTGGTTGAGTAAATCCAAAGCAATTTTGAACTTGGAAAATTTTACTATTTCTTTGAAAACAGAAAATGGTAAAAATATTATAGTCATGAGTGAAATAGCCAAACAAATTGCCTTAATCAAATATGGAGCATGACTGAAAAAGAATTAACTCTGGAAGACATAAAAGTAATAAATGAATACCCAGATGTCTTTGGAGAGGTTATACGAGTTCCAGAAAATAGGCCAGTTGAATTTTAGATAAGATTAATCCTAGGACTGAGTCCTGTCATTAAGAAGCCTACCAGAATGGGTCCTAAAGAATTAGTGGAATTAAAACAACAATTGGAAGAATTGGAGCAGAAAGGCTTCATAAGGCCTAGTAGTTCAAACTGGGGTTCTCCCGTGGTATTTGTAAAGAAACATGATGGTACAATGAAGATGTGTATTGATTACAGGGAATTAACAAGGTACCATTAAGAATAAATATCCACTCCCCAGAATTGATGATTTATATGATCAATTAAATGGAGCAAGAACCTTTTCAAGGCTAGACTTAGCCTCTGGATTTCATCAAATGAAGGTTGAGGTGGAGAGTATTAAATACACTGCATTTAACATAGGGTATGGGCTATATGAATTTTTAGTAATGCCTTTTGGATTGACAATTGCACCATCCTATTTTGTAGATTTAATGAATAGGACATTCAGAGATTTTCTAGATAAATTTGTAGTTGTTTTTATTGATGATATATTGGTGTACTCAAAATCAGAAGAGGAGCATGCAAAGCATTTTCATCTGGTTTTGTCAAGATTAAGAGCACATAATTTAAAGGCAAAATTTACTAAGTGTACATTTTGGCAGAATGAAGTAAAATTTTTGGGACACATTATATCTCAACAAGGGATTTGTGTAGACCCAAGCAAAGTCATGGCAGTACAATCGTGGAGTAGACCCAAATCAGTGACTAAAGTGAGGTCATTTTTAGGAATGGCGGGCTACTATAGAAGGTTTATAAAAGACTTTACAAGGATAGCCAATCCACTAACCCAGCTAACCAAAAAAGAGAAACCATATGTTTGGACAGAAAAATGTGAACAAGCTTTTGAATCATTAAAGAAGGCATTGATGGAAGCTCCAGTTTTGCAAGTTCTAGAGGGAAATGAAGGATTAGTGGTTTATACTGTTGCTAGTGGGTCTGGGTGAGAGGCAGTACTCATGCAACATGGAAGAGTCATAACATATGCATCAAGGCAACTCAAGCCAACTGAAACCAGATATGCCACTCATGACTTAGAGCTTGTTGCCATTGTTTATGCATTGAATCTATGGATACACTACTTATTAGGTACTAAATTTGAATTGTTTACAGACCATAAATCACTTAAGTATTTGTTTTCCCAAAAAGACTTGAATATGAAACAACATAGGTGGGTAGATGATGCAGCCCAACTTGATGAAGACTTAGGTCGCGAGCGACCTAACGAGCTGTTAAGTCGCGTGCGACCTAACAGAGCGTAGAATGACGAGATAAGAGGAAAGATCGAGCTAAATCAACAAGTTAGATCGCGAAGTTCTTATGTCGTAGAAGTCGTAGGTCGCCAACGACCTAACTCTCCTAAGCTACGACCTACTGAAACTCAACCCACTAAGCTACGACCTAAAAGGATACGACCTAAAGAACTATGACCTAACGGGTCAAGAGATAAAGAGTTACGACTTAAGTTAGGTCGCGGGATTGAATTACGACCAATGTTAGGACGCAGTGAAGAGATACGACCTAAGTTAGGTCGCGGGAAGATAGGTCGCTCGAAGATTTCCAGACAATATTTCCTTAGGTCGTTCGACCATACGTCGCTCCAGAAGTTTTAGGTCGCGAACGACCTATCTTAGGTCGTGTAGTCTTTAGGTTGCTGATTCTGATTTCCTTATGCCGCTCGAATGCTTAGGTCGCTGAGTCTTCTTAAGTCGCTACTGAAGAGTTTCTTAGGTCGCTCACTGCCGCATTTCTTTAAGTCGCTCAAGTGGTAGGTCGCATGAAGATTTCCAAAAACTGTTCCTTAAGTCACTGCTGTCTTGAGTCATGTTGTATATATGTTGTTGTACTTTTTGTTATGTTGTATTCCTGATGTTGTCTTGTATGTTGTTTTGTAAATATGTGTTGTAAATAGAGTCGCTGCATTGTTTGAAGTATTAGGTCGTTAACGACCTATGTAAGGTCATAGGTCGCATGGTTGTGTTAGGTCGTTGCCGACCTAAGTGTTGTCAAAATGTTGAGTCGTGTGTGTTGTAAAACTCTATAAATAGCGGGGTTGTGTCATTTGTAATGGTAGTTGATTTTGAATAAAACTTTTGTTTGTTAGCTTTGTGCTTTCATTAAATTGGTAATTGAGTGTAATCTCCTATCTCCACTTTCGGTTTATCGAGTGCGCTCGATTCAACGACTGCTGAAGCCAATTTAAGGAATCTAGTGCGCTAGATCAATGTGCGAAGAATCGTAGGTCTTTAAACACGGTATCGTGCGCGATCAACGTGTTTGGGATAGCTAGAATTTGGTATCTTCGGATCAACGAATTTGGGCATTTCGGTATCTTCTACTTCATCGATTGCTACTTTCATCATCACATCAATTTGAGTATTCCGCTTCTGCGTCATTTGGTATCAGAGCTAGACTTAGCCAATCATAGCTAAGCCGAGTCTTGGATAAAATTCTTATCGAAGAGTTTGAGGAGTTAGTGAAGCCGAGCTACATCAAGCGAAGCCGAGCTAAGTGAAGTGTTTAAACCGTGCATAGTTTGTTCATTAGAAGTTGAAGGCCGTGCATCATTTGGTATCATTTTGAAAAATCCAAGCCGAGAATTGAAGTTTGTGAAGATTCAATCATGCCGCCGAGAAGAGCTAATCGCCATCAGAATGTTGAAGCGTTGTATAGAAGAGAAGAAGCCGAGCAAATGGAACAACGCATCAATGAAAAGTTTGATGAAGGCATTGGGAAGTTAGAGAAACTGATGAATGATATGACTCAAGGACAAAGGAGAAGGTCGCCAATCTCGAACCATGGAGGAAACAGAGTTTCGCTATCGGTTACGGAAGCGAGGAGGGTGTCGCCACAATCTTATCGAGGAAGAAGAGAATCTTCAGTTTCATTGAGAATAGAACATCACGAGTATAGAGATGAAGAGAGAAGAACTCCACGTGAGTTTGAACATGAACCATACCGTGATGATGACAGACAAAGTAGAAGAGATATGCGAGATCATAGAAATGAGGGTGGTCGAGATCGTTATCGAAGTACGTCTGTTTTTGATTAAGATGGTGGTAGATGTAGTGTTCATTCACGAGATCGAGACCTAGTACGAAATGCATATCGAGATGTTGAAGATGATCGTAGATGGGAGTCGGGGATGAAAACGGAAATTCCAGAATTCAAAGGTGGTATGCAAGCTGAGGAGTTTTTAGATTGGCTGTCTAATGTGGAGGAGATTTTTGACTTCAAGGAGGTTCCAAAACATCGTAGAGTGAAGTTGGTTGCTACAAGGTTGAGGAGTAGAGCTATGGCTTGGTGGCAACAAACTAAGCTAACACGGGAGAGAATGGGAAAATCTAAAATTGTCACTTGGGAGAAAATGAGAAAGATGATGAAAGCAAATTTTTTGCCGCATAATTATCAATCACTTATGTATCAACGTTTGCAAAACCTAAGACAAGGAGCGAGATCGGTAAATGAGTATGCAGATGAATTTTATCAATTGATTGCGAGGAATGATCTTATGGAAACAGAGGAACAACTAACAGCTAGGTATGTTGGAGGGTTGCGAACGCAGATTCAAGACATGGTGAACATGTTTGACCCCAGATCTATTGCTGAAGCACATCAGAAAGCGTTAGTTTGGGAAAAGCAAGGTAGGAGAGGTGGTGGTGTGTTTACGAATTCCAACAACAAGAACAAGGATGTTAGTAGCAATGCCGATGTTTCCAAAGTCGTCAGTAAACCGATTATGAATGAAGCCAGTAAAGCAAAGGTCAATAGTTATATCAAATGTTTTAATTGTCAAGAGTTGGGCCATAAAAGCAATGAATGTACAAAGCTCAAGAAACGAGCAATGATTGTGGGAATTGAGAATGAAAATGCAGAGGTAGAGTGTGTCAATTCTATACCAGTTGAAGAAGAAGAATTATTGTCTGGAGATGAGGGTTGTAGTTTGTTGTTGAGGAGATCTTGTTTAACACCAAAATAAGAAGATGATTCTAGTTGGTTGAGGAGCAATATTTTCCATTCAACATGCACTATTCTAGGGAAGGTTTGTAAATTTGTCATCGATGCAGGAAGCTGTGATAATATCATTTCTTCAGAAGATGTAAAGAAATTGTCATTGAAAACAGAGAAGCATCCAAATCCCTACAAATTAGCTTGGTTGAGGAAAGGAGGGGAGGTGAAGGTTAATCGAAGAGCTTGTGTTAATTTTTCCATTGGGAAGAAATACAAAGACGAAATTTGGTGTGATGTGGTTGACATGGATGTATGCCATTTGTTATTGGGAAGACCATGGCAATACGATAGAGCTGTACAACACGATGGACGTACAAATAGCTATAGTTTTATGTTCGAGGATACACGAATCATTTTGGTTCCTAAGAAGCGTCAACAGAGCGAAAACAAATTGGAAGAAATCGAGGAGCTAAAGACTTTGTTGTCTTTAAAGGAATTTATTGATGTGGAAGATGAAGTCGATAGTGTTCAATCACCAAAGTTTGACGGAGATGAAGTTGTTGATTTTCAACCAACGAAATCTGATGAACATGAGGTTGAAAATTCACAGTCAACAAAGTTGGATGATGGTGAAGAAAGCAAGTCAGGAGATGAAGAGGGTAAATTGTTGATGAAGAAAGTGGATTCGACTTGTCCACAATCTACGAAAGAGTCTGATAAAGAAGTGGAGGGTAGTGCAGAAGTAGTCCTGTTGAATGAAATTGAACCCAGTAAAAGTGTTGAAATTATCGAAGAGGTTAAGTCAATGGTGAATGATTGTGAAGACGTAATTCCTGCAGAGTTGTCCAAGGAATTACTGCCACGGGGAAACGTGCATCATGTTAATCAAGTGTCAAGTGCTATTGTACCGTATATACCACGTAAACATATGTGTCCGACAGAGCAGGTAGAATTGAGAAGATTGGCTGATGGGTTTCTGTTCAAAGGAAAGCATATGTATACTCCTGATCGCAGTTGGCAAATAAAAGTTATCAAAAATGTGCGTGTAGAAAGACACGTGGACAGTGATCTTACCATGCAGTTGGTTACAATGTTTTGTTTTGAGCCATCAATAAGGAAAGGGGTTGAAAGGCTTGTTCAGAAGAGTCAGAGTTATCAAATTTCAAAAGAGACCGCGACGAAGTCAGGATTATGTATGTCATTACCCATACATACTGGATCATGGGTGGACGTAAATATGGACTCTGTATTGGATTTGATGAAGACACAAAGTGACATCGAATCTATCTATTTGATGGTTGAACGATTTCTTGTTGGTACGTACAACAAGCTAGATGCCGGAGGAATGGGTCGTTTGGAAATTATGAAGACAATTTGTGAGAATGATTATAAGTTGAGTTTGGGTCCATCTCACGAGGATAAGAGTATCGAAGACGAAGAGCTGTTAAATTCGAGGACGAATTTCTTCCAACAGGGGGAGGATGATGCAGCCCAACCTGATGAAGACTTAGGTCGCGAGCGACCTAACGAGCTGTTAAGTCGCGTGCGACCTAACAGAGCGAAGAATGACGAGATAGGAGGAAAGATCGAGCTAAATCAACAAGTTAGATCGCGAAGTTCTTATGTCGCAGAAGTCGTAGGTCGCCAACGACCTAACTCTCCTAAGCAACGACCTACTGAAACTCAACCCACTAAGCTACAACCTAAAAGGATACGACCTAAAGAACTACGACCTAACGGGTCAAGAGATAAAGAGTTAAGACTTAAGTTAGGTCGCGGGATTGAATTACGACCTATGTTAGGACGTAGTGAAGAGATACGACCTAAGTTAGGTTGCGGGAAGATAGGTCGCTCAACTTTAGGTCGCTTGAAGATTTCCAGACAATATTTCCTTAGGTCGTTCGACCATACGTCGCTCCAGAAGTTTTAGGTCGCGAACGACCTATCTTAGGTCGTGCAGTCTTTAGGTCGCTGATGCTGATTTCCTTATGCCGCTCGAATGCTTAGGTCGCTGAGTCTTCTTAAGTCGCTACTGAAGAGTTTCTTAGGTCGCTCACTGCCGCATTTCTTTAAGTCGCTCAAGTGGTAGGTCGCATGAAGATTTCCAGAAACTTTTCATTAAGTCGCTGCTGTCTTGAGTCATGTTGTATATAAGTTGTTGTACTTTTTGTTATGTTGTATTCCGGATGTTGTCTTGTATGTTGTTTTGTAAATATGTGTTGTAAATAGAGTCGCTGCATTGTTTGAAGTATTAGGTCGTTAACGACCTATGTAAGGTCATAGGTCGTAGGGTTGTGTTAGGTCGTTGCCGACCTAAGTGTTGTCAAAATGTTGAGTCGTGTGTGTTGTAAAACTCTATAAATAGCGGGGTTGTGTCATTTGTAATGGTAGTTGATTTTGAATAAAACTTTTGTTTGTTAGCTTTGTGCTTTCATTAAATTGGTAGTTGAGTGTAATCTCCTATCTCCACTTTCGGTTAATCGAGTGCGCTCGATTCAACGATCACTGAAGCCGATTCACGGAATCTAGTGTGCTAGATCAACGTGCGAAGAATCGTAGGTCTTTAAACACGGTATCGTGCGCGATCAACGTGTTTGGGATAGCTAGAATTCGGTATCTTCGGATCAACAAATTTGGGCATTTCGGTATCTTCTACTTCATCGATTACTACTTTCATCATCACATCAATTTATGTATTCCGCTGCTGCGTCAGTAGAGTTTTTAGCTGCCTATGATCTTGAAATATTATATACTCCTGGAAAAGCTAACAAGGTAGCAGAAGCTTTAAGTAGACATCAAGCAAGGTTGGCAAGATTAATGATGACTGAATTCAAGTATTTAACAATCCTTAGTGAAGCAGAAATGAAGGAAGAAATTGCTGCATCAGATAATGTACATAGTGACATGATTGAATATTGAAAATTAAGTCTCATCTCCTTAAGATCAACCCTGGTTGATAAAATAGGGAAAATGCAGGATCAAGACACTAATTTAAAAGAAAAGAAGGACTTGATATCACAAGGCATATCAGTGGAAAAGTATGAAGTGGATGATAGAGGCTACTTAAGAAAGAAAGGGAAACTCTGCATACCCAATGTAGAAGAACTGAAGCAAGATGTTATGGATGAGCATCACAAAACAAGGTACACTATACATCCAGGTGGTACAAAAATGTACCATGATCTTAAAAGAAATTACTAGTGGCCAGGAATGAAAGGGGCAGTGGCAAGATATGTGGCAAGTGTTTAACATGTCGACAAGTCAAGGCAGATTATCAAAGACCTTCAGGCCTACTACAATCTCTGGAAGTGCCTACCTGGAAATGGGAAAGCATCTCCATGGATTTTGTAGATGGTTTGCCAAGAACAAGAAGAGGAAATGATAGTATTTGGTTTGCGGTTGATAGACTCACAAAAACAGCTCACTTCATTCCAGTGAATTCAAATAGAAATGCATACAAATTAGCTTAATTATTTGTGAAGGAGATAGTGAGATTACATGGAATCCCCAAGACTATCATTAGTCATACAGATACCTTGTTTACCTCAAGGTTCTAGGGTAGCTTTCAAGAGGCCATGGGACAGAATTAAGCTTGGGCACAGCTTACCACCCAAAAACAGATGGGCAAACTGAGATTGTTAACAAGATTTTAGAGGATTTGCTTAGAGCATGTATACTTGATTTTGGAGGCAGCTGGGAAAATCATCTCTATTTAGCTGAATTTTCTTATAACAATAGCTATCATTCCACTATAGGCATGGCTCCATTTGAGGCTTTGTATGGGAAGCCTTGTGTATCTCCTGCATGTTGGATGGAAGTAGGTAAAAGAGTGTTGCTTGGGCCAGAACATGTGAAAGAGACCTCTGTAAAGATTGAACTTGTAAGGAAGAGAATGGGAGCAGCACAAGAGAGACAAAAAGCCTATGCAGACAAAGGGAGAAGGCCAGTGGAATTTGAAGTGGGAAATCATGTATTTCTCAAAGTTTCACCAATGAGAAAAATCTTGAGGTTTGGCAAGGCAGGAAAACTGTCACCAAGATATATAGGACCATATAAAATCATTCAAAGAGTAGGAACTTTGGCTTATAAATTGAAATTGCCAGAGGAATTAAGTAATATACATGATGTATTTCATGTATCTCAATTAAGAAAATGGGTGCAAGATAAGGAAACCATTCTGGAATCTCCTACACAAGTTGAAGTTCAAGAAAATCTGGTTTATAAGAAGGAACCAGTGGGTATTGTAGCCAGAGAAGAAAAGAAATTAAGAAATAAAATAATTAAATTGGTTAAAATCCAGTGGAGTTTAGATGAGAATGATTGTACATGGGAGACTGAAGATAGGATGAAGGATAAATATCCTAATCTATTTTCTGCTTAAAAGGTATGCCTAAAATTTTGATAAACTTAAACATTACTTATGTGTGTTTGATTGGCTTTGAATGCATAAGTTTCTAAAATATATGAAATAAAATTATGCTTTGTATACAATTGGATGGAATTGTATGAAAAAAAAAATTGTGGGACACAATTCCATTTAGGAGGAGAGTATGTGAAGACCCAAATTATTGAGATGAAAATGATTCTTATAAAAATTAGTTAATGGAAAATATTTAAAGGATAAAATAGTTTGAAAAATAAGTATCAAGAATGAGTGAAATAAATAAGGAAGAGGATAGTTGTTTTCAGTAAATAACAATGAGAAGAAAATAACAAAGTATGAATGAGTTTTATATTCACATATCTCACATATATATATTATATATAAGTAGCCAGAGAAGTATAGAGTGACAAAATGAACTCTTATGATAAAATACTTGAAACCAGTTAGTATATGTATGTATAAACACATTTTTAAAATCAAGAGAAAACAAATGGTTTGAAATATTAGCAAAGGAATTAACTGATAAAATATACTTATATATTATAGATTTATCTTAAGAAAATATATAATGTAGATAAGTCACATGAAAATGGTGTGTATGGGGAAACATGCAAATAGCATGTACACAGAAAAGGAAAAAGGCAACTATACTACCTGAAATGGAAATAAAAAAAAATGGCATATTTAGCCATAAACATATATACAAAATTCTCTCATTTGTGTGGGGATAAAATGGGTTTTTCATTCCACAAAATCCCTAGCTAAATGTTTTATAAAGCAACTGATAAGCAGCAGTTTATTTTGAAAATAGAAAGCTATTTTAGAAAATAAAAAGAAGAACAAACTCACACTATTTTCAAGTTAGAGCATTCTCGGGGAAAGAAGAATGAAGGTGAGTGATTAATCATCTTTTGCAATTTAAGGCATTAAGACCCAAGTTAAGGGCAACCATATTATTTTTCTTATAAGACCATATCATGATTTTATTTAATATTGTTCTCTGAATAAATGATGATTGATTATGGTTGGTGTTTTGGCTGAGTCTTTGGTTGATGTTCCGATCTGTTTTAATGGTTTTTGATCAATGCTTTGGAAAGACAAACAATCTGATCATAGAAATGGATTCTATAACTTATAAACCAGTTTTTATATGGAGATGAGTTAAATATTTTACTGAGCAATAGGACATTAATGAAGAAGGAAGTAGGCAGTGTGAATAAAGGGATTAATGCTTATGTCTAGTTCATTTTAAAGATGATATGAACAAAGCAATATTATATACATATGTGCTGATTTACTCAAATCATAAGTTAATATGTTTTTATAGATCTTTCTCAAAAAGAACCTTATCCTATGCTCACAGTAAAACAACTGTGTTGCTTTATATGATTTCACCATACTTATGTACGAAATGGGAACATCTTTGGAAATAAATATATGCAAGTTTTAAAAAGAAAATATGATTGAACTAAAATGACCTTAAAATGGTATGTAGTGTTTTGCATGGATGCTTTGTATGATTGGCTGAAATCCCTGAGTGAGTTTAATACTCTATGATTTATGAAAGGAAGAAAATAACATAAAGCATTTCAAGAATTTTAATAAAAAAATTCCTGGAAATAAAGAGAATGGTCTCTAGATTATAAAGCTAACCTAGGAGTAGTGCCTTGATCTATTCATCATTAGGTGGATGATGGGTATGTGTATGACTTGTTTAAGTCCCGTAAGCCTCTGTGCAAAGGGTTAACCGAACTGAGCCCCTTTGCAATGCACACATGGTGTTAATTCCTTTGTCTCAGCGACCTAGAACTTAGCGACTTGAGAGAAGTTCGCGACCTAAAGAACTCTGCGACTCAGAAACCTAGCGACCTAAGAACAGAAAACCTTGCGACCTAGGAACAGAGGGTTGCGACCTAACTATAGAAACCTTGCGACCTAAGAACAGAAACCTTGCGACCTAGGAACAGAGGCTTGCGACCTAACTACAGAAACCTTGCGACCTAAGAACAGAAACCTTGCGACCTAAGAACAGAAAGGCTCGCGACCTAAGAACAGAAAGGCTCGCGACCTAACAGCAGAAGACCTTGCGACCTAACAGCAGAAGACCTTGCGACCTAACTACAGAAACCTTGCGACCTAAGAAACTTGGCGACCTAAGGTAGCTAGCGAGTTAACAGGTTGTGCGACCTAACTATTAAAGCAGGTCAGCGACCTACGACCTAAGAGGCAAACGAGCTAAGACTTCAGCGACCTAAAGCCCCCACAGCAATTCCTTAACTCGCCTGCGACCTACCAGTTGTTCAAATGAAGCCAAGTGCAACTTCACCAGCTAATTCCTTAAGTCACAAGCAGACTGCGACCTAGCTTAGGTCGCTCGCGACCTACGACCTAACTAAGGTTGTATGCGACCTAGGACTTAGGCGAATATTCTTCTCAGACATCAGCTCTTATAAATAGGGCTTGAACTCCAACGAGAAGGGGACTTTTGGCAAATCATTTCTAAAGCGCCGTTACTCTGTCGAACTCTCCACTCAATCAGCAATCAAGGATCTTCAAACATTCGAGACACTACAACAAGCTTCAAGGGAAATTCCTTACATCCAACATGGATTCAACGAGTTTCATCGTCGAAGATTGAGCTAGTAGTCAAGATTGTTTCTTGTGATCGAATTGTACTGTTTTGATAAGAGAATTGTATCGGTTTGTAATCGGATTCAGCAATAAAGAGATTCAAAGTGGACGTAGGCTTAATCTCAAGCCGAACCACTATAAATTGCTGTCTTTTACTGCTTTTTCTACTATTCTACTGCTTAAATTCTGTTCCCATCACGCGGGTGGTGCTTTCACGATTCTATTACACACACCGGGTGTTAGCGTTCACTTTTCAGCGTTAACATTTTGGTGCTTTCACTGAGAACCCAACTCAGGCTACCATTCACCATTGCTTCATGGAAGTTTGTTGAAAAAATTTCCTACAAAACCAGAAGTCTATCAGACATAATGGCTCCTGGAAGGAAACGAAAGGTTGTCAGATCTGAAGATATTCATGATGATACCGCCACTTCTATTTCTCCAAGTCAAGCAGCTCCAAGTGTCGGGGTGACGCGAGAAGAGTTAGACGCTGCTGTGTCCGGACTATACCAACAAATTGAAACTCAGAACAATCTGATGATGGAAAAATTGAACGTTCTGCTCGGCGCTAACCAAAGACCAATGGGTAATGAAGAAAACACCGCTGATGCTCTTCGCAACTCCGAAGGGAGAAATATTCCTCAAGGGGGATCAGGTGCTGCTGAAGGGGAACCCCTCCAAGCTGAAGGATCTAGACCATCGCCAATTTTCCGCGAACATCTGCCCGGGCAAACTTCTGAGAAAATGGCTGAAGTCTACTCCGCAAAATCTTTGAACAATGAGGAATATCTTTCTGGCATGTTCAAGCAAATAATGAAAGAGAGCATGCAGAGAGGTGAAGATGAGAGCGAATGGGGATTCGCACCGAGTAAAACTCCGTTTACCGAGAAGATTCTAAAGGCTGAGTTTCCTAGAAAATTTGTTCCCCCCACCATTCCTGCTTATCGGGGAACAAGTGATCCAAATCAATTCTTGTATAAGTATGACTGGCACATGACCGGCGCAAGAGCAACTGATGAAATTAAGTGTCGATATTTCCCAGTATATTTGGAAGGGGTGGCGCTTCTCTGGTTTACCAAGCTTCCTGTCCGATCTGTAGATCAGTTTTCCGATCTGACCCGAAAGTTCAAAGAGCAATTCAGGCTATACGCTTCAAAGGCAAAGGACATAATGTCGTTGTCCAGTCTTGAACAGAACCCGGGGGAGCCTATTAAATCATTCCTGAACTGCTTCAATATAGCTCTGGCAGAAGTTGATAACGCAGAGCCACGAATGATCTTGACCTATTTGATGCGTGCTATCGACAAATCGAGCGAATTTGGAAAATGGCTGAAGATGAAGGAGCCAAATTCTCTCGAGAAATTATACAAGAAAGCTGATGAATTCATACGCTTGGAAAATCTTCCGGCACCAATGAAAGTGGTGGCAGCGAAGGTGGAAAATAATATTGCTGCTTCGGTGAAGAAAGATTTCGGAGGTCAGAAAAGGGAAAATCACGAGGGGAAGAAACAAAAGGATACAAAGAAACCTCGCTTCTTCAAACCCTCAGATTTCACTCCATTGACCGACACTCTAGAAAATATCTTCTTCGCCACCAAAGATGCTATGGATTATCCCAAACCGGCTGAGATAAAACCTGGAAAGGGCGCTGTGAGAAATGGAAAATTCTGCCGCTTTCACAACCAACCCGGTCATGATACCAATGACTGTCGTCACTTGAAGAGCTTAATTGAAGAATTGTTGAGGGAAAACAAGCTACAACAGTATGTCAAGAAAAACAGAAGTGACCCAACTTCGTCTACTCAAAGGCAGCAACCCCCTACTCAACCATCAGGTTCAGGTAAAGGTACTACGGCACAAGAATCTGAGAGGCCCATTATCAATGTGATTACGGGAGGCCCACACCCAGCGGGCAGAAGCTGGGGTGAAATGGAACGATATGCTCATGCTTTGAAGTACATCCCAACAGAGGAAGATGTTTTTGCTATAGAAAATGCTGCACCCCTGAAACAGCAAAAGATTTTAGATGATGATATTATGTTCAAGGCTAGGGATTCTATTGGTATTGAAGCTCCCACCATAGATCCTTTGGTTATCTCTGCAGGAATTGGACCGGCTATCGTAAGACGAGTGCTCATTGATTGCGGTGCTTCCTGCAATATACTCTTCAAGAAAACATTTGACCAGATGAAGATCCCAATGACTGACGTTCAAGCTTCATCACAAAAGATCGTTGGTTTCACTGGGGAACCACAACAACCAATCGGAACTGTCGAGTTGTTCGTGGAACTTGGAGAAGGGCAGAAAAGGGTAGTTCGCAAACAAACCTTTGTAGTTGTCGATGGATTTTCTGCCTACAATGCTTTCCTAGGCAGGCCAACTCTAGCTGCATTCAAGGCCATTTTGGCCCCGTGGTGCCTAACTATGAAGTTTCCTACAGAAAATGGTGTTGGTGTTATCAAGGGAGATCAAAATGCTGGACGCGAATGCTATCTTATAGAGCTTCGAGAAGCCAGGAAGAGAGAAATGGGTAAAAATGCGGCAGCTCCCCTCCGCATCAAAAACCCAACCTTATAGCAAATACAGGGTGGTCCCTGCATTGGCGAGCATAGTGGTGCAAGGAGGGAAATGGACCCCAGAAAATCCAGTGCAGAGGAGAATAGAGTGGTGCCCGTGGATGTTACGGTACCAATACCTCTCGACTCAAAAGACCCAAACAAAGTACTTAATGTGGGTTCGCAACTAAGTACAACAGTTCAAAACACACTGATATCATTTCTAAAAGCAAATCTGGACGTGTTCGCTTGGTGTCATGCTGATATGTGTGGGATCTCTCCAACAATTGCTGTTCACACTCTGAATGTCGATCCGAAATTCACACCAGTAAAACAGAAAAGAAGAACTCAAGGTCCAGAAAGGTCAGCAGCGTTAAAGGAAGTAGTAGATCGTCTCATGGAGAATAATTTCATCAAAGAATCCACTTATCCAAATTGGGTTTCAAATCCAGTACTGGTTAAGAAGGCAAATGGAAAGTGGAGAGTATGCATTGATTTCTCAGATCTAAACAGAGCTTGCCCCAAAGATTGCTTCCCATTGCCTAGAATCGATCAACTGGTGGATGGGACGGCTGGACATGAGTTGTTATCTTTTATGGATGCCTACTCCGAATACAATCGGATTATGATGAATGAACCAGATCAGGAAGACACAAGCTTTATCACAGATGTGGGACTCTACTGTTACAAAGTCATGCCATTCGGATTGAAGAATGCAGGGGCAACCTACCAAAGACTTGTCAACGCTATGTTCAAACCTCAGATTGGCAAAACTATGGAAGTCTATGTTGATGATATGTTGGTAAAGTCAAAGAAAGCAGTAGACCACATGGATCACTTGGCGGAGATGTTCACAATTCTTCGAAAGTATGGAATGAAGCTCAATCCATTGAATTGTTCATTTGGGGTAGAGTCTGGGAAATTCCTGGGTTACATCGTAAGCGCTAGGGGCATCGAGGCCAATCCTGCTCAAATCATAGCTCTAAGAGAAGTTAAAGCCCCTAGAACAAAGAGAGAACTGTAAAGTCTCAATGGAAAAGTTGCCGCTCTAAGTCGCTTCATTTCCAAGGCCACAGACAAATGCATTCCCTTCTTTGATGCTTTAAAGAAAGGAAAGAAATTTTTTGAATGGACTCCCGAATGTCAGAATGCTTTCGATCAACTGATTCATCATATGAGAACTCCTCCGGTCCTTTCCAAGCCTAGTGATGGCGAAGACCTCTTCATCTATTTAGCAATTTCATCCCATGCTCTAAGTGCAGCACTCGTACGAGAAGATATGAGAATACAACGTCCAGTCTACTACATCAGCAAACGGTTCACTGGGGCAGAGATGAATTATTCAAAGATAGAAAAGCTTGCATATTGTTTGCTAATCGCTTCCAGGAAGTTGAGGCCCTATTTTCAATCTCATCCTATCAAGGTCCTGACTGATCAACCTCTAAAGCAAGTCCTATATCGTCCTGAAACTTCGGGTCGTCTCTTGAAGTGAAACATAGAACTCAGCCAATATGACATCACTTACCATCCCCGAAGAGCAATTAACGGGCAAGCCTTAGCAGATTTCATTGCAGAGTCCACTGACAAAGGTGACAGTAAGGAAGAAACAACTGACTGCATTCCAAAATAGTGGAAGTTGTATGTTGATGGCTCGAGAAATGATTACTGTTCTGGGGCAGGGGTTGTGCTCAAAACTCCCGAAGGACGATCACTATGTTATGCATTGAGACTGGAATTTCCTTCGACAAACAATGAAGCAGAATATGAAGCCCTTATTGCCGGATTAAAAATCGCCAAGGAACTAAACATCAAAGTGATACAGATTTTCAGCGATTCTCGGCTTATTGTTTGCCAGGTGAAGAAAGAATTTCAAGCCAAAGGAGGGAATTTGCCTGCATATTTGACAAAAACTTCCGAACTTCTCAATGATTTCGATCACTATTCAATAAGCCACATACCCCGAGAGGAAAATATGAAGGCAGATTCTCTAGCAAAATACTCAAGTTTTGGAGAAGCTCAATTACTGGGGTTAGTTCCTGTAGAAGTTCTGTCAGCCCCAAGCATTGATGAAATGGATGTTGATTGGATTATGGCTACGTCTCAAGAGCATGAATCATGGATGACTCCAATCAAAGAATATCTGCTCAATGGTACACTGCCAGAAAATTCCAAAGAACGCCTAAAGCTGTTGAGAAAAGCATCAAGATATGTAATTCAGGATGGTCGGTTGTACAGGCGGGGATTCTCAATGCCATTACTTCGATGTGTAACCGAGGAAGAAGCTAAGACAATCTTAGCAGAGGTACACGGAGGAGAATGTGGAGATCATTCAGGCAGTCAAACACTTGCAAAGAAAATTCTCCGATATGGGTATTTCTGGCCGGATATTAATCGAGATGCTGCTGCTTACTCCAGGAAGTGCGACAAATGCCAAAGATTTGCAAAAATCCCAAGAGCGCCTTCCACCGAACTAACACAAATGGTCAGCCCCTGGCCATTTGCCATTTGGGGAATAGACCTGATTGGACCATTACCGATCGCTAAATCAGGAATTAAATATGCTATTGTTGTCGTTGATTATTTCACCAAATGGGCTGAAGCTGAACCCTTAGCCACCATCACTTCTAAAAAGATGATAAATTTTGTAACAAAGAATATCATTTGCAGATATGGTGTGCCACAGAAGATAATCACAAACAACGGTACTCAGTTTGAAAGTGAAGAATTCTAGGATTTTTGCAAGCGGTTCAGAATTCGAAAAAGCTTCTCAGCAGTGGCTCATCCGCAGGCAAATGGGCAAGTGGAAGCAGTTAATAAGAACATCAAGTCAACTATCAAAAAGCAACTCGAAAAAGCAAAAGGTGGTTGGGTTGATAAGCTTCCATTAGCACTATGGGCGTACAGAACTACTCACAAAACTGCGACTGGGCACACTCCATTTTCACTGGCATACGGATCAGAGGCAATGATTCCAGTGGAAGTAGAAGTTCCTTCACATAGAAGAGTTCATTTCAACGAAGCTGAAAATGAAAAACTGCAACTTGAAGCACTTGATTTTCTTGATGAGAAAAGAGAAGAAGCTAGGCTCAGAGTTTCAGCTCATCAGCAGAGAATTGCCAGGCATTTCAATTCTAAAGTTCGCCAACGCAGCTTTGAGATCGGAGAATTGGTTTTGAAAAGGATCATGACAGCAACTGGTGTGTTTGGGCCAAACTGGGAAGGACCATATGTCATAGGCACTAAACTTCTTGATGGCACTTTCAAACTCATAACTGTTGAAGGAGATCCAATTCCAAGAGCCTGGAACAACAACCACTTACGTCCTTATTTTACTTGAAAAAAGCTCTGCTCAAAATTGTAAAATAATGATGAATGTATCAGTTGTATTGTGAAACATTGTAAATCAGTGTAAATGAATGAAAGCTATAAAGTGGACGTAGGCCCGATTCTTGGCCGAACCACTATAAATCTTGTGTTCTTTACTATTTCATAATGCCTGTTTTATTTCGATATGTAAATGCTTTAAATGTATTGCTAAAATGTCGATTCAAAATTGTAGGATATTATAACAAGGCTTGCTCGTCACAAAGCTAAGCGACCTCTATAAATCAGCTATTACACAAAAACCAAGCGACAAAAAATTCCAAATTCAAATCCTATACAAGGAGAACTTCACATAAAAAGTTGGCGACTCCACTGTGACAAACCTTTGTTCATTAGTTGAGATTGTCGTTATAAATAGACATCTAACTAGATAACTCGCGTTTGTCTCGTGAAGTCGTTCAACAGTGAAGTCCACTCCTTCGGATGAAGCAATTTACTTGTAAAAGGAAAGAAGATGTGCTTGGAAACGATAATAAAAGATCGCTAATGGGCAGATGATGAGAGAAAGTTGCCAAGCGAACAAAGAAGCAGATAAAAGGAGGTATGCCTCTCAACAGGAAGGCCGGAAGATCCACTAAAGGGACACCTTCCCAAGCGGAAGGAACAGGACCCTCGCTAACTGGTCGTGATGCATCCGATCGGATAGCTTATATCCGTCCTGTGGATCCACTCGCCCCTGAGACGCAACCTACCTGGCACACCAACCAACCAACCAAAGCCCTCTAACGAGGCACGCCGATAAATGGGAGTGCTTTCCTCAATCAAAAAGATCGGTGGGACTACCAAAGGGCCACCTTGTTAGTGAATTGCGATCGTTTGTGCAAACAAACATCCAATCGACCAACTTGCGTCCGCCCCGTGGACCCCTCCGACCATGAGAAAGTAACTTCCAGGCAATCGATAAGCCCTTTTCGGAGGCACAAGCCATCTTTGGAGGCACGCTTCACCATGCTTGAAGCACAAAATCAAAAGCCCTTTTCGGAGGCACAAGCCCTCTTCGGAGGCACAAGCCATCTTCGGAGGCACGCTTCACCATGCTTGAAGCATAAAATCAAAAGCCCTTTTCGGAGGCACAAGCCCTCTTCGGAGGCACAACTCTTCAGAGGAGCCCTCTTCGGAGGCATGTGCCAAAATAGATTACTCGAACAAAAAGCCTTCTCCGGAAGCACAGTTCAACTCTAAAAGGAAGATTAACTTGTTCATCTCAAAGAGTTCTTCCTAAAAAAGTTGAAATGCTACAAAATTTTTCAGAAAAGTTAATTTCACCACATAGGGAAATCTACTTTCTTTTCTGACAAATGAAAGCGATCATCCCCGATAGTTGAAGTGTTCTTCAGAAAGAAAGAGAAAGTAAAAATTTCTCCAAAAAAAAGATATGATCTGTTAAGAGCATAATAATTCTTCCCTTAAAAGTGGAATAGTTATTCTCTAAAATAAGAGTATCAGTCTTAAAAAAGCTAGAAATATTGCAATGCACTTATGGTATGGGGGCAACACTATACAATTCAACTACATTAATAAAAGGAATATGCAAGCAACATACCGCAAGTTCATTGCAATATCATGAATAATAGATGTGGAATAAATGCATTCTCAAACACAGACCAGAGAGTTTGTATAAGTAAAAAGAGTCGTTTATTCTACACTAAAAATGGGAAACAGATGCGTTCTCACATACACAAGAATTTGTACAATTAAAATTACTGTTTTATTTAGTACTATGAAAATTCTTTACATGTGCAGATATCTCAAAAAAGCAAAAGCAGGGACCGCTACCCGCACAATCTCCGGTTGATACATGCAAAAAGTATTAAAAAAATAATAAGAAGTAGAAAATCCAGCTTGATTATTCCTTCTTCTCGCCACCTTTGGAGCCTTTACCCGGCCTAATGATTAGTTTTTGAAGTCGTTGTGAACGGGTAGGGGCAGAAGGAGAAAGAGGTACGGCCGGATCAACTTCTGCTTCCTCTCCAGCGGAAGTATTCTTCTTCTTCCTTACGGCACGCTTCCCCTTCCTCTTTGAAGAAGATTCGCTCCTCGGAGTAGCAAGCAATGATGAGAGCTTCGTGTCGTCATCAAGAGACCGCTCCCGGGTCTTCTCAATGTCTTCAAGATCCTCCGCCTTCTGCTCCTGCGAAGCAGCCGGATCATCCAAGCCTTGAAGAGCTTCGATTTTCTCTGCCTGTGATCCCGGTTGGGAAGCAGAAGGAGGAGTAATTTGGGAAGACGGAGGAACGAAAAGTGAAGGAGTGAAAGCTTGTGCAGTGTTTGGTACCTCCGCTGTAGAAGAAAAGAAGTTAAAATCAACATCCCCCGAAAATAGAGAAGGCATCGGTTCACCAAAGTTTAAGTAACAAGTAAGAAGGTCATTGAATTCGGCTAAATCAAATGACTGGTTCATTGGGCCCGAGACGACGCCAAAATTACTTGGAGGAGTTGGCTTTGCAAGATCAATCTCAAATTTCTCGGCTTCAGTGTCGTCTGGTGCCTCATCCTCAGTGGGGGTGGTCGCAGTTTCTTGGGCAAGTTTAGCTGGAGGTGAAGAATAAGAGCTAGAATCTATAATGTTGGCATCGGCCGAAGTTGAAACATGAACAGGGGCAGTTGAAGGGGCTTCCTCTTTCGGGTATTCATCTCCCGCCGACTCAGCTCGCGCTCTGGCGAGTTGTTCTTTTCCTATGGCAAGAGCAGCACGAGCTTCTTCATCAAGATAGCGTTCTTCTAGTTCTGCCTCATTATAGCCAGCACCCCCAAGCATGTCAATTGCGACTTCCCACACTTCAGCCAGTGTAATTTCATAATCAGGACCCAGAAAAGTGAGGCTCCCATGACCCAGAACGCTATGTAGATAAAAGTCAAATAAAGTAGAGCTGACATTGGCTTTTGTTTCCGCATGAGATTGCTCGGCCGCTTCTTTTTCGGCAATGGCTACAACTTGACCGGAAACAGCCTCGTCGCGCTCCTTCTCAACTTGAAGAAGCCTAGCTTTTAGTATCTCAATCTCCGCGTTTTGAGAAGCCGTTGTATCCCGCAGCTCGGCATTTTCTTTGCGGTATTTCTCAATAATGTGTTGCTCGGCTGCAAGTTTCATTTCAGCGTCCCTTAGTGCAGCATGTGCGTCCCGCACTTGCTTCTAAAAAACATCTTCCTTTTGAGTGTGCGATGCAGAAGATGAGGCGAGATCCTCCTTAAGTCGCTTGACTTTAGATTCAAGCTTTGCATTGTCGTCTGCGATGCTTGTCATCTCCGCATCATGCTGCTTACGCCATTTATCCCATTCAGCTTTGTCGTTCTCCAGAGTCAACATATTTTCAATATTCATGTGATTGACCCTTTGGAGTTCATCGACAAGTTTCTGCCATTGCGACATCCTCTCAATATTAAGCCTGACTGCGTCAAGACTGTTAAGCATGTCTTGCTTATCAATCGGAACTAAATCCAAGTCAAAGCGCACTCCTTTTAGACACCAATTCGGGAATCAGCTCTGAAGTGTTGGAGGGCAATCTTTAACTTGATATTGTGGCCTGCTAATGATTGTTTGAATATCAGATTTCTTTAAAGGAGGAGAGCCGGCCGGAATATCAGAGGAAATGGGAGCGTCAGTCTTTTCAGAAATTACAGACGCGTCACTCGGCTTAGACCGCTTGCTCGATTCGTCAGCAATCTGAGTTTTCCCCTTATCATCATAAGACTTTCGCTTATGAGAGTAGTCACTTCTATGAGAAGAATCATATCGCTCGGCATCTTTTCTTCTTTGCCGCTGGTCGTAATCCCGCTTCTCCTGAGCCTTCCTTCGAGCTCTTTCTTCGTCTGTCTCACTCGGGGCATCGAGATATTTTCTAAAGTTATAAGATCCATGGCCTCCATGGCGATGAAATGAGTCATAATATGAGCCAGTATGCCCCATCGGAGAATCTGAAAACAGAAGAGAAGTAAAGTTTAGAAATTTCCAGAAAAGAAGGATAAGTGCTTATAAGTGCTGAAAAATCCTAAGTGTGTGTGGCGTGCAAACTACATGCGTCAAACTACAGACCATGCTTTAGTGTGGAAACATAGACGACTGGCGTAGTAGGCGTCTGGGTTTGTTTAAAGGTGGAAGTCGCTTCGACAACGGGAGAAGTCGCTTTTGGATTATTATCCCCGAAAAGCTCTTGAGAAGTTATCATGATATCGCTCAAGCCATCAAAGGTATCATCACCCTGGTGTTCAGCAGACTTCTCCTTTTCAACTTCCGTATCAATTGACTTTTCAGAAACTCGAGGATTTTCTTCCTCCTCAATAATTGGGGCAAGTGCCGACTTGCTGACTAACCCTACAACATCGGTGGATGCGGAACATTTTATCAAAGCAACCTCTACGACAGGTGCTTCTGATGCAATTTCTTCTACAGAAGCTGGGGCATTCGAGGCCTCCGCTCGGGAACCCGAAGCAGCTAACGTTTCCGCATCAGAACTGGAGATTTCATGAATCTGAGTCGATCTAGAAGGATGTAAAAGACCAAACTGGTGTAGAAATTCATCTTTCAGCAAGAATTTGGCACTCCTCTCTTCAACATCAACGGCACTCAAAGTATCTAAAATCGACTTGTGACTGGTATCTCGAAGTGGAGGAGGAAGTGCTGCAAAAAGAGAGAATGGAATTAAGCGTTTGACAGTTTGGATTCTGAAAAGTCTAGAAAGCAAATCAGAAAGAGGCAATCATACTTCCTACTCTCCAGATGGCATAAAATCCCGGAGGACAGCGGACGTAAAAGAATTGAGTCAAGAATCCATGGGCGCTTTCGGGCAAGTCAAGAATTAGTTTACGGTTCCTGGCACTCCTCACAAGTGTGATAGAGAGATGATCTTTGTTCTTTGCAAATGTGCACAAGAAGCGAATTTCTGCAAAACTGGGAAAACGGTCCAACGTTCTCTTGAAAAGCACACACAGTCCCAGCAGGATGGAGTATCCGTTAGGGTGCAGTTGAAAAGGGGAGATAGATAGTCGAAGGAGAAGTTCTCGAAGACAGTCGTTAAATGGGGGAATAGCTCCACTCGAACACATTTGACGGTTAACTGCGACAAAGCCACGGGGCGGCCTATCAGCAGTATCATTTATTCCAGGGAACAAAGCGTCAGCTTCGGCAATGCCAAATTGGATGCATAATTGACGGAAAACTTTATGACTCAGAGTGGTAGGAGTCCTTTCCGGGGGATCGTTTAATGGAATAGCAATTGGAAAAGCTTCTCCAGCTGTTTCCAAGTCTTCCTGTTGAGATGCCATTCTACACAAGGAACTGGACGATCAAATATTAAGGTGCACGTTTCCTAAAAAAGAGTGAAGTGTTGTGCAAAACTAATGCAATAACAAGCAAACATAAATGAAACTAAATTAATTGATACTTGTCGATTATAAAGTTTCAGGGCTTGATATCTTAAGTCCAAGAACAGTGTTGTGTTGATGCAAGTAAATCAGCTTTAGTTGATCATTTCAATTTTGCTTTAATACCTCGCTTAGATTTGTTAGTTCACAGCATTTCATTTACGAAGTTCATTTAGGTTTGATATTCTTTGTCAACTAATCTGCCGTTTGATGTGGGAAATCAATGGCAGTATATTCGTCCCTTTTTTCTGTGAATGTTGCTTCTAAACAGGTTATTAGCATTAGAGTTAAGGCAATCTGAAAAGAAGTACAACAAAGTCCAAAACAATTCAAATTCAAAAAATCAGTCAAATTCTGCTCAGAATTCTAAGTGTCAGGTCGCTCATGACCTAACATAGGTTGCAGCGTTCTTATGTCGTGTGGTTCAGATCAAAAGTTCAGGGCTGTGAAAAATTGTTTAAGTGTTAGGTCGTTCAGCGACCTATTATAGGTCAAGATTTCTGTAGGTCGCACGTTGCAACTGAATGGATTAAGATGAGGCAATTTTCTCTAAGTCTTAGGTCGTGCACAACTGTTCGTAGGTCGAAGACTCTTTAAGTCGCAAATGATATCAGATCGCAAAGGCTTAAGTCGCTAAGCATTCCCACGCGACCTAACTCTTAGGTCGTTCAAATCTGGTAGGTCGTTGACTTCCTCTCCAAGCAACATCATATTGGATCCGACAACCCAATACCGCCAGTTCAGAAGAATTCATCTTCCCCTTCATTCTACCACAACATACCACCAAATAACTGGCAAATCGATTGCAAACCCTGCAGATCCATAGTAAAAGCTTTCGTATGATCGCGAATCACCATAACACGTCAAATGACAAACAAAAGTCATTTGAAACCACCGTTCAGAAAGCATGATGCATGAAATTAGGCTTAAGACAAGTAACAACGATTCGTGATCAAGCAGTGATTATGGATGAATAAAGGTTGATCCACTTACGGATTATGATTGGTGAGGAAGAATCGTCAATTGAATGGGTCGAATTTGTCTTTGGAAGCTCGAAAAATCGTTAATGGCAATGGAGGCTCAAAACAGTAGGGTGAGGAAGAAGGTGCGACCTAACCAATTTATACGAAACCGAGAATGGGAGGCGAACAGGCGTGCAAGTTCTAGGTCGTTCGCGACTTAACAAGGTTGAGTCGAAGCATACGACCTATGGCATAGTCATATGCCTCGAGGGGCAAATGTTAATTCCTTTGTCTCAGCGACCTAGAACTTAGCGACTTGAGAGAAGTTCGCGACCTAAAGAACTCTGCGACTCAGAAACCTTGCGACCTAAGAACAGAAAACCTTGCGACCTAGGAACAGAGGCTTGCGACCTAACTACGGAAACCTTGCGACCTAAGAACAGAAACCTTGCGACCTAGGAATAGAGGCTTGCGACCTAACTACAGAAACCTTGCGACCTAAGAACAGAAACCTTGCGACCTAAGAACAGAAAGGCTCACGACCTAAGAACAGAAAGGCTCGCGACCTAACAACAAAAGACCTTGCGACCTAACTACAGAAACCTTGCGACCTAAGAAACTTGGCGACCTAAGGTAGCTAGCGAGTTAACAGGTTGCACGACCTAACTATTAAAGCAGGTCAGCGACCTATGACCTAAGAGGCAAACGAGCTAAGACTTCAGCGACCTAAAGCCCCCACAGCAATTCCTTAACTCGCCTGCGACCTACCACTTGTTCAAATGAAGCCAAGTGCAACTTCACCAGCTCATTCCTTAAGTCGCAAGCAGACTGCGACCTAGCTTAGGTCGCTCGCGACCTACGACATAACTAAGGTCGTACGCGACCTTGGACTTAGGCGAATATTCTGCTCAGACATCAGCTCTTATAAATAGGGCTTGAACTCCAACGAGAAGGGGACTTTTGGCAAATCATTTCTAAAGCACCGTTACTTTGTCGAACTCTCCACTCAATCAGCAATCAAGGATCTTCAAACATTCGAGACACTACAACAAGCTTCGAGGGAAATTCCTTACATCCAACATGGATTCAACGAGTTCCATCGTCGAAGATTGAGCTAGTAGTCAAGATTGTTTCTTGTGATCGAATTGTACTATTTTGATAAGAGAATTGTATCGGTTTGTAATCGGATTCAGCAATAAAGAGATTCAATGTGGACGTATGCTTAATCTCAAGCCGAACCACTATAAACTGCTGTCTTTTACTGCTTTTTCTGCTATTCTACTGCTTAAATTCTGTTCCCATCACGCGGGTGGTGCTTTCACGATTCTATTACACACACCGGGTGTTAGCGTTCACTTTTCAGCGTTAACACATGGTGTTCAATGGCAAAAGCTAAGACCAGTTAAAATGTTAAATGGGGATTGAGGAAATTAAGCTATGGAATATAAGGGAGTTGATCCATAGGAATAAAGGTATACATGTCTTAATGGTGTTGATGAAATGTATGATTGGGTGTATGAATGTTAAAAAGAACTTATATATATATATATATATATATTCTCAGATTTTACTATGAATTTGAATAAGCATCAAATATATACATCTCTGTACATCACTTGGTAACTACAAGTTGTTTGTAAATTATGATTTCACTCACACCAGAATTTATTTTCTGACCCTATTTGTTGCTTTTGCAATCTTTGGGGAGTCTCATTTACATTGGGGCAGTTCAAAGTGATGCTGTAGGGAAAGGTGCTTGAGTAGCTTGCTTATATGGATATTTGAAGAACTTGCTGATTTTTAAAATGTTTTAGAGATGTAGGAGTTTAATTGTAATAAGTAATTTAGGCAAACTCTGTATGTCTATGTATTTCCAGGATTGATGCTTGTTTTGGTTTATTTAAAAAGAACATGTAAAAGAAAAGGAAAACTAAGTATTATATGTATTTGTGGGTTGTTGATTTAAGTAGCAAATTCAGGAAGTAACCCAGTGGATTATGATGAAGGAGAGCATAACATACAATTTGATATGTGGACATATTCTCCTTGGCATGTTTGTTATACTTCAGACATAAAAGTTAAAGGTGCATTTCCCTGAATAAACATGAGCCACAGTGTTAAGTAAATGGTAAAACCTGGTCTTGGCTAGCCAGTAAGGCCTAAGCCTATCTTGTAACTGATACAAGTACATGTAATGGCTAGAGGTCATAGTCTTCTCCGAGAAAAAAAGAGGGGTAACCATAGTGTAAGCTAATTTTTAATGCCACCAAATCCTATAATATATCTAGAACAAGAGTAGGGTTATGGCATCATAAAACCTGAAAATCATAAGTGTACAAGGATTGAGGAAGTAGAATTGGTAAAATCTGGAACTGACTTCAATAGGGAACGGAAGTAGCAAACCAGAGTTAGGAATAGATAATGCAGGCTCAAACAAGGGAGTAGTGTAATTTTGTTAAGTGTTTTTAAAAAATCCAGAACATCACACATATTAGAATCAGTATGACTTTTCAATTGGTTCACCACTCTATTTTTCACCTGATCATTACATGTTTTGTGAGCCTGGATATGAACATTTTGCTTGACATGAATTGTTTTGTGCATGTTTATATATGAATTCCTGAATCCCAAAGATCAATTATATGGGCTATAAATCCACAAACTAATTAATATGATTTATAGAATAATCTGGGAAATGAAGAAGAACATAGTAGGCAATAACACTTGATTCATGTATTAGACATTCTTGAGTCAGTAAAAAGATTAAAAGGTAAGATATAGCTATGTGACACAAAACCTTTCAATTATGGAAAATATTGTGTGATTAAAATTCTTTGCTACTTTAAACACTCTGATAGGCAAAGAAACATTTATGTATCATCATATATATAAATGATATGACTTGGTTTAAATACTGATATTTTTATATTAGTAATTTCTGGATCTTGGGGAATTAATTAAAAGAAATGAAAGAGGTAAGAAAAGAAGTGATCCCTTGAAGAAGAAACACTCAACTAAAATCATTAAAATATAGGTGAAGAAAACTCAACTAAACTCAACTAAACTCAACTAAAAAAACTCAACTAAAATCATTAAACCATAGGTAGATGGCAGGTAATATAACTAATACCGTACAGGGCTCGTATTGTTGATTGGATTTCCAATAAATGGTCAGGCTAAGGAACTTCCTACTTCCAATGGGAACGCCTCTAGCGGGACGTCCCGAGAGTCAACCTGCTCTCTGCCAACACAAGGCCGGGTTACCTCTGTAACTAGGTAACTACTACACGAATATGCCAACCCCTGGTCCTTTGGGACCTTTATCCAAGGCGCCTCAACACAACAACAATCACACAGTAAATGAGATTGGAGTAACCACATAGGTTAAATACCAGGGCTCCATACCTGATACCACCCTTTTCCAGAAGGAAATGACATACCCTAAAGGGAGCGACCCTCATAACCTTGCCGCATCATTCCAGTTTTGACCATTTCCGGGGTGTGAGGTCTGACGATGTGACGACCCGAATTTTTTGTATATTTGAAATTGGAATATTTAATTAATTTTAAATATTCAGAGGTTAATTATAAACTTAAATTTCAAATATCGCTGTTATTAAGTAATTTAATAATTAAATTAAATTTATTTGAAGTTGGATAAAATAGTAAATCTGGCATTCTAAGCTCATTAAAAATATTGTGAAAGCTCGTAAAATTCGTAATGATAATACTGAAGATAATAGAAGCTTCAGGATGTAATTTCAAACTGTTTTGTTAAGTTTTGAAATTATATCGTTTGAATTGAATTTAAAAGTAGCCTTCCGAGGCACAGTCTCGGAATGCGACGAAACCAGTTCCATTGGATCCGTAATATTGTATTATTATTGGATTTCAATTTTCGTAGTGTTTGGAGTTGTCGTGTGATCGTACGGAATATAAATGCGCTGAAATTAAATCGAAAATTTAATATTATAACTGGTCCAAAAAGCTATCTTCTCCATACGATCGAATTTGTAGTCGAAACCTTTTCCAGCGCGTTCGGAATAGCGGTATAACATTAAAAATGCCTAACGGCATGCCTCGATTGGAGATTGAGATTTTGGCTCGATTTCGAGACGTTTAACTTCAAATTTAATTTGATTTTGATATTTTGACCAGTCAAAACAAAATCTCTATTTGTTCAACACGTAGCCTGCTTTCTTTTACATTTGTCTCTCTCTGAGACACGCGCATCAAAACCGGGAAAAGATTAATTAAAGAAACAAAAAAAAAGGGGGATTCTCTTTATAGTATTATTCGAGAGCAACCGTATACCCCTTCTATTCCCTCATTCTAATTCGAAATCAAATCCCTTTTGTTCTCCTCCCTCTGTTCGAATGGCATCACGTTAAGTTCAAACCAAGGTCGAGTCTCTCCACCCCCACCAGTACAAATCAATTCGAACTCACCTCGAAGAATATCTGGCAATCTCGCGCTCGAGTTCGTGGATTGCGGCATGCGTTGAGGACGACGACGAAGGAGTAGAGGCAGTCGCGAGCGCTTGAAGTCTGGGTCGCGATCTCGTCAGGCAGGGGTGATTGGGGCTTGTAGGTCTGGGAGGTGCGGTGATGGTTCGAAGTCAAGCAGGTTGGTTCATTCGCTGGTATAGGCGTGTGTCTGCTGAGTCTTTTTCTCTCTGGAAGCTCATGAAGCTAGGGTTTGTTCTGGGAGGGTTTAGCGTGTCGCGACAGTGGAGGCAGTGATGGCGATCGAGTCGCGAATGACTGGATGGTGTGGTAACGACGATCGCGAGTTAAGTATTCGTTTTTCTAATTTATTTCTCTATTATATTTGATTTAAAATACATATATGTTTGGATAATTAATAAAATCAAATTAAGTATACAGTGTATATATATATATATTTTACAGTCAGGATATTTTTCCATGATTTGAAATTTATATATATATATAAGCTTCTAAATATAAGAGTATGTGTTTTAAGGAAGAAAATAATAAGTATACAAATATCTATTTTTAATTACTAGCTTATATTTTTTTTATATAATGGGATTGGTGAATAAATTTGTTAAGTTGACCTATTTAAATTTTGCTAGTTACTAAAGAGATTTTAAAAAGGGAAACACTTATTAGTTTAAAATTTAAATCACTAGTAAAAAATTTGGTTAATTAAACTTATTAAAAAGGAAAATTTTGGTTCAAATAGAATTTTTAGTAAATTAAGACTTATTAAATGATAAAAATAAATTGTTAAATTATTTTAGTCGCTAAAAATATTTTATTGGATGGAAATTTGTTTAAAATTAAATCGATAGTTTAAACCCAAGTTGTTCATTAAATTATTAGATTGGAAATTAAATGTTCGATGAATCCGAATATTAACGAATCATATAAATTGTTTATACAAGGTCAAAATCATGGAGAAAATAGCTGAAATGGAAATGGATTGCAAATCAATAACAAAGGTGAGTTAATCTCACTTAGTTAAATTATAATTTAAATTTGATTGGTTAAATTTAAATATTTATTGAATGATTGTTTGGATTGATTTGATGTGATAGTATATATAGTAGTATATAGCAATATATACATATTGGCATATGTATATATTGGAGTTGTTGATATTCCCACATTATATAGTGGATGAGACCCTATGCGCCGCATAATAGCGGATGATATTTTATAAAACCCATATACCGCGATATTCCACCTCGAAGTGGAATTGGTATTGTGCTAACATCTGTGGATGCATGGAAACAGGTTGGAGGGATCCAACTGGATTCCTCAAAATATTTAATTTTGTTTAAATATTCTGTGATATGATTGTTGATATCCTGTGATGATTTATATTGGATAATCTGGTTGGATTGAATTTCCCATTATAATGAGTTATCAAAAGCAATTGAATTGGATTTTTGGAAAGAAATAAAAGAGTAAAATTAAGTTAAGTAATTCTAGTGAATTCGAATAAATTAAATATGGAAAAGAGGAATTTTGAATAAATAGAGAAATATTGAATTTAAAGAAAACTTATGTGATGTTATTTAAAGGGATAAAAATTTATTTTAATTCAATGTTTAAATGTAATTAAAAAAGAAAGAAGGAATTTTGGAAATCTGAAACTTGTGTTTCGGTTTAAAGATTTTAAATCATAACGAGAAATAAAATCTAGATGTTAATGAATTTGGAAATAAATGGATTAAGTAAAGAAATTTATTTCAAAGTAAAATAAATTGGGAAATCAATTATAAATTTGATTTAAATATTTTGGGACTTGCAATTTAAAGAGAAATGAGATTTTGGAGATATAAACTGAATTTATAAAAGGAATATGAATTGGTTTAAAAATAAATGTTGATTTATTATTAAAAGATGTGAAGAGAAGTGTATTTATCTGGATAGCCAAGTACGTTTTTCCAAAGCAATTTTAAATATAAGTTAAAAGTTTTAATATGTTTTAAAAAAACCATATTTTAGAAAATTGATTATTTCTAAATGTTAAAGCCTAAAGTAGTATTTTCAAAAATCTATTATTGTAGTAATTATATAAAAGTGATTTGGTATTATGTTTTAAAAAGAGAAATTTAGTTCATATTTGTAAAGTGGTTTCATTTTAAATATTCCTTAAGTATATATTTTGTTAAGGTATTAAAGTAGTTTTTTTTTTAATTTCAATATTATAAAGTATATTTATAGTAAAGTGTTTTAAAATTATTTTAAAATCTAAAAGTGTTTTGTACTTGGTGTTTCAGAGGAAATAAATATTTGGAAACGTATTCCGTAAGCGGGAATTGTTTTGAAATTGTTTTCAAATGAGTTTTGAAAATTCGGAAATATATCTTGGAAAGATATTTGGGCAAATAAATAATGTGGGAAATTATTTAATTGTGTGATGGTTGCTTGTGGATGTTAATTTATAGTTAAATAACCGACTATCAATATTGGCCAAATGCGCTGATCGTTTCGAAGAGACCGGGATCGGGTTTCCGTATACCGGGATTCTAGGTCTGGAGACTCGAATACAACTTCGATCCGGTTTGTACGTTTCGTGTAACGTGTTCGGAGTCGAAGATGGAGTTGTAAAGTGCAAGGGCTAGTCGCTACTAATCCTGAGGATATTTCCAAAATGGATGTAGTAGGAGTAGTGCCTTCGGTTCCGTTCGAACCCGGGACGGACTTGTATGGACGAATGTTTGCGAAACATCGTCAGCGGACGATGGGCATTCTAAGGGATATGTTCTCTAAAGGTATCGTTTAGCCTCGAACCTCATCAACCGGGAATGACTGAAAATCAGGGGTTATGCAGCAAGGCTTCGTGAGTAGCGCCCACAGGAGAGTATGGTCATCCCTGTCTAGATGTTCCTTTTATTTCGGCTTAGTGGTGCGGTTGCTGATCCCAACCGTGGGGTGATCATATTCGGAATTGCCCATAGGTGATTCCGGTCTTGTGTTGTAGGGGAGCGGGCGTACTCCTCGGTACTGTGATCTAGGCCACGTACTGTGTCAGGTGGTACCCCAGTGCCTAGTCATTGATGGAAATTCATTTTCCCTACGCGCCTTGTACGGTATTTGTTTGTATACCTATTAGTTGGAATTTAATGAATGTAACAATTTCGGCTATTTGAATAAGTACTTGAATATAGACACTATTATAATATCAGAGGATTTTATAAAAAAAGTGTTTTAGCTATCGTAAGGTAAAAACCCGACATGTTTATTTGTGGTGTAGTCTTACAAGATGCTTTTGATTTCAAAGGATTTTTGAAACTTTAATAATCAATTTGAGTGTGATTTTCTCACGCTGGTATTCCAGACTGACTCGGGTATTGTTTTATATGATGCTCGGGTCAGACAGAGATAAACAGGTTCAGGATATGATGCTGTGGAGCTCAGGAGACGAGCTGGATGACGATACGTACTTCCGTACTTGCTATTATTTTTCCGCTGTGTATTCAGTTGTATGTTATGGATGTTGATGTACTCTGATGATGTACTCTGATGATGTATTGTATAAATAGATATAGTTTTGATTTGTGTAAAGATCTGTTGATATATATTATATTTTATTCCGCTACGATGGTTAGATTCTGATGTTGTTTTCTATTTTTCTTCTTGTACCTCTTCTTCTTAACTAAAATGGTTCGATTTTCCGGGTCTGGAAAGTCGGGTCGTTACAGTGGTATCAGAGCGAAGGTTGGCGATAACCTTGGCTCTGGTGGGAATTTTGAGAGTATTAATAGATATGAGCGCGTGTTTTTTAGTGAATATAAAATGGTTTTATATTGTGTTAGTTGATTTATTGAGTGGCATATGAACCTTCATCGGCACAGTCTGGACAACTGTATCGAAGGGGTTTCTAAACACTTGAATAGAACAGTTCGGCACAGTATTGTTTTAAATAGGGTGAATGAAATAATTTTGCCCAAATTATTTTGTATATAAAAGAAATAATTATTCGAAAATTATTATGGTTATATATTTGGATGCTTGGTTGTTAGAAAATGACAATAATGAGCTAGTCTCATTATTGAGTAGAAATTGAAAACTTATAACCTAAGTTGAAGAACAAATTTAAATAACAAAATGGAATTGAAATAAACTTTATACACAAATGTGAATTACAAATGTGATTTATAATCAAATGAGATAAATTCATAAACAAATGAAATTTGTAAATGTAAATTGTAAATGTGACTTATAACTTGAAATAAAAGGTGATAGAATTCCAGAGTAATGTTTGGATATAAATTTAAATGGATTTTGAATTTGAAGTTTTGGGAAAGGTTTAAATTCCTTTGGATTTAAAAATAGTTTTTCAAAGTTTTGGGAAGATAATGGTGATATTATTTCGTGAATATTTTTGAAATTGAATTGAAATCTGGTGGGAATTTGGGATTTTAAAAATGTGTAAAATGTTTTAAAGTGATAAAAGCATTAAATTCTCTTTCGGTCGCTGGAAAATAATTTCGGTGATGACTGCAGCATCATCGATGTCTATTTTCGAGTTTCCAAAGAGAAATTGCTACCAAATTGTTTTAAATTGGAAATGATTGTGAACTGGGTTGGTTTTGAAATAAAACCGGGCAATTGAATTCTAGGAATTCTATTTAAAATATAAATGTGGAAATTTAAATGAATCAACAATATAAAGTATAGAATGAAGTTGATTGAAATAAAAAGGGAATGAAAGTTTAATTCTGGGATTATAATTATGAGATGGAAATAACTCAATGAGTAATATAAGTTGGTAGATAAAAGAGTTAGAGCATATGAAGGTGAATAAAATATATTTGAATTTAACTTAAGATAAGTTAAATAAAAATTGAGAAGTGGAATTGAATTAAATGTAAATAAGTTGAAGTCGAATTGAATTGGATATAAAGGTAATGTAAAATGCTTATAATTGTATAAAGAAATTCATATTCTTAAGTTCTTAAGTGTAATAATTTGAAATTTGATTATAAAGATGGAAATGGACTTAAATGAATAGTCCTAGATCTTAAGTAAGTAAGTTAAAACTTATGAATAGAAATGAAATTGTAAGTCATAAATGGGAATTCATTTCTTTGAACCATTAAGAGTTATAATTTGAAATTGTAATTATCAAATGGAAACGACTAAGATGAGTAATCTTAATTTATAAATAAATCCAAACTTAAATTATAAAATAAATTGAACTTAAGATAATTAAGTGAAGTGATATTTGGAATTAAAAAGCAAGTATTAAATTTTAACCAGCAGAGGAACTAATGAGATAATAAATTAGTTAATGAAATTGAATTGTGAGTTAATGAAATTGGATTAACATAGCGATGGTTTGAATTACGAATGAATCCAAATAAGTGAAAATAAATTGGAAATGACTTGGTTATTAATAAAATAATTCCAGATGAATTGAGTATGGAAATTAAAATTCATAATGATTGAGTGAATGAACCAATTATATTAAATAAATAAATGGATGTAATTTGATTAAATAAGAATCAAATGAAAGATGGAAATAAAACTTTAAAGGGTTGGTTAAATGGATAGTAAACTTAAGTTATTGACTTAAGTAAATGTTGAATGGAAACTGAACTCAAACAGAAGAGTGGTTTAAATAAGTTGAGAAATAATTATTGAATGAATTAACTTGGATTGTTTTCGAGCTAAATAAAATTCAATTTTTGGAAGTTGGAGATGAATTGAATTTAAGGAAAAAATTGGAAATGAGTAGTAAATTGAAGTAAGTTGGAATTCATATGAAATGGGTGTTCAATTTGAATATATACACTTCAGTGGTGAAGTAGTAAATAAATATAAGAAAATTTATATGAACTTAAGAATTGAAGAATGAAATTCTTAAGAAAATTTGTATTGGAAATATACTTAGTAATTTTGAAAAAATATATATATATATATATACTAAGTGAATAGTTGAATGAAGGCTAAAACTGAAGTTGTGAAATGGGATAGTTGTGAATAAGGGGATAACAATCAAAAAGGATTGTGAAAAAAAGAGAATTGATATAACTGATAATCAATTGGAATTTATACGTAAGATGTACGTATATTATTTTATTCGCATAGCTATTTGGTCCAGATGTCGAACACAGAATTTCGAGATAGTTTTATCGATCCGAATCCGGATTTTTCACTCGATTTTCAACGGCGAACCTGGATATGGGTTGTTGATTGATTCTAGATATTCTCTATCATAGTTGGTGGCTATGCAAGGAGAATAACTGTTTCTGATTGAGAAACCAGATCTAAGTCCGCACTAGGAAGTCGGGTGGACGATACTAGTTCGGAAATGAAATTGTATGATCGATTGAGCGATCGAATGTGATATTGCATACGGATGATATATGTGCATCGTACGGGCTTAAGTAAAACAAATATTGAAAATTTGTAAAGAAATCGATAAAATGATTTTGGGATTGGGAGTGAATATTATTGCTTAGTAGGATATACAGGTGTATAAAAGCAATGGATAAATTGGGATTTTTTGATTTTAGAAGATAAAATTTAATGGCCCGACAAAAGGTATGTATTGAATTTCTATATGAAATTTAATTGTTTTTTTGATCCTGCCACTTGGCTTTTTGTTTTCTTTTTGAGATTGGGAGGCCGTAGAGCCATTTTGTAGTAGTACCGAGCTAGCCGCGCAAAGGAGACGCTGGCGAAATTTTTCGGAAATTTAGGGAGTTAGAAAAATTTTGGAAAATTTTGATAATTCAAAATTTGAATTCAAATTTAAATTTGAATGGATAAGTAGGTGGTATGGGTTGAACTTATGAATAAGTTTGGGAAGTTAAAAGATGATTAGTGTATCATTAATAAAAGATTGTTTGGGTATTGTTAAAACTATTTGAATTTGGGAAATAGTTAATGGGGATTGAATCATTCTTCCTAACTAGTAATTTCGGGGACGAAATTCTTTTAAGAGGGGAGGAATGTGACGACCCGAAATTTTGTATATTTGAAATTGGAATATTTAATTAATTTTAAATATTCAGAGGTTAATTATAAACTTAAATTTCAAATATCGCCGTTATTAAGTAATTTAATAATTAAATTAAATTTATTTGAAGTTGGATAAAATAGTAAATCTGGCATTCTAAGCTCATTAAAAATATTTTGAAAGCTCGTAAAATTCATAATGATAATACTGAAGATAATAGAAGCTTCAGGATGTAATTTCAAACTGTTAAAAGTTTTGAAATTATATCGTTTGAATTGAATTTAAAAGTAGCCTTCCGAGGCATAGTCTCGGAATGCGACGAAACCAGTTCCATTGGATCCGTAATATTGTATTATTATTGGATTTCAATTTTCGTAGTGTTTGGAGTTGTCGTGTGATCGTACGGAATATAAACGCGCTGAAATTAAATCGAAAATTTAATATTATAACTGGTCCAAAAAGCTATATTCTCCATACGATCGAATTTGTAGTCGAAACCTTTTCCAGTGCGTTCGGAATAGGGGTATAACATTTAAAATGCCTAACGGCATGCCTCGATTGGAGATTGAGATTTTGGCTCGATTTCGAGACGTTTAACTTCAAATTTAATTTGATTTTGATATTTTGACCAGTCAAAACAAAATCTCTATTTGTTCAACACGTAGACTGCTTTCTTTTACATTTGTCTCTCTCTGAGACACGCGCATCAAAACCGGGAAAAGATTAATTAAAGAAACTAAAAAAAAGGGGATTCTCTTTACAGTATTATTCGAGAGCAACCGTATACCCCTTCTATTCCCTCATTCTAATTCGAAATCAAATCCCTTTTGTTCTCCTCCCTCTGTTCGAATGGCAGCACGTTAAGTTCAAACCAAGGTCGAGTCTCTCCACCCCCTCCAGTACAAATCAATTCGAACTCACCTCGAAGAATATCTGGCAATCTCGCGCTCGAGTTCGTGGATTACGGCATGCGTTGAGGAGGACGACGAAGGCGTAGAGGCAGTCGCGAGCGCTTGAAGTCTGGGTCGCGATCTCGTCAGGCAGGGTTGATTGGGGCTCGTAGGTCTGGGAGGTGCGGTGATGGTTCGAAGTCAAGTAGGTTGGTTCATTCGCTGGTATAGGCGTGTGTCTGCTGAGTCTTTTTCTCTCTGGAAGCTCGTGAAGCTAGGGTTTGTTCTGGGAGGGTTTAGCGTGTCGCGACAGTGGAGGCAGCGATGGCGATCGAGTCGCAAATGACTGGATGGTGTGGTAACGACGATCGCGAGTTAGGTATTCGTTTTTCTAATTTATTTCTCTATTATATTTGATTTAAAATACATATATGTTTGGATAATTAATAAAATCAAATTAAGTATACAGTATATATATATATATATTTTACAGTCAGGATATTTTTCCATGATTTGAAATTTATATATATATAAGCTTCTAAATATAAGAGTGTGTTTTAAGGAAGAAAATAATAAGTATACAAATATCTATTTTTAATTACTAGCTTATATTTTTTTTATATAATGGGATTGGTGAATAAATTTGTTAAGTTGACCTATTTAAATTTTGCTAGTTACTAAAGAGATTTTAAAAAGGGAAACACTTATTAGTTTAAAATTTAAATCACTAGTAAAAAATTTGGTTAATTAAACTTATTAAAAAGGAAAATTTTGGTTCAAATAGAATTTTTAGTAAATTAAGACTTATTAAATGATAAAAATAAATTGTTAAATTATTTTAGTCGCTAAAAATATTTTATTGGAAGGAAATTTGTTTAAAATTAAATCGATAGTTTAAACCCAAGTTGTTCATTAAATTATTAGATTGGAAATTAAATGTTCGATGAATCTGAATATTAACGAATCATATAAATTGTTTATACAAGGTCAAAATCGTGGAGAAAATAGCTGAAATGGAAATGGATTGCAAATCAATAACAAAGGTGAGTTAATCTCACTCAGTTAAATTATAATTTAAATTTGATTGGTTAAATTTAAATATTTATTAAATGATTGTTTGGATTGATTTGATGTGATAGTATATATAGTAGTATATAGCAATATATACATATTGGCATATGTATATATTGGAGTTGTTGATATTCCCACATTATATAGTGGATGAGACCCTATGCGCCGCATAATAGCGGATGATATTTTATAAAACCCATATACCGCGATATTCCACCTCGAAGTGGAATTGGTATTGTGCTAACATCTGTGGATGCAGGGAAACAGGTTGGAGGGATCCAACTGGATTCCTCAAAATATTTAATTTTGTTTAAATATTCTGTGATGATTTATATTGGATAATCTGGTTGGATTGAATTTCCCAGTATAATGAGTTATCAAAAGCAATTGAATTGGATTTTTGGAAAGAAATAAAAGAGTAAAATTAAGTTAAGTAATTCTAGTGAATTCGAATAAATTAAATATGGAAAAGAGGAATTTTGAATAAATAGAGAAATATTGAATTTAAAGAAAACTTATGTGATGTTATTTAAAGGGATAAAAATTTATTTTAATTCAATGTTTAAATGTAATTAAAAAAGAAAGAAGGAATTTTGGAAATCTGAAACTTGTGTTTCGGTTTAAAGATTTTAAATCATAATGAGAAATAAAATCTAGAAGTTAATGAATTTGGAAATAAATGGATTAAGTAAAGAAATTTATTTCAAAGTAAAATAAATTGGGAAATCAATTATAAATTCGATTTAAATATTTTGGGACTTGCAATTTAAAGAGAAATGAGATTTTGGAGATATAAACTGAATTTATAAAAGGAATATGAATTGGTTTAAAAATAAATGTTGATTTATTATTAAAACATGTGAAGAGAAGTGTATTTATCTGGATAGCTAAGTACGTTTTTCCAAAGCAATTTTAAATATAAGTTAAAAGTTTTAATATGTTTTAAAAAAAGCATACTTTAGAAAATTGATTATTTCTAAATGTTAAAGCCTAAAGTAGTATTTTCAAAAATCTATTATTGTAGTAATTATATAAAAGTGATTTGGTATTATGTTTTAAAAAGAGAAATTTAGTTTATATTTGTAAAGTGGTTTCATTTTAAATATTCCTTAAGTATATATTTTGTTAAGGTATTAAAGTAGTTTTTTTTAATTTCAATATTATAAAGTATATTTATAGTAAAGTGTTTTAAAATTATTTTAAAATCTAAAAGTGTTTTGTACTTGGTTTTTCAGAGGAAATAAATATTTGGAAACGTATTCCGTAAGCGGGAATTGTTTTGAAATTGTTTTCAAATGAGTTTTGAAAATTCGGAAATATATCTTGGAAAGATATTTGGGCAAATAAATAATGTGGGAAATTATTTAATTGTGTGATGGTTGCTTGTGGATGTTAATTGATAGTTAAATAACCGACTATCAATATTGGCCAAATGCGCTGATCGTTTCGAAGAGACCGGGATCGGGTTTCCGTATACCGGGATTCTAGGTCTGGAGACTCGAATACCACTTCGATCCGGTTTGTACGTTTCGTGAAACGTGTTCGGAGTCGAAGATGGAGCTGTGAAGTGCAAGGGCTAGTCGCTACTAATCCTGAGGATATTTCCAAAATGGATGTAGTAGGAGTAGTGCCTTCGGTTCCGTTCGAACCCGGGACGGACTTGTATGGACGAATGCTTGCGAAACATCGTCAGCGGACGATGGGCATTCTAAGGGATATGTTCTCTAAAGGTATCGTTTAGCCTCGAACCTCATCAACCGGGAATGACTGAAAATCAAGGGTTATGCAGCAAGGCTTCGTGGGTAGCGCCCACTGGAGAGTATGGTCATCCCTGTCTAGATGTTCCTTTTATTTCGGCTTAGTGGTGCGGTTGCTGATCCCAACCGTGGGGTGATCATATTCGGAATTGCCCATAGGTGATTCCGGTCTTGTGTTGCAGGGGAGCGGGCATACTCCTCGGTACTGTGATCTAGGCCACGTACTGTGTCAGGTGGTACCCCAGTGCCTAGTCATTGATGGAAATCCATTTTCCCTACGCGCCTTGTACGGTATTTGTTTGTATACCTATTAGCTGGAATTTAATGAATGTAACAATTTCGGCTATTTGAATAAGTACTTGTATATAGACACTATTATAATATCAGAGGATTTTATAAAAAAAGTGTTTTAGCTATCGTAAGGTAAAAACCCGACATGTTTATTTATGGCGTGGTCTTACGAGATGCTTTTGATTTCAAAGGATTTTTGAAACTTTAATAATCAATTTGAGTGTGATTTTCTCACGCTGGTATTCCAGACTGACTCGGGTATTGTTTTATATGATGCTCGGGTCAGACCGAGATAAACAGGTTCAGGATATGATGCTATGGAGCTCAGGAGACGAGCTGGATGACGATACATACTTCCGTACTTGCTATTATTTTTCCGCTGTGTATTCAGTTGTATGTTATGGATGTTGATGTACTCTGATGATGTACTCTGATGATGTATTGTATAAACAGATATAGTTTTGATTTGTGTAAAGATCTGTTGATATATATTATATTTTATTCCGCTGCGATGGTTAGATTCTGATGTTGTTTTCTATTTTTCTTCTTCTACCTCTTCTTCTTAACTAAAATGGTTCGATTTTCCGGGTCTGGAAAGTCGGGTCGTTACAGACGAAGTCTCATCCACAAAGCTAAGCTTTTTCCATAAAGCCATGCTTTGATCACAAATGATCAACCAATGATCAACACACAGCAGCACTCAGAATGTCACATTACCAAATTGGGAGTACATCGCTGATAACCTTCAACTACATAACCTCTGAGCTCGCACGTCTTAGAGAAGGGTGTTAGCTAAGAGAATAAATTCTCTGCCACCAACAGAAATGTATTTGAAAGAAATCTGCTTTATATCTCAAAGTGTAATGTCAGACATGTAACCATACAAGTCTGTTCCGAATTCGAACAGAACCGAAGGCACTTCCGAACAAGCCCTTGCAATTCGGGTATTCACAATCCTGATCGAACTACCCATCACAAAGGAAATCTCTATACCGTAGCTAACGGTGCAGAGACAATCGATAGGTCATCCTATCTTTTTTCACAAATACCCGGTCTTCACCACCATTCTTCAATGCAATCCATATCGTTGTATCACTAATTCAGAATGGGTTATATGACACAAAGGTCCTCTCCTGGCTAATCCGAATAGTGAGCACAATACTTTAAAACATATGGATATTGGGATTTCAATTAAGTCACAACTTATTACCCAAAACTTTTCTTTCAAATGGTTTAACAAATTACCATTTCAAATCTTTAAACAAAAAGATTTATTTCACAAAGTTCACCCGGTTTCACAAAGATTCATTCATAGATTTCCAAATCATTTTCCATTTCAATTGGATTAACCCACTAAATCTTTAAATTAAGATTTAACTTATAGCTTTCAAAACTATTCACAATTCAAGTCTTTTATAATATAAAAGATACACCTTTCAAAATCTTCTTTGATTTCAAAATAAAGCTTAATCATCTTCACAAATGTCAATTCATAATTTTTTTTCCAAACTATTTACAATTTCATTTCACTTGAAATGTTTTCGATACAAATTGGAAATCCTTTCTTTTTATGAAAGATATTATTATTTGAAAACAATTAGTTTTCAATTTGGGAAAAACTGGTTACAATTTCACAGGTTAAAGCCATCCAAGTATAAAACCTGGATTTAAATTTAAATTTCCAAAACCATATTTTAAATGGTTTAAAACCCATATAAACACCTTTTTACACTTGTAAAATCTTTTAAACCAAAATTCCCAAATCATTGAATTCAATTTCAAAATATTGAACTCAGAGTTAAATCGGATTATTCAAATTTCAATTTTTATTAAGTTATTTAAAATAACCTTTATTTTTGAAACTCATTTTCAAAAACTTTCAATTCCAATTCCAAAACAAATTTGGAGTCAAAAATTCAATTTTCAAAATTGATAAAAATTTGTGACTTAACCGATTTCCACGTGAAATCCACATTTGTGTGTGTACAGTGTAGTCCAAGGGTTGAACACAATAGTGCAACAACATCCAACCATCACAGATTCAAATATAACAATATATTTGATAAGCTTTATACACTATAACGCTTATCTTTCATTCACAGATCACAGATATATAGATATCACAGATAACCAAATTGCAGATCACAACACAAATCAGGATATATCACAAAGTATCACATAATTGGGATATCAAATAATTCAACTGTTCAATAAAAATCCAAACATCCAGAAGAAGGATTAATTCAATTATCGGATTAATTTAAATCAAATAAATTTCTATCAATAATTTTTACTAGTTATGGTAAATTAATAATCAATTAGTTACAAATACATTTAATAAATTACCCTTTAATTGATCATTAATTAACCCTTAATTAATAATTTATTCTTAATTAATTTCTATAACCAAATAATTTCTTTTTAATAAATTTCCAATAAATTTCCAAAATTATTTCCTTTTTTTAATAAATTTCTTATCTTTCTTCAAATCTATTTTAAAAATCTAAATTTTAAATAAATTATTCAACTTATAAATAATATCTTCTGAAATCCATTTATTAAGCCTTTTTCCCAAAAATTGGAATTTAATTCAATATAATTAAAAAATAAAACTTTTATTTTTAAAACTCCTTTTTAATTTATCCAATTCTAAAAATAACGTTTTCCGATAAATTTTAAAAAATCCAATTTTATCTATTTCCGGTTTCCAACGATTCCAAAAATATATTCGGCTAAATTATAGCCTTCAACAATGATTTCCAACACAAATATAATCATACACAGTTTATAATTAACCACACACAACATTGAAACAAATTCAAATATTTGAGGAATCTAGTTGGATCCCTCCAACCTGTTTCCCTGCATCCACAGATGTTAGCACAATACCAATTCCACTTCGAGGTGGAATATCGCGGTATATGGGATTTATAAAATACTATCCGCTATTATGTGGCGCAATAGGGTCTCATCCACTATATAATGTGGGAAATCAACTCTAAATACATATATAATACCAATTCCACTTCAATGTGGAATATCGCGGTATATGGGTTTAATATAATAACCTCCGCTTAATATGCGGCGTATAGGGTCTATTTAATACAACCAATAAAAATCAACATCCAATCATCACAATCAGGTAATTTTAAATTCAACTATTTAAAATTTAAATTGAAACAAATTCGATTGAGTGAGGAGTTCTCAACTTGAGTTTCCGATAACAGTTGTAGTGTTTTATTTCAAATAAAATTAAACGCACGTTTAATTTTACCCGAAATTATCACTAGCTCCAATCGACTCCAAACCTACTCCATTGCGTAGTGCTTGTCAATACGATTCCAATGCAACTTGTTTCGTAATTTTTCGACCTCGTATCAAAAAGATATGATGCTTTAAAGGTATACGAATTTAAATATATAAATTATTTTCAATTTTATTTTTGACTTTTAAACCTCAGATTCACCGCAGCCGTTAGATCTTGCATCAAGAAATCAGGGCCGCGATTGTCATCTTCTCCTCCTTCAGGTCGCATGCGTTCAAACGAAACCCACTCGGCCGCCTATTATCTCGAATTTTCGCGACCACGTCTGGCATCGGGAGCACGATCAAAACCCTTCGAGACGTGCGCCTCCCCCAAAGCCACCATCGCCGGGAATACGAACGAGTTCGGTCCCCCTAGTGCTTCGTGAAACATGCGCAACTGCCGGTCATTTGCGCTTAAATTGCCATTGATTTATAGCTCAGAAAACGATCACAAACGTTGATTCTATAGAACTCGTTGTGCTCTACAATGTGGTAGTTGAGAGATTCAGCTAATTGTTTGTGGATTAGATGAAAATTGGAGGAGAAAGAAATGACTTTCTGGTCGTTCGGAATAATAATGGCGGCTGAAGCTAATATCGGCTAGGGTTTCACAAAATAGAAGAATTAAGGTCCTTTTATAGAAAATCACTCAAAAACACCATTCACTCAAAACTTTCCAAACTCCAAACGAAGCATGCCGGCTGGTGTTTATAATGTTTTACCCACGTTTCGGACATAATGGAACGTGTTTCGAGAGCTAATTCGACCATATGTGCAAGTTACGGAATTAAACGATCAATTTAAAATTAAATCGATTAAAACGATTTCGATGCGTTTTCGCTTGCCCCGGACAAACGGTAAATCCGATTGTTACGAAATTTGAAATCTTACAATAATATCACATTACGGATCTGATAAAACCGGTTTCATCGAAATTCAAGACTGTTTGAAAAATGACTATTTTCACTCGCCAATTAAATATTAAAATATTCAATTTTCACAAATTAACTTTTAATTCAATTTTAAAAGTTCTCAAACATCGTTCTAACTCCAATATGATTTATTATAACTTTATAAATCATTTTTAGTCACATTAAACCCAATTTCCTATTATTTCTGAAATTTCAAATATTAAATTGTTGATTTAATTATACAATTAAATCACTATATTCGAAATTAAATTCATTCGGCTTATAAATCTTACTTATTAACATTTGAAATTAATTAAATATTTGAATTTCAAATGACATAAATTCTGGGTCGTTACAATCTTCTCCCCTTAAAAGAATTTCATCCTCGAAATTGCAAAGTAAGAAAAATGCCCCAAATCCATTTACTTTTCAAAAATCTACTTCGTGAAAATTTTATATTCACTTTTTCCAAAACCTTTAACTTCAACCAAAACAATGGTTTCCATCTTCTAGTTCAATTCCTACGTTTTACTACAATTTGAAAATCAACTTTTCATTAACCAAAAATTTTCCCAAAAATTTGAAAAAAAATTCTAACTCCCAAAATTTATGGAAAATTTTGGCAGAGTCTCCTTTGTACGGAGGATCTTTTGCAAAATCACAATAGATATAAATATGTATACATCAACGCACACGGTCGGAAAAGCAGAAAAACAGTTCATATTTCTTATTTTTATTGCGTAGGCGTACCTTTTTATCATTTTTAAGCAAAGCGGTTTATTATTAAGCATTTTTTGCGCAACCAAATCCCGCTAACGGTAGCTCCGGTACCTGTACTTACTCAATTTAAACACGTAAGTGACATATATAAGAAGTTATTAACATTTTACTCTTTTAAACAACTACAACACATGCACATTAAAAGAAATGCATACTAAACAAGGTTTATAAGCAACTTATATCATTTCGACATTACTTATGATTGTTTACAACCAATTCACATACAACGGCCTTCATTCATTTTCAATTGGTTTACATTCACTAATTTACATTCAAACTGTTCACTTCCAAATTCAAATTCAATTACATAGCTTTCGATTTTATCGATTCAATTTCATTAACACTTAATGAATTTATATTATATACAATCAACTAACAATCATACAATAACCAATCATAACCAACACAACCAAATTTATTCACTTTATACTCAACATTCATATTCACTTTGTTTACCTTCAATTTGGTTTAACATTAAATTGACTTCCATTCAATTTCCAATTTATTAGCTTTTAATGAATTAACACTTACATCCATTATTGCATATCAATTTATTCACATTCGATTGATTAACATTCAATCCATTAATTCAATTCAATTGCTAATTCATTTAACCACTAAAGTTGAATCTCCTTTATATAACTCAAGTTCACCTTCATTTAATTCACTTTATTTATTTACTTCGATACCAAAATCAAATTCATTCAACATCACTTAAGTTATATTTCATTTCAATTCATTTGTTTAACTTAACTTAAATTTCTACTTATAAATCCAATTCAGACTCCAATTCTAAAGAAAATTCTGTTTAACTTATACCAAAGTCAAATTTATATCACTATTTCAAATCCATATCTCGTTTTGCTTACCAAAATTGTTTAACCATTTTAATAACTGGTTTTACTTACCTTTTCCCATTTTATAAGTTATACAACTTATTTATTTAACTTCCAAATTCATATTATATAATCACTTTAACATTCAAGTTTATATTTTCAATTTATATAACCTTTCTTTAGTTAAATTCCACACCATATATTTACTATGCTAATCCCAAATTTATTTCAACTTTACCAAAGCTGAAAATTTCTATTTCATATTATAAGTTCAAAACTCATTTTACTTATATTTATCAATTTCAACTTGGATTTTAATTTCAAATTTGTTTATCACAACAAAACTTTAATTTCAATCTACTATTGATATTAAATCAATCACACAAAACTCGAAAATGATACTGATGATGCTGCAGCCATCACCCTTATTATTTCCCAGTAACAGTAGTAAATTCAGTGCTTAATATTCTTTTAAAAAAAATTCCTTTTATTTATAAATCACATTTATAAATCCTTTACTTATATAATTTCACTACTTAACTTTTCTTATACAAGATTATTTCACAATTGTAAATCATTCTAATTATAATTCCATCTTATACAATTGTTGCTCTTATATAATTTATTCTTTCATAATTGTTGTTTTTATTTAGATTATTCAAACAACTTTTACTAACTTATATATTCTTACATTTCAACAACCAAACAATTATTCCATATACTTCAACAATTTCTAAAAATTATTTCTTTATATACAAAATACAATTGAGGTAAAATTGTTTCATTTACCCAATTTAAAACCATACCATGTTGGATTATCTCATTCAAGAGTTTAGAAACTCCTATCGATACAGTTAGCTAGACTGCACCGACCAGAATCCATAAACAATCAACCGATAAGTCAACGCAATACAAAACAAATTCATATTCACTAACAAATATGCGCTCATATTTATTATTACACTCACACTCATTCTAGAGTACTACTGACTCTACCTCAAATGAGTAACACCCAACATAGCCAAGGTTGTCACTTAACCAAATGCTTTGATACCACATTGTAACATACACGATGTTTACGGGATCCAAAAATCGACATCAATATGTCCACTGTATCAAATGTCACACAAACGAATGTCGGAAAACCGAATTGTTAGGGTTAAAAAGAAGAGGTAGAAGAAAAAGATAGAAGAAGAAAAGAAGAAGCAACATAAACAATATCAGAATCTCACATTCGCAGCAGAACAACTTATAATAGATAATTGAATAATCTTTAAAACAAAGAACTATATCAGTTTATACATTTCATCATCTGAATCATAATACAACACAATACATCAATGGACAGTTTATAAACCTGTCCCCATACAGAATACATAGCGGAATAAATAATATCATATACAAGTCATACGTCTCGCCATCCAGCTCACAACTTGAGCTCCACAGCATCTCCTGAATATAGAATGACCTGAAAACCTAAATCTAGACTGCCCGTGTGGAAAATGATGGGCACCCAGAGTTTAGGAAGAGAACAATAAACTCCAGGTCGGTCATGGGACTGGTGTGAGAACTAAAAACAGTTATATATCTTTTAAAACAACAACAACAAAGGAAGTGAAAAATATCCGCAATGCTTTTGGAAAATGAAACTACCATAAGGCCTCCCGCCGCACACACAATGCAAACTCAGAATTGGAGGAGATTTCTCCTTATGATAGTCAACCATGCTTACTACGCAAATTCATTGGATATTATTACTAGTGCATAGTGCAGAAAACATTTCGAAAGTATAATATTAATCTTAGCCAGCATAGAGATTTCGAACTATGCCTACTATAGCTACCATCTAAATAGTGGGGCGCCACCATAAGTAGATGGCAGGTAATACAACTAATACCGTACAGGGCTCGTATTGTAGATTGGATTTCCAACAAATGGTCAGGCTAAGGAACTTCCTACTGCCAATGGGTACGCCTCTGGCGGGACGTCCCGAGAGTCAACCTGCTCTCTGCCAACACAAGGCCGGGTTACCTCTGTAACTAGGTAACTACTACACGAATATGCCACCCCCGGTCCTTTGGGACCTTTATCCGAGGCACCTCAACACAACAACTGTAACGACCCAGAATTTTGAACAAATTAAATTGAGAATATTTAATTAATTTTAAATATTTGAACGATGATTTAATTTGAATCCCCGATATTACTTTGAATTTGGCAATTAAATTATAAAATTTAATCCATTAAAAGTTAAACAAAAATTTGAATCTTCAGTTTTAAGCTGAAGAAAAATATTTCAAAAGCTTTTAAAATTCATATTGACATTACTAAAGATAATAGAAGCTTCAGAATCGAATTTGAAACTGTTTGGTTCAGTTTTGAATTTTATCATTTGAATCGATAATTAAAAATAGTCAATTTTCACACAGTCTCGGAATTCGACGAAACCAGTTTCATTGGGTCCGTAATTGTGACGACCGCCCATGACCCCTGCACCGAATCTAGAGAAAGTGCGATGTAAAGTGTGCCAGGCAACCATGGACGATTGTCAAGGTAAGATTAAACAGCAGAATCTAACGTATTACTCACAGTGCATAGACAAAATACAATAGAAAATATATATAGAGAAGCTTCACGGAATAGAATGCCATCATATAAAACTTCATATAGTTGAATACAAGCATCTGAATAGTCAATACAACAAGCCTCACTACATATCACTCAGAGAATACAAAGCAGCGGAACATCCAGTACATATAAAAAGAAATAATATGCAATACTCCAGCTCGTCTTCGATATCAGCACCGTGAAAAGCAAGATCAACACCTGTCACTTGCTACCTAGTCTGCCCGTCCCAAAAATGGACGAACAGCCCAAGGCAATAAGAATTAAAACATAAAGCCTTGAGTCAGACAACAGTCTTAGTGAGCAGTAAATTAACTAACAACATACCAAACAGAGCATAAAGGAAAAGGAATAGGAATACAACCCTCCCACTCCAACCTCATTCTACAGTGATAGCCCCCAGACACACACTAAGCAGAAGCAACCATAGCAGAGCATACAATTTAAGTAAAGCAAATATCACTCGAGTCAAGGGCGATGTTTTCCAAGTACAAACCCCCAAGGCCTAAACCAAGATCAGATAAGCACCCAGAAAATACCGCTCTTGAGTCCGAATGACGATACAACCAAACATCCATGACTCTGGCTATCACTGTTATCATTGCTTCGGTTTCACCGTTAATTGAATGACCGGCACATTCTTTCAACCGTTCGTCAAGGGCTAATGAAAACCCCGGTTCTAGACATAACTCCCGCACGTCATCGTGACCCGTGCCTAGGACTATCGAATCTGCCCAGAGTACTCGACCATCAACAGTTGGTCGTTGGAACTATCGAATCTGCCCAAACGTACTCTTGCTTAGAGCATGCTAGAACCTTCAACAACGATGAGACCCAAGCCTCCTAGTCATCCTCCTCGACGACTATTCTCATATCCATTCATTATCTTCAACTCGAATCATACCACCGAGTTATCAACATGCTTGGAATGATCCCGTCTGGATTAAACCAACTCTTCATCACATGATTGCCTTGCTTCATAACATCCTCGCAAAGCCTCATCTCAACATCACATCATCAATCTATGCATAAGAGCTTCATCATCCCGCTTCATATGCCACGAGCAGCTTTCCCAATTCAAGAGCCTTTCCCTTAGCTTTTGAATCATCTTCGGTCTAAATCAAACCATCAATCATCTAATTCATAGCAATCAATCAAATCAAACATTAATCCAAGCAATCAAGCATTCAAATATGATCTAAGTAGACAATTATAACAACAATGGCATTTTCGTAATTAAAGAGTTGAAAGTCCAATAAGCATGAAAACACGAACAATATCTCTACAAACTTGATGAATGAACTTGCATAGGTTAACATATGATAAAATGGATGTAACATCATCATGAACAATGGATCTACATGGATCTACACTTAGGATGAAGAAAATGCATGGAAATCACTATTTTAACACCAAATCGAGCCAACAATCCGATATCCTCCTTTGGATCCGTATGAGAGATAATCACCACTCACCAAATCACCTAAACAATCCAAAAGATATCAACTTCAGATCTGGACAGCGAAGAACTAAGCTAGATCCGACAAGATCTCGCTTCAAACGATGAAATCTCTCTTCGATGGATGAAGATCTTCAACTTTAGCTCTTGGATCTTCGATCTTGATCTTCGATTTAGATGGATGGAGATACTAGATTAGAGAAGAGAAAAGAGATGAAGAAATGTTGTAGTCGAGCTCTCAAAATGGCAGCACTTCGTTGCTTCAAAAACCGGTGCCAAAAAGTGAGCCAAACCCCTCTATTTATAGGCAGATTTTTATGTCGTCCGCCCCTATAAGTCGTTGCCGACCTAACCCTTTGCCGACTTACGACCTACCGACTCAACTACCTACCGACTCGCAACACAACACACGCTGCCGACTCAACTACCTACCGACTCAACACACAGACGACCTCCGACTTATCACTCAAACAACCTAAAGACTTACTCTTCCTAGCGATCTACCCTAAGTCATCCAACGACCTATCTCCCTTAACTCGTGTTAACGACCTAACTTGCTAACGCTCACAACAGGGTCTCCACGACCTAACCATACTTAAGTCGCTTACGACTTAAGCCCTAGCACTAAGTCATTCACTACTAACCCGCTAACTCGTCCCAGTCCTTAAGTCATAATCTCTTAAGTCGGTCATTCCTATAGGTCGGTCATTCCACTGAGTCGCCCTACCGACCTAAACTCCACACAAGCTAACTCTGGGTCGTCCCTTCCTATGAGTCATCAACTCTTAAGTCGGCTGACTACTTTAACTCGGCCACACTGTTAAGTCGGTCTTCCCTTAACACGCTCACCTTCTTAGGTTGGTCACCCCACTAGGTCACCCCACCGACCTAAGCACTCTGCACGGGTTAACTTCCATACGACCTAAGCTTTAACCCGTCGACAACCCCTCCTTAACTCGCACACGACCTAGCCCTTAGCTCGCACATGAGTCAACTTCAGACGACTCAACTTTAATGACTTAACAACAACAACGACTTAATGTCGACAGTTTTACAATCTTTCGATCCGTAAAAATACGGGTTGTTACATTCTCTCCCCCTTAGGAATTTCGCCCCCGGAATTCCAAACAACAAGAGCAATCAAAACTATTCTGCATGCCTACCATCCATAGCAATCAACAAACCATGCATCCAATTTCTAGCCTAGCATGCAGAATTCTAAGATTAGAACAAGTTACAATATCGTGAGATGTCACGACACCCTAGGGCCATACCTTGAAGAGTTCAGGATGAGCTGCCTTCATCCTCTCTTCCTCCTCCCATGTACAGTCGTTATCATCATCACTCCATTGTACCTTGAGCAACGTAATCGTCTTCCTCCTAAGCTGTTTCGTGTCGGTTTCAACAACACGAAGCGGCTTACGAGGTCTTGAAACAACTGGATCAATCTCTAAATCTTCACAGCTACCAGCAAAAACCACTGTCTTCGAGTCATGCACATACTTCCGTAGATACGATACGTGAAAAACATTGTGCACACCCGCCATCTTCTCAGGTAACTCCAATCTATACGCGAGCTTTCCAATTCGCTCGATGATCGGGAACGGTCCAACAAATCTTGGAGATAACTTTCCTTTCTTCCCAAATTGAATAGCATTCTTCAATGGAGAAATCTTCACAAAAACTGTATCACCTACGTCGAATTCCAAATCAGCATAACTCTTCTGCCGGTCTTGGGCTGCCTTCATTCGTTGTCGAATGATCTCTATACAATCCGAAGTCTGTCGAATCATCTCTGGCCCAAGCATCAGTTTTTCTCCGGTCTCTAACCAACATGTCGGAGAATTACACGGTCTTCCATATAATGCTTCGTACGGTGCCATACCAATACTTGACTGGTAACTGTTATTATACGCAAATTCCACCAAATGAAGGTGATCTTCCCATGATCCTCCGAAATCTAAAACACAAGCTCTAAGAAGATCTTCCAAAACTCGGTTAACTCTCTCGGTCTGACCATCTGTTTGAGGATGATAGGCTGTACTCAAACATAGCTCGGTTCCCAAAACTTCCTGGAAGCTCTTCCAAAATCTACTAGTGAACAATGGATCTCGATCGCTCACTATACTCTTCGGAATACCATGGAATCGAACTATCCACTTAACATACAACTCAGCCAATTTTGATGCAGTCCTAGTCGATCGAACAGGAATGAACCTTGCACTCTTAGTCAGACGATCCACAATGACCCAAATTCCTTCATTTCCCGTTCTGGTTCTAGGCAATCCATCGATAAAATCCATCGACACCTGCTCCCACTTCCATGTAGGAACTTCTAATGGCTGAAGCAATCCACTTGGCTTCTTCTGTTCGGCTTTTACTAACTGGCAGTTCATGCATTTGGAAATGAAATTTCCAACATCCTTCTTCATACCTTCCCAGTAGTAGGTTCTCTTCATATCCCGATACATCTTATTTCCACCTGGATGAATTGTCAACTTCGAGTGATGACTTTCCTTCAGAACTTCACTCCTCAATTCATCTATATCGGGAACAACAAGTCGTCCTTGTTTCCGAAGGCAACCCTCTCGATCGACCTCGATTCCTTTATCCTTTTCTGGATCCAATCCAGATTCCAAGTCACGGATAATCTTGACAATCTTATCATCACGCTTTTGACTCTCGCCAATTCTTTCCAAAAGAGTCGGTCTTATTGATAAGTTTGCCAACATCTTAGGTTCCAACTCACATCTGGGCCTGAAGTCAAATCCAGCTAAATACTCGAGATTCTTCCATTCTGAAAACATGGCTCCCAATCCTGCATGTCTTCGACTTAACGCATCAGCCACTGCGTTACCTTTTCCCGGAGTATAAGCTATACCAAAATCATACGATGCAAAAAACTCTAGCCATCGTTGCTGCCGAAGATTCAAATCCTTTTGGGAGAAAAGATACTTCAACGACTTATGATCTGTAAACAACTCGAATCGAACTCCCAACAGATAATGTCTCCACATCTTCAAAGCAAACACAATCGCCGCTAACTCCAAATCATGAGTCGGGTAATTCCTTTCGTGCGGCTTCAGTTGTCGACTTGCATACGCAACAACTTTATCCCTCTGCATCAGCACTGCTCCAAGTCCAGTACCACATGCGTCGGTGTAAACCACCATCTCGTCATTCCCACTTGGAATAGTCAAGACAGGAGCACTTGTCAATCTTTCTTTCAGGATTCTGAAAGCTTGCTCACACTTATCATCCCATCTGAACACTAGGTTCTTCTTCGTCAATCCTGTTAATGGTGCAGCTACCTTGGAGAAGTCTTTGATAAACCGTCGATAATATCCTGCTAATCCAAGAAAACTTCTCACATCCGATGCATTCTTAGGTCTAACCCAATCCTGGATTGCTGCCACCTTAGCGGGATCAACCGCTATTCCATTTCTAGAAATAACATGGCCTAAGAACCTCACTTCACTCTTCCAGAAGTGACACTTCGAAAACTTAGCCTTCAGCTGATGTTTCCACAAGATTTCCAAAACAATACGCAAGTGCGTCTTGTGCTCTTCTTCCGTTCTAGAATAAATCAGAATGTCATCCACGAACACAAGTACGAACTTGTTCAACTGATCTCTGAACACTCTATTCATCAGATCCACAAAATATGCTGGCGCGTTAGTCAATCCAAACGGCATTACCAGCCACTCAAAGAAACCGGATGGTGTCCTGAAAGCAGTCTTCGGCACACTATCCTTAGCTACTCTCAACTGGTGAAATCCCGTTGCCAAATCCATCTGAGAAAACACCTTAGCTTCATGAAGCTGATCGAACAAGTCATCTATCCTCGGCAATGGATACTTGTTCTTCTTAGTCACCTTATTCAGCTCACGATAATCCACACACAATCTCAACGATCCATCTGCCTTAGTTGCGAACACAACTGGTGCACCCCACTCGGACACACTACGCCGAATGAATCCTTTCTGTAAAAGGTCATCAACTTGCACCTTCAACTCATGCTGTTCTCTAGGCGCCATCCGCCTAAGAGGCATCACAACGGGTCTGGCTCCTTCAACTAGATCTATACGAAACTCGATCTCTCTATGCGGCGGCAACCCTTTGACTTCGTCAAAGACATCCTCGAATCCATTCGCGATTGGCACAGATGACAGTCCATCCCGTGGAACAACAAGCGAATACATGAAGATCATGAAGACGACTTCTTCATGCTTACATCGTATCACAATCTTTCGCCCCTCCACATTCTCGACTGTCACTTCCAACCTCTCACAATCAACCTTTGCCGCATACTTCCTAAGCCAGTCCATACCAAAAATAATTCCGAACACAGCAAAGTTCAGAACAAAGCAATCACAAACAAAAGAGCAACCATGACTCGACACAACTAGACCACGGCATAACATACACAAACAAGACGAACCCCCAACTGGATTAGTCACAACCAATGGCCTATCAACAATATCCGGTTCCAAACCAAACCGGCCTACTAGTTCATTACAAACAAACGAATGCGACGCCCCAGTATCAAACAGAACTCTAACTGGAACACCACATAGGAAAAGAGTACCTTGAACCACCACACTCTTTCCTTTCTCTTCAGCGGTAGGAGCTTTCGAAGACGACGGAACAGCTCCCAAAGCATAAGCTTGCACAATCTGCTTATCCCTCCTCGGTTCTGGACAATTCTTCTTGAAATGCCCCGGCTTGTCACAGTTGTGACACTTCATCGGTGCCTTCGGATTCTTACAATCCTTCGAGAAATGGCCCTTCTACTGACAATTGTAGCAGGTCACCTCGCCTTTCGGCTTCTTCTGACCATCCTTACCCTTCTGATACTGCTGCTGCTTCCTCTTCTTGTTTCCACCCTGCTGTGGTTTAGACTCTCCCTTGGTCACAGCAACAACAGATCCTTCCTTAGGAAATAGACTCTCATGCCTGAGAGCTTTCTCCACAAGCTTCTCAAATGAATCGTCCAAATGATTCACTAACTGTATCCCAAGATAACTGTCCAAGCCTGTCACAAACTTCTCATTCTTCTGATAAGCAGATTCAATATATGACCGGGCATACTTGGACAAAGCTTCAAACTCAGAAACATACTCAAGAACTGGTCTACCTCCCTGCTTGAGCTCCACAAACTTCTTGAACAGAACAGACTTCTGAGCTGTAGAAATGAACTTAGCTTCAAATCTGACTTGGAATTCCTCCCAAGTAATCTCTTCCTACGGAGTATTGATGGTAATAGAATTCCACCAATCAGAAGCTCTCCCTTGAAGCTGCCTTGATGCCAACTTCCTCTTAGTTGCATCATCAATTCCCAAATCACCAAAGATCCTTCTACAAGCATCTATCCATCTCTGGACCTCAATAGTTGATTCTGTTCCCAAGAAAACCTTTCCTCCAAGAGCAGTGTAGTCCTTACACAACTTAGCAAAATCCACCGGCTTTGGAGTCTGAACTTGAACTCCAACATCTACTGCTGTCCCCGGAACTGGTATCCTTCTCATGATCGAAGTCATCATAGCTTCGAACATGGCTGCATAATCAGCAGTTCCCTCAGTAGCTCGGCCTTCCCTAGCAGCTGGTCTCCCTCTTCGACTCATTCTCAATATCTATAAAAAGGAATGATCAGAACATCTAGAGAAACAACTGCATAAAGGACTAACTTACTTCTAAGCTTACTATATTATATATAGTAATCATCCATCAAATTACAATTACGTCTCTCATACGTAGTTACAACAGCGAGCGTTGGGTAAAATTGATTAACCAATGCTCTGATACCAAATGTGACGACCGCCCATGACCCCTGCACCGAATCTAGAGAAAGTGCGCTGTAAAGTGTGCCAGGCAACCATGGACGATTGTCAAGGTAAGATTAAACAGCAGAATCTAACGTATTACTCACAGCGCATAGACAAAATACAATAGAAAATATATATAGAGAAGCTTCACAGAATAGAATGCCATCATATAAAACTTCATATAGTTGAATACAAGCATCTGAATAGTCAATACAACAAGCCTCACTACATATCACTCAGAGAATACAAAGCAGCGGAACATCCAGTACATATAAAAAGAAATAATATGCAATACTCCAGCTCGTCTTCGATATCAGCACCGTGAAAAGCAAGATCAGCACCTGTCACCTGCTACCTAGTCTGCCCGTCCCAAAAATGGACGAACAGCCCAAGGCAATAAGAATTAAAACATAAAGCCTTGAGTCAGACAACAGTCTTAGTGAGCAGTAAATTAACTAACAACATACCAAACAGAGCATAAAGGAAAAGGAATAGGAATACAACCCTCCCACTCCAACCTCATTCTACAGTGATAGCCCCCAGACACACACTAAGCAGAAGCAACCATAGCAGAGCATACAATTTAAGTAAAGCAAATATCACTCGAGTCAAGGGCGATGTTTTCCAAGTACAAACCCCCAAGGCCTAAACCAAGATCAGATAAGCACCAAGAAAATACCGCTCTTGAGTCCGAATGACGATACAACCAAACATCCATGACTCTGGCTATCACTGTTATCATTGCTTCGGTTTCACCGTTAATTGAATGACCGGCACATTCTTTCAACCGTTCGTCAAGGGCTAATGAAAACCCCGGTTCTAGACATAACTCCCGCACGTCATCGTGACCCGTGCCTAGGACTATCGAATCTGCCCAGAGTACTCGACCATCAACAGTTGGTCGTTGGAACTATCGAATCTGCCCAAACGTACTCTTGCTTAGAGCATGCTAGAACCTTCAACAACGATGAGACCCAAGCCTCCTAGTCATCCTCCTCGACGACTATTCTCATATCCATTCATTATCTTCAACTCGAATCATACCACCGAGTTATCAACATGCTTGGAATGATCCCGTCTGGATTAAACCAAGTCTTCATCACATGACTGCCTTGCTTCATAACATCCTCGCAAAGCCTCATCTCAACATCACATCATCAATCTATGCATAAGAGCTTCATCATCCCGCTTCATATGCCACGAGCAGCTTTCCCAATTCAAGAGCCTTTCCCTTAGCTTTTGAATCATCTTCGGTCTAAATCAAACCATCAATCATCTAATTCATAGCAATCAATCAAATCAAACATTAATCCAAGCAATCAAGCATTCAAATATGATCTAAGTAGACAATTATAACAACAATGGCATTTTCGTAATTAAAGAGTTGAAAGTCCAATAAGCATGAAAACACGAACAATATCTCTACAAACTTGATGAATGAACTTGCATAGGTTAACATATGATAAAATGGATGTAACATCATCATGAACAATGGATCTACATGGATCTACACTTAGGATGAAGAAAATGCATGGAAATCACTATTTTAACACCAAATCGAGCCAACAATCCGATATCCTCCTTTGGATCCGTGTGAGAGATAATCACCACTCACCAAATCACCTAAACAATCCAAAAGATATCAACTTCAGATCTGGACAGCGAAGAACTAAGCTAGATCCGACAAGATCTCGCTTCAAACGATGAAATCTCTCTTCGATGGATGAAGATCTTCAACTTTAGCTCTTGGATCTTCGATCTTGATCTTCGATTTAGATGGATGGAGAGACTAGATTAGAGAAGAGAAAAGAGATGAAGAAATGTTGTAGTCGAGCTCTCAAAATGGCAGCACTTCGTTGCTTCAAAAACCGGTGCCAAAAAGTGAGCCAAACCCCTCTATTTATAGGCAGATTTTTATGTCGTCCGCCCCTATAAGTCGTTGCTGACCTAACCCTTTGCCGACTTACGACCTACCGACTCAACTACCTACCGACTCGCAACACAACACACGCTGCCGACTCAACTACCTACCGACTCAACACACAGACGACCTCCGACTTATCACTCAAACAACCTAAAGACTTACTCTTCTTAGCGATCTACCCTAAGTCGTCCAACGACCTATCTCCCTTAACTCGTGTTAACGACCTAACTTGCTAACGCTCACAACAGGGTCTCCACGACCTAACCATACTTAAGTCGCTTACGACTTAAGCCCTAGCACTAAGTCGTTCACTACTAACCCGCTAACTCGTCCCAGTCCTTAAGTCATAATCTCTTAAGTCGGTCATTCCTATAGGTCGGTCATTCCACTGAGTCGCCCTACCGACCTAAACTCCACACAAGCTAACTCTGGGTCGTCCCTTCCTATGAGTCATCAACTCTTAAGTCGGCTGACTACTTTAACTCGGCCACACTGTTAAGTCGGTCTTCCCTTAACACGCTCACCTTCTTAGGTTGGTCACCCCACTAGGTCGCCCCACCGACCTAAGCACTCTGCACGGGTTAACTTCCATACGACCTAAGCTTTAACCCGCCGACAACCCCTCCTTAACTCGCACGCGACCTAGCCCTTAGCTCGCATACGAGTCAACTTCAGACGACTCAACTTTAATGACTTAACAACAACAACGACTTAATGTCGACAGTTTTACAATCTTTCGATCCGTAAAAATACGGGTCGTTACAGTAATATTGGATTATTATTGGATTTCAAATTTCGTATTTATCAGAGTTGTTTTGTGATCGTATGGTTGCCAAACGCGTTGAAGTTTTAAAATCGAATTTGATTTAAATTTAAATTTTTAATATAGTCAACAAACACCACGTTGTCTTCCCTTAAAACACGCAGAGAATCATGCCCTTTGTTTCAGCCGAGAATCATGAAATAATCGTGCCAACCATCCCCTTTCAATTTCAAATACCCCTCACCCCTCTTCCTTTACCTGTTCGTTCTCGTTCAAAACAAAAATCTCTTTCAAAAGAAAAATGGCCGAACTAAAATTCTTCTTCCTCAGTTCGAAAACCCTTCGTTTAAAAATTCAAATCAATGGCTGCGGCGACGAGGGCGTAGCGACGCGGTGGCAACCACGAGTCGACTCTCGCGATGGGTAGATGTCGCGACGCAATGGATTGGCCATATGTGCGAACCACGGCAATCTTCAAGGCACGCGTTGGGGCTGATGTTCTCGAGTGGAACAACACTAAATGGAAGCACGCGCTCGCGAGGAAGAGGCGACCTGAGTTTTCGCAAAGGATCTGGGTTCGCGAGGGTCAGGGCATGGGGAATGTCGCGACTTGAATTCGCAGCATGAAAGTGAAAGCTCGGCGACGCTCGAGATGTTGAAGTGTGGAATTGGGGTAAGGCGACGTCGACACTCGCGATGGCAGTTCGTACGAGGCTGGAGGGATGGTCGGCATCGCAATGATTGGGGGAGGCTCACGGATATGTGTTCGAGCACGGCGAATTCGTGAGCTTGTTTCGCGAGTGCTGTCAAAGTTGGTCAGTGAGGTAGTTGTTGTTTTCTTTGTTTTGTTTACTTACTGATATTTGTACATACTGAAAAAAAAAATGTAAAAGAAAGAATTTTATAGTAGAGTAAATTTCTGATTTTGGGGTTTACAGAAAAAGAAAATATTTTTGTCAAAAGGAAATTAGTTTTAGAAAATTTAATAGTAATGGATTTTTCGAGTCAGTTCAAATTAAAAGTGTAGATTAATTTAATCTATTGAAAAGAAATTTATAATTCGATTTATTCAAATATTAATAAACTGTATAAAACTGTTTGATACAAGGTCTAAATCGAGAAAACAAACTGGATGGAAAATGGGATGGCAAATTAAAAGCTAAGGTGAGATTTTTCTCACTCAAACGAAAATTGGATTTTACAGTTATTGATTTGATTGATTGCTATTGGATGTGATATTAGATATAGTAGGATATATCTATATATATATATAGCAATATATACATATTGGCATATGTATATATTGGATTGATTGATTTCCCGCCTCGTATAGCGGATGAGACCCTATTGCGCCGTTAGTAAGCGGATATTTTTATAAAACCCATATACCGCGATATTCCACCTCGAAGTGGAATTGGTATTGTGCTAACGTCTTTGGATGTAGGGAAACAGGTTGGAGGGATCCAACTGGATTCCTCACAAATATTATTATTTGCAGATATTTGTTGTATATGCTGTTATCATATTGATATATGATATTGACTGTTGTGATGGACTAACTGATGCGTTGCATCATTGGATTCAAGTTTTGAAGTTTTAAAATAACGATTTTAACTTTAAAAGAGATTTTAAAAGTGGTTATTTGAAAGTATACGTTTATTAAATTTTTGAAATAATTTACAAACGTTAAAATTATTAAAGTTATAAAAGTTAAGATTTTTGGTGAGATATAACCGAAAGGTGATTTTTGAAATAAATAGTTAAGTGATTTATAAAATAGCTTAAATTTAGATTTTTGAGTTATTAAAAACAATGTATATAAAAGATGTACAAAAATGGATATTTATAAATTGAAAAATATTGGACTTATAAAACGAATTTTTATAAGTGTTAAAAAGAAGTATAAATGGATTTCATAAGTGAATGAAATTAATAGATTTATAACGTGAAGTTATAAGTGAATAGATATTGTAGAATAAGAGATTTATAAGTAATAAACTTATAAATTAGACTTTTGCACTTAGATGGAATATGAATAGAATTGGCTAATAAAACGATTTTGTAAGTTGAAATTGTTATGAAGTATAAATGTGATTTATAAACGTTGTTTTATAAATCCAAAACCAATTGAAATTGATAAGTTAAACATAGAAGTTTATTAAATGAAATATATCCACGATTTTGGATAGCGGATAATTATTGAAATAAAATGTGTAGAAAATAGTGAAATTTAATTAGTGAAGTATATTCACGATTTTGGACAGTGAATATATTGTTAAGTAAAATAGATACGGTTTTGGGAAAGTGATATTTGAAATGAAGTTAATTGTTTTTAAACGATGTTTTAAAAATGTATTATGAATCGAAAGCATAGATTTCAACATTTATTGTTGAAATAGACGTTTTCGAGAAATTTAAGGAAATGGTGGACTATAACACACCGTTGTTATAGTAAATGATTTCCGAAAGGAAATGTTTTTTTTATAGTATTGGGATTTACATATCTATCTCAAAATTCGAATCCCTATACTAGTGATTTTGAGTCGTCGTAACGATGTTTTACGTAGCATTCGTTTTGACTCAAATAAATGTTGTCAAAGTAAATAGATTTCCTTAAAGAATGAATTTATACTTAATTTGGTTTAAGTATATAGAATATTTTCAAATGATGAAAATAAATAAGGTTTGTGAATTACTTATAATTAAATAAGTATGGAAATGATTTTCCAATATGAAACGAAGGGTTTGAAATTTTATCTTTTAAAGATAAATTGAAAAGTGGCAATTGATTTGAAATTGTTTTCAAATGGTTTAGTGTGGAAATTTTATATCTAGTAAAGATATTTTGGAAAATAAATAATTTGGAAAATTATTTGGAATCTGATGATGTTGCGCATCTTTATTGATAGTTAAATAACCGACTATCAATAATTACCTTGAATGGATATTTGTTGTGAATTGGATGAATTTGAATGCCACATTTATTTTTAAAAATAAGCGCTCACTATTCGGGTTAGCCGGGAAAGGACCATGGGGTCATATAACCCATTCCGAATATGTGATACGTCGTTATGAATTGCATTCGAAGACCGGTGTTGAAGACCGGATATTTTTGAAAACGGAAGGATTACCGTCGAGTTACTCTACATCGGCTGATCTCCGGTTTAGAGGTTTTATCACCCTTAGTGACGAGAAGTCTGGACGTGATTAGAAATTTATCCGGATGTGCAAGGGCTTCGTGAGAAGTGCCTTCGGTTCTGTTCAATCCCGGAACAGACTTGTATGGATTGTATGTCTGACGTTACACTTTGAGATATAAAGCTGATTTCTTTCAAATACATATCTGTTGGTGGCGGAGAATTTATTCTCTTAGCTTAACACCCTTCTCTGAGACGTACGAGCTCAGAGGTTATGTAGTTGAAATTTATCAGCGATATACTCCCAATTTGGTAACGTGGCATACTGAGTGTTGCTGTGAAATGATCAGTGTTTGATCATTTGCGATATGATCATTTGTTTGATCTTATATCTTTGTGATCATAGGTTGATCATTTGTTTGACCCGAAGCATGGCTTTTGAAAAGCGTAGCTTTGTGGACGAGACTTCGTCGAGCCTCACATCCCGGAAATGGTCAAAACAGGAAAGATGCGGCAAGGTTCTAGCGAGTAGCGCCCCTTAGTGTATGTCATTCCTTCTGGATAAAGGTGGTATCATGGTATGGAGCCCAGATACTTAACCTCTGTGGTTGCTGCAAATTTATTACTTTGTGGTTTGTTGGAAATCGGGGATCCTCGGGAAGATCGGTGACGATCGGGGGATGGCATACGCGTGTCAGTAGTTACCTATTTTTGCAGAGGTAACCCGGCCTTGTGTTGGCAGAGATCCGGTTAGGTTCTCGGGTCGTCTATTCCAGGGACGTACCCATCGTGGCATAGGAAGTTCCTTAGCCTGACCATTTGTTGGAAATCCAAACTCCAATACGCACCTTGTACGGTATTAGTTGTAGAACCTGCCATTTACGTACGGTGGTCACCACTGTTTAGATGGTAGCTATAGTAGGCATACGATACTGGTCGTATGCTGGCTAAGATTAATATTATACTTTCGAAATGTTTTCTACACTATGCACTAATAATAATATCCAATGATTTGATTTTTGCATAGTAAGCATCTTTGACTATCATAAGAAGAAATCTCCTCCAATTCTGCGTTTGCATTGTGTGTGTGGCGGGAGGTCTTATGGTAGTTTCATTTTCCAAAAGCATTTCGAATTGACTTTAAAAATTTATTTTGTTGTTATAAAGAATAACTATTTTACGATCTCACACCAGTCACCATGACTGACTCGGAGTTTATTGTTCCCTCCTAAACTCTGGGTGCCCACCAATTTCCACACGGGCAGCCTAGAGTTATGTTATCAGGATATTCTGGATATTCTGGAGCTTTGGAAGCAAGCTGGATGGCGAGACGTAGTATTTGTATCTGATAGTATTTATTCCGCTGTGTATTCTGTATGAGGACAAGTTTATATAACTGTCCATTGTTGTATATTGACTCTGATTGACGTATGTATAAACTGATATAGTTCTTTGTTTTAAAAGACTAGTGTTTATCTATTATATATTGTTCCGCTGCGATATGTGAGATTCTGATCTTGTTTCTGTTTCTGTTCTGATGTTTTTCTGTTGTTCTTCTTCTCTCTTCTTCTGTTTTCTTCTTCTTCTACCTTTTTCTTCTTTTTAAAACACTCATGCTTCGTATTTCTGTGCATCTTGAGTTAATCAATGGAGATTAGTGTTTAATCAAGGAGTACGGATTTGCGGGTCCTGACAGGTGGTATCAGAGCATATGGTTAAGCGACAACCCTGCTCTGTTGGGTGTTACTCATTAGAGATGGAGTCAGTAGTACTCTAGAATGAGTTTGAGTGTAATAATAGATATGAGCGCGTATTTGTTAGTTAATATAAAGTTGTTTTATATTGTGATGATTGTTTTGTTGAGTGGTATATGGATTCTGGTCGGTATTGTCCGTACAACTCTATCGATAGGGATCTCTAAACACTTGAATAGAACAATTCGGCATAGTATTGTTTTAAATAGGGTAAATGAGATAATTTTGCCCAAAACTATTTTTGTATAGAAAATAAATGTTTTTCTATAAAGTACTATAGTATATGGTTGCATGGATGTTAGGAAGCAATAATAGTGAATTATCATCAATGAAATTGAATAAGAAATTGAAATCATAACTCCAAAGTTAAGAGATAAATCCATGTACAAATGAAATTTAAGAATGTAAATTATAAATGTGACTTGTAATTTAAAACGGAATTCCAGAGAAGTTTTTGGAAATGTTTTGAAAAGAATTTGAAAATTTTGGAGATTTGGAAAGTTTAGTTCCTTTTTGGTTTGAAAATGAATTTCAAAGGTTTTGAAAAATATTTTGAAGGAATGAGAAGCTCTAAACTCTTTTCGGTCGCTGGAAAATAATTTCGGTAATGACTGCAGCATCACCGACGTTCATTTTCGGGTTTCCAAAAGAGGAATTGCTACCAAATTGTTTTAAATGGGAGTTGTTTGAAAATTTGAGTTTTGTTTTGGAAATTCAAAAGGATAATTTGAATTGTTTTCAAAATGGCTTTGAAAGGTTGAAAAAGACTCAGGAATGCTATATAAAAATATTTATGAGAAAAATAAATGAGTTGATAACTTATACAAATTGTTGTGAATCTAGATTGAATAAATTTAACTTAAGGGATTTTAAGTTGAATTAAAGTAAGTATAAGTGAATCAATAAAAAATCCAAGTAGTAATTTTTGAATATAAGTTATATAACTTATAAAATTGAGAATCTGAATTGGATTGATAAATGAATTAAGCTATTGAACTAATTGAATGTTGAATCAGTCTAATGTAAATGAATTAGTGAATAAGTTTCAGAATGAATAAATAAAAAAAATTGCAATTGTAAGTGCAAGAGAATAAAATTGAAGTGTTAAAATTCATTTTGAATTTGTAAGGAAGTAAGACTGAATTTGAATTTGATTGTGAAGTATTAAACTAAAATTAGTAAGTGAAGCTAATTGAATAAAGAATAAAACCAGAATTGAAACTAAATGTTGAAAACAAATTTGATAAAGTGAATTAGAATTTGTAATGAATTAGTAACTGATACTAATCTAAAATGATGCAGTTGTGAATGAAAGGTAACCGATAAAATTTAATATTCAGAAATTGAATTAAATCCAAATTGAATTGAAATTGGGAATTAAAAACTCAAATGAATGTGAAATGTGAAATTGAATGATAATGGATAAAACTTCAATAGTAAACTAGAAATGGTATAAGAAGTTGATATTAGAAATTTTGTAATAAAAATTGCAAAATAGTTGGATGTTATAACTAGATATCATGGCTAGTAGATATACAGGTATAAAGGAAATTGGATTTGATTTTCACAGATAATTTGAATTGCTCGACAAAAGGTACGTATTTGAATTTCAATATGAGTTTTTGATGATTTCTTCTCTAGCCGATTGGCCTTTTCTTTTTCTTTTTGAAATCTGAGAGTCCGTAGGGACGTTTTGTAGTTGTGCCGTATTAGCCGCGCAAAGGAGACGCTGGCGAAATTTTTCGAAAATTTAGGGCGTTAGAAAATTTTTGAGAAATTTTGAAAGTTTAAGATTTAAAGTTGAATTTAAATTTGAATTTTGAAGTAAACAATGTTGTTTAAAACTTATAATTGAAGTTAGAAATGGAGTTGAATTAATAACGAATCTTTAGTAGGAAGATTCGTTTTGAAAATTGATAAAACTATTTAGATTTTGAAAAGTAGTAGACGAGTTAAGGACCTTTTCTCCTAACTTGTAATTTCGGGACGAAATTCTTTTAAGGAGGGAAGTTTGTAACGACCCAGAATTTCGAACAAATTAAATTGAGAATATTTAATTAATTTTAAATATTTGAACGATGATTTAATATGAATCCCCGATATTACTTTGAATTTGGCAATTAAATTATAAAATTTAATCCATTAAAAGTTGAACAAAAATTTGAATCTTCAGTTTTAAGCTGAAGAAAAATATTTCAAAAGCTTTTAAAATTCATATTGACATTACTAAAGATAATAAAAGCTTCAGAATCGAATTTGAAACTGTTTGGTTCAGTTTTGAATTTTATCATTTGAATCGATAATTAAAAATAGTCAATTTTCAAACAGTCTCGGAATTCGACGAAACCAGTTTCATTGGGTCCGTAATATTGGATTATTATTGGATTTCAAATTTCGTATTTATCAGAGTTGTTTTGTGATCGTATGGTTGCCAAACGCGTTGAAGTTTTAAAATCGAATTTGATTTAAATTTAAATTTTTAATATAGTCAACAAACACCACGTTGTCTTCCCTTAAAACACGCAGAGAATCATGCCCTTTGTTTCAGCCGAGAATCACGAAATAATCGTGCCAACCATCCCCTTTCAATTTCAAATACCCCTCACCCCTCTTCCTTTACCTGTTCGTTCTCGTTCAAAACAAAAATCTCTTTCAAAAGAAAAATGGCCGAACTAAAATTCTTCTTCCTCAGTTCGAAAACCCTTCGTTTAAAAATTCAAATCAATGGCTGCGGCGACGAGGGCGTAGCGACGCGGTGGCAACCACGAGTCGACTCTCGCGATGGGTAGATGTCGCGACGCAATGGATTGGCCATATGTGCGAACCACGGCAATCTTCAAGGCACGCGTTGGGGCTGATGTTCTCGAGTGGAACAACACTAAATGGAAGCACGCGCTCGCGAGGAAGAGGCGACCTGAGTTTTCGCAAAGGATCTGGGTTCGCGATGGTCAGGGCATGGAGAATGTCGCGACTTGAATTCGCAGCATGAAAGTGAAAGCTCGGCGACGCTCGAGATGTTGAAGTGTGGAATTGGGGTAAGGCGACGTCGACACTCGCGATGGCAGTTCGTACGAGGCTGGAGGGATGGTCGGCATCGCAATGATTGGGGGAGGCTCACGGATATGTGTTCGAGCACGGCGAATTCGTGAGCTTGTTTCGCGAGTGCTGTCAAAGTTGGTCAGTGAGGTAGTTGTTGTTTTCTTTGTTTTGTTTACTTACTGATATTTGTACATACTGAAAAAAAAAATGTAAAAGAAAGAATTTTACAGTAGAGTAAATTTCTGATTTTGGGGTTTACAGAAAAAGAAAATATTTTTGTCAAAAGGAAATTAGTTTTAGAAAATTTAATAGTAATGGATTTTTCGAGTCAGTTCAAATTAAAAGTGTAGATTAATTTAATCTATTGAAAAGAAATTTATAATTGGATTTATTCAAATATTAATAAACTGTATAAAACTGTTTGATACAAGGTCTAAATCGAGAAAACAAACTGGATGGAAAATGGGATGGCAAATTAAAAGCTAAGGTGAGATTTTTCTCACTCAAACGAAAATTGGATTTTACAGTTATTGATTTGATTGATTGCTATTGGATGTGATATTAGATATAGTAGGATATATCTATATATATATAGCAATATATACATATTGGCATATGTATATATTGGATTGATTGATTTCCCGCCTCGTATAGCGGATGAGACCCTATTGCGCCGTTAGTAAGTGGATATTTTTATAAAACCCATATACCGCGATATTCCACCTCGAAGTGGAATTGGTATTGTGCTAACGTCTTTGGATGCAGGGAAACAGGTTGGAGGGATCCAACTGGATTCCTCACAAATATTATTATTTGCAGATATTTGTTGTATATGCTGTTATCATATTGATATATGATATTGACTGTTGTGATGGACTAACTGATGCGTTGCATCATTGGATTCAAGTTTTGAAGTTTTAAAATAACGATTTTAACTTTAAAAGAGATTTTAAAAGTGGTTATTTGAAAGTATACGTTTATTAAATTTTTGAAATAATTTACAAACGTTAAAATTATTAAAGTTATAAAAGTTAAGATTTTTGGTGAGATATAACCGAAAGGTGATTTTTGAAATAAATAGTTAAGTGATTTATAAAATAGCTTAAATTTGGATTTTTGAGTTATTAAAAACAATGTATATAAAAGATGTACAAAAATGGATATTTATAAATTGAAAAATATTGGACTTATAAAACGAATTTTTATAAGTGTTAAAAAGAAGTATAAATGGATTTCATAAGTGAATGAAATTAATAGATTTATAACGTGAAGTTATAAGTGAATAGATATTGTAGAATAAGAGATTTATAAGTAATAAACTTATAAATTAGACTTTTGCACTTAGATGGAATATGAATAGAATTGGCTAATAAAACGATTTTGTAAGTTGAAATTGTTATGAAGTATAAATGTGATTTATAAACGTTGTTTTATAAATCCAAAACCAATTGAAATTGATAAGTTAAACATAGAAGTTTGTTAAATGAAATATATCCGCGATTTTGGATAGCGGATAATTATTGAAATAAAATGTGTAGAAAATAGTGAAATGTAATTAGTGAAGTATATTCACGATTTTGGACAGTGAATATATTGTTAAGTAAAATAGATACGGTTTTGGGAAAGTGATATTTGAAATGAAGTTAATTGTTTTTAAACGATGTTTTAAAAATGTATTATGAATCGAAAGCATAGATTTCAACATTTATTGTTGAAATAGACGTTTTCGAGAAATTTAAGGAAATAGTGGACTATAACACACCGTTGTTATAGTAAATGATTTCCGAAAGGAAATGTTTTTTTTTTATAGTATTGGGATTTACATATCTATCTCAAAATTCAAATCCCTATACTAGTGATTTTGAGTCGTCGTAACGATGTTTTACGTAGCATTCGTTTTGACTCAAATAAATGTTGTCAAAGTAAATAGATTTCCTTAAAGAATGAATTTATACTTAATTTGGTTTAAGTATATCGAATATTTTCAAATGATGAAAATAAATAAGGTTTGTGAATTACTTATAATTAAATAAGTATGGAAATGATTTTCCAATATGAAACGAAGGGTTTGAAATTTTATCTTTTAAAGATAAATTGAAAAGTGGCAATTGATTTGAAATTGTTTTCAAATGGTTTAGTGTGGAAATTTTATATCTAGTAAAGATATTTTGGAAAATAAATAATTTGGAAAATTATTTGGAATCTGATGATGTTGCGCATCTTTATTGATAGTTAAATAACCGACTATCAATAATTACCTTGAATGGATATTTGTTGTGAATTGGATGAATTTGAATGCCACATTTATTTTTAAAAATAAGCGCTCACTATTCGGGTTAGCCGGGAAAGGACCATGGGGTCGTATAACCCATTCCGAATATGTGATACGTCGTTATATATTGCATTCGAAGACCGGTGTTGAAGACCAGATATTTTTGAAAATGGAAGGATTACCGTCGAGTTACTCTACATCGGCTGATCTCCGGTTTAGAGGTTTTATCACCCTTAGTGACGGGAAGTCTGGACGTGATTAGAAATTTATCCGGATGTGCAAGGGCTTCGTGAGAAGTGCCTTCGGTTCTGTTCGATCCCGGAACAGACTTGTATGGATTGTATGTCTGACGTTACACTTTGAGATATAAAGCCGATTTCTTTCAAATACATATCTGTTGGTGGCGGAGAATTTATTCTCTTAGCTTAACACCCTTCTCTGAGACGTACGAGCTCAGAGGTTATGTAGTTGAAATTTATCAGCGATATACTCCCAATTTGGTTACGTGGCATACTGAGTGTTGCTGTGAAATGATCAGTGTTTGATCATTTGCGATATGATCATTTGTTTGATCTTATATCTTTGTGATCATAGGTTGATCATTTGTTTGACCCGAAGCATGGCTTTTGAAAAGCGTAGCTTTGTGGACGAGACTTCGTCGAGCCTCACACCCCGGAAATGGTCAAAACAGGAAAGATGCGGCAAGGTTCTAGGGAGTAGCGCCCCTTAGTGTATGTCATTCCTTCTGGATAAAGGTGGTATCATGGTATGGAGCCCAGATACTTAACCTCTGTGGTTGCTGCAAATTTATTACTTTGTGGTTTGTTGGAAATCGGGGATCCTCGGGAAGATCGGTGACGATCGGGGGATGGCATACGCGTGTCAGTAGTTACCTATTTTTGCAGAGGTAACCCGGCCTTGTGTTGGCAGAGATCCGGTTAGGTTCTCGGGTCGTCTATTCCAGGGACGTACCCATCGTGGCATAGGAAGTTCCTTAGCCTGACCATTTGTTGGAAATCCAAACTCCAATACGCACCTTGTACGGTATTAGTTGTAGAACCTGCCATTTACGTACGGTGGTCACCACTGTTTAGATGGTAGCTATAGTAGGCATACGATACTGGTCGTATGCTGGCTAAGATTAATATTATACTTTCGAAATGTTTTCTACACTATGCACTAATAATAATATCCAATGATTTGATTTTTGCGTAGTAAGCATCTTTGACTATCATAAGAAGAAATCTCCTCCAATTCTGCGTTTGCATTGTGTGTGTGGCGGGAGGTCTTATGGTAGTTTCATTTTCCAAAAGCATTTCGAATTGACTTTAAAAATTTATTTTGTTGTTATAAAGAATAACTGTTTTACGATCTCACACCAGTCACCATGACTGACTCGGAGTTTATTGTTCCCTCCTAAACTCTGGGTGCCCACCAATTTCCACACGGGCAGCCTAGAGTTATGTTATCAGGATATTCTGGATATTCTGGAGCTTTGGAAGCAAGCTGGATGGCGAGACGTAGTATTTGTATCTGATAGTATTTATTCCGCTGTGTATTCTGTATGAGGACAAGTTTATATAACTGTCCATTGTTGTATATTGACTCTGATTGACGTATGTATAAACTGATATAGTTCTTTGTTTTAAAAGACTAGTGTTTATCTATTATATATTGTTCCGCTGCGATATGTGAGATTCTGATCTTGTTTCTGTTTCTGTTCTGATGTTTTTCTGTTGTTCTTCTTCTCTCTTCTTCTGTTTTCTTCTTCTTCTACCTTTTTCTTCTTTTTAAAACACTCATGCTTCGTATTTCTATGCATCTTGAGTTAATCAATGGAGATTAGTGTTTAATCAAGGAGTACGGATTTGCGGGTCCTGACAACAACAATCACACAGTAAATGAGATTGGAGTAACCACATAGGTTAAATACCATGGCTCCATACCTGATACCACCCTTTTCCAGAAGGAAATGACATACCATAAAGGGAGCGACCCTCATAACCTTGCCGCATCATTCATGTTTTGACCATTTACGGGGTGTGAGGTCTGACGAAGTCTCGTCCACAAAGCTACGCTTTTTCCACAAAGCAATGCTTTGATCACAAATGATCAACCATTGATCAACACACAACAGCACTCAGCATGTCACATTACCAAATTGGGAGTACATCGCTGATAACCTTCAACTACATAACCTCTGAGCTTGTATGTCTCAAAGAAGGCTGTTAGCTAAGAGAATAAATTCTCCCCCACCAACAGAAATGTATTTGAAAGAAATCTGCTTTATATCTCAAAGTGTAATGTCAGACATGTAACCATACAAGTCTGTTACGGGTTCGAACAGAACCAAAGGCACTTCCGAACAAGCCCTTGCAATCCGGGTATTCACAATCCCGATCGAACTTCCCACCACAAAGGAAATCTCTATACCGTAGCTAACGGTGTAGAGACTATCGATAGGTCATCCTATCGTTTTTCACAAATACCCGATCTTCACCACCGGTCTTCAATGCAATCCATATCGCTGTATCACTAATTCGGAATGGGTTATTTGACACAAAGGTCCTCTCTCGGCTAATCCGAATAGTGAGCACAATACTTCAAAACATAAGGATATTGGGATTTCAATTAAGTTACAACTTATTACCCAAAACTTTTCTTTCAAATGGTTTAACAAATCACTATTTCAAATCTTTAAACAAAAAGATTTATTTCACAAAGTTCACCTAGTTTCACAAAGATTCATTCACAGATTTCCAAATCAGTTTCCATTTCAATGGATTAACCCACTAAATCTTTAAACTAAGATTTAACTTATAGCTTTCAAAACTATTCACAATTCAAGTCTTTTATAATATAAAAGATAAACCTTTCAAAATCTTCTTTGATTACAAAATAAAGCTTAATAATCTTCACAAAGGTCAATTCATAAATTTTTTTCCAAACTATTTACAATTTCATTTCACTTCAAATGTTTTCTATACAAATTGGAAATCCTTTCTTTTTATGAAAGCTATTATTATTTGAAAACAATTAGTTTTCAATTTGGGAAAAACTGGTTACAATTGCACAGGTTAAAGCCATCCAAGTATAAAACCTGGATTTAAATTTAAATTTCCAAAACCATATTTTAAATGGTTAAGAACCCATATAAACACCTTTTTACACTTGTAAAATCTTTTAAACCAAAATTCCCAAATCATTGAATTCAATTTCAAAATATTGAATTCAGATTTAAATAAGATTATTCAAATTTCAATTTTTATTAAGTTATTTGAAATAACCTTTATTTTTGAAACACATTTTCAAAAACTTTCAATTCCAATTCTGAAACTAATTTGGATTCAAAAATTCAATTTTCAAAATTGATAAAAATCTGTGACTTAACCGATTTCCATGTGAAATCCACATTTGTGTGTGTACGGTGTAGTCCAAGGATTAACACAATAGTGCAACAACATCCAACCATCACAGATTCAAATATAATAATATATTTGATAAGCGGTATACACTATAACACTTATCTTTCATTCACAGATCACAGATATATAGATATCACAGATAACCAAATTACAGATCACAACACAAATCAGGATATATCACAAAGCATCACATAATTGGGATATCAAATAATTCAACTGTTCAATAAAAATCCTAACATCCAGAAGTAGGATTAATTCAATTATCTGATTAATTTAAATCAAATAAATTTCTATAAATAAATTTTACCAGTTATGGTAAATTAATAATCAATTAATTACAAATACATTTAATAAATTATCCTTTAATTGATCATTAATTAACCCTTAATTATTAATTTATTCTTAATTAATTTCTATAAAAAATAATTTCTTTTTAATTTCCAATAAATTTCCAAAATTATTTCCATTTTAAATAAATTTCTTATCTTTCTTCAAACCTATTTTAAAAATCTAAATTTTTAATAAATTATTCAACTTATAAATAATATATTCCGAAATCCATTTATTAAGCCTTTTTCCCAAAAATTGGAATTTAATTCAATATAATTCAAAAATAAAACTTTTATCTTTAAAACTCCTTTTTAATTTATCCAATTCTAAAAATAATTTTTTCCGATAAATTTTCAACTTAAATTTTAAAAAATCCAATTTTATCTATTTCCGGTATCCAACAATACCAAAAATATATTCGGCTAAATTATAGCCTTCAATAATGATTTCCAACACAAATATAATCATACACAGATTATAATTAACCACACACAACATTGAAACAAATTCAAATATTTGAGGAATCCAGTTGAATCCCTCCAACATGTTTCCCTGCATCCACAGATGTTAGCACAATACCAATTCCACTTCGAGGTGGAATATCGCGGTATATGGGATTTATAAAATACTATCCACTATTATGCGGCGCAATAGGGTCTCATCCACAATATAATATGGGAAATCAACTCCAAATACATATATAATACCAATTCCACTTCAATGTGGAATACCGTGGTATATGGGTTTAATATAATAACCTCCGCTTAATATGCGGCGTATAGGGTCTATTTAATACAACCAATAACAATCATCATCCAATCATCACAATCAGGTAATTTAAATTCAACTATTTAAAATTTAAATTGAAACAAATTCGATTGAGTGAGGAGTTCTCACCTTGAGTTTTCGATAACAGTTGTAGTGTTTTATTTCGAATAAAATTAAACGCACATTTAATTTTACTTGAAATTATCACTAGCTCTAATCGACTCCAAACAAGGTCCATTGCGTAATGCTCGTCAATACGATTCCAACGCAACTTGTTTCATAATTTTTCGACCTCGTATCAAAAAGATATGATGTTTTAAAGGTATACGAATTTAAATATATAAATTATTTTCAATTTTATTTTTGAATTTTAAACCTCAGATTCACCGCAGCCGTTAGATCTTGCATCACAAAATCAGGGCCGCGATTATCATCTTCTCCTCCTTCAGGTCGCATGCGTTCAAACGAAACCCACTCGGCCGCCTATTATCTCGAATTTTCGCGACCACGTCTGGCATCGGGAGCACGATCAAACCCTTCGAGACGTGTGCCTGCCCCAAAGCCACCATCGCCGGGAATACAAACGATCTCGGCCCCCCTGGTGCTTCGCGAAACGTGCGCAACTGCCGGTCCTTTGCGCTCAAATTGCCGTTAATCTATAGCTCAGAAAATGATCACAACCGTTGATTCTATAGAATTCGTCGTGATCTACAATGTTGTAGTTGAGAGATTCAGTTAATTATTTGTGGATTGGAAGAAAATTGGAGGAGAAAGAAACGAGTTTCTAGCCGTTTGAAATAATAATGGTGGTTGAAGCTAATCTCGGCTAGGGTTTCACAAAATAGAAGAATTAAGGTCCTTTTATAGAAAATCACTCAAAAACACTAGTCACTCGAAACTTTCCGAACTCCAAACAAAGCATGCCGGCTTGCGTATAGAATGTTTTACCTGTGTTTCAGACACAATGGAATGTGTTTCGGGAGCTAATTCGATCATATGTGCGAGTTATGGAATTAAATGATCAATTTAAAATTAAATCGATTAAAACGATTTCGATGCGTTTTCGCTTACCCCGGACAAACGGTAAATCCGATTGACACAAAATTTGAAATCTTACAATAATATCACATTACGGATCCGATTCACAAATTAACTTTTAATTCAATTTTAAAAGTTCTCAAACATCATTCTAACTCCAATATGATTTATTATAACTTTATAAATCATTTTTAATCACATTAAACCCGATTTCCAATTATTCTTGAAATTTCAAATATTAAATTGTCGATTTAATTATACAATTAAATCACTATATTCGAAATTAAATTCATTCGGCTTATAAATCTTACTTATTAACATTTAAAATTAATTAAATATCTGAATTTCAAATGACAGAAATTCTGGGTCGTTACATGTCATTTCCTTCTGGAAAAGGGTGGTATCAGGTATGGAGCCCTGATATTTAACCTATGTGGTTGCTCATATCTCATTACTGTGTGATTGTTGCTTTGTTGAGGCACCTCGGATAAAGGTCCCCAAGGACCGGGGGATGGCATATTCGTGTAGTAGTTACCTAGTTACAGAGGTAACCCAGCCTTGTGTTGGGAGAGAGCTAGTTAGTTCTCAGGACGTCCCTCCAAAGGCGTACCCATGTGGCAGTAGGAAGTTCCTTAGCCTGACCATTTGTTGGCAATCCAATCAAACAATACGAGCCCTGTACGGTTTTAGTTGTAAAACCTTCCATTTAAAATGGTAGCTATAGCAGGCATAGTATAATGGTACCTATGCTGGCTAAGATTAATATTATACTTTCGAAATGTTTTCCACACTATACACTAATAATAGTATCAAATGATTTTACGTAGTAAGCATGTTTGGCTATCATAAGGAGAAATCTCCCCCATGTGCGCGACTGCATTGTGTGTGTGCCGGGAGGCCTTATGGTAGTTTCATTTTCTAAAAGGCATTGCGAATTTCATTTTACTTTGTTTTTCAAAAATAACTGTTTTTGTACTCATACCAGTCCCATGACTGACCTGGATTTTATTGTTCCCTTCCTAAACTCTGGGTGCCCATAATTTTCCACACGGTCAGTCTAGAGTGGGGTTTTTTCCAGATAGTCGAGTTTAGTAGATTATCTGGAGCTAGTTCAGTTTTCTTTGGAGTTCGTGCACCGAGTTTGCTTATCTATGTGAGCCCTGATGGTGGTTCGAGCTTGATGTCGGAGTTGTTGGAGTCATTCTCTTTTTTTCAGATCAGTTGGAGTTATCACATCTGTTGTTTCCGATGTATCATTATTTGTCTCTGATATTGTTGTTTCATATTGATATCATTATTGTATATCATTTTCGACATTGTATTCATTGGAGTTTTATATGTTATCATTCCTTTTTTTCGCTGTGTTGTTATACTTACGGTGTTAAAAGCTCCAGCGAGCCAAATTCGGTGTTTGAATCTGCGGCATTCGGGTACAAGTGGAGTATACAAGTGTCGATTTTCGAAGGCCGAGTCAAGACCGTCATAGTAGATATACCAATTACGCTCTCGGACCGGTGGTAACGCGTAGCTGCTACTACCGCCCACCTCGAACAACACTCCCAAAATCAAAGGTGCGCACCAAACAATCACAAAGTAATAGAATGGCATACGAAGAAGTGTGTCAGCTCAAAGGTGCTACCTCATTAGTCCGTCGATCGCTCCTGTTTTAACCACCTTATGCCAACTCACGGGAGTCGGGTCCACGTACATACCTCAATAGAACGTCGCCACCACCCTACTTCATTCTGGAATCTCCACCGCACACACGGTTGTCAAAGTAGTTTTCGGTATCGATGGAGAGTATGCCCATATCCGATCCCAGTCTCTTTGCCAACCAATCGTTATTATAACACCGTGGTCATTTAAAAATAGTTTATACTTTCAAAACCAAAATATTATTGTCATTTCAAACCATATCCTTTATTTCAAAAATAATATATACTTCAAACCCAATTCAATAACATATAATTTCCATTTCAGAAATAATTCAATAATATATTATTTGAATAAAACCCAATTTCAAATTACTAAATGTTTCTATAATTTATATAAACTTGAAATGTTCTTATAAATAATCTTAAACCTGAATCCCATTATGAAGTCATATTCTTAATCATCAGTTCAATAGGTTTCAAATCAATATACTCAAAGATAATTCTTTAAATAAATCCAATTTTTAAATAAATTCATTTCCAAAACCATAATACTTTCAATGTTGTAACAACTCCAAAACCAATCACTTTGAAACCATAATAATTTAAGATACTTTAATTTCGCTAAAACATTTCAATTTTTATATATTTCAAGTCTTTGAATATTCCATAATTTCAATATCGTTTAAATAAAACTCAAACTTGAAATATTTATTAATCCAACATAAACCATCATCAAGTTATAAAATCGTGCACTTTAACATCTCAATTTTAATAAGTTCCAGATTGCTTTAATTAAATAACATTCTTAGTTTAAACTATATTTTAAGATTGGCTTCTAATCCATTTTCTCAACCTTAATTTATCAATTTCATCATAACCTCTATATATATTAAAACATAATTTAATTAAATACTTAACCCTATTATATTTTAATAAAATCAAACTTCATCATTAAACTTATTATATAAATGAAAACTTATACATAGCTTAAATTTAAGAATTTAACTATATATAAAATAGTATTTATATAATACCAAAAAACACAATTTGTATAAACCCATATATTTCTTTTAAAAACCCTAGAAATCATTTTCAAAAAAAAATATTTATATATATTGACCAACGGTGTGTGTATATAATTTTCTACCCTATGGTCAAGTGATACGGATATTTATCATTTCAATCCGAAATTCAAAATAAAATACGGTTGTATATCATTTCAAACCGCAATCCCGAATTAATAAAAATAAATCCATAACAAACTTGCAGATTAAAATGATATGAAATAAAACACCCATTCATCCATCATCCAAATCACACATCCATCACAATCATCATCCAAAACAATCAATCTATATCAATATATAACTGATAATATATAATAGGTAATTAACTGGCAGTTATATTCAGTAATAAATAAATAACGATTTAATTTCAATAAGTGCAATTAACTGAGATGATGATTAAAATATACAACAGTCATAAATAAATTCATAAACACAACATACAATAAATTTAACAAACATAAGAAATTTTAGAAGTTGTGAATGGGTTAAAACACTCACCTTTATACTAATCTAAAATAATAAACTTTTAATCCATAGCTCCGCTCTATGTTTCCTTAGCCTCCTTCTTGGTTGCTATCTTGTTCCGTAATCTTTTATTTTGATTTACTTTAATTTTTCCTCCCTTAGATTTGTTTCCTTGCTATCTTAATCTTTTTTTAGGAATGTTTTGGAAGAGACAGAGAAGTTTGTATGGATCTGGATTTGAAGAAGAAGATTTGGAAAAAAAGAAGAATGTTTGAAAAAGAAGAAGAAAATTTAAAGAAGATGAAGAATTGAAAAAGAAAAGAAGCTTTCAAAAAGAAGAAGAAGATTTGAAGAAAAAAGAAAAAAAATGAAAAAGGAAGGAGGAAGGTGAATAGAGAAACGAAATGAGATGAAAAGAATTAAATATAGCCTAGAAGTCTATGCTTAGGTATTAAATAGAAGGAGAAATGAGCGGACCAAGTATAAATAATGAGATAACTATTTTAAAACGTACATGCGAAAAAATAAATAAATGAAGGGACCATATACACATTTTGAAATTCAATTTTTCCGAAATGTAACCAAATTAATTTCATTCCCTCAAATAATACTCAATTTGTACACATATAAATTTTTATCTACGCACAATTAATAAAATTATACTTTAAAAAAAATGAAAACGTTCAATTATTTTGTTTCCATTAAAGCACCATTTCTGTTTAACACAAAACGTGCGTTTCTTTTAATAAATTTATAAATTACAATCAACATTTTCTTTCCTTTTAATTAAAATATTTCCATTACATTAATTGCAATTAATAACAAAGTTGAATTTCAAAATAGATAAACCAAAATGGATGAAAAATAGAACAATTGTTTCCTTAAATCATTTAAACATGTTTATACATTTGTTGTTTATACACCATAGTAATAAATAACTTACTTAAATTATATTCATATTCTTGTAATCAATCTGTATGCTAAAACAACGTTCAAAAAAATATATATATTCCCCTTTTTTTTTATATTTTACAAATCATTTTATTCTTTACTCTAATGAAACTAAATCTACATCCATAAATGAAACATTCATTTTATTTGATATAAACGTTCTTCTTTTCATTAAATCAAACTTTCCTTATATTTTCCCAAAACATAAGCTACGTTTAATTACCCTATAAATTTACAATTTAATGTTCTCTCTCTTATTTATTGAAATTATTCAATTACATTAATTTCAAAAAATTACAAAGTTGAATATCAAAATGGACTAAATAAATGTAATGAGAAATAGAACAATTATTTCCTATCAAACAGTGATTTAAAAATATTTATGCACTATTGGATACAAACATGAATTATACATTTCTTACCAAATAATAGTTTCTCATCACTACAATCAATCTTTCAGCTACCAAACATTTCAAATAAATAAACATACGATTCTTTTTTTAATAAAGAAACATTTATTGTTCATTATTAAAATTTATTATTCTAATCAATTGAAAATTTACATTCAGACAATTGTTAATTATTTGTCTGTCTTTTGTTACATATACATATTCAAATATCCATTTTGTATTAACTACTACCTCCATTTTATTATATTTGCCAAATATATACATTAATTACGATTTATATTCTCAATTAATTTGTTTACTTGGTTTCATACCTTTATTACATCAATTACTACCTTACAAATAAATTTGCATTCCTATTAAATTTACATTCACACTATCCGTTTACTACATTAATTATCATTAAAGTAGCATTTAATTACCTTTATTTGTAATTGGTAAATTAACTAGTAACAACAACCATTTGGCACCATTATACTCTTTATAATACTCGTATGTTTATTCTTCACAAACTATTACCATTTGCAATATTATTCCACACATTAATTCAATAATTACATTTGTTTTCTCACATTACATTCATTCACTTATGTTCAATTTATAGCCAAATATAGATTTTAAATTTATTCTAATTAATTGGCATTTCATTCAATTCATTCATTATTACTTTAATTAGCATAGTTTACCTTGCATTCTAGTTATTACTTCATTAATATAATTCCAATAAATTGATAAACCTTTATTCCCATTCTTATAATTCAACAAATTGTCCAATTAAGAATAACATTAACATTATTTCTAAATATTACCTTAATTAACATTGACGTAATATTTAGTTATAATTATTGTAACTGATTTCCAATTTAAATTAACAAGCTACAAAAATAGGTAACATACAAAAATCGTTACGTTAACCTTTAGTCACATTAATAAGCTTTTATTACTTACAATCAATGTTACCATTCATTTTCATAATACTAATTTCATCTAATTTCCATTAACTATCTATTATTCCCTTGGTAAATCCAATATTTCATTTATTCGCTTATGTTCCATTTATTAATATTTTTAAATCTTGTTATTCGGGTCTTTATTATAATAAGAATATAACTAACGTTGTTTTTGAATCTTATTTCTTAATATTCTCCCATGTTAACTTAATTTCAGTTAACGTACTATTTAATTACCTTTAATCGCAATTCGATTTCAAATTTTATAACACACTAAATAAATAAATAACATATATTAATTGTCACCTATTTGCTTTTAATTGCATTTATAAGTTTGTTACTTACCAACACAGGTTATAATTCCATGTATAACACTAATTTTATTCCATTACTATTTATGATACCCTTGCATTACATACTTCAATATTTCCATTCGCTAATTCTATATTGAATTCATAACCAAGTTGTAACATATTTTTTTCTCAATTAACATGGGAGTCAATTCAATTTGTTACTAATTTACTTACATTAACACTATTACACCTACTTTAGTTATTATTTCAATCATAGATCACAAGTTTTCATTCCTTTCAATATTAATTTACTACAGTCTCATTTTATTAACAAATTTAATCATCAAAATTTTACGGGTCGTTACAAATTACAGAGTGGTTTTGAAATAAACAATTTAAGTTTTCATATTCATTTCTATTTTATATTTAAAATATAGTGGAAATTAGCCACAAGGGTCTCTTTAGCAAGTGAAATTAGTTTCTAGGACACTTAACTGAAATAATTACTTTCAAAGACAAAATGTAAAATAATTTGTTTTTGGAGCCTAAAAAACTATGAAATTATGTCCTTGAAAGTAATTGGACTGCTAACTTTGTCCTTGAAAGTAATTATTTTGCTGATTTTGGCCTTGAAAGTAATTTCTTTGAATGTGTGTCCTAGAAACTAATTGGACTACAAACTTTGTCCTTCTACTGAAATGCTCCTAATATATAACTCAAAGAAATAAAAATTTTGCTATTCTATTGTTATGCATAAAATAACATTTTTGCTAAACATGATTTTGCCAATTTTCTCATTTCTATTATATACATTTTCATATATATCTCTTCTTTCAATTTTTCATATATATATATATATATATTATTTTTTTAATTACTATATTTATTTAGTTCATATATATATTACACTCTTCTTAACTAAAGTGTACATATATATATATATATATATAATAAAAATCCAATTTTAAACTTTCTCTATTTATGATACATTATACTATTCAAAAGCCAAAAATCATTTCTATTTATAATATATCCTTCTTATTCATCTATATTTATTTGCTATGAATTTGTTTCCAAATCATATATATAAATTCCATTGTCCTAAATTATATATAGAAGAATTTTCAAATAAATCAATTTTCAATTTTATGAATAAAATCTGAAAATTTAAAATATTATCTTGGTTTTAAGACTATATACTATTATCAATTATCATTTAATGGGGATTTTATTTTGATAAAAATACCATAATATTGAATATTCAAAATTAATATTCAAAACTCAAGAAGAAAAAAATTCCGGGTCGTTACAATTAATTTCTGTGCGTTTCAGCTTCTCACGATCAAACGGGAATTCCAAATACTTTCGAAATCCGATAATAATACACTATTACAGATCCAAGGAAACTGGTTTCATCAAATTTCGAGACTGTGCCCCTGTAATGACCTGGAATTTTGGTCGTTTAATTTTGAACATTTAATTTATTTTAAATGTTGAATTTGAAATATTAATTAATTTTGAATATGGAAGAATTTCTGGAAAGTTTAAAATGCCAAATATAGCGATTAATTTGATTTGGTAAATAGAAAATTGTTACTGAAATTGGGATAATATGTGAATCCGGAATAAATGGACATGGAAATGATTTCCAAAATTTATTTAAATTCTATTTGGATGAGAATTAAAAATATCAGACTTTTGAATAGAAGTAAAAGTCGATAAATTTAATGTTTGAAATTTATATGTTAATTTAATAGTGAAATTAAATATATGGTAATGGTGTAAATAATCGAATTTTGATTTAATATAAATCGGTATGATTTCTAAAATGGATATAAATTCTATTTGAATTATAATGGAGTTAGTAAAATTTTAAAATGGAAAATTTAAACGATTTCGACGATTTTGAAAATCGCTCAATTTAATCGACGAGTTAAAATAGCCTTCCGGGGTACTGTCTCGGAATTCAATGAAACCAGTTCCGTTGGATCCGAAATAGTTTATTTGTAACAACTTACAAATCCGTACCCCTTTGAGCTGACAATATTCTACATCAGTTCAACTCAAGGTTGATAGAGATACAAATAGTTAGGGTTAAAGAAGAAAGAGGTAGAAGAAGAAAATAGAAAAATAAGACTAGAATCTCACAATCACAGCGGAACAATATATAATAGATAACAAATGATCTTTAGACAAAAAGAACATTTACTGTTTCATATAATACATCATAAGAGTACAACACAATCCATAGCACACAACTAGACAGTTATAATAACTTGTCCTCACAAAACTGTCTATACAGTTACACTGCACAGTAGAATATAAGTCAGATACGTGATATATGTCTTGCCATCCAACTCATCTCCTGTGCTCCACAGCATCCTATCCTATATCTGTAATACTCGGTCTGACCCGGGCATCATAATAAAATAACGTCCGAGTCAGTCTGGAAAACCAGCGTGAGAAAATAAACTCAATTTAAATCTTTAAAGTTTCAAAATCCTTTAAAATCAAAGGTATCTCGTAAGACCATGCCACAAATAAACATGCAGGGTTTTACCTTACGATAACCAAGACTTTATCAAATTTGTCTGATACATAATAGTGCCTATAGAAAGTAAAATAGAATCTAGCTGAAATGCTTGCATCACACGTTCCAGCATAGTTGGGCACAGTCAAAACCATACAGGCGCTTATTTGAAAATAGATTCCATAAAATGGTAGGCTACTGGGGTAACGCCTATCAAAGTACCTGGTCTAGATCAGAATACTGAGGACCACTCTCGATCCCCTGCAATATAAGATCAGAGCTACCCCTTATTGGATAGTCCGAATAAGATGACCCTGCGGTTGGGATCAGCAACCGCCCACTAAGCCAAGATCAAAAGGGACTCTGGACAGGGATGATCTTACCCTAATTGGGTGCTACCCACTTAGCCTTGCTACACCTCCCCTGTTTTAACCATTCCCGGTTGATGAGACTTGAGGCTATGCGTTACCTTTTTAGCACACATTCACTTAGAATGCTCATCGTCCTCCAATGACGGTGGTCTGATAGCATTCATCCATACAAGTTGCCCTGGGTTTGGACAAACCGAATCACTATTTTCACCATCTTCACGGTATCCATTCGCTATGTTCAAACCGGATCAAAGTGGTTTTCGTATAATTAAATCCAATCCCGGTCTGTTCGAAACGATCGGCGCATTGGCCAATATTGATAGTCGGCTATTTAACTATTAAATTAAACAATCATCCAACCAATTAATTTATTTCCCTTCAAAGCAGGAAGTCTTTTTAAATTTAGGTTTCAAATTAATTAAATCACTTTATCCAAAATATACACATAAACATTTAAAATAAAACTACTTAAACACTTTATTTAAAATACTAGTTATGAAACTTTATAATATTTTCTTAATAAAACATTAGCCATACTACTTCTAAAATAAAGCTATTTTATAAAATATAAATATTTTATAATTTATTTTAATCATAATACCACTTTAAATCTTCAAAACAATTACTACTATACTTAACTTAATTGCTATTTACTTTAATAATTTTTAAAACAACTAAATAATATATTTTCTAAAACATTCTTTAAAACACTTTTTAAACTTCTAATTTATACTTAAAAATCTCCCTTTGAAAATATAATTAGCTTTTCAAGAAAATACACTTTCCAAAGCAATAAAACCCATCTTATCATTTATAAATCCTTCCCGATTTAACCAATTTAATTTACGTCCCAATCCCGTAAATTTTCTTTCCACACTTTTAAAAATAAACCACCCTTTTATTTTTAAAATGAATTACACTTTCCTTATAAATTCCCATATGAATTTAAAATCCCAAATACCCACTGATATTTATTTCACTTTATTTATAAACCTAGTTTATAAATTCCATAATCTCATTTTCCTTTTAATCACTATTTCAAAAACACTTAATCGATCTCAAATCGATTCTATGAATTAATTTCCATTTTAAAAATCATTTTTTCGATTTTTCCTAAATTATTCTAAGATCCATTAATTCCATATTCACTCCATTATTATGATTTAAAACCTTATTTAAATCTGAAATACCAATTTTTCACACTTTATTCCAAAATTCTCTTTTTATTTCTCCCAAACCATTTTATTCCTGAATTTAAAAATAAATCCTCTGCAGGTCGTCTTGTCCTGGTCAAATCGGTCCTATCGGCTATCCCCTCATATTGGATGTCCTTCCTCATCCTTCCATCCTGGGTCATCTCGAAAATTGATTCAATCAGACGCTCGTTCCTTTGGAACGGATGTAATGCAAGAAGACAGGTCAATTGGAGGACGGTCTGCCTTCATCGCAAACATGGGGGGTTAGGCATTACAGACCTCCGCGCTTTCAACCAGGCGTTGCTGTCCAAATTGCTTTGGAGATTACTCACACCTGGAAACTTCATCTGGAAAACCTGGATCCTATGTCAACACTATCATGCAAACCCTCACCTGGCGCTCCACACACCCACCCGCTTCCGGTCTTCCCCCTTCTGGTCCGGGGTCCTACAAACTCTTCTTAGAGTCAAAGCTCTTTTTCAGGTGAAAATTGAAAGTGGCAACAGCTGCCTCTTCTGGAACGACACATTGTATGACCAACTGCCCCTTTCTAAACTCCTGCCCAACCTCTTCTCTCACACCACCCTCTCTAACGCAACTGTTGAAGCTTATTTAGCACTTGGCCCCGATCACCTTTGTCCACCCTCCATCTTCGATGCAGACCTGGTTCCTGAACTCCTCACCGCAACAAAAATCCTCCAGTCGCTACACCCCTCCAACAGTCCTGACCAATTCGTCTGGGCCCTCGCACCTTCCAAGGGCTTCATAGTTGCATCCTGTTATCATTACCTAATTAACCCCGGCCGCCTTTTTTCCTTTCCTAGGATTTGGCGATGCAATCTTCCACCTCGCATAGCTTTTTTCCAGTGGTGTCTAATTTCTGGACGAATTAACACCAAAGATAGACTCAACCGTCTTAACATCCCTGTCGACCCATGCTGTGTCTTTTGTTCCACACACGACGAATCCATCACCCACCTGTTCTTCGAATGCGACTTCTCTTACTCTATCTGGGCCGCAACCAGTGCGTATCTACTGGGGTATATCCCCGCCTCGACCCCCTTCTTTGACTATTGGCAGTATAATCAGCAGAACTCGTGCCTGGACATATATATATCAATCTTCAGTTTGTGCATTTGGAAAGAGAGGAATGCACACGTGTTTGGGAAATCTGTAAGACTTTTTAGCGGAACCTGTAGAAGTATCACTCATTTTTTCTCCTATCTAACAGGTCAGAGCTCCTCCGCGCCGTTCCGTCTGACCCTCCCGCCATGCAGCGCCCAGCCGGTAGAATCTCAAGGTAGTACCAACGCATCACAGCGCTAACAGTCTTCATCTACCATGGGCTAGTAGTTAGCTAAATTTTGTAATATCTTGTGTTTATGATAATCTAGCTCTGTAATTGTATTTCGTAGCTCTATGATTTTTTTTTGGCCATCGATCGGGCTTGTCGATCGACCTCTTACAAATATTTAATATAACTACTTAACTGGCTGTGTAGTATCATGCTACACATCCGTCTCTCTCAAAAAAAATTCTTTTAAAAAATATTGTTTAAGCCATTTATTCGAAATCTCTTTTCTTCCATATTCGGAATTTATTTAATAAGATTTTAAAAATCAAAATTTTATTTTTTTTCTAAATACATTCTTTTAATTTATCCAAGTTCACTATAATTATTTCACATACAATTCTCTCTTTTATATTTCCTTTCAAAATCCAATCTTATATTTGATATCTTAAAATACCAAAAAAAAATTTATTCAACCGAACCATATCATTCGATAAATTCAATTTCCAACATAATCTATCACAGGTAATTAAATAAATCGTAGCATAAACTATGAAAATAAATTTCAATATTTTGAGGAATCCAGTTGGATCCCTCCAACCTATTTTCCTGTATCCACAGATGTTGGCATAATATAAAAATACCAATCCCACTTCAAGGGGGATATCGCGGTATAAAGGGTCATCCGCTATTATGCGGGGCGCATAGGGTCTCATCCGCTATATAATGCGGGGATTTCAATCACTCCAATATATATATATATATATATATATATATATATAGCATCACATCCAGACTGATAATAAATTATCAATTCAATCAATCATCCAATAATTTAAATTTAACTATTTAAATTAACCAGAAATCCAATTTGAGTGGGATGAACCCACCTTTGATTTTTGTTTGCAATCCACTTCAATCTCGACTTGGTTTTCCAGATTTTAGACCTTGTATAAACATTTACAGTTCGTTAACATTTGAAATAATCTACAAATAATTAACCATTTAATAAATTTAATTAACTAATAATTTAATTTAAACTAATTTTCCTGTAATAAAATATCTTTAGCATCTAAAATAATTAAATAATTTTACTAAATAAGTTAATCTCCATATTACATTCTTTTAAAATTAAACTAGCAAATTTCGAATGTGTATATGTAGATATATTTTCTTTTTCATTTTGAGACTACGTATAAATTTATAAAAATAAGTTATAGATTTCAAAAATCTAACTTTTACATAAATTCCTATATTTTCCATGATCCACTATATATATAGACTTATTTTCTACATTAAAAATATGTATGTGTACTTATATATATTTATATATAAAAATCTGTTTTCTTCTTCTTCTTTTCCCTTTAATAACAACAGCAGTTTATTTTACTATATACATACATACATATATATATATATATAATTAAATTTAAATAAAGAAAACGAACCTATACCTCACCTCGGCCTATCTCGAACGAACGACACCGGCCCTCCTTGCATCGCATGCACCCCAGCCCCATCCCAAATTCTCGAGTTCGGTCATCCCTGCTCGCCGTGCTGTAGCTGCCCATGAACGACCCCGCTCTCCTTTTCCCCAAGCATCGATCTGGACTGATGAACAGTTGAACCCCCCTTCCATCGATCATAGACGAAACCGCCCACCTTCTTTCTGCTCGAAGTCGATAGGATTTAGACTGGCTATGGTTCGAATTACTTTTCAGATTTTCGTTCGACTGAAACAAAGGAAAACTCATGACCCCCTTCTTTCGAACGAATATTGATTTACGGAAGAAGATAACGACTTTTTTTCTATCGAAGTGGATTTTAATTTTTGAGGAAGGCCAAAAAAAGAAAAAATCACAGGCGACACTTTTTATTTCTTTTACCCGAGGGAATTTGATTCGAGAAAAAAAAAACACTCCACCATTGATGTAAATTTTTTTCTTTTAAAGTTTTAAAATGAAAGGCTCGGTAGAAAATAAAGAAGGAGGGGACGTGATGTTTTGAAAAGGAGGTGGCACACAATGGAAGGCTACAGTGATATTTGAATTGAAACCAAAATGTTCTGATGTGAATATCTTTTTATTTTTATTATTTATTTATGTTTGACCAGTCAAACCATTTATATATATTTTATTATTTAAATTTAAACTGTCTCGAAAATGCAACTTAAAATATTTACCTCCTATCTAGGCGTGCCGCTAGGTGTTCATAATGTTATACCCCTATTCCGAGCGCAATGGAAAAGGTTTCGAGTCCTAATTCGATCGTATGGAGAAGATAGCTATTTGGACCCAATTATTATATTTTAATTTGAAATAAATTTCACCGCGTTTATCTACCGTACGATCACATGAAAACTCCAAACACTAGGAAATTTGGAATCCGATAATAATACAATATAACAGATCTAATGGAACTGGTTTCGTTGAAATCCGAGACTGTGCCTTGGAAGGCTATTTTTAAATATCATTTTAAATGATATACTTTTAAAACTAAACAAATCACTTCCAAATTCGATTTTAATACTTCTATTATCTTTGGTGTTTTTAATATAAATTTTATAAACCTTTAAATTATTTTTAACAAGCTTAAAACTCCAGATTCAACATTTTAACCAATTTTCAATTATTAAATTCAAAAATTAAACCACCCAATAAACAGTGATATTTGAAATTCAAGTTAAAAATCAACACTTGAATATTTAAAATCAATTAAATATTCCAATTTTAAATATCCACAAAATCCGGGTCATTACATTCCTCCCCCTTAGAAGAATTCTATCCCCGAAGTTGCTAGTTAAGAAAAATGGTCCACAACCCGTTAACTACTTTCCCGAAACCCAACTGTTCCAAACAACTTTCCAAAACAATCTTTTTATTAAAGACACACTATCACTCTCATCAACTTCCCAAACCCATCCATCTATTCCAAATAATATTATCCCCTCAATAATTCAAATTATAGTTTAACCAAATTTCAAACAATCAAAATTTTCTTTAAAATTTTTCAAACTCTTAAATTTTTGAAAAATTTCGCCAACATCTCCTTTGCACGACTAGATCGAAATGACTAAAAAATGCGTTTATGGGCCACAAATTTTCAAAATAAAACAAAAGCCAAGCGGATGGATCGGAAAATCATTAAATTTCATACGACAATTTAAATACATACCTTTTTGTCGGGCCATACAATTTTATCTTCTAAAATCAAAAACATCAATTTATCTTTTTCTTTTATATACCTGTATCCTACTTAGCAATGATACGCAATCACAAAATTCAAAATCATTCTATTCACTTCTTTACGAAATCTAAATATTTGTTTTACTTAAGCCGTAGGATGTACATATACCATCCGTATGCAATATCAATCAGATCGCTCACTCGATCACACAATTTCACATTCGAACTAGTATCGTTCACCCGACTCTTTAATGCGGACTCAGATCTGTCTTCTTGACCAGAAACCATCATTCTCCTTGCATAGCCATATACTATGATAGAGAATTTCCAGAATCAAACAAAAATCCATATCCAGGGTTCGTCGTCAAAAATCAAGTGAAAAATCCCAACTCGGATCGATATAACTATCTCGAAATTCTGTGCTCGAACCTGGATCAAGTCACTGTGTGAATAAAATAATATACGTACATCCTATGTATTTATCTCAATTGATTATTAGCTATATCAATTCTCTTTTTATTCACATTTATTTTGATTTCCGTTCACTTATCCACACTTATCATTTCACACACTTTTATTATATCTCCATTTAAATACTTAGTATTTTTCCACCCATAATATTACTTAAGAATTTCACCATTTATTTTCTTAAGTTCAATATAAATATTTTTTACACTTCTTATACTTATTTTCACTTTACCACTTAAGCTCTTATATCTATTTTTATTAACATAAATTTCAATCCCCTTTGACTTCAATTTTAACTTTTACCGACCACCATTCAAACCACATTTAATTTACCAATTCCCTTAATTAGTTCCATTAAATCCTTTATTTATATTTGAATCAATTTTTATTTCTAAACTTTTATTATTTTAGTCCGCTTCGAACTAATTCGTCAACTTCACTTTACTTTACACAATTTAAATTAAATATTATCCCAATTCAATTTCAATTCATTTACCTACCCATTTAAATCAATTAGCTTACTTACTAATTTTTTTTTCGATCCTTTGTTTTGTTTACTCCAACTTGACTAATTTCCCATTTCACTTTATTTAACACAATTCAAATTAAATTCCAATATTCAGTTTCAATCCCATTTACTTACAAATGTAAATTCATTTGTCCATCCACAAATTTATTTCCAACTAATAGATTTTATTTCAATGACCATTCCATTTAGCTTACTTAGATTCATTCTTCAAAATTCACTTTTATTTAACTTAATTCAGTTAACTTCCATTTGATTTTCACTTTAATTCAAGTCTTATAAGTCTTCAAACTTATTGATATTCTATAAACATTTTTAAACCAACTCCAGAGTTTTTAAATAATTACTTAAACATTTTGAAATCATACATAGCCAAACCAAATTATTCCTTTGCATTTCAAAATCAACCCAATTTTGCAAACAAACGCCAATCCAAAACAATCAAGTAGCAATTCCTCCCCTGGGAACTCGAAAATGAACACCGATGATGTCGTGATCATCATCGGAGTTATTTTCCAGCGACCGAAAAGAGTTCAGTGCTTTTACTCTTTAAAAACATTTCCAAATATTTTTAAATTCCAATATTCACCAGATTTCATATCTAATTCAGAAATATTTCTGAATAATATCACCATTATTCCTCAAAACCTTTGAAAATAATTTACAAACTCAAAGGGGATTAAATTTCCCAAATTTTTGAATTCCAAATCCTTTCAATCTTTATTCAAATGTCACTCTGGAATTTCATTCTGTTTCAATTTATAAATCACATTTATAATTCACATTTTAAAATTGCATTCTGTTATATGAATTTATTTCTCTTAACCTTTGGTTAAAATTTTCAATTCCTTATTCAACTTCCACTCAGCAATGATAATAACTTAATATGATCACTTCCTACCGACCAAGCAACCATATATAACTATAATAGTTTCTAAAAATTATTCCTTTTATAAATAAAAATAATTTGGGCAAAATTATTTCATTTGCCACATTTTAAAACAATACTATGTCGAATTGTTCTATTCAAGTGTTTAGAGATCCCTATCAATAACATTAATTACTTGTATTGACCAAAATCTATAAGCCACTCAATAAACCAATCAACACAATATAAAACAATTTTATATTCACTAACAAATTTGCGCTCATATCTATCAATACACTCAAACTCATTCTAGAGTGCTGCTGACTCTATCTCTAATGAGTAGTCCCCACCAGAGCCAAGGTTCTCGCTTAACCTTCCACTCTGATACCACTGTAACAGCCTACAACTGTTACAAATCCCGGTAGGCCTTTCAACCATCCCAGCACCCCCATGGCATTAATTTGGTACCTCAAATTTGCTTTTACGGCCAGCCTCTTGACATCCACAGCCAACCCACTCTCAAGGACATGTAGGGGTAAGAGTCTCCTGCTCGCCACCAAATACGTAGTGAGAACCCCTTATCATGCTATAATGAAGCAAATCTGATCCTAGTCTTTTCAAAACAATCAACGCATTGGCCAATATTGATAGTCAATTATTTAACTATCAAATTAGACAATCATCCAACCAATTATTTTATTTCCCTTGAAAGCACCAAGTCTTTTTAAATTTAGGTTTTAAATAAATTAAATCACTTTATCCAAAATATACATTTAAACATTTAAAATAAAACTACTTAAACACTTTATTTAAAATACTAGTTATGAAACTTTATAATACTTTCTCAAGTAAAACTTTAACCAAACTACTTCTAAAATAAATCTATTTTATAAAATATAAATATTTAATAATTTCCTATAATCATAATACCACTTTAAATCTTCAAAACAGTTAACTACTATACTTAACTTAATTACTATTTACTTTAACAATTTTTAAAACAACTAAATAATAAATTTTCTAAAACATTATTTAAAACACTTTTAAAAATTCTAATTTATACTTAAATACCTCCCTTTGAAAATATAATTGGTTTTTCAGGAAAATACACTTTCCACAACAATAAAACCCGTCTTGTCATTTATAAATCCTTCTTGATTTATCCCAATTTAATTTACGTTCCAATCCCGTAAATTTTCTTTCCACACTTTTAATAATAAACCACCCTTTTATTTTTAAAACGAATTAACCATTCCTTATAAATTACCACGTGAATTTAAAATCCCAAATATCCACTGATATTTATTTCACTTTATTTGTAAACACAGTTTATAAATTGCATAATCTCATTCCTTTTAATCGCTATGTCAAAAACACTTAATCAATCTCAAATCGATTCTCTTAATTAATTTACATTTTAAAAATCATTTTTCTTATTTTTCATAAATTATTCCAAGATTCATTAATTCCATATTCACTCCATTATTATGATTTAAAACCTTATTTAAATTTGAAATATCAATTTTTCAGACTTTATTCCAAAATTCTCATTTTCTATTGATTTGATTCACGTCTTCGAATGTAGATTTTGGTGATTTATTGTTTCTACAATCATTTCTATGATTTGTCACTTTAAAATACAAAGATTTCTATACTAGTAGTAAATATTCAAATCCTTTCACAAAGATGATTTCAACTCTATTTTTAATACAAAGCTCGTTTATAAAACTGTTTTCTAATCTATTAGTATATACAAACCTTTACCTCACTCGTATGAGAAATCCAATTAAATGGCTTAGTAAAAAAAGTGGTATGAAATGCTTGCGTTTACTTCGTCGATTAATTCTTGGACTTGTTCGATTGAAAATCTTGTGACAATTTTCGACTGGAAATCTACAATTTTTCATAAATAGTTAAGTTAAGCCAGTGGTTATGGGACATGAAGCTAAACTCATTTATTTACTAGCCTTTTGTAATCGACACTTTTTATTGATCAATTGATGATCATTTTGTTGTTTAGACTAGCGATGTGCGATGTCTTTTTGTCCACGTAAGGGACTGTACCCAGTTCTTTGGAGCTTCATCTCATTTCTTTTATGGGCTAGCGACCCATGTTCTTTTATGGTGTTTGGTTCATCGGATGTACCGTTATTGTACTACATCGATGTATCGACTCTTTGGTTCATCGGATGTATCACTATTATAATTCATCGATGTCCAGGCCCTTTGGTTCATCGGATGTACCGTTATTGTACTAAATCGATTTCCCGACTTTTTGGTCCATTAGACGTACCGTTATTGTACTGCGTCGTTGCTCCAAAGTTATGGTTAGCGACCATGGAATAGCGTTCTGTTTGTGATACACGTGTTGGTGAGTTTTCATGCTCCCGTTTGTGATAGGCCTCCCCCTTTGTGATTTCTTGATTTCTAGTTGATGATTTCTAGAATTTATGTTTCACCTCTTTTTGCTATTGGCAATGATATGTTTGTCAATATTTAGGATTTGGTGAATAAAATGAAGAATATGTCATTCCTTTGGGTGCTTTGAGATTCTTGAGATATTGTGTTAACGTTGAAAAGTGAACGCTAACACCCGGTGTGTGTAATAAGATCGTGAAAGCACCACCCGTGTGACGGGAACAGAAAACAAGCAGGAAAATAGCAGAAATGTAGTAAAAGACAGCAATTTATAGTGGTTCGGCTTGAGGTTTAGCCTACGTCCACTTTGAATCTCTTTATTATTGAATCTGGTTACAAATCGATACAAATCTCTTATGAAAACAGTACAATTTGATCGCAATGAAACAATCTTGACTACTAGCTCAATCCTCGATGATGAAACTCGTTGAATGCATGTTGGATGTAAGGAATTTCTCTCGAAGCTTGTTGTAGTGTCGCGAATGCTTGAAGGATCCTTGATTGCTGAATGATTGGAGAGTTCGACAGAGTAACGACGCTTTAAAAATGATTTGCCCAAAAGTCCCCCTCATGTTGAAAGTGGTGGCCTATTTATAGGAGCAGATTTCTGGGCAGAAAATTTGCCTAAGTCTTAGGTCGCGTACGACCTTAGTTAAGTCGTAGGTCGCGAGCGACCTAAGCTAGGTCGCTGTCCCTTTGCGGCTTCAGAAGTTAGCTAGTAAAGCTGTACTTGGCTTCATTTGATCAAGTAGTAAGTCGCAGGCGAGATAAAGAATAGCTGTGGGAGCTCTAGGTCGTAGGGCGCTGAACATGCTTTAACAGTTAGGTCGCTAACCTCCTTAGGTCGTCAAGTCCCTTAGGTCGCTAACTACCTTAGGTTGTTAAGTCCTTTAGGTCGCTAGCTACCTTAGGTCATTTAGTTCCATAGGTCGCAAGCCTTTCTGTTGCTAGGTCGCAAGGCTTCTGCTCTTAGGTCGCGAGCCCTTCTGGATCTTAGGTCGCGAGGCTTTCTTGTAGCTTTAGGTCGCAAGGTCTTCCGTTCTTAGGTCGCAAATCTTTCCTGTAGTTAGGTCGCAAACCTTTCTTAAGTCCTTAAGTCGCGAACTTCTCTTAAGTCCCTAGGTTGCGAACTTCTCTTAAAGTTAGGTCGCAAACCTTTCTGCTGTTAGGTCGCGAGCCCTTCTGGATCTTAGGTCGCGAGGTCCTTCTGGATGTTAGGTCGCGAACCCTTCTGGATCTTAGGTCGCGAGGTCCTTCTGGATCTTAGGTCGCGAGGTCCCTCTGGATCTTAGGGCGCAAGGTCCTCCTGCTCTTAGGTCGCAAAGCTTTCCTGTAGTTAGGTCGCAAGCCTTTCCTAAGTCGCATAGTTCTCTAGGTCGCGAACTCTTCTTAGGTCGCTAAGTTCTAGGTCGCTGAAATAAAGGGATTAACATTTGCCCCTCGAGGCATATGACTATGCCATAGGTCGTATGCTTCGATTCACCCTTGCTAAGTCGCAAACGACCTAGAACCTTGCATGCCTGTTCGCCTCCCATTCTCAGCTTCATATAAATTGGCTAGGTCGCAGCTTCTTCTTCACCCTAATGTTCTGAGCCTCCATCGCCATTAACAATTTTTCGAGCTTCTAGAGACAAATTTGACCCATTCAGCCAACGATTCTTCCTCGCCGACCATAATTCGTAAGTGGATCAGCTTTTACTCATCCATAATCATTACTCGATCACGAATCGCTGCTACCTGTCCCAAGCTTAATGTTGTGCATTGTGCTTTCTGAACGGTTGTTTCCAACAACTTTTGCTTGACAATTGACGTGCTGTGGCGATTCGTGATCATACAAAAGCTCTCACTATGGATCCGCGGGGTTTGCAATTGATTTGCCAGTTAATTGGTGGTGTGTTGAGGTAGAATGAAGGGGGAAGATGAATTCTTCCGTTTTGGCGGTATTGGGTTATCGGATCCAATATGACATTGCTTGGAGAGGAAGTCACCAGCCTTCCAGATTTGAACGACCTAGGAGTTAGGTCGCGTGGGAAAGCTTAGCGACTTAAGCTTTTGCGACCTGACAACATTTGCGACCTAGAGAGTTCTCAACCTTAAACAATTGTGCACGACCTAGGACTTAGAGAAAATTGCCCCACCTTAATCCATTCAGTTACAACGTGCGACCTACAGAAATCCTGACTCATAATAGGTCGCTGAACGACCTAATACTTAGACAATTTCTCACAGTCTTGAACTTTCAACCTGAACAACATAGCATAAGAACACTGCAACCTGTGTTAGGTCGTAAGCGACCTAACACTTGGAACTCTGAACAGCTTTTGACTGATTTTTTGAATTTGGATTCGAATTGTTTTGGACTTCGTACTTCTTTTCAGATTGCCTTAACTTTAACGCTGATAACCTATTTTAAAAGCAATATTCACAGGAAAATGGGACGAATATACTGCCATCGATAGCCCACATCAAACGACAGATTAGTTGACAAAGAACATCAAACTTAAATGAACTTCGTGAATGAAATGCTGTGAATTAACAAATTTAAGTGAAGTATTAAAGCAAAATTGAAATGATCAACTAAAGCTGATTCATTTGCATCAACACAACACTGTTTTTGGACTTAAGACATCAAGCCCTGAAACTTTATAATCGACAAGTATCAATTAATTTAGTTTCATTTACATTTACTTGTTATTGCATTAGTTTTGCACAATACTTCACTCTTTTTTAGGAAACGTGCACCTTAATATTTGATCGTCCAGTTCCTTGTGTAGAATGGAATCTCAACAGGAAGACTTGGAAACAGCTGGAGAAGGTTTTCCAATTGCTACTCCATTAAATGATCCTCCGGAAAGGACTCCAACCACCCTGAGCCAAAAAATTTTCCATCAACTATGCGTCCAATTTGGCATTGCCGAAGCTGACGCTTTGTTTCCTGGAATAAATGACACTGCTGATAGGCCGCCCCGTGGCTTTGTCGCAGTTAATCGTCAAATGTGTTCGAGCGGAGCCATCCCCCCATTTAACAACTGTCTTCGAGAACTTCTTCTTTGGCTATCTATCTCTCCCTTTCAACTACACCCTAATGGATACTCCATCCTGCTGGGATTGTGCGTGCTTTTCAGGAGAACGTTGGACCGTTTTCCCACTTTTGCTGAAATTCGCTTCTTGTGCACATTTGCAAAGAACAAAGACCATCCCTCTATCATACTTGTGAGGGGTGTGAGGAACCGTAAACTAATCCTGGACTTGCCCGAAAGCGCCCATGGATTCTTGACTCAATTCTTTTACGTTCGCTGTCCTCCGGGATTTTATGCCATCTGGCGGGTCGGAAGTAAGACTACCTCTCTCTGATTTGTTTTCTGGACTTTTCAGAGTTCGAACTGTCAAACACTTAACTCCATTCTTTCTTTTTGCAGCACTTCCTCCTCCACTTCGAGATACCCGTCACAAGTCAATTTTAGATACTTTGAGTGCCGTTGACGTTGAAGAGAGGAGTGCCAAATTCTTACTGAAAGATGAATTTCTGCACCAGTTCGGTCTTTTACATCCTTCTAGATCGACTAAAATTCATGAAATCTCCAGTTCTGATGCGGAAACGTTAGCTGCTTCAGGTTCTCAAGCAGAGGTCTCGAATGCCCCAGCCTTTGTAGAGGAAACTGCACCAAAAGTACCCGTCGTAGAGGCTGCTTTAATAAAATGTTCCGCATCTATCGATGTCGCAGGGTCAGTTAGCAAGTCGGCACTTGCCCCAATTATCGAGGAGGAAGAGAATCCTCGGGCTTCTGAAAAATCAATTGATACAGAGGTTGAAAAGGAGAAGTCTGCTGAAAACCAGGGTGATGACACCTTTGATGATTTGAGCGATATCATGATAACTTCTCAAGAGCTTTTCGGGGATAACAGTCCAAAAGTGACTTCTCCCGTTGTTGAAGCAACTTCTTCCCTAAAACAATCCCTGACGCCTACTACACCAGTTGTCTCTGTTTCCACACCAAAGCGTGGTCTGTAGTTTGACGCATGTAGTTTGCACGCCGCACACACTTAGGATTTTTCAGCACTTATAAGCACTTATCCTTCTTTTCTAGAAATTTCTAAACTTTATTTCTTTTCTGCTTTCAGATTCTCCGATGGGGCGCACTGGCTCATATTATGATTCATTTCATCGTTATGGAGGCCGTGGATCTTATGACTTTAGGAAATATCTTGATACCCCAAAGGAAACAGATGAAGAAAGGGCTCGAAGGAAGGCCCAGGAAAGGCGGGATTATGATCAGCGGCAGAGGAGAAAAGATGCTGATCGATATGACTCTTCTCAAAGAAGTGACTACTCTCATAAGCGGAAGTCTTATGATGATAAGGGAAAAACTCAGATTGCTGACGAATCGAGCAAGCGATCTAAGCCGATTGACGCGTCTGAAATTTCTGAAAAAACTGACGCTCCCATTTCTTCCGATACTCCGGCCGGCTCTCCTCCTCTGAAGAAATCTGACATTCAGACTATCATTAATAGGCCACAATATCAAGTCAAAGACGGCCCCCCCAACACTTCAGAGCCGTTTTCCGAATTGGTGCCTTAAAGGGTGCGCTTTGACTTGGATTTGGTGCCGATTGATAAACAAGACATGCTTAACAGTCTTGATGCAGTCAGGCTTAATATTGAGAGGATGTCGCAATGGCAGAAGCTTGTCGATGAACTCCAAAGGGTCAATCACATGAATCTTGAAAATATGTTGACTCTGGAGAACGACAGAGCCGAATGGGATAAATGGCGTAAGCAGCATGATGCGGAGATGGCGAGTATCGCAGATGACAACGCCAAGCTTGAATCTGAAGTTAAGCGACTTAAGGAGGATCTTGCCTCTTCTTTTGCATCTCATACCCAAAAAGAAGAAGTTCTTCAGAAGCAGGTGCGGGATGCACATGCTGCACAAAGGGACGTCGAAATGAAGATTGCAGCTAAGGAGCACATTATCGAGAAATACCGCAAAGAAAATGCTGAGCTGCGGGATGCTACTGCTTCTCAAAACGCAGAAATTGAGATTTTAAAAGCCAGGCTTCTTCAAGTTGAGAAGGAGCGTGACGAGGCTGTTTCCGGTCAAGCTGTAGCCATTGCAGAAAAAGAAACGGCCGAGCAAGCTCATGCGGAAACAAAAGCCAATGTCGGCTCTACCTTATTCGACTTTTATCTACATAGCGTTTTGGGTCGCGGGAGCCTCTCTTTTCTGGGTCCTGATTATGAAATCACACTGGCCGAAGTGTGGGAAGTTGCCATTGATATGCTTGGCGGGGCCGGGTATGATGAGTCGGAACTTGAGGAGCGCTATCTTGATGATGAGGCTCGTGTTGCTCTTGCTAAGGGGAAAGAGCAGCTTGCTAAAGTAAGAGCTGAATCAACGGGAGAAGAGCCTCCAAAAGAAGAAGCTCCTTTAACTGCCCCTGTTCATACTTCTACTTCAGCCGACGTTAATATCATGGATTCCAGCTCTCATTCTTCACATCCGGCTAAAGTTGCCCAAGAAACTGCAACTACTCCTACTGAGGATGAGGCTCCGGATGATATTGAAGCCGAAAAATTTGAGGTTGATCTTGCAAAGCCAACTCCTCCAGGTAATTTTGGCGTCGTCTCGGGCCCAATGAACCAGTCATTTGATTTAGCCGAATTCGATGACCTTCTTACTTGTTACTTAAACTTTGGTGAACCGATGCCTTCTCTATTTTTGGGGGATGTTGATTTTAACTTCTTTTCTTCTACAGCGGAGGCACCAGACACTGCACAAGTTTTCACTCCTTCAGTTGCCGTTCCTCCGTCTTCCCAAATTACTCCTCCTCCTGCTTCCCAACCGGGATCACAAGCAGAGAAAATCAAAGCCCTTCAAGGCTTGGATGATCCGGCTGCTTCATAGGAGCAGAAGGCGGAGGATCTTGAAGACATTGAGAAGACCCCGGAGCGGTCTCTTGATGACGATACGAAGCTCTCAACATTGCTTACTAGTCCGGGGAGCGAATCTTCTTCAAAGAGGAAGGGGAAGCGTGCCGTAAGGAAGAAGAAGAATACTTCCGCTGGAGAGGAAGCAGTAGTTGATCCGGCCGTACCTCTTTCTCCTTCTGCCCCTACCCGTTCACAACGACTTCAAAAGCTAATCATTAGGCCGGGTAAGGGCTCAAAAGGTGGCGAGAAGAAGGAATAATCAAGCTAGATTTTCTACTTATTATTTTTGCTTTTTGCATGTATTGACCGGGGATTGTGCGGGTACCGGTCCCCGCTTTTGCTTTTTTGAGATATCTGCACATGTAAAGAATTTTCATAATACTAAATAAAACAATTATTTTACTTGTACAAACTCTTGTATATGTGAGAAGGCATCTATTTTTTTTAGTGTAGAACAAACGATTCTTTTTACTTGTGCAAACTTTCTGTCTGTTTTTGAGAATCATTTATTCCATATCTTTTCGCATGATATTGTTATGTGTTTGTGGTATGTCGCTTGAATACTGCTTTTTATTGTTGTAGCTGTATCATACGATGTTGCCCCTATACCACAAGTGCATTACAATATCTTTTTGCTTTTGGCGAGACTTGTACTCCTATTTTTCATAGAATAACTATCCCGTCTTTGGGAACGATTATTCTACTTAAATGGAGCGTATCTCTTTCCTGGAGAAGTTTTCACGCTTCAACCTTCGGAGATGTTCACTTCATGTTTTCGAGAAGTGAATTCTCCTACGCGATAAAGCGGACCTCAAAAAATGATATTACTTAGCACTTCAATTTCTTGAGAAGAGTTTTTCAAGATGAACAAGTAGGTCTTCCTTAAGAACTGAAGTGTGCCTCTACGGAGGGTTTTTTTTTGGTATTTTTGAGGAGTAGCATTTGGACTCCGAAGAGTAGCCTTATGCTTTGGGAAATATTGTTGTGCCCCCGGAGAGGTCTTGTGCTTCCAAAGAAGTCTTGTGCCCCCGAAGAGGTCTTGTGCCTTCGAAAAGGTCTTGATTTTGGTCTCCGAAGAGAAGCAATTTTTGTATTTCTACTCTGGTGAAGTGGGTCTCCGAAGAGAAGCATTTTGCACTTCTATCCTGGTGAAATGTGCCTCCGAAGAGGGCTTTTTATTTTGTGCTTCAAGCATGGTGAAGCGTGCCTCCGAAGATGGCTTGTGCCTCCGAAGAGGGCTTGTGCCTCCGAAGAGGGCTTGTGCCTCCGAAGAGGGCTTGTGATTGCCTGGAAGTTACTTTCTCATGGTCAGAGGGGTCTACGGGCAAACACAAGTTGCTTGATTGGATGTTTGCTTGCACAAACGATCGCAATTAACTAACAAGGTGCCCCTTTGGTAATCCCACCGATCTTTTTGATTGAGTAAAGCACTCCCATTTATTGGCGTGCCTCGTTAGAGGGCTTTGGTTGGTTGGTGTGCCAGGTAGGTTGCGTCTCAGGGGCGAGTGGATCCACGGGACGGACGTACGCTATCTGATCGGATGCATCACGACCAGTTAGCGAGGGTCCTGTTCCTTCCGCTTGGGAAGGTGTCCCTTTAGTGGATCTCCCGGCCTTCCTGTTGAGAGGCATACCTCCCTTTGTCTGCTTCTTTGTTTGCTTGGCAATTTCCGCTCATCATCTGCCCATTAGCGATCTCTTATTATCGTTTCCAAGCACATCTTCTTTCCTTTTGCGAGTAAATTGCTTCATCCGAAGGAATGTACTTCACTGTTGAATGACTTCACGAGACAAACGTGAATTATCTAGTTGGATGCCTATTTATAACGACAATCTCAACTAGTGAACAAAGGTTCGTCCCAGTGAAGTCGCCAACTTTTTATGTGAAGTTTTCCTTGCATAGGATTTGAGTTTGGAATTTTTTGTCGCTTGGTTTTTGTGTAATAGCTGATTTATAGAGGTCGCTTAGCTTTGTGACGAGCAAGCCTTGTTATAATGTCCTGCAATTTTGAATCGACATTTTAGCAATACATTTAAAGTATTTACATATCGAAATAAAACAGGCATTATGAAATAGTAAAGAACACAAGATTTATAGTGGTTCGGCCAAGAATCGGGCCTACGTCCACTTTATAGCTTTCATTCATTTACACTGATTTACAATGTTTCACAATACAACTGATACATTTATCATCATTTTACAATTTTGAGCAGAGCTCTTTTCAAGTAAAATAAGGACGCAAGTGGTTGCTGTTCCAGGCTCTTGGAATTGGATCTCCTTCAACAGTTATGAGTTTGAAAGTGCCATCAAGAAGTTTAGTGCCTATGACATATGGCCCTTCCCAGTTTGGCCCAAACACACCAGTTGCTGTCATGATCCTTTTCAAAACCAAGTCTCCGATTTCAAAGCTGCGTTGGCGAACTTTAGAGTTGAAATGCCTGGCTATTCTCTGCTGATGAGCTGAAACTCCGAGCCTAGCTTCTTCTCTTTTCTCATCAAGAAAATCAAGCGCTTCAAGTTGCATTTTTCATTTTCGGATTCGTTGAAATGAACTCTTCTATGTGAAGGAACTTCTACTTCTACTGGAATCATTGCCTCAGATCCGTATGCCAGTGAAAATGGAGTGTGCCCAGTCGCAGTTTTGTGAGTAGTTCTGTACGCCCATAGTGCTAATGGAAGCTTATCAACCCAACCACCTTTTGCTTTTTCAAGTTGCTTTTTGATAGTTGACTTGATGATCTTATTAACTGCTTCCACTTGCCCATTTGCCTACGGATGAGCCACTGCTGAGAAGCTTTTTCGAATTCTGAACCTTTTGCAAAAATCCTGGAATTCTTCACTTTCAAATTGAGTACCGTTGTCTGTGATTATCTTCTGTGGCACACCATATCTGCAAATGATATTCTTTGTTACAAAATTTATCATCTTTTTTGAAGTGATGGTGGCCAAAGGTTCAGCTTCAGCCCATTTGGTGAAATAATCAACGGCAACAATAGCATATTTAATTCCTGATTTAGCGATCGGTAATGGTCCAATCAGGTCTATTCCCCAAATGGCAAATGGCCATGGGCTGACCATCTGTGTGAGTTCGGTAGAGGGTGCTCTTGGGATTTTCGCAAATCTTTGACATTTGTCGCACTTCCTGGAGTAAGCTGCAGCATCTCGATTAATATCCGGCCAGAAGTACCCATATCGGAGAATTTTCTTTGCGAGTGTTTGACCACCTGAATGATCTCCACATTCTCCTCCGTGTACCTCTGCTAAAATTGTCTTAGCTTCTTCCTTGGTTACACATCGAAGTAATGGCATTGAGAATCCCCGTCTGTACAACCGACCATCCTGAATTACATATCTTGATGCTTTTCTCAACAGCTTTAGGCGTTCTTTGGAGTTTTCTGGTAATGAACCATTGAGCAGATATTCTTTGATTGGAGTCATCCATGATTCATGCTCTGGAGACGTAGCCATAATCCAATCAACATCCATTTCATCAATGCTTGGAGCCGACAGAACTTCCACAGGAACTAATCCCAGTAATTGAGCTTCCCCGGAACTTGAGTACTTTGCTAAAGAATCTGCCTTCATATTCTCCTCTTGAGGTATGTGACTTATTGAATAGTGATCAAAATCATTGAGAAGTTCGGAAGTTTTTGTCAAATATGCAGGCAAATTCCCTCCTTTGGCTTGAAATTCTTTCTTCACCTGGCAAACAATAAGCTGAGAATCGCTGAAAATCTGTATCACTTTGATGTTTAGTTCCTTGGCGATTTTTAATTCGGCAATAAGGGCTTCATATTATGCTTCATTGTTTGTCGAAGGAAATTCTAGTCTCAATGCATAACATAGTGATCGTCCTTCGGGAGTTTCGAGCACAACCCCTGCCCCAGAACAATAATCATTTCTCGAGCCATCAGCATACAACTTCCACTGTATTGGAATGCAGTCAGTTGTTTCTTCCTTGCTGTCGCCTTTGTCAGTGGACTCCGCAATGAAATCTGCTAAAGCTTGTCCGTTAATTGCTCTTCGGGGATGGTAAGTGATGTCATATTGGCTGAGTTCAATGTTCCACTTCAAGAGACGACCCAAAGTTTCAGGACGATACAGGACTTGCTTTAGAGGTTGATCAGTCAGGACCTTGATAGGATGAGATTGAAAATAGGGCCTTAACTTCCTGGAAGCGATTAGTAAACAATAAGCAAGCTTTTCTATCTTTGAATAATTCATCTCTGCCCCAGTGAACCGTTTGCTGATGTAGTAAACTGGACGTTGTATTTTCATATCTTCTCGTACGAGTGCTGCACTTAGGGCATGGGATGAAATTGCTAAATAGATGAAGAGGTCTTCACCATCACTAGGTTTGGAGAGGACCGGAGGAGTTCTCATATGATGAATTAGTTGATCGAAAGCATTCTGACATTCGGGTGTCCATTCGAAATTTTTCTTTCCTTTCTTTAAAGCATCAAAGAAGGGAATGCATTTGTCTGTGGCCTTGGAGATGAAGCGACTAAGAGCGGCAACTTTTCCATTGAGACTTTGCAGTTCTTTCTTTGTTCTAGGGGCTTTAACTTCTCTTAGAGCTGTTATTTGAGCAGGATTGGCCTCGATGCCCCTAGTGCTTACGATGAAACCCAGGAATTTTCCAGACTCTACCCCAAATGAACATTTCAATGGATTGAGCTTCATCCCGTACTTTCGAAGAATGGTGAACATCTCCGCCAAGTGATCCATGTGGTCTACTGCTTTCTTTGACTTTACTAACATATCATCAACATAGACTTCCATAGTTTTGCCAATCTGAGGTTTGAACATAGCGTTGACAAGTCTTTGGTAGGTTGCCCCTGCATTCTTTAATCCGAATGGCATGACTTTGTAACAGTAGAGTCCCACATCTGTAATAAAGCTTGTGTCCTCCTGATCTGGTTCGTTCATCATAATCTGATTGTATCCAGAGTAGGCATCCATAAAAGATAACAACTCATGTCCAGCCGTCCCATCCACCAGTTGATCTATTCTAGGCAATGGGAAGCAGTCTTTGGGGCAAGCTTTGTTTAGATCTGAGAAATCAATGCATACTCTCCACTTTCCATTTGCCGTCTTCACCAGTACTGGATTTGAAACCCAATTTGGATAAGTGGATTCTTTGATGAAATTATTCTCCAAGAGACGATCTACTTCTTCCTTTAAAGCTGCTGACCTTTCTGGACCTTGAGTTCTTCGTTTCTGTTTTACTGGTGTGAATTTCGGATCGACATTCAGAGTGTGAACAGCGACTATTGGAGAGATTCCACACATATCAGCATGACACCAAGCGAACACGTCCAGATTTGCTTTTAGAAATGATATCAGTGTATTTTGAACTGTTGTACTTAGTTGCGAACCCACATTAAGTACTTTGTTTGAGTCTTTGGCGTCGACAGGTATTGGTACCGTAACTTCCACAGGCACCACTCTATTCTCCTCTGCACTGGATTTTCTGGGGTCCATTTCTCGCCTTGCACCACTATGCTCACCAGTGCAGGGACCACCCTGTATTTGCTATAAGGTTGGGTTTTTGATGCGGAGGGGAGCTGCCGCATCTTTACCCATCTCTCTCTTTCTGGCTTCTCGAAGCTCTATGAGATAACATTCACGTCCAGCATTTTGATCTCCCTTGATGACACCAACACCATTTTTCGTAGGAAACTTCATAGTTAGGCACCATGGGGCCAAAATGGCCTTGAATGCAGCTAGAGTTGGCCTACCTAGGAAAGCATTGTAGGCAGAAAAGCCATCGACAATCACAAAGGTTTGTTTGCGAGCTACCCTTTTCTGCCCTTCACCAAGTTCCACGAACAACTCGACAGTTCCGATTGGTTGCTGTGGTTCCCCAGTGAAACCAACGATCTTTTGTGACGAAGCCTGAACGTCGGTCATTGGGATCTTCATCTGGTCAAATGTTTTCTTGAAGAGTATATTGCAGGAAGCACCGCAATCAATGAGCACTCGTCTTACTATAGCTGGTCCAATTCCTGCAGAGATAACCAAGGGATCTATGGTGGGAGCTTCAACACCAATAGAATCCCTAGCCTTGAACAGAATATCATTATCTGAAACCTTTTGCTGTTTCAGGGGTGCAGCATTTTCTACAGCAAAAACATCTCCTTCTGCTGGGATATACTTCAAAGCATGAGCATATCGTTCCATTTCGCCCCAGCTTCTGCCTGCTGGATGTGGGCCCCCTGTAATGATGTTGATAACGGGCCTCTCAGATTCATGTGCCATAGTACCTTTACCCGAACTTGATGGCTGAGTAAGGGGTTGTTGCCTCTGAGTAGACGAAGATGGGTCACTTCTGTTTTTCTTGACATATTGTTGCAGCTTGTTTTCTCTCAATAATTCTTCAATTAAGCTCTTTAAGTGACGACAGTCATTGGTATCATGACCGGGTTGGTTGTGAAAGCGGCAGAACTTTCCATTTCTCATAGCGCCCTTTCCCGGTTTTATCTCAGCCGGTTTGGGATAATCCACAGCATCTTTGGTGGCGAAGAAGATATTTTCCAGAGTGTCGGTCAATGGAGTGAAATCTGAAGGTTTGAAGAAGCGAGGTTTCTTTGTATCCTTTTGTTTCTTCCCCTCGTGATTTTCCCTTTTCTGACCTCCGGAATCCTTCTTCACCGAAGCTGCAATATTATTTTCCACCTTTGCTGCCACAACTTTCATTGGTGCCGGAAGATTTTCCAAGCGTATGAATTCATCAGCTTTCTTGTAGAATTTCTCGAGAGAATTTGGCTCCTTCATCTTTAGCCATTTTCCAAATTCGCTCGATTTGTCGATAGCACGCATCAAATAGGTCAAGATCATTCGTGGCTCTGCGTTATCAACTTCTGCCAGAGATAGATTGAAGCGGTTCAGGAAGGATTTGATGGGCTCTCCCGGACTCTGCTCAAGACTGGACAATGACATTATGTCTTTTGCCTTTGAAGCGTATAGCCTGAATTGCTCTTTGAACTTTCTAGTCAGATCGGAAAACTGATCTACTGATCGGGCAGGAAGTTTGGTGAACCAGAGAAGTGCCACTCCTTCCAAATATACTGGGAAATACCGGCACTTAATTTCGTCAGTTGCTCTTGCGCCGGTCATGTGCCAGTCATATTTATACAAGAATTGGTTTGGATCACTTGTTCCCCGATAAGCAGGAATGGTGGGGGGAACAAATTTTCTAGGAAATTCAGCCTTTAGAATCTTCTCGGTAAATGGAGTTTTACTTGGTGCGAATCCCCATTCGCTCTCATCTTCACCTCTTTGCATGCTCTCTTTCATTATTTGCTTGATCATGCCAGAAAGATATTACTCATTGTTCAAAGATTTTGCGGAGTAGACTTCTGCCATTTTCTCCGAAGTTTGCCCAGGCAGATGTTCGCGGAAAATTGGCGATGGTCTAGACCCTTCATCTTGGAGGGGTGCCCCTTCAGCAGCACCTGATCCCCCCTGAGGAATATTTCTCCCTTCGGAGTTTCGGAGAGCATCAGCGGTGTTTTCTTCATTACCCACTGGTCTTTGGTTGGCACCAAGCAGAGCATTCGGTTTTTCCATCATCAGATTGTTTTGAGTCTCAATCTTTTGGTATAGTCCGGATACAGCAGCGTCTAGCTCCTCTCGTGTCACCCCGACGCTTGGAGCTGCTCGACTTGGTGAAGCAGAAGTGGCAGTATCATTTTGAACATCTTCAGATCTGACAACCTTTCGTTTCCTTCCAGGAGCCATTATGTCTGATAGACTTCTGGTTTTGTAGGAAATCTTTTCAACAAACTTTCGTGAATCAATGATGAATGGTAGCCTGAGTTCAATTCTCAGTGAAAGCACCAAAATGTTAACGTTGAAAAGTGAACGCTAACACCCGGTGTGTGTAATAAGATCGTGAAAGCACCACCCGTGTGACGGGAACAGAAAACAAGCAGGAAAATAGCAGAAATGCAGTAAAAGACAGCAATTTATAGTGGTTCGGCTTGAGATTTAGCCTACGTCCACTTTGAATCTCTTTATTATTGAATCTGGTTACAAATCGATACAAATCTCTTATGAAAACCGTACAATTTGATCGCAAGAAACAATCTTGACTACTAGCTCTATCCTCGATGATGAAACTCGTTGAATCCATGTTGGATGTAAGGAATTTCTCTCGAAGCTTGTTGTAGTGTCGCGAATGCTTGAAGGATCCTTGATTGTTGAATGATTAGAGAGTTCGACAGAGTAACGACGCTTTAGAAATGATTTGCCCAAAAGTCCCCCTCATGTTGGAAGTGGTGGCCTATTTATAGGAGCAGATTTCTGGGCAGAAAATTTGCCTAAGTCTTAGGTCGCGTACGACCTTAGTTAAGTCGTAGGTCGCGAGCGACCTAAGCTAGGTCGCTGTCCCCTTGCGGCTTCAGAAGTTAGCTGGTAAAGCTGTACTTGGATTCATTTGATCAAGTAGTAGGTCGCAGGCGAGTTAAAGAATAGCTGTGGGAGCTCTAGGTCGTAGGGCGCTGAACATGCTTTAACAGTTAGGTCGCTAACCTCCTTAGGTCGTCAAGTCCCTTAGGTCGCTAACTACCTTAGGTTGTTAAGTCCTTTAGGTCGCTAGCTACCTTAGGTCGTTGAGTTCCATAGGTCGCAAGCCTTTCTGTTGCTAGGTCGCAAGGCTTCTGCTCTTAGGTCGCGAGCCCTTCTGGATCTTAGGTCGCGAGGCTTTCCTGTAGCTTTAGGTCGCAAGGTCTTCCGTTCTTAGGTCGCAAATCTTTCCTGTAGTTAGGTCGCAAACCTTTCTTAAGTCCTTAAGTCGCGAACTTCTCTTAAGTCCCTAGGTCGCGAACTTCTCTTATAGTTAGGTCGCAAACCTTTCTGCTGTTAGGTCGCGAGCCCTTCTGGATCTTAGGTCGCGAGGTCCTTCTGGATGTTAGGTCGCGAACCCTTCTAGATCTTAGGTCGCGAGGTCCTTCTGGATCTTAGGTCACGAGGTCCTCCTGCTCTTAGGTCGCAAAGCTTTCCTGTAGTTAGGTCGCAAGCCTTTCCTAAGTCGCATAGTTCTCTAGGTCGCGAACTCTTCTTAGGTCGCTAAGTTCTAGGTCGCTGAAATAAAGGGATTAACATATTGGATGACTTTGTTGTTGTTTAATGTATACTTGTCAAAGTATGACATTATTGTTATCATACGTTTTGTTATATCTCTTCTTATATCTCATTTTTATACATGATAATTATAGCTAGACTGATCCGTTTAATATTTTCTTATTAAATAATACTCGGGTCAGACCGAGATGTTATAGGTGCTTCTGCTTGACTCCTCATCTGGGACAATTATCTGACTTTTCGCTAACTACTTATTTTAGTAGTTTTTGTTGTCATACATTCGAGATAGAGACTCCTTGATGTATATGTATTCTTTTGTCTTGCACTTGTATCTATTCTTTTGTGATGAAATGGATCTTATACAACCATTACTTTGATGTACACTTTTATGTGTTATATTCATATCTATTTCCGCCTTTGTGATATGAATATCTATGACTAATTTATGTTATGCTTATTTTTATATTTGTTTCCGAGGTCCACTTAACCACTGTGTAGTAGCTTTGAGTTTGTATTTGATATGTCGGATTTCCTCTAGAAACGAAACGTGAATCATACTACCTGACATATCGGTACTCGCACAAAGCAATTACACGGATGGTCACTCCTCAACAGTCTTATTCTTCATGCTAGTCGACGGCATTACCCAGTAGTGTCCTTGGCTAGCGTGAGTATAGAAGTGGGGCGTCACAATAACCCTTTTGAAATGTTATTATTTGGAAATCATAATACTTAGATAATCATACCCCTTTAAAATAATATCCATTACAAAAGTTATAGCATTTTTAAGTTCATTCATTCAATTATACCAATTTTGAAAACATGGTATTAACTTATAAATTTCAAAAGTGGTTTATATTTCACTTCAAAACATATTCATTTAAACCATTTAAATTCAATGTCAAAATCTTCCAAAATAATATTCATTTCCATGTTCATTGTAATTTCAGCCACAACAACAATTATAAAGTGTTACGATAAATATATTAACATTTCAAAACATTGTCAAATTCAAAACAGCAGTACTTATAAAGTGTTACAGTAGGTATTTTAGTGTTGCAAAACAGTTCAGCTTCAGAAACAACAGCACTTATAAAGTGCTGTAGTTAACATATTGATATTTTTAGAAATAGTTCAAATTCAGAAACAGCAGCACATATAAAGTGCTATAGCAGGTATTTTATTATTTCAAAACATAGTTTAAACTCAGAAATGGTAGCACTTAGCAAATGCTATCATAAAACCACAATATTCTGGGAATGCAACCAATACAAATTCCAGATTTATTAAAACATTTCAAAAACCTTAAAAGCTTCAATTTTTAACCATTTTTAACTTATACAACACATCTCACATTTCAAAAATATTCATTTGGATATCATTTAACTTATGATTTAAGTAAAATAACTTTTAAAATTAAAATATCCAAATTAACTATAATTCATTTATCAAGTCATAGTACATTATTTTACTTAACCTTTTATTTCACAAATGACTTAATAATTTATTTAAAATACCCATTTCATAAACAAAATATTCTTTTAATAAGTCAAACTTCACATTCCAAATTGAAACAAAATTTTCCATTATAAAGTTAGGTCATAATTTAAGATACATTTTTTACCATTTAAATCATAATTATTTATTTTACAAAACAAATCCATTTCATAAAATAAAATCTATTACCATCACTAGGTTAGATTTAAAACTCCATATTAAATCAAATTCAAGCTATTTATCATAAATAAAATCTTTAAATTAAATTTAAAACTAATATATCTTTATAATTTCAATTAAAACCACCTATTGACTTATAAAATTTTTAACTTATAGAAAACCTATGTATCTTTATATTTTAAAATCAAACCACTAATTGACTTATAAAATTCCATATATTTAAAATCATTAAATTAAATTTTTTTGTAAAATTATATATATCTTAAAACTCAAAAATACTTAAAATTTTTGAAGAAAATATTATTATAAATATAACCATGGGTCTGTATAATATTTTCTAACCTAGGTCAAGTGATACAGATATGTATCATTTCAATCCGTAATTTAAAAAGAAAAATCCAGGTTCTATCATTTCAAAACCGCAATCCCAAGTAAAATCAAATAAAATAAAAAACATTCGAGCCTATCATTTCAGCTCATATTGATTTTTCCCTATTCTAAAGTCTGTTCGGTTATGTATCATTTCAAACCATAGTGAAAGGGAACTTGCATTGTGAGAATAGAAAAATAAAATAACACTATAGCATATAATATCATATCAGGTGATGTAATAAATATATAAGCAGTATTTAACATCATATAATCATATCACCGGCCTATATGAACTTATCATATAATTTTTTACATATCCACTTGTCATTGTTTCACAATTATATAGGTATGAATGTCGAGAGTGATAAACTCACCTTTTAAAGCTAGAATCAAATTCAAGACACAAGAACAAACTCCGAAAAGCATGACAAAGCATGAACTAGATTTTTGAGTGGATGAAGAGTCAAGATCCAAATCTTATATGTAAACAAATACACAACATAAATATATGATTCAATACAAAAGAATATAAATCAGAACAATGGAAAAATATGAATTAAAATGACATAATCCTTGCTTTAACCAACAAGTGGACTCGGCCGCTATGCAAATGGGCTCAACCAACATCACATAAGGCTCGGCCATGATCAAACAAGCCTGAAATGCTCGGCCAAGTGGTCTGTGAGTCAAGCAATGCATGGCTATGGTTTGAGGAAGTGGAAAATTGGCAAGTTATAAACATGGAATGTAAAGAGGCACGACAAAAGAGGGGTTTTTGTTCACATAGGCTCGACCCTATGGTCAAAATGGCTCGGCCATGGCACTTGTTTGGGTCAAGGCATATCATAGCACGGGTAGGCAATGAAGTATGGTCGGCAAGGCAACATATGGTGGAGGAATAAGGGAGGCCGTGGCAAAACAAAGGGGAAGTGGTGAATAAATAGGCTTGTGGTGGATTTTATGTTGATTTTGGTGATGGATCGAGATCTAGGATTCACGGCCATGGGTAGGGGGTGGTGATGAGGAGTGGTGGTCGGCCATGGTGGTGGTGGGAAGAGATAGTGGTCTGCAATAGAGCTAGAGGCTGAGCACTATGAGGAAGAAAACCAAAACAAAAATAAAAGAAAAATGGAAAAAGAAAGAGGAAGAAGCCATAGAAACTTATTGTAAATTTTTTCTTAGTAGAATGAATTGAAAAATGAGATGTTTGAGTAGTTTTGTGCGTGATTGATAAGAGAAAATTACGGCTAAAAAAGTTGTGAACAACTAGAAAAGTGATAAAGAGGCAATGCAAATGAAAAGGCAAAAATTTAAAACATACAACCTATGCCTCTTTAATTTTCCAAGCTATTTAAATAATAGATAAATCAATCAAAAATCCAATAAATAAAATAAAATTCAAGACAAATTAAAATAGAAAATAAAATAAACAGAAATGAACATAGGAAAAATAGAAAATAAATACAGAAAATAATTGCGTGTAAATGCTGTATTTTATCCAATTTAAATAAATCAGAATTTGATGAAACCAAACGCAGAACTTATATTAGAATTATATCCAGCTTCAAATAAAAAGATCAAAAATTCAAAATTCAAAATTCAAAATTTTCAAATCAAAGTCAAAGTTTGACTAAAGTTGACCAAAATAAAAGAATTTCCAGAAAATGTTTATTTTATTATATTTGGAAAATAAATTACAAACAAAATCCAAAATTACATTGGAAAATTCCAAAATTTCAATTTTAAATGATTTAAAAATCAAAATTTTCAAAATAAATTTTAAGTAAAATATTTACAAAATTATGGGTTGTTACACTCTCCCCCACTCAAAACTCTTTGTCCTCGAAAAGGAACGAGACAGGGAAAACAAGGAAAACAAGATAAAATGAGATAGGATTAAAACAAGATGAAAAGAAAATTGAAATTATACCTGATAACTGTTGTTATAGGTGAATTCAACAAGATAGAGATGATCTTCCCAAGATCCTCCATAATTAAGAATATAAGCATGAAGAAGATTCTCCAGAATCTGATTCACTCTTTTCGTTTGACCATCGGTCTGTGGATGGTAAGAAGTGCTCAGATTCAGGTGAGTACCCAAAGATTCTTGAAAATTTTCCAAACTCACTGATAAAGATAGGATCTCTATCATAATCAATACTGATAAGAACACCATAAAGACAAAAAATCTCCCTCATATATATCCCAGACAAGCTAGAAGTAGAACGGATAGACTTGATCAAAATGAAATGAGCTGACTTGGTCAATCTATTCACAAAGGCTAGAAAATATTTAATAAGCACAACATGAAAAACACGATTCATCAAATCAACAAAGAAAGCTGGAGGATTAGTCACACCAAAAGGCATAACCAACCATTCCTAAAACTATTCTCAGTACGGAAAGTAGTCTTGGGAATACTTTCCTCAGCAACTTTGAGCTGGTGAAAACTGTGGTAAGATCAAGTTGAGAGAACACAATAGCTCCATAGAGCTGATCAAACATATCATCAATGCGAGGCATTAGATATCTGTTTTTCCTAGTGAGCTTGTTCAACTCCCTATAATCAACACACATCCTCAAAGAACCATCGGACTTACTCAACCTTCTCACGGAGTGACATTCTTCTGGAAGGGAGAACTACAGGTCGAGCTCCAGAAGTAAGATCAAATTCAAAAACTGATTTCCCACTTAGGAGGTAGGAGAATAGGAACAACCCGAAAGAAAATAGATTGAAAATAAAATAAGATAATAGAGTTAAAACCATGAAAATTTCAACTTAAATTAATAATTGATTTCATCTATTTGATTTCACTTAAGTTAAATAAATCTTAATTATTTCTAATTTCATTATCTTATCCTCCAATTAACAATTTCTTAAATCATGAATTTGAAAATCATTTATTATACCCATAATTTATTCAATAAATTTTAATTCTTCTTTATTCCAAATCAGTATTAAGTTTGTTCCACTTAATGTATTTAATCACATATATTAAATATATATACACTTATTATAACTACCCCAGTTTATTTATAAATTCCCTTAACACCATTTTATATTGTACATTATTCAATCACACTTTTAACTTCTAAATAATTAAGGTAAGTCATATTGGAATGCAATAGAATATTATACAAATAAATTTTTCCCAATTCAATTATTCAAGCTCAAATATTTATTCAAAATTTGGCTTCATTTTATAATTGAAATCATCCCTTAAGATAAAAATTAAGAATTAAATTTTCGGTAAACTTCAAACTATTCTAGAGATAAATAAATATATATACAATATATATATATATATATATATCAAATCAAATTTTAAAACATATATCTATATATATTATAAATCAAGTCAATTTTTAGAAATTCAAATAAATTTAATTCTTCAAACAAAAGTGTGGCAAGGCTACAGAATGGCCTCTTCACTTCGAAACTCGAAAATGAATGTCGATGATGCTGCAGTCATCACCGAAATTATTTTTCATCGACAAAGAGAAAAGCACTAATTGAAAACTTTAAAATTCTTTAAAACGATTTCTATTCGAAAATATTTCAAATAATATATCTTTTAAAACCAAAGTTCAAAATCATTAGAAATTAAATTCTCAAATTCTTGATTTAAATTCATTTAAATTTCCAAACTAATTTATAACCATATTTTATAGTTCAATTATTTATATATAAAACAAAAGCCAAAGATTACAAGAAATATATACAAAGTCAAATATTATTTCTTGACATCTAATTCAATTAACTATCAAAATTCAAAAAATCATACATATATAAAATATAATTATACAAAATTTATCTCATTTACCAAGTTTGAAAACTATATGGTGTCAGTTTTCTCTGTTCAAGTGTTTTGGAGATCCTTTCGATAGCGTTGATCAAATGAATCGATCGAAAACCCAAATTGACATCAACAACTCAAACAACCCCATATACATTAAAACATTTTAAATATTAGTTTACAAATACACTTCAAGAATGATTTGAGGATAAGTTGGAAACAAAAGACAAGATGATTAAATAACAGAGTAAGGGAATGAATAAGCTTATATAAATCACTAGCAACCTTAACCGGGTCGACCATTACTTCAAGAATAAGATCGATGTAGAGTTCTAGGACAAACCTACATCCGATCTCAAGAGATAGAATTCAGGATAACAAGAGATAGCATTGAAAACCGAGGATGCAGAAATCTTCAGTGAACCAATGCTTCTTGTAAAGGGGTTTCACCCCTTTACAATCATTCAACGATCGGCGAGACTGCCAATTTACTATAAAGATCATTCAAAGTGGATTTATGGGATACTCCCGAATTAAAAGAAGACAAATAGGAGAGACAAGAATGGATTAGGAACCGCAGGGAACGTTCAAACATTCAAAAGAAACCGAGTCAAAAGGAAGAGATTCAAGCTCAAACGAAAATCATTCTGTAATAAATTTACTATATACGCTATCATGACCCGACCTTCTTGACCCTCGAAAACCGATACAAATACGCCACTGTATAATATGTCAACGATCAAGTGCCGGGAAAGACAGATAGTTGAGGGAAAAGAATGAAGATAGAAGAAAGAAGGAACTAAACAATAACAGAATCTCACAATTGTAGTGGAACAATATATAATAGATAAATGACTGATCTTTACACAAAAAGAAACTATATCCATTTTATACATTACATCATCAGAGTACAACACAATCAAAACAAATACTGGACAGTTATATTAACTTGTCCCACTAACTGAATACACAGCATAAACAACACAGCGGAATATACATCAAGTACGAGTGATACGTCTCACCATCTAGCTTGTCTCCCAAGATCCACAGAATCCTTTCCTGTATTCTATAATACTTGGTCTGGCCCGAGCATCATAAAAAAATAATACCCGGGTCAGTCTGGAAAGCCAGCGCGAGAAAACACACTCAATTGGATTATTAAAGTTTTCAAAATCCTTTAAAATCAAAAGCATCTCGTAAGACCATGCCACAAATAAACATGTCGGGTTTTTAACTTACGATAGCCAAAACACTTTTTATCAAATCCATCTTATATTATAATAGTGTCTATTGAAAGTAAAATAGAATCTAGAAAAAATGCATGCATCTCAAGTTTCAGCAATAGTTGGGCACAATCAAAACCGTATAGGCACTTATTGGAGATTGGATTCCATACAATGGCAGGGCTACTGGTGTACCACCCGTCACAGTACCTGGTCTAGATCAGCATACCGAGGATTCACCCTAAATCCTCTACAACATAAGGCCGGACTACCCCTTACTGGATATCCCGAATAAGATCACCCCACGGTTGGGATCAACAACCGCCCACTAAGCCGAATAAAAAGGAACCTCTAGACAGGGATGACCTGACCCTAATAGGTTGCTAGCCACTTAGCCTTGCTGCACCTCCCCTGTTTTAGCCATTCTCGATTGATGAGGCTCAAGCTTATGCATCACCTTTTTAACACATAATCACTTAGAATGCTCATCATCCACCTGACGATTTTCTAAAAGCATTCATCCACACAAGTCCATTCTGGGTCCGAACGGAACCGAAGGCACTACTTCTACTATATCAATTTTGGAATCACCCTCAGGATTAGTAGCGACTAGCCCTTGCACTTCACTGCTCCATCTTCGACTCCTAGCCCTTGTCTTCCTTACGAAAACGTTCAAACCAGATCGAAGTGGTTTTCGAGAAATAAATCCCGATTCCGGTCTCTTCGAAACTGTAACAACCCGGTGTTTAGTAACAATTAATTATCGTAAAATGACGATTAAATTGGTTGTTAATTACTATTGGAGTTTTAATCAGTAGAAAATCTTTTAATAATGGTTAAGAGTTATGTGGGCTTTAAAAATTGAAACTGTAGCCTATGTTTCCATTTGTTTGTTTTATGCTGTGATAACTATCAAAGGCAAACCAGTACCCCCCTTTTTATTCATTTGATCGCAAACCCTATACAAAACATACGATAAGAAAGAATGGTGGCCTCCTTTCGTTCGTTCCACTTTTCCAAATTAGGGTTTTGGAGATTCTTCGAAGCCGCTCCTTATTGGTGGGTTGCTTCGTCAATCGATGATCTCTCTGCTTAGCACATGGCTCCCCCAATTTTTGATTTGAGTTCGTCTTCGCGTCGAGCAAAGGTGAGTGCTTTCTACTCACATCTAATTCAACATGATGCTTAGGCAGTTCGATTTTGTTTCGTTGATTGATGATTCCTCTAACTTTGTCAATTTCATGTAATTTGATACTTGATTGACTAGCGGGTTTGGTTTGAAAATGTTACATTTGATTTTTAATCGAACGATGTTGATTTCGTTTGACTTTGGCCATATGAAATTAATTTGATTTCTAGACTTCGTTCCATTTTTATGCTCGACCCTGGCCATTTGTGTTTATCCCGTAGCATACTCGACTCGTAGCATTGCATTGAGCTGTGCTTTGTTGAACATGTATACGGCTGTTTTCATTCGAAGGTGTGTATATTGTTGTTGTTGAGCCATCGAGTCAGTTTGCATTTCACTTGCTGGTTTTGACACGATTTGTTGGAACGGGCATCCTGTCCCGATTTTGTAGTTGCCTGCACTTATATTTGCAGCGTGTATATACATGTGTGGATTAATATATGTGCATATATACCCTTGTATGTGTGTATGCATGCATAGTTGGATCTATACTTGGGTTCTATCTGCATACCCTATCTTTGTGCATTTTCTGCTTGATGTTGCTGCATTGACTTGGTATCATATTTTCAATGTTGCATACATGTTGACTTCGTATATTTTGCCACTTAGTGTTATTCATGCATCCAGATGTGCATTCGTACATGAAGTACTTGTCGACCTTACTTGCTGTCTGGTTGACATGTATGGACTGTCTAGTTTTAGTTGATCTGAGTATCGCCGTATGGTTGTGTTCATTTATGCTTCTGTTGCTATTGGTGCTTTTGTGCCATAGTTTGTATTCTCTGGTTTGATGTGCACTGCGCCTTGAGTGTGCTTGCATCTGAGTTTTTGTTGCAGTCTTGTCCTTGTGATCTTGTGGTGGCTGCAGTTCTTGTTGCAGTCCTGCCCTGGTATTCTTGTGGTGGTTGCAGTTTAGATTGGGTCGTGCATTGCACAATCCATTGTATTCATTTGCATTTTTATTCACTGAGCTTTTGTGTAATTCATCACTGCAGTGGCGAGGCAGTACACGCGTGCATGTATTGCAGCTACACAGCATTGACGTTTTGAATTGATATTTCAATTACTTGAATTGTTTTGTATGTCCAATTCAATATTTTGAAATTGTAATTTGATTTGGTTTGATTGATCATTTTGTTGTTGTCTAATTATCTATTTTATAATTAGATTATGTGTTTCTAATTATTTATTTATTAATTAGATTCTATTGTTAATTGCTGTTTAGGCAATTCTGTTGTTTTCTAAATTATCTTCATTGATAATCCTTTCATTTATCTTTGTTGATAATTTGAATTTGCTGATTTGTTGTTTAACACTGTTACATGTTATATTTAGCGTTATCCGATTTCCTTATTGAAGGATTGGATAGGTGAATTTATTTTGACTGTCGTCTATTTGATTATTTATTTATTATTGCTTCCGTGCATTAATAAGTGAGTTTAAATTAGACTGACCCGTGTATTATTTTCTTTTGAATTTAATACTCGGGTCAGACCGAGTTATTTCAGGTTGTTGATATCTTGCTTTGGGTTGCTGCTTGAGCTATGAAGACTTTTCATATCTTTTGGAGTAGTCGTTGTCATAGTATAGAATGATATGTATTCATGTATATTATTTGGTAATGTACTTGTATATGTAACTTCCAGTGTCGACAATTGTAGTTGTATCATATGTATTGTATCACATGTATTGTAACTGCCTTCAGTTATATATGAGATTTGATATTAGCTGTGTTCCGCATTTAGCTTATCTGTGTTATTATTTTATATATATTGTCCTAAACTATTATGAACCATCGTAGTTCGTTTTATACTGGAATTGGGTATGTCGATGGGAGTAAATAAATAAGAGATGAAAAATAAAAATATATACCACTCCTATCGAGGTAACCAATACTTTTGTAAGGCCCAACTACGGATGGTCGCTCCTATCCAGCCTTATTCTTCGTAATAACAGACAGTATTTCCTTTTAATACTCTTTGTTATTGTGAGCATAGAGGTGGGGCGTCACAGTTGGTATCAGAGCGAGGGGTTTATGGACATAATATATAACATAACTTAGATGGAACATGTGTTGCAACTATTTGTTGATGTTTTATTTGAGCTTTGAGTCAAAACTAAAGTTTTGAAATTATGATGAAATTTTTAAATATCTTTATTTAAAAATAAAAGTGAAATCGTGTTTTGATGATTGAGTAATTTGTGTTCTATTTATCAGAGTGCGCAGCGGAAACAGTGATTGTCTTCGCTGTGTACGGCTGATAACCCTTTTTGACTTAAAAATCAAAATATGAAAATGAAATAAATTTCATTGTGTTGTTATATAGATGTGTTTATTTTGTTTTCTATGAAAATATCGAATCCGATTTGAGGATCCGAAGCGATTGCGGTTATGTGATTTTGTTGAGATTTTTGTTGTTCTGAATTATCTTCATTGAAGATAGATTCGAGTGATTTCTTTGTTCATTTTGCAGTGTGCGTGCAGATTTGAGTTGCACGTTACTGTATTAATTTTACGTTGAACCGGTGTTTGGTTTAAACGTATTTTGTTGCCGTTATTTTTATAATGGGATTTTTACACTGGTGCTAAATTTTTGAAGCACGGTGTTTTGTTGACATTTTTAATGAATGAAAATTCACTGGTATTATATTTTGTTGTGGATTATTTTAATAAGATTTCGACGTTTAAAAATTACCATCGCTTTGACTTCAGTAACCGTCAAATTTTAAAGTGAATTTCAAGCGGTTATCCCGCAATGTTGATTTGAGATCCGTTTTTACGGTGTTTTGTGAAGTGCAATTTCCTTATCGAAGTTGCTACTGATGTTGCTGTTGTAATCACGTGTATTAAAAATCATTTTAAAATAAAATTGTTTTCCAAAATTTCTACAGTTTGCGCTTTCAAAAGAATGAGAAAGCGATTTAAACGCTTCAGCAAAATTGAGGACCATGAACCCTCACTTTTACTGATTCGCTTAATTCCGGACTTGCCCGTTTGAGAACGTAAAATGTTATTTATTTAAAATACACAATTTTTCACTTCCAAGGAAACGATGAAGATAATTAATCGATTTAGTAAAACTCATGGTATGGGACATGTGCGTTTGCTATTTCGATTAATTCCGGACTCGTTAATTGAAACATCTGCTGTTTGATGATTTTGATGATTTTGCGTGCTTTCGAGCCACTATGTTGGACCTTCGGGTCATTTGTTGGACCTTCGGGTCATATGATGGACCTTTGGATCATTTGTTGGGCTTTCAGGCCACTCTACTGGAGCTTCGGGTCATTTGTTGGGCTTTCATGCCACTCTGAGGACCTTCGGGTCAAATACCAGTACTAGACCTTCGGGTCACTCTACGGACCTTCAGGTCATCTGATGGGCGCCAAAATTTATAGTACTTGGTAGGCTTCGGCCATATGAGGTGCACGTGCGGTGTAGCTAAAACTCGCCATCTGATCGGATCTATCCAACCTTTTATGTTGACTTTCTAGTTATCTATTTTGATTTCTAGATATTTGTGTTTCTAATTATCTTTGTTGATAATTAGATAATTTGCTGATTTGAGTTCTAGTTATCTTTGTTGATAATTAGATATTTGTTGGTTTGAGTTCTGATTATCGTTTGTGATAATTAGATATTTGCTGATTTGTGATTTCTGATTATCGTTTTTGATAATTAGATATTTGTTGTTTCTGATTATCGTTTTTGATAATTAGATATTTGAGATTTCTGATTATCGTTTTTGATAATTAGATATTTGAGATTTTTTATTATCGTTTTTGATAATTAGATATTTGGTGATTTGAGATTTCTGATTATCGTTTGTGATAATTAGATATTTTCTTATTTGAGTTCTGATTATCGTTTGTGGTAATTAGATATTTGCTGATTTGAGTTCTAATTATGTTTGTTGATAAATAGATATTTGCTGATTTGAGTTCTAATTATGTTTGTTGATAATTAGATATTTGTTGTTTCTAACTATCGTTTTTGATAATTAGATATTTGTTGATTTGAGATTTCTGATTATCGTTTTTGATAATTAGATATTTGTTGATTTGAGATTTCTGGTTATCGTTTTTGATAATTAGATATTTGTTGATTTGAGATTTCTGGTTATCGTTTTTGATAATTAGATATTTGTTGATTTGAGATTTCTGGTTATCGTTTTTGATAATTAGATATTTGTTGATTTGAGACATCTGATTATCGTTTTTGATAATTAGATATTTGTTGATTTGGAATTTCTGATTATCGTTTTTGATAATTAGTATTTGTTGATTTGAGATTTCTGATAATCGTTTTTGATAATTAGATATTTGTTGATTTGAGATTTCTGATTATCGTTTTTGATATTTAGATATTTGTTGATTTGAGATTTCTGATTATCGTTTTTGATAATTAGATATTTGTTGATTTGAGATTTCATATTATCATTTTTGATAATTAGATATTTGTTGATTTGAGATTTCTAATTATCATTTTTGATAATTCGATATTTATTAATTTGATATTTCTGATTCTCTATTTTGATAATTAGATATTTGATGATTCCTGATTATCGTTTTTGATAATTAGATATTTGTTGATTTGAGAATTCTGATTATCGTTTTTGGTAATTAGATAATTGTCGTTTTTAAATTATCTGGTTGTTAACTAGATAATTGCAGTTTTGCGAATTGTGATTTGTGTTTTCTATTTATCTTTGTTGATAATTAGAATTTGCTGTTTTCTAATTATCGTGTTGATAATTAGATATTGCTGTTTGTGATTTCTGTATCATGATTATCTAATTGATAATTGAATATTGCTGATAATTATATTTATTCAGTTTTGCTATTTTCTTATTATCTATTTGATAATTAGATTTGGTTGAGAATTTGTGGATTTCTTTTATGAAATTAAAAGATTTCTTTGGTGTTTGTATTCTTGACCTTATTTTTCTAACTTAACCAGTTTATGTTAGAAAAATAATTGTTATTGACGACTTTAATTATGAAAATTGCAGGGACACAATTTTTATAAGGAGGAGAGTCTGTAACAACCCGGGGTTTAGTAACAATTAATTATCATCAAATGATGATTAAATTGGTTGTTAATTACTATTGGAGTTTTAATCAGTAGAAAATCTTTTAATAATGGTTAAGAGTTATGCAGGCTTTAAAAATTGAAATTGTAGCCCATGTTTTCATTTGTTTGTTTTATGTTGTGATAATTATCAAAGGCAAACCAGTACCCCACTTTTTATTCATTTGATTGAAAACCCTAAACAAAACATACGAGAAGAAAGAATGGCGGCCTCCTTTCGTTCGTTCCTCTTTTCCAAATTAGGGTTTGGGAGATTCTTAGAAGCCGCGCCTTATTAGTAATTTCCGATTTCCGATTTGAGTTCGTCTTCGCGTCGAGCAAAGGTGAGTGCTTTCCACTCACATCTAATTCAACATGATGCTTAGGTAGTTCGATTTTGTTTCGTTGATTGATGATTTCTCTAACTTTGACAATTTCGTGTAATTTGGTACTTGATTGACTAGCGGGTTTGGTTTGAAAATGTTACATTTGATTTTTAATTGAACGATATTGATTTCATTCGACTTTAGCCATATGAAGTTAATTTGATTTCTGGACTTCGTTCCATTTTTATGCTCGACCCTGGCCATTTGTGTTTATCCCGTAGCATACTCGACTCGTAGCATTGCATTGAGCTGTGCTTTGTCGAACATGTATACGGCTGTTTTCATTCGTAGGTGTGTATATTGTTGTTGTTGAGCCATCGAGTCAGTTTGCATTTCAATTGCTGGTTTTGACACAATTTGTTCGAACGGGCATCCTAACCCGATTTTGTAGTTGCCTGCACTTATATTTGCAGCGTGTATATACATGTGTGGATTAATATGTGTGCATATATACCCTTGTATGTGTGTATGCATGCATAGTTGGATATATACTTGGGTTCTATCTGCATACCCTATCTCTGTGCATTTTCTGCTTGTTGTTGCTGCATTGACTTGATAATATATTTTCAATGTTGCATACATGTTGACTTCGTATATTTTGCCACTGAGTGTTATTCATGCATCCAGATGTGCATTCGTACATGAAGTACTTGTCGACCTTACTTGCTGTCTGGTTGACATGTATGGACTGTCTTGTCTTAGTTGATCTGAGTTTCGCCGTATGGTTGTGTTCATTTATGCTTTTGTTGGTATTGTTGCTTTTGTGCCATAGTTTGTATTCTCTGGCTTGATGTGCACTACGCCTTGAGTGTGCTTGCATCTGAGTTTTTGTTGCAGTATTGCCCTTGTGATCTTATGGTGGCTCCAGTTCTTGTTGCAGTCCAGCCCTGGTATTCTTGTGGTGGTTGTAGTTTAGATTGGGTCGTGCATTGCACAGACCATTGTATTCATTTGCATTTTATTCATTGAGCTTTTGTGAAATTCATCACTGTAGTGGCGAGGCAGTACACACGTGCGTGTACTACAGCCACACAACATTGACGTTTTGAACTGATATTTCAATTACTTGAATTATTTCGTGTGTCCAATTCAATATTTTGAATTTGTAATTTGATTTGGTTTGATTGATCATTTTATTGTTGTCTAATTATCTATTTGATAATTAGATTATGTGTTTCTAATTATTTATTTAATAATTAGATTTTGTTGTTAATTGCCGTTTAGGCAATTCTGTTGTTTTCTAAATTATCTTCATTGATAATCCTTTCATTTATCTTTGTTGATAATTTGAATTTGCTGATTTGTTGTTTAACACTGTTACATGTTATATTTACTGTGACACCCCACCTCTATACCCACGCTAGCCAAGAACACTAAAATGTAATGCTGTCAACTAGCATGGAGAATAAGGCTGTTGAGGAGCGACCCTCTATGTAATTGCTTTGTGCGAGCACCGATATGTCAGATACAATAACATGAAAGAGAAGTCCGACATACCGATACAAACTCAAAGCTATCACACGGTGGCTGTATATAATCCTCGGAAACAAATATAGAAATAAACATAACACAAATCAGTCACAGACATCCATATCACAAAGGCGGAAAAAGATATGAATAGATAACACATGAAAGTGTACATCAGAGTTGTGGTCAGAAAGATCCACAATAACACAAAATAGTAGCTACAAGCTACACAAAAGAATAAGTATACACACGGAGTCTATATCTCAAATGTATACAACAAAACTACTAATCTAAGTAGTTAACCAAAAGTCAGAGTAATCCCAGAAGAGAAGTCAAGCAGAAGCACTTGTAACATCTCGGTCTGACCCGAGTATTATTTATAAGAACATAATAAATGGATCAGTCTAGCTATAAATATCATATAACATGATATAAAATAAAAGATATGGCATAAACAGGTAATAACCATAATGGCATACTACTATAAGTATGTAAATGATAATCAACAAGGGATTAATCAATATCACAAGAATCTTCTTAAAGATAGAAAAGGGGTATCATACCCAAAACTTGTACTCACAACAAGTCAATGACACACAAATTCACCAATGCACAAAAACTGATAAAACTTATCAATGGAAATCATGAAAATTGGTGAAGAACAAAATTCCAGAAATCATCACAAGAAATCCAGAAATCACATGAAGGGGGAGGCCTATCACAAAACGGGAGTATGAAAACTCACCAACACGCGTATCATAAGACGAGACGCTATCTCATGGTAGCTAACCATAAATTTTGAGCCGAAGCTCCATAAGAATGGCCCGAAGACCGTGGGTCGCTACCCCACATATGTGATGGTGAAACATCACACAAACGGGGTTTAGTCTCCCTCGTAGACAAAGAGACATCGCTCAGTTGCTAGTCTAAATCACAAAAATGATCGTCATGATCATCAAGAAGTGTCAACCACACCAAGCTAGTAAATGTATGAGTTTAGCTTTATGTCCCATAACCATTTGCTTAACTTAAATATTTACGAACCAACTGTAGATCTTCACTAGAAAATTGTCACAAAAAGGTTCAATCGAACAAGTCCAAGAATTAACCGACGAAGTAAACGCAAGCGTTTCATACCACTTGTTTTACTAAGTCGTTTAATTAGATTTTTCGTCCGAGTGAGGTAAAGGCTTGTGTATACTAATAGATTGGAAAACGGTTTAAGAAAAAGAGTTTGGTAATAAAATAGTGTTGAAGTCGCTTTGATGAAAGAGTTTTGATATTTACTACTAGTATTGAAACCTTCATGTTTTTAAAGTGACAAATCAAAAAAATGATTGTAGGAACAATCTATCACAAAAACTCACATTCGAAGATGTGAATAAAATCCAAGGAAATCAGCCCAAAATGCATCAGTAGAAATGCCATTGCGACCTAACTTGGCCGAGCTAAAGTGCGTATAATCAGAGGAGCAGCGGCTGATAGGGTGCGACCTAACAGCGTCGCGACCTAGTGTGCAAGCGTGACTTAAATAGGTCGAGCGACCTAGGGTAGGCGGCGACCTAAGGGAAGTAAGGTCCAACGACCTAAAGAAAATAAGGTCCTGCGACCTAAATGTTTAAGGCCGAACGACCTAACAATGCACAGTGGCGAGCGACTTAATCCAAGGCAAGCGACCTAAAGGAGGTAGCGACCAAAAGGAGTGCGCGACCTAAGGGTACGCGACCTAAAAGGGGTTCGCGACCTAAGGGTACGCGACCTAAAGTGGGTACGCGACCTAAAGTGGGTACACGACCTAAGGGTACGCGACCTAAAATGGTGCGCGACCTAACTGGTACGCGACCTAAAGGGGTGCGCGACCTAACATTGCGCGCGACCTAAGGAAAATGGGCCGAGCGACCTAACGAAGTACAGTGGCAAGCGACTTAAAGGAGATAAGGTCCAACGACCTAAATTAGACGCGACCAAGGGATTGAAGCAGGACCGAGCGACCTAGCGACCTAAGGTCTCACGACCTAACTGGTTCGAACAAGCTGAGCAACCTACGACCTATCTTTGCCGCGACCTAACGCTAGAAGCAATAGCGAGCGACCTACGACCTAACTCCGTGCGAGCGACCTAAAGCCGGTGCGAGCTATTGACACCCTGCGACTTTTCCACGCGACGACCTAGCAGAGGCATAATGACCTAAGCCCAGTCTCTTGCCAAAAATACTAAAAATTGGAGTTTTTCGGCAATCCAATCCAAACCAAATGCAAATGTGCATGCTAAAGTGATAGGGAATCATTCCCAACTGATCAAGATAGTTATAGGCAAGAATTGTGAGATAAAATCTCACCTTTTCACTAAAATGGATGAAGATGAAGCTTGAAATGCTATGCAAGAACAACCACTAGCTTGAATCAAAGTCTTCTCTTGAATTTGAAGTTGAATGATGGATTTGAAATGAAGACTTGAGCTTGGAGTTTTAATTTCCCATTCCCTCCTCCATTTTTGATGAAGCTTTAATGTTTTAGTGAAGAGATGATGTTATGAAGAGAAGGGGGTTGGGCTGAGCTAATATGGGTGCAGTCCATACCAAAGTCACAAGCGGGAAAAAGTAGCGAAAATTCCACTAACTCCAAACATATAAAAGTTTATACTTAAAAAGATCGCAAACGTCATTTTGAACTCAATGGAAGGGGTCTCGAGTCCTAATTTGACTGTATGCAAAAAGTAGATTTTCGGATTAAGATCCGACTAACGATTAAAATATTTAAATAAGATATTCAAATATATAATCGTCAAATATGCGGGTTGTTACTGACTCCCCTCCTTAAAGAAATTGCGTCCTCGCAATATATAAGATGGAAAATAAAAGTAACAACCATAAAAGCATATTAACAAAAAATAAATTTGAAGTAGAAGTTCACCTTAAAGAGCACGAGAAAGTAAGTCTGGATGTGTATGCTCGATGAATTCTCTAGATTCCCAAGTGTAATTCTTAGGATTTGAGGACCATTGAACTTTAACAAGCGGGACATCTTTATTTCGAAGTCGTTTTCGAAGCAATAATTCGAATGGGATGTTGCTCATAAGTTAAATTAGGCGAAACTTTAATCTCTTCCACAACACCGGGCTCAAGAATAAAATCGGAATCCCGAAGGCACTTCCGTAATTGAGAAACGTGAAACACGTCATGAATGGTAGAAAACTGAGCCGGTAATAAAAGGCGATAAGCCATGGAACCAACGTGTTCAGTGATAGGAAATAGCCCAATATATCGGGGCGCTAATTTTCTCGATCGACTGAAACGTACAACACCCTTCATAGGTGATACACGAACAAATACAAGATCTCCAACAGAAAATTCTAATTTCCTTCTTCGGTTATCGGCATAGGATTTTTGTCTACTCTGAGCTTCTTTTATCCTATGTCGAATAAGATCAATCTTTTCTATGGAATCTCGAATAAAATCTAGACCTAAGACCAGCTTCTCACTGGCCTCAAGCCAACAAGAAGGAGATCGGCATGGCCTTCCATAGAGTGCCTCGAAAGGTGCCATACCAATACTAGATTGGAAGCTATTATTATAGGAAAATTCAACAAGTGAAATATGATCTTCCCAACTTCCACCAAAATCAAGTACACAAGAACGAAGAAGATCTTCAAGAGTTTGATTCACACGCTCGGTTTGTCCATCGGACTGGGGGTGATAAGCGGTGCTAAAATTAAGCTTCGTTCCCAAAGCTTTTTGAAGACTCTTCCAAAATCCACTAGTAAACAATGGATATCGATCACTAACAATAAAAGTAGGAACTCCATGCAATTTAACAATCTCTTTAATAAAGAGTTTGGCCAAAAGAGGAATAGTTCGGTTCGACTGAACGGGAATAAAATGGGCAGATTTGGTAAGTCTATCAACAATCACCCATAAGCTATTATGACCCGAACGAGAACGGGGAAGGCCATCAATAAAATCCATGGAAATTTAATCCCACTTCCAAATTGGAATTTCTAAAGGTTGCAATAACCCACCAGGCCTTTGATGTTCGGCCTTGACAAGTTGGCAAGTCATGCAACGCTTAACAAAGTTAGCAATATCTGATTTCATTCCCTCCCAATAATAAAGCCTCTTCATATCTGCGTACATTTTACTACTACTGGTATGAATGGTAAATTTAGAATGATGAGAATCTTCTAAAATATCTTTACGAAGATCACGAATATTTGGCACGATAAGCCTACCAAACTTTCGAATGCCGCCACGAGAATCAATATTAAAGTCTTTCAAACCTTCAATATCAATTCTATCCCTAACATTTCGGCCAAGAAGAGCCAATTCGGGATCAAGCTTTTGGGCTTCAAGAATGCGGTCTAAAAGAGAAGGATGAGCCTCAAGGCTACATAAAATAAGAGATGAACATAAGTCGGATACACGATCTCTAATCTCACAAGTGGATAAAACCTCGAGATCATGCCATTCGGATATCATCATAGAAACAACCGCTTGTTGCTTACGACTAAGAGCATCAACAACTCGATTTCCCTTTCCAGGAGTATAAAGAATACCAAGGTCATAAGAGGCAAGGAATTCTAGCCAACGCTGTTGATGTAGATTGAGTTCCTTTTAAGAAAATAAATATTTCAAAGACTTATGATCAGTATAAAGTACAAATTTCTCTCCCAAAATATAATGTCGCCAAATTCGAAGGGCGAAAACAATAGCCACGAGTTCTAAATCATGTGTGGCATATCTAGTCTCAGCCGGCTTCAATTGCCTAGAAGCATAAGCAATAACTCATTCTTTTTGCATAAGGACGGCACCCAAACCAATGCGACTAGCATCGGTATAAACAACAAAATCTTGATTCCCTTCGGGAATAACAAGAATAGGAGCATCAGAAAGGAGTTCTTTTAGTTTCTGAAAAGAAACTTCACATTTGTCCGACCAAATGTATTTAACACCTTTCTTTGTTAAGCCAGTAAGAGGTACGGCAATTTTAGAAAAGTCTTTTATGAAACGACGGTAATAACCAGCCAATCCGAGAAAGCTACGGATTTCAGTCATGCTTTCCGGTCTCTTCCAATTTTGAATCGCTTCAATCTTCGAAGGATCTACTGATATTCCAGATTTGGAAATAATATGACCGAGAAACTTCACACTAGATTGCCAAAAGCGGCATTTAGAAAATTTTGCTTTTAATTGATTGCTCCTAAGAGTTTCCAATACAATCCGAAGATGCTTTTCATGTTCCTCCTTGGTTTTAGAATACACAAGAATATCATCAATAAAGATGAGAACAAATCGATCGAAGAAATCTTTGAAAACTCGATTCATAAGGTCAACGAAATAAGCTGGAGCATTCGTTAAACCAAATGGCATAACAAGTCATTCATAAGATCCATAACAAGTACGGAACGATGTCAAAGGAATGCTATCCTCTACAATACAAAGCTGATGGAAACCGGTTGCCAAGTCCAATTGTGAAAAGACTCTAGCACCGCTAAGTTGATCAAATAGATCATCAATCTGAGGTAAAGGATATTTATTTTTAATAGTAAGATCATTAAGCTTGCGGTAGTCAACGCAAAGCCTAAGTGTACCATCAGATTTCTTCACAAAAATAGCTGAGGCTCCCCAAGGTAAGGAACTAGAGCGAATAAATTGCTTCGTTTCCAATTCGAATAATTGTTTGCGCATCTCTTCGTTTTCCTTATTAGACATACGATAAGGAGGACGAGTAATAGGTTGAGCTCCAGGAATGAGATTAATTCTGAACTCAATTGGTCGTTTAGGTGGTAGTCCTCAAACGGGCTCAAATATGTCGGAAAATTCACAAACGACGTGAATAAGAGAAATGACATGTTCCTCATCATTAGTGTCATCATCAAGAGGATTTAAAGAATATAAAGATGCAACCAAAGCGGAATCCGAATCTTTAAGATTTAATAGAAATCTGATTAACAGATAATGGATGTCGAAGATAAATAGTCCGCTTAGGACATAGGATATGAGCTTTATAACGGTTAAGCCAATCCATACCCAAAATCATTCCAAAGCCTAAGTAACGCATAACATGCAAATCGGCTAGGAAACAAAGATCACACAAAATAATCTCGACATCTTTACAAAGTAAACTAAGAGTTGTGGATCCACCAACAAGATTCGCAATTCTGAAAGAAGTCATTAAAGCAACAACACTTAAAGAAAAGGTATCAACAAGTTCTTTTGATATAAAAGAATGGGATGCACCCGTATCAAAAATAACTCGAATAGGTTAATCATGAAACATAATAATACCATCAAGGATAGAATGAGATGTACCTTGACCACGAGATGTGTTGCCAGGGGCTTGAGCCACATTAAGCTTTCCCTCCTTCTTGCCTTGAAGTCCGGGGCATAAATGTATATAATGATCCGGGCTCTTACAATAACGACAAGAACGCGGCTTCAAACACTTGTTCGCAAAATGGTCCTTAGAACCACAGTTATAGCATTGCCCGCTACTAGAGGAAGGAGTCTTTGCAGCAGGAGTTGCTTGTTTCCCCTTTTTATTGGGATAAGGACCTTTGAACTTATTAGGCCTTTTCTTGTTGTTGTTGAAGTTTGGTTTGGCACCCACAACTTCAACATCACTCTTCTTATCAGCCTCTTCCAGACGAAGAGCGATATCGATGAGCTGGTCAAAACAAACTTCTAATTTTAGAAGTAATGGCTTCTTAACATTTTTGTTTAAGCCATAAACAAATCTTTGATTCTTCTTCAATGGGGTGTTGATGTATTCAACCCCATATTTAGGCAGTAACTCGAAGGACGCGACATAATCTGTCACAGAGGATTCACCTTGAACAAGGTCTATAAAACGACAAGCCAATGTCACTTTCTCAGCTTCTGGTACGAATTTCAATTTGAAGCATTCCCGGAATTGCTCCCAGGTGAGATCCGCTTCATTAATTTCAGAAATTAGAAGCTCGTACCAGTCCAATGCTCTTTCTTAGAGCATAGAAGAAGCCTTCTGAACTCGGTGAAGATCAATAAGATTCATGCGAGAAAAGATTCGATCGCATGTTCTTAGCCAAGCCTGGACTTCAATAATAGTTTCAGAGCCTTTAAATGGCTTCCCACCCAAGTTGGTGTAATCGTTGCACAAACGTGCAAATCCAGACTTAGGATGAGTAGGTTCCGGATTAGAACCAGCTGCTTGAGCATTCTTTTCTAAATCAAGAAGCTGCTGAGCAGTCATAAAAACTCCATCTTGGGGAGCAACAGTAGATGGTCCGGCTCTGGGACGGCCTGGTCTAGACATTCTCTTCTTTTTGAAAGAAAGAAGAGAAAGAAGAAAAAGGTTATTCACCATATAAATATCAAACATTCTTGATAGGTGAACCAAGGAATCATAAAGAAAATAGGATGAATCGATTCGAAGACTCGAATTAATCCTAAGGCATGACTCCTAAGATGGACTTAGGACGATGATCCTTGTTACAATATTCTACATTGTTCCGAAGTTTGGCTCCGATACCAAGCTGTGATGCCCCACCTCTATACCCACGCTAGCCAAGAACACTACGGTGTAATGTTGTCAACTAGCACAGAGAATAAGGCTGTTGAGGAGCGACCCTCCATGTAATTGCTTTGTGCGAGCACCGATATGTTAGATATAATAACATGCAAGAGAAGTCTAACATACCGATACAAACTCAAAGCTATCACACGGTGGCTATATATAATCCTCGGAAACAAATATAGAAATAAACATAACACAAATCAGTCACAGACATCCATATCACAAAGGCAGAAAAAGATATGAATAGATAACACATGAAAGTATACATCAAAGTTGTGGTCAGAAAGATCCACAATAACACAAAATAGTAGCTACAAGCTACACAAAAGAATAAGTATACATCACGGAGTCTATATCTCAAATGTATACAACAAAACTACTAATCTAAGTAGTTAACCAAAAGTCAGAGTAATCCCAGAAGAGAAGTCAAGCAGAAGCACTTGTAACATCTCGGTCTGACCCAAGTATTATTTATAAGAAAATAATAAACGGATCAGTCTAGCTATAAATATCAGATAACATGATATAGAATAAAAGATATGGCATAAACATATAATAACCATAATGGCATACTACTATAAGTATGTAAATGATAATCAACAAGGGATTAATCAATATCACAAGAATCTTCTTAAAGATAGAAAAGGGGTATCATACCCAAAACTTGTACTCACAACAAGTCAATGACACACAAATTCACCAATGCACAAAAATTGATAAAACTTATCAATGGAAATCACGAAAATTGGTGAAGCACAAAATTCCAGTAATCATCACAAGAAATCCAGAAATCACATGAAGGGGGAGGCCTATCACAAAACGGGAGTATGAAAACTCACCAACACGTGTATCACAAGACGAGACGCTATCTCATGGTAGCTAACCATAAATTTTGAGCCGAAGCTCCACAAGAATGGCCCGAAGACCGTGGGGCGCTACCCCACATATGTGATGGTGAAACATCACACAAACGGGGTTTAGTCTCCCTCGTAGACAAAGAGACATCACTCAGTTGCTAGTCTAAATCACAAAAATGATCGCCATGATCACCAAGAAGTGTCAACCACACCAAGCTAGTAAATATATGAGTTTAGCTTCATGTCCCATAACCACTTGCTTAACTTAAATATTTACGAACCAACAGTAGATCTTCACTAGAAAATTGTCACAAAAAGGTTCAATCGAACAAGTCCAAGAATTAACCGACGAAGTAAATGCAAGCGTTTCATAACACTTGTTTTACTAAGTCGTTTAATTAGATTTCTCGTCCGAGTGAGGTAAAGGCTTGTGTATACTAATAGATTGGAAAACGGTTTAAGAAAAAGACTTTGGTAATAAAATAGTGTTGAAATCGCTTTGATGAAAGAGTTTTGATATTTACTACTAGTATTGAAACCTTCATGTTTTTAAAGTGACAAATCACAAAAATGATTGTAGGAACAATCTAACACAAAAACTAACATTCGAAGATGTAAATAAAATCCAAGGAAATCAGCTCAAAATGCATCAGTGGAAATGCCATTACGACCTAACTTGGCCGAGCTAAAGTGCGTATAATCAGAGGAGCAGCGGCTGATAGGGTGCGACCTAACAGTGTCGCGACCTAGTGTGCAAGCGCGACTTAAATAGGTCGAGCGACCTAGGGTAGGCGGCGACCTAAGGGAAGTAAGGTCCAACGACCTAAAGAAAATAAGGTCCTGCGACCTAAATGTTTAAGGCCGAACGACCTAACAATGCACAGTGGCAAGCGACCTAATCCAAGGCAAGCGACCTAAAGGAGGTAGCGACCAAAAGGAGTGCGCGACCTAAGGGTACGCGACCTAAAAGGGGTTCGCGACCTAAGGGTACGCGACCTAAAGTGGGTACACGGCCTAAGGGTACGCGACCTAGAGTGGTGCGCGACCTAACTGGTACGCGACCTAAAGGCGTGCGCGACCTAACATTGCGCGCGACCTAAGGAAAATGGGCCGAGCGACCTAACGAAGTACAGTGGCGAGCGACTTAAAGGAGATAAGGTCCAACGACCTAAATTAGACGCGACCAAGGGATTGAAGTAGGACCGAGCGACCTAGCGACCTAAGGTCTCACGACCTAAGTGGTTCGAACAAGCCGAGCGACCTACGGCCTATCTTTGCCGCGACCTAACGCCAGAAGCAATAGCGAGCGACCTACGACCTAACTCCGTGCGAGCGACCTAAAGCCGGAGCGAGCTATTGACACCCTGCGACTTTTCCACGTGACGACCTAGCACAGGCAGAACGACCTAAGCCCAGTCTCTTGCCAAAAACACTAAAAATTAGAGTTTTTCGCCAATCCAATCCAAACCAAATGCAAATGTGCATGCTAAAGTGATAGGGAATCATTCCCAACTGATCAAGATAGTTATAGGCAAGAATTGTGAGATAAAATCTCACCTTTTCACTAAAATGGATGAAGATGAAGCTTGAAATGCTATGCAAGAACAACCACTAGCTTGAATCAAAGTCTTCTCTTGAATTTGAAGTTGAATGATGGATTTGAAATGAAGACTTGAGCTTGGAGTTTTAATTTCCCATTCCCTCCTCCAATTTTGATGAAGCTTTAATGTTTTAGTGAAGAGATGAAGTTATGAAGAGAAGGGGGTTGGGCTGAGCTAATATAGGTGCAGTCCATACCAAAGTCACAAGCGGGAAAAAATAGCGAAAATTTCACTAACTCCAAACATATCAAAGTTTATACTTAAAAAGATCGCAAACGTCATTTTGAACTCAATGGAAGGGGTCTCGAGTCCTAATTTGACTGTATGCAAAAAGTAGCTTTTCGGACTAAGATCCGACTAACGATTAAAATATTTAAATAAGATATTCAAATATATAATCGTCAAATATGCGGGTTGTTACATTTACCATTATCCGATTTCCTTATTGAAGGATTGGATAGGTGAATTTACTTTGACTGTCGTCTGTTTGATTATTTATTTATTATTGCTTTCGCGCATTAATTACTGAGTTTGAATTAGACTGACCCGTGTATTATTTTCTTTTGAATTTAATACTCGAGTCAGACCGAGTTATTTCAGGTTGTTGATATCTTGCTTTGGGTTGCTGCTTGAGCTATGAAGACTTTTCATATCTTTTGGTGTAGTCGTTGTCATAGTATAGGATGATATGTTTTCATGTATATTATTCGGTAATGTACTTGTATATGTAACTTCCAGTGTCGACAGTTGTAGTTGTATCATATGTATTGTATCACATGTATTGTAACGGCCTTCAGTTATATATATGAGATTTGATATTAGCTGTGTTCCGCATTTAGCTTATCTGTGTTATTATTTTATATATATGGTCCTAAACTATTGAACCATCGTAGTTCGTTTTATACTTGAATTGGGTATGTCGATGGGAGTAAATAAATAAGAGATGAAAAATAAAAATATATACCACTCCTATCGAGGTAACCAATACTAGTGTATGGCCCAACTACGGATGGGCGCTCCTATCCAGCCTTATTCTTTGTAATAACAGACAGTATTCCTTTTAATACTCTTTGTTATTGTGAGCATAGAGGTAGGGCGTCACAGAAACGATCATCGCATTGGTCAATATTGATAGTCGGTTATTTGACTATCAAATAACATTCGCAAACAACCATCAGACCTTTAAATAATCTTCCAAATTATTTATTTTAAAATTTCTTCGCAAGATATTAATCTAAACTTCAACCCTATGAAAACAGTTTCAAAACCACCATTCTCTCACAGAATAAATTTCCCAATATTGTTTATTTCCACTGAAATCAGCAAGTCCAAATACCTTTAGATTTTAAATTAATTTTAAATTACTTTATTCTAGATTATACTTTAAAATATTTAAATTAAACTACTTAAACACTTTATTCAAAAATATATACTTTAACTAATAATTAAAGTAAAACTACTTTATAAAAATATAAAACTAATTTTAGAAAAAAATTAAGTCAAACTAAATTTTAAAATAAGAGTTACGAAATTCTATACAACTTATTCAAATAAAATCTTTAGCCAAACTATATTTAATATTAAAACTACTTTATAAAATATAAATATTAATAATTATCTTTTTAAAATCATAAAATCAATTAGCCTTTAAAATAATTATTACTATAACTAATTTAATAAATATTTAACTTTAAACAACTTAAATAAATAATTTTCTCAAAAACATTCTTTTAAAACAACTTTAAAACTGTTTAATTTATACTTAAAAACTCCTTTGAAAACGCACTTGGCTTTTGAGGGAAATACGCTTTTCTCTCACACCTTTCAAAAATAAACCACTATTTATTTTTAAAACAAATTGCCCATTCCATTATAAATTCCCACCTTGAATTTATACTTCCAAATATTCACTAATATCTTATTTCACTTTATAAACCTAGTTTTTAAATTCCATAATCCCATTTTCCTTTTAAAAACAAAGTTTTTAGACACTAAATCAATTTTCAAATCGATTTCCAAATCTGCTCCATTTTAAAATAAATTCCATTACTTACTCAATTTATCTTAAAATCCATTAATTCCAGATTTAACTTCTTTATTATGATTTAAAATCTTAATTAAACTGAAAATATAAATTTTATATTTTATTTCAAAATTCCCTTTTATTTTGCCTAACTCATTCAAATCTTTAATTTTAAAAATATATTTCTTCATACTGGAAATATTGCTTAAGTTTTTTAGTTCAAATCCCTTTTTCTCACTTATTGAAAATCCCTATTTACCCGTCCTTGAATTTATTATATAGGATTTAAAATCAACCCTTTTATTCCTTTTCTAAACTCATTCCTTTAATTCATTTGAATTCACTATATTATTTAATTAAAACTTTCCCTTTTTATTTCCTTTAAAAGTTCAAACTTATTTTTCATTACCATAAATATCCATATATATTCAACCAAGCCATAGCATTTCGTAATTAAATTTCAGATATAATCAATATAATCATCACAAATTATCAATAAATCATATCACAGCATATGAAATAAATTCAAGCATACGAGGAATCCAGTTGGATCCCCCCAACCTATTTCCCTACATCAACGTTGGCATAATATAAAATACTAATTCCACTTCGAGGTGGAATATCATGGTATATGGGTTTATATAATATCATCCGCTATTATGCGGCGCATAGGGTCTCATCCGCTATATAATGCAGGAAATCAATCACTCTAATATATATATATATAATACTATATATAATATCACATCCAATCAATCAATCAATAATTTAAATTCTAACTATTTAAATTAATTCCGGAAATCCAGATGTGAGTGAGATTAACTCATCTTGAATTCGACGAGCGTTTAAATTCTAAATTAAATCGAGTCCGATCGATTTAATCTAAAATTTTCACTAGCTTAAAACGATCCCAGACCAACATCACATCGTGCTGCTTGTCGCTGTGATTTCGGCGGTTATTATTTCGTCGAAATCTGACTGTGCATGCAAAAGATATTCAGTTTTAAAGGTTGTAAATACAATTTGTAAAAACAATTTCTTCTTTTAATTACTTATTTACCAAAAAAGATCTGGCCGCACGTTCATTAGAGAAATCACAGCCGTCCCTCTACTTTCTTCTTCATGCAACATCAGATTCGAACGAACCCACTACTTCGCCGTTTTAACCAATCGCGCACGACTCCCTGATCATCGAGACGTCGATCCATCCATGCCATATGAAAGCTCCTTCGCCCACACTACCGTGGCCAAAGACCGATCTCACCTAGCGATAAACGTGAATAACAAGAGAATGAACGAGAGCAAAAATTGAGCTATCCACCCTGCAATTTTCGATCACGACCGTCCATTTTGTTGAGCTCTACGAGGTCTACGACTCTCGTGTTGGAAGATTTTTCTAAAGAGTAGTGGATGGGAAGAGAATTAAGGAACAATGTAGAGTGATTTTGGCCATTGAATGAAAACAATGGTGGCTTGAGAAAAAGGGTTAGGGTTTCGGCTGTTATACGTATATATAAGCGTTTATAACATTATTTTATTAATATATTTTCCAATTAACAAGATTTCAAACGAACTCCAAATTACACATGCCGATGGTGATTATATTGTTTAACCCGCTTTCCAAATACAATGGAACGTGTTTCAAAGGCTAATTCAATCATATGAGGAAGATAACATTTTGAATCGATTTAAAATGTTAAATTATCGATTTAAATTTCAACGCTTTTCTCACCCGTACGAACAAACGGTAACTCCAAATGCTATGAAATTTAAAATATGATAATAATACTTTATTACGGATCTAATAGAACTTGTTTCGTCGAATTCCAAGACAGTGCCCCGGAAGGCTATTTTAACTTGTCGATAAATTCAAGTGATTTCCAAAATCATCAAAATCACTTAAAATTTCATTTTTAAAACTTTACTAACTTGACTATAAATCAAATAGAATTTATATTCGCATTAGAAATCATTCTGATTCATTTCGAATCAAAATCTGGTTATTTGCATTATTATTATATATTAATGTCCATTATTAAATTAATATAAAAATTCCAAATTTAACTTATCGACTTTTGATTACATCCAAAAGTCCAATATTATAATTCAAATTCAACTAGACTTAAAAAAAATTTAGAAACCATTTTCATATCTATTTACATCCAGATTCACCAATTATCCCAACTCCAAATATTAAATTATTATTATTCAAATCCAATTAAATTGCCATATTTGAAATAATAACTAAATTTTATTGATTTAACCAAAATCTTCTTATTTCAAATCCAATTATAATTCAAATTCAACATTTAAATGAATTAAATGTTCAAAATCTAACAACCAAAATTCTGGATCGTTACATACGCTATGTTTGCCTAGAGCCAAAGCTCTAATACCAAATGTAATGACCCGATATTTTCAACCATTCACATCCGCACATGCCGGACTTGAATTGCTCAAAATACCGAATTGTAAATATAAATTTAGCAAACTCATCATATACAGTAAATAAATAAATCACAGAATCATAGACACAGAGTAATATAATGTAGCGGGAACAAAGAAATAGTAGTTCATTAAGCTACTATATATATACATCAGAGTTAAACAAGATACAACTGAAGTCTCAATAAAATAATCAAGTACAAATCAGAATACATCACTGGAATCAACTGGATAACTAAAAGTGAAATAGATAGATGGATCTCCAAGCAAAGCTCCAACTCCAAAGGTGAGTCTCAAATGCTGTATCACTCAGTCTGACCTGAGCGTAAAGTAAACACAAAACACTCGAGTTAGCACATACATTATTACACAATGTAAACCAACTCAAGTGAACTATAATATAAATGCACAAGTAACTTACAGGATGCTTGGGACCGCCCATCCTCTAAGGATCCGTTAAACTATTTACTATGTAGTAATATACGCTATTGTAATAGTGTCTAAAAGTAAAATAAACTTACTTTAAAATATCGTTAAGGAGTTACCCATATCCCCCTTAACACATAATAGTCCTAGTAGTCTATCTAGTATCAGCATACCTCCAGATCGAGAGGCTACCCTAAATACACCACAGGCTACGGCACAAAACCAAACTCGTACAAGGCACGCTAGGGTAGGTTACACGGCACAATGAGGCAATGCCAGGGTAGATACACCAATTATGCACACGGGCTGGTGGTAACGCGTAGCAGGCACTATAACCCACCTTGGAACACACTCCCAAATCAAAAATCAAAGGATGGCCACCAAATCAATCACAAAGTAATAGAATGGTATCGAACAAAAGTGTCCGATCAAGGGAACTACCTCACTTGGCCCAAGATCGCTCCTGTTTTAGCCATCCTAAGCCAACTCACTGGAGTCGGGTCCACGTTCATACCTCAATAGGATTGTCGCCACCATCCTATTTCATTCTGGAATCTCCACCACGTACACGGTTGTCAAAGTGGTTTTCGGTATCGACAGATAGTATGCCCATATCCGATCCCGGTCTCTTTGTCAACCAATCATTATTATAACCCATGGATATTTATTTCAATAATAGTTTATACTTCAAAACAAAAATATCATTTCCATTTCAAAACTAATTTATACTTCCAAACCAAAATATCATTTCCACTTCAAAACTAGTTTATACTTAAAAAACAAGTTATCATATCCATTTCAAAACTAGTTTATATTTCAAAACCAAAATATCATATCCATTTCAAAACTAGTTTATACTTCAAAACCTAAAATATCATTTCCAATTCAAAACTAGTTTATACTTCAAAACCAAAATATCATTTCCAAAAATCATAGTACTTTCAAAATTATAACAATTCTAACACCAAAACACTTTGAAACCAAACTACTTTGAAACCATATCACTTTTGAAATGTTATTATTTGGAAATCATAATACTTAGATAATCATACCCCTTTAAAATAATATCCATTACAAAAGTTATAGCATTTTTAAGTTCATTTGTTCAATTATACCAATTTCGAAAACATGGTATTAACTTATAAATTTCAAAAGTGGTTTATATTTCACTTTGAAACATATTTAATTTAAAACATTTAAATTCAATGTCAATATCTTTCAAAATAATATTCATTTCCAAAGTTCATTGTAATTTGAGCCACAACGGCACTTATAGTGTTACAGTAAGTATATTAACATTTAAAAACATTGTCAAATTCGTAACAGCAACACTTATAAAGTGTTATAGTAGGTATTTTTGTAACGACCCTGAAATTTCGACCCAATTTTAAATTTTTGAATCCATTGTTTTAACATAAAATTATGGAACTTTCTTACAATTTCAATTAGCGTCCAAACTTTGTTCAAAAATTGCACCTAAATAGTTATAGATGTGGGAAAAGTTTCACGGAAAAATACCGCAGCAAATTTCGTTCGCGTTTACTTCACATCAGTTCATTTTAAACACGAAATTTTTTTTCTTCTGAACCGAAATATTTCTACATAGAAAAATTCTAAACCATCTTCTGATCAAGACGTCATTTTTCGTTTTTCAAATTTCGGACATCTTCAACTCCGTCGATCTTATTCTTCGATGATTTTGCTGCATTTTTCAGAATGGAAGAATTTTGAATTTTATAATTTAATCGTACCACTGATATCTGTATTCCATTGCATTCGCCTCGTCGCGCTGATCAAAATGTTATATTTGTTTGTGTCAATCGGAGTTCGGCGCTGCGAATTATAATTGTTTAACAGATTGCAAACTGGTCTGTTACGCAGCCTAAACCGGTACCCAATTACCTACTAAGTTCAGAATTCTAAGGGTCCTTGACTATTCAGCTGCTTAGAAACCCAACAGCCTTTCGGTTACCAAGGCAATAAATTGAGACTTTTTGAATCCCTGTACTATTTTATATAAACCAACCCTCGTTATAATCATTCTTTTGCAAACTCTTTTCTAGTACGTGACTTCTTCCCCCTCCATTCTTCTTTTTCATTTTCTTTGCCTCAGAAAATGAAGCTCCTCCCTCCTTCCCACTACCTCCCTCCAACCCCACTGCCCCGTCAGCACCCTCCGCCCAGACCCACGCCCTCCTCCCCATGCCAGCCCGTCACCACCCAGCACCCGCCCAGTCCACCTCCGCCCCTTCCCCTGCCCGCTCCGCCAACACCCGCCAGCCCAGGCCCTACCCTCCGCCATCCCAATGTCCCCAGCCCCTCCGCCCAGGCCTCCGCCCGCCTGCCCAGTCCTCGCCCTTCGTGCCACCCACGCCCAGCCACCAGCGCCCGGCCTTCCGCCTCCCACCAGCCCTTCGCCCGCCCGTCCTGCCCTGCCTCCGCCCAGTCCGCCCGCCTGCTAAATCCCTTGCCTCCGCCTTCGCCCGCCCGTCCTGCCTTGCCTCAGCCTCCGCCTGCCAGCCCCAGCCCAGCCCGACCGAACCCACCACACCCCAGCCCAGCCCGACCCGAACCCAGACCCACACCCGACCCGAACCCAGCCCAGCCCGACCCAACCCAGACCCACACCCGACCCGAACCCAGCCCAGCCCGACCCAAACCCACTGCCCAGACCCACACCCGACCCGAACCCAGCCCAGCCCGCCCAAACCCACCTTACCTTGGCCCAATGACCCGCCGCGTCGAGCCCGCTTAGTCCGCTACTGCGTCCGCTGTTTTATTTTATTTTATTTGTTCTTCTTTTGATAAAATTTTATATCGGTTATAATTTGTAACTTATGGACTCATTTATGCTTTGTCCGTGCAGTTCCAGTTGAGGCTAATTCAGCGATCTAGGCTTCCAACCACCCTATTTGCATCTAGTTGTTTGGTATGGTTTATATATATTTACAAATCAAAATATATACAGTGTATTAAGCTATTGTTGAATAACCTTTTGTTTGATTTATAGTTCGTATTCGTGCTTGTGTCGTCTATTCTAGTCTATTCAATTTCGTGCTTCGCCATCATCTTCTTCAACCACGCAAGGTGAATATTTCATTCACGACTCAATCTATTATGCTATGATAATCAAGTGATTTATGTTATTGGAATTAATTTGAATGTTAAAAATAATTGATGTTAAATTGTGATTTGAAGTTAGATATGAAAATAATTATGACATTAAATTTGTTATGTGATGTTTAGTTGTTAATATAAGTGATAATTAATATGAAATGTGAATTGATATAGGATGGTCAAAAAAATTCAAAATAGATATATATGTGAACTTGTCCCTTTAAATGTTAAATAAAACGACATGTAGAAATAGGATCAGTTATACTTTGAACCATTGAATGTATGATTGCTGTAATAATTTGATAATAAATGCCAAGTGAAAACCTATTATGTAATGATCTTTAATCCGCATGAAATGATAGTGTGGATTCTAGGAATAATTTTATTTAATTTACATAAATAATAAATGTAAATTAAATACGATTATTTCGGGATTATTTAAATAAACTGTTAAATTGTTATGTATGGTTGGTATTGCTTGTTTATTTACTTTGACACCATCCCAGCTATCACACTGCAAGTTCCCTTTGTATGCTTTGTTTTATGTATTTATTTATATTGGGTTGAAATGATAAATACCCAAATTGAACAACTTTGGCTTAGGATAGATAATTAAAGATAAGAAACCCGATTGGTCAACAAAATCATTTTGAAATTGAAATTCATTTGAAATTAAGAAATGAACTTAAAATTTGTTGGAAAATAAGTAACGAAATTTATGGATTTAATTGTAATTTATGAATTTAATTATAATAAAACAATAGGTTTATTTGTAATTAAATGAACGGATTTAATTGCGTTAAATGAATAGATTTAACTGTAATAAATGAACGGATTAATTGTAATAAATGAATGGGCTAAATTGTAAGTTATGAATTTAATTGTAATAAATGAACGGATTTAATTGTAATAAATGAATGGATTTAATTGTAGTAAATAAATAGATTAATTGTAATAAATCAATAGATTTAATTGTAATGAATGACTAGATTGAAGTGAAATAAAACGATAGATTTAATTGTAGTAAATGAATGGATTTAATTGAAATAAATCAATGGATGTAATGGTGTTAAATTAATAGGATTAATTGTAATAAATTAATGGACTTAATTGTAATAAATAAATAGATTTAATTGTAATGAATTAATAAGTGGACCTAATTGAAATAAATTAATGTATTAAATAGAAACGGATTAATGAATCTATTTAATTAGATAAACGGATTGACACATTAAATTGAAATGAGATTTGAATAAATAAAATTTAGAATCTAATAAATTGAATTTATTAGATTCGGAATAAAATCTAATTTGGATAAATTTAATAAATTTGGAATTGTTATAAATTAAATTTGAGATTAAGTAACAAAGTGACTCAAAAAGGAATGTAAGACCCACTAAAGTTAAGGAGTTGATTTAGCTATTGAAATTGGTAAATCAATGTTTTGGTTAAAATTAATGTAACGATAAATGGGAATAGGAATTTAGTTGAACTTGAATACTTAAGTATTGTTAACTCAAGGACTTAAACTAAAACTCCATTTGGAAATATGATTTTAAATGTTCGAAATAAATTAAATGGTGAAATGTCAAATTTTGAAAGTCAAAACTTGCAACTTGACTTTTGGACTTTGATTTGTTTTAAACTTTAATATTAAATGACAATCGGGTAATTAATGCGTAGTTATTAAAGAGACCGGGATCGGATATGGACATACTCTCTGTCGATACCGAAAACCACTTTAATAACTAATATACGCGGAGTGTTGATCCAGAACGAAGTGGATGGTTTGGTGAACGCGTTGACTGAAGAAAGAGAACGATTTTTGGATGACCCCTGACATGACTAAAACAGGAGCCGCGCCGGGCCATTGAGGATCGCCATCTTTAGCGGACACACTTCTTCGATACCATATCTATTACTTTTGTGATTCGATTTGGGTGCACCCCTTGATTTAGGAGTGTTGTTTCATGGTGTTGAGATAGTAGCTGCTATGCTCAACATCAGTCTGGATCATGCAACTACTAGTATCCTAGTTGGTATCGCCTCATGTACATTGTCATACTGATTATCCTATTCGCGACCACTACGTTGTGTTTTGTACCTTTAGTATATGGATTGCCCTCTGGTGACTTCCAGTTTTGGGGAAACTACGGTCTTGTATATGCTCTTGGGAATAAAAATGTGTTAAGGGTGGAATGGGCCACGACTTAACGCTATTTTGATATCATACTTTACTGATTAGACATTATCTATTTAGCGTATTCTATTGTATATATAGATAGTTTATCGGATCCTTAAAGATGTGTAACACATTCATCTTTGAGTTATGAACTTTATTATTTGCACCTGATTATCCTGTATAAGATTTTGAGTCCTGACTCGAGTGTCTCTTTTCTATATGCTCAGTTCAGTCTGAAGCTGCCCAGTTGCTGATCAAGGTTGGTTGAAGATGCTGAAGACTTAGCATTTATCTTTATCAGTTATTTCCTTTCTAGTATTTGATGAACTTATGTATCGAATATCTTGTTTTTCCCTTTGTCACTTTATGTTGAGACATTGTTGTATTCCTGTAGTAGCTTCATGAACTACTATTATGATGATGTACTTTTTCGCTGCATTATTCTGTGACTATTCTGTGTCTGTGATGTTGTATTGATTCTCATTTACATATATGTATTCATAATCCCATAATGCTTCGTGTTTTGTATTATTTAAGTTGACATGTGTGGATTATTGTCAATTTAAATGGTCCAAATATACGGGTTGTTACAGTTGGTATCAGAGCTTCAGTTTCCCTAAAAACCTTAGTTCGGGATTATAAAACACATTAGAGATAGGGTAGCAATACCCTAGAATAAGGAGAATCGATTCAATATCCAAGTCCTTTCTATTCGAACTTCTTTGATTCGTCGATTAAATTTTCCCTTGAGTTCTCCGATTTTATCCTTGGTCCTAAATTTCTTTTGGTATTTCAGGATGAGTGCCAAAAGAAACAATAGGGGTGGAAGAGGCAATGGTCTTTGTAACGACCCAGAATTTTGACCAAATTAAATTGGGAATATTTAATTAATTTTAAATATTTGAACGACGATTTAATTTGAATTCCCGATATAATTCTGAAATCGGCAATTAAATTATGAAAATTTAATCGATTGAATGCTGAATTAAAATTTGAATCTACGATTTTAAGTCGAAGAAAAATATTTCGAAAGCTTTTAAAATTCGTATTGATAATACTGGAGATGATTGAAGCTTCAGAATTTAATTTCGAACTGTTTTGTTCAGTTTTGAAAATAATCACTCGAACCGATATTGATAAAATAGTCAATTTTCAAACAGTCTCGGAATTCGACGAAACCAGTTCCATTGGGTCCGGAATGTTTTATTATTGCCGGATTTCAATTTTCGTAATTTTCTGAGTTGATATGTGAGCACACGGAAATTTAAACGCGTTAAAAATAAAAAGAAATTCAAATTAAAGATTTAAAATTTATATTAATAACATCCCACGTTCTCCCATACTTACTCCCATACCCCCGTACCTTATCACCATTCCTCAGTTCCCATTCAAAATTCACGAAGCCTTCCTTCACAAAAGAAAATAATGGCCGATAATTTAAATTCATCTTCCTCCCTCTCACGTTCTAATCGAAACTCCCCTTCAACATTTCGCGTTCGAGATTTTCGAACGGAGGCGACCACTCGCGCGCGCAAGGCTGTGGGCAAGCAAGGCGATCTAGGGCTTTGCAAGATGGCAACCACGGCGGCGTCATTGGCATCGTTTTTTTTGTGTGGCGCGTGGGAGCTCGCGACTGGAAGAGGGAATCGCGACCTAGGGTGCGATGTCGCGGTAGCGTTCGAGTGTGGGGATGGGCGCGCGACAGAATGGTGGCTCGGTTGGAAATTGTCAGCACGGCGAAGTCAGGATGTCGATGTAGGGCATTGGGGTCGATCTGAGGATGTTCGACAGGATGGTGGCGCCGCGTTCAAGTGTCGTAACCGCGATTCAAGATGAGTTCGAGCTGTAGCTTTGGGTCTCGAAAAGCTCGTCAGTTAGGTAATCCATTTATTAATTTATTTTCGATAAACCTAGGTAAATTTCTTTTGGATGAAAATTCAATAGTAAATTACTGCTTGTATTTACAGTAAAATAGAAAATTTTATATATATGAGAATTTTATAAAGATAAGATTTTTATAGCTTATTTTTATAAGCAGTTAGGAATAAATTAAATAAGTATATAAGTAAAACGTTTGATATATATATGCAAATGAGATTTTGTTTAAAGAAACAAGGAAGTTAGTATGAAATTGAAAATACTTAGTTAAATAAATTTATTTAAAAATAATTTGTTTGAAATAAAAGTCGTTGGATAACTAAAATTACCAAGCGAAAATTTGTTATTTGATTTATTCAATTATTAATCAACTGTATAAATTATTTATACAAGGTTTAAAATCAAGAAGAAATGGTCAAAATGGATTGGATGGCAAAATAAAAGCTAAGGTGAGATTTTCTCACTCGAAGGAAATTTGATTTTACAGTTATTATTGATTGACTGATTGCTATGTGGATGTGATATTAGATATAATAGGATATATATCTATATATAGCAGTATATACATATTGGCATATGTATATATTGGATTGATTGATTTCCCGCCTCGTATAGCGGATGAGACCCTATTGCGCCGTTAGTAAGCGGATTTATAAAAACCTATATACCGCGATAATTCCGTACTGGAGCGGAATTGGTATTGTGCTAACATCTTTGGATGCAGGGAAACAGGTTGGAGGGATCCAACTGGATTCCTCAACTGTATTTATTTATTTACAGATATTGTGATATATTCTGTTATCATATGATGATATATGATATTTGATTGTTGTGATTGATTTTTTGATGCTGTAGCATCATCGGATTCAAGTTTTAAAAATAACGACTTTTAATTTAAAAGGACGTTTAAAGTGATCTTTGAAATTATACGTTTTATTAAATTTTTGAAGTAATTTATTTTAGATAAATAAACGTTCAAAATTTAAAGTTATAAAAGTCAAGACCTTTGTGGAATCTAACCGAAAAGTGATTTTTGGAATAAACAGTTGATTGATTTATAAAATGGTTTAGGTTGAGATTTTAAAAAAAAAAAAAAAATATATTATAAACGGTTTATTTAAAAGGTTTATAAGGTTGACACTTTATAAATTAAAAATGTTGGTATTATAAACCGAGTTTTTATAAGTGTTAAAATGAATTTTTAAGAATTTATATATAAATGAAATTTATAATTTGTGAACTTATAAATGGAAAATGATTTTTGTGGAATAAATGAAATTATAAGTATTTAACTTATAATATGGATTGTGGTAGAAAAATTGAATTGTGAATTGAATAGGTCGTTAAAGAAGATTTATAGATCAAATTGGAAATAAAGGAGATTTATTAAATTGAAGTCATTAGGAAATAGAAATAGGATTTATAAACGTTGTTTTATAAATTCGAAATCAATTGGATTTGATAAATTAAAATGTTAAAGAAGATATATTCGCGATTTTGGATAGCGAATTTTTATTGAAATAAAAATGTGTAGAAAAGATTGAAATTGGGTTAAGTGAATTATATTCACGATTTTGGACAGCGAATATAATTCTAAAATAAATGGATTCATTTTTGAAGAAGTAATATTTTAAAAATGAAGTTAAACATTTTAAAGGTGTTTTAAAATGTGTTATGAATCGAAAGCATAGATTTCAACATTTATTGTTGAAATAGACGTTTTCGAGAAATAAGGAAATGGTGGACTATAACACTGTTGTTATAGTAAATGATTTCCGAAAGGAAATGTTTTGATGTAGTATTGGGATTTATATATCTATCTAAATTCCGAATCCCTATACTAGTGATTTTGAGTCGTCGTAACGATGTTTTACGTAACATTCGTTTTGACTCAAATAAAATGTGTTTAAAGAATGATTTCCTTAAAGAATGAATATATACTTAATATTGATTTAAGTATATCGAGTATTTTCAAATGTTGAAAAAAAAGATTTGTAAAATACTTATTTTTAAATAAGTATGGAGTTGTTTTTCCAATATGAAATGAAACGCTTTTAGAATTTATCTTTGTAAAGATAAATTGGAATTGAATATTGAAAACGATTTGAAAATCGAATATCAGTAGATATTCGAAAGTATAAATTCAATGCGGAATTTATAAAAGAAAGCGAAGTTGTTTAAAAATAAATATTGATTTATTTTTGAAGTGTGGAAATTTGATTTGAAATTGTTTTTCAAATGGTTAAGTGTGGAAATTTTATATCTAGTGAAGATATTTTTGAAGATGAAATAATTTGGAAAATTATTTGGAATCTGATGATGTTGCGCATCTTTATTGATAGTTAAATAACCGACTATCAATAATTACCTTTAGATAGGTATTTGTTGTAAATTGGATGAAATTGAATGCCACACTTATTTTTGAATAATCGCTCACTATTCGGATTAACCGGGAAAGGACCATGGGGTCGTATAACCCATTCTGAATATGTGATACGTCGTTATGAATCGCATTTGAAGACCGGTGTTGAAGACCGGATATTTTTGAAAACGGAAGGATTACCGTCGAGTTACTCTACATCGACTGATCTTCGATTTAGAGGTTTTATCACCCTTAGTGACGGGAAGTCCTGACGTGATTGAAAATTATCCGGATATGCAAGGGCTTCGTGAGAAGTGCCTTCGGTTCTGTTCGATCCCGGAACAGACTTGTATGGATTGTGTGTCTGACGTTACAATTTGAGATATAAAGCTGATTTCTTTCAAATACATTTCTGTTGGTGGCGGAGAATTTATTCTCTTAGCTTAACACCCTTCTCTGAGACGTACGAGCTCAGAGGTTATGTAGTTGAAATTCATCAGCGATATATCCCAATTTGGTAACGTGGCATACTGAGTGTTGCTGTGAAATGATCAGTGTTTGATCATTTGTGATATGATCATTTGTTTGATCTTATATCTTTGGGATCATAGGTTGATCATTTTGTTTGACCCGAAGCAGGGCTTTTTGTAGAAAGCGTAGCTTTATGGACGAGACTTCATCGAGCCTCACATCCCGGAAATGGTCGAAACAGGACGAATGCGGCAAGGTTCTAGGGAGTAGCGCCCCTTAGTGTATGTCATTCCTTCTGGATAAAGGTGGTATCATGGTATGGAGCCCAGATACTTAACCTCTGTGGTTACTGCATTATTATTATCTATGTGGTTTTGTTGCGAATCGGGGATCCTCGGGAAGATCGGTGACGATCGGGGGATGGCATACGCGTGTCAGTAGTTACCTATTTTTGCAGAGGTAACCCGGCCTTGTGTTGGCAGAGATCCGGTTAGGTTCTCGGGTCGTCTATTCCAGGGACGTACCCATCGTGGATAGGAAGTTCCTTAGCCTGACCATTTGTTGGAAATCCAAAGAAACAATACGAGCCTTTACGATTTCAATTGTATAACCTGTCTCCTCAGGAGGCAGCTATAGCAGGCATAATATAATGGTACCTATGCTGGCTAAGATTTATATTCTACTTTCGAAATGTTTTCCACTATGCACTAATAATAATATCAAAAAGAATTTGATTTTTTTTTTTTTTTTTGCGTAGTAAGCATCTTTGACTATCATAAGAAGAAATCTCCTCCAAGTCTGCGTTTGCATTGTGTGTGTGGTGGGAGGTCTTATGGTAGTTTCATTTTCCAAAAGCATTGCGAATTGACTTTAAAATTCTCTGTTATTTATTTTAAAGAATAACTGTTTTTACGATCTCACACCAGTCACCATGACTGACTCGGAGTTTATTGTTTCCCTTCTAAACTCTGGGTGCCCACCAATTTCCACACGGGCAGTCTAGAGTTAGGTTATCAGGATATTCTGGATATTCTGGAGCTTTGGAGATAAGCTGGAGTTCGAGACGTAGTATTTGTATCTGATAGTATTTATTCCGCTGTGTATTCTGTATGAGGACAAGTTTATATAACTGTCCATTGTTGTATATTGACTCTGATGATTGATGTATATATAAACTGATATAGTTCTTTGTTTTAAAAGACTAGTAATTATCTATTGTATATTATTCCGCTGCGATGTGTAAGATTCTGATATTGTCTTTGTTCTGTATCTGTGTTGTTTTGTTGTTCTTCTTCTCTTTTTCTTCTCTTTTCTTTTTCTTCTATTTCTTCTTTCTAAAACCCTCACTATTGGAGTTTCCGGCACTCGATTGCTCGACAGTCGATAAAGTGAGTATCGATGTTGAATTTTCGAAAGTCGAAAATTCCAGGTCGTGACAAGTGGTATCAGAGCATATGGTTAAGCGACAACCCTGCTCTGTTGGGTGTTACTCATTAGAGATAGAGTCAGTAGTACTCTAGAATGAGTTGAGTGTAATTATAGATATGAGCGCGTATTTGTTATTTGAATATAAAATTGTTTTGTATTGTGATGATTGGTTTATTGAGTGGTATATGAACCTTCGTCGGCACAGTCATGCAAAAATGTATCGAAGGGGTTTCTAAACACTTGAATAGAACAATTCGGCACAGTATTGTTTTGAATAGGGTAAATGAAATAATTTTACCCAAAACTATTTTTGTATATAAATGAAATGATTTTCTGTAAATTATTACAGTATATGGTTGCATGGTTGTTAGGAAAGTGATGATATTGAAACGTTATCATTACTATTGAAACTGAATAAGAAACTGAAATCGTAACTCCAAAGATAAGAAACAAAATTCACATATAAATGAAATTTAAGAATGTAAATTATAAATGTGAATTGTAATTTAAAACAAGATTCCAGAGAAGTTTTTGGAAATGTTTTGAAAAGAATTTGTAAATTTTGGAGATTTGGAAAGTTTAAATCATTTTTGGTTTGAAAGTGATTTTCAAAGGTTTTAAAAAAGAATATTTTGAAGAGATGAAAAGCTCTAAACTCTTTTCGGTCGCTGGAAAATAACTTCGATAATGACTGCAGCATTATCGATGTTCATTTTCGGGTTTCCAAAAGGGAAATTGCTGCCAAATTGTTTTAATTGGGAAGTTGTAAAAAAAAAAATTTGGGTTTGTTTTTGAAATTCAAAAGGATAATTTGAATTGTTTTCAAAAATGGTTTTGAAAAGGTTGAAAAGACTCTGGAATACTATATAAAGATATTTATGAAATATTACTGAGTTGATAACTTATACGATTTGTTGTGAATTTAGATTGAATAAATTTAACTTAAGGAATTTTAAGTTGAATCAAAGTAAGTATAAGTGAATCAATTAAATGAAGTGAAATTGAAAGTTGAAATTCATTTCGAATTCGTAAGAAAAGGAATTGAATTGAATAGTTGTAAATGACAGATAATTGACAAAATTCAATATTTCAGAATTGAAAGTAAATTGAATCCAAATTTAGTTGAAATGGTAAACTAAATACAAATGAATGTGAAATGTAATTCAAAAGAAATTTGAAATGGAAAATTGAATGGATGTAACTTCAATGGTAAGCTAAAAAGGGTATAAGTAGTTTATATTGAAAATTTTGTAATAGAATTTGCAAAATGATTGAATGCTGTAACTAGATATAATGGCTAGTAGGATATACAGGTATAAATGAATTGGTTTTGATTGCAAAGATAAATTTGAATTGCTCGACAAAAGGTATGTATTTAAATTCGAATATGAGTTTTTGATGATTTCTTGTCTAGCCGCTTGGCTGTTTCTTTTTCTTTTTGAAATCTGAGAGTCCGTAGGGACGTTTTGTAGTCGTACCGTATTAGCCGCGCAAAGGAGACGCTGGCGAAATTTTTCGAAAATTTCGGGTGTTAGAAAATTTTTGAGAAAATTTTGAAAGTTTAAAATTTGAATTTAAACTCGAATTTGAATTTAGAAGTTAAACAATGTTGTTTGAAACTTAGAATTGAAGTTGGAAATTTAGTCGAAATGATAACGAATCTTTAGTAGAAGGATTTGTTTTGGAAAATTGATAAAACTATTAAATGTTGAAAAGTAGTAGACGAGTTAAGGACCATTTTTCCTAACTTGTAATTTCGAGGACGAAATTCTTTTAAGGAGGGAAGTTTGTAACGACCCAGAATTTTGACCAAATTAAATTGGGAATATTTAATTAATTTTAAATATTTGAACGATGATTTAATTTGAATTCCCGATATAATTCTGAAATCGGCAATTAAATTATGAAAATTTAATCGATTGAATGCTGAATTAAAATTTGAATCTACGATTTTAAGTCGAAGAAAAATATTTCGAAAGCTTTTAAAATTCGTATTGATAATACTGGAGATGATTGAAGCTTCAGAATTTAATTTCGAACTGTTTTGTTCAGTTTTGAAAATAATCACTCGAACCGATATTGATAAAATAGTCAATTTTCAAACAGTCTCGGAATTCGACGAAACCAGTTCCATTGGGTCCGGAATGTTTTATTATTGCCGGATTTCAATTTTCGTAATTTTCTGAGTTGATATGTGAGCACACGGAAATTTAAACGCGTTAAAAATAAAAAGAAATTCAAATTAAAGATTTAAAATTTATATTAATAACATCCCACGTTCTCCCATACTTACTCCCATACCCCCGTACCTTATCACCATTCCTCAGTTCCCATTCAAAATTCACGAAGCCTTCCTTCACAAAAGAAAATAATGGCCGATAATTTAAATTCATCTTCCTCCCTCTCACGTTCTAATCGAAACTCCCCTTCAACATTTCGCGTTCGAGATTTTCGAACGGAGGCGACCACTCGCGCGCGCAAGGCTGTGGGCAAGCAAGGCGATCTAGGGCTTTGCGAGATGGCAACCACGGCGGCGTCATTGGCATCGTTTTTTTTGTGTGGCGCGTGGGAGCTCGCGACTGGAAGAGGGAATCGCGACCTAGGGTGCGATGTCGCGGTGGCGTTCGAGTGTGGGGATGGGCGCGCGACAGAATGGTGGCTCGGTTGGAAATTGTCAGCACGGCGAAGTCAGGATGGCGATGTAGGGCATTGGGGTCGATCTGAGGATGTTCGACAGGATGGTGGCGCCGCGTTCAAGTGTCGTAACCGCGATTCGAGATGAGTTCGAGCTGTAGCTTTGGGTCTCGAAAAGCTCGTCAGTTAGGTAATCCATTTATTAATTTATTTTCGATAAACCTAGGTAAATTTCTTTTGGATGAAAATTCAATAGTAAATTACTGCTTGTATTTACAGTAAAATAGAAAATTTTATATATATGAGAATTTTATAAAGATAAGATTTTTATAGCTTATTTTTATAAGCAGTTAGGAATAAATTAAATAAGTATATAAGTAAAACGTTTGATATATATATGCAAATGAGATTTTGTTTAAAGAAACAAGGAAGTTAGTATGAAATTGAAAATACTTAGTTAAATAAATTTATTTAAAAATAATTTGTTTGAAATAAAAGTCGTTGGATAACTAAAATTACCAAGCGAAAATTTGTTATTTGATTTATTCAATTATTAATCAACTGTATAAATTATTTATACAAGGTTTAAAATCAAGAAGAAATGGTCAAAATGGATTGGATGGAAAAATAAAAGCTAAGGTGAGATTTTCTCACTCGAAGGAAATTTGATTTTACAGTTATTATTGATTGACTGATTGCTATGTGGATGTGATATTAGATATAATAGGATATATATCTATATATAGCAGTATATACATATTGGCATATGTATATATTGGATTGATTGATTTCCCGCCTCGTATAGCGGATGAGACCCTATTGCGCCGTTAGTAAGCGGATTTATAAAAACCTATATACCGCGATAATTCCGTACTGGAGCGGAATTGGTATTGTGCTAACATCTTTGGATGCAGGGAAACAGGTTGGAGGGATCCAACTGGATTCCTCAACTGTATTTATTTATTTACAGATATTGTGATATATTCTGTTATCATATGATGATATATGATATTTGATTGTTGTGATTGATTTTTTGATGCTGTAGCATCATCGGATTCAAGTTTTAAAAATAACGACTTTTAATTTAAAAGGACGTTTAAAGTGATCTTTGAAATTATACGTTTTATTAAATTTTTGAAGTAATTTATTTTAGATAAATAAACGTTCAAAATTTAAAGTTATAAAAGTCAAGACCTTTGTGGAATCTAACCGAAAAGTGATTTTTGGAATAAACAGTTGATTGATTTATAAAATGGTTTAGGTTGAGATTTTTAAAAAAAAAAAAAATATATTATAAACGGTTTATTTAAAAGGTTTATAAGGTTGACACTTTATAAATTAAAAATGTTGGTATTATAAACCGAGTTTTTATAAGTGTTAAAATGAATTTTTAAGAATTTATATATAAATGAAATTTATAATTTGTGAACTTATAAATGGAAAATGATTTTTGTGGAATAAATGAAATTATAAGTATTTAACTTATAATATGGATTGTGGTAGAAAAATTGAATTGTGAATTGAATAGGTCGTTAAAGAAGATTTATAGATCAAATTGGAAATAAAGGAGATTTATTAAATTGAAGTCATTAGGAAATAGAAATAGGATTTATAAACGTTGTTTTATAAATTCGAAATCAATTGGATTTGATAAATTAAAATGTTAAAGAAGATATATTCGCGATTTTGGATAGCGAATTTTTATTGAAATAAAAATGTGTAGAAAAGATTGAAATTGGGTTAAGTGAATTATATTCACGATTTTGGACAGCGAATATAATTCTAAAATAAATGGATTCATTTTTGAAGAAGTAATATTTTAAAAATGAAGTTAAACATTTTAAAGGTGTTTTAAAATGTGTTATGAATCGAAAGCATAGATTTCAACATTTATTGTTGAAATAGACGTTTTCGAGAAATAAGGAAATGGTGGACTATAACACTGTTGTTATAGTAAATGATTTCCGAAAGGAAATGTTTTGATGTAGTATTGGGATTTATATATCTATCTAAATTCCGAATCCCTATACTAGTGATTTTGAGTCGTCGTAACGATGTTTTACGTAACATTCGTTTTGACTCAAATAAAATGTGTTTAAAGAATGATTTCCTTAAAGAATGAATATATACTTAATATTGATTTAAGTATATCGAGTATTTTCAAATGTTGAAAAAAAAGATTTGTAAAATACTTATTTTTAAATAAGTATGGAGTTGTTTTTCCAATATGAAATGAAACGCTTTTAGAATTTATCTTTGTAAAGATAAATTGGAATTGAATATTGAAAACGATTTGAAAATCGAATATCAGTAGATATTCGAAAGTATAAATTCAATGCGGAATTTATAAAAGAAAGCGAAGTTGTTTAAAAATAAATATTGATTTATTTTTGAAGTGTGGAAATTTGATTTGAAATTGTTTTTCAAATGGTTAAGTGTGGAAATTTTATATCTAGTGAAGATATTTTTGAAGATGAAATAATTTGGAAAATTATTTGGAATCTGATGATGTTGCGCATCTTTATTGATAGTTAAATAACCGACTATCAATAATTACCTTTAGATAGGTATTTGTTGTAAATTGGATGAAATTGAATGCCACACTTATTTTTGAATAATCGCTCACTATTCGGATTAACCGGGAAAGGACCATGGGGTCGTATAACCCATTCTGAATATGTGATACGTCGTTATGAATCGCATTTGAAGACCGGTGTTGAAGACCGGATATTTTTGAAAACGGAAGGATTACCGTCGAGTTACTCTACATCGACTGATCTTCGATTTAGAGGTTTTATCACCCTTAGTGACGGGAAGTCCTGACGTGATTGAAAATTATCCGGATATGCAAGGGCTTCGTGAGAAGTGCCTTCGGTTCTGTTCGATCCCGGAACAGACTTGTATGGATTGTGTGTCTGACGTTACAATTTGAGATATAAAGCTGATTTCTTTCAAATACATTTCTGTTGGTGGCGGAGAATTTATTCTCTTAGCTTAACACCCTTCTCTGAGACGTACGAGCTCAGAGGTTATGTAGTTGAAATTCATCAGCGATATATCCCAATTTGGTAACGTGGCATACTGAGTGTTGCTGTGAAATGATCAGTGTTTGATCATTTGTGATATGATCATTTGTTTGATCTTATATCTTTGGGATCATAGGTTGATCATTTTGTTTGACCCGAAGCAGGGCTTTTTGTAGAAAGCGTAGCTTTGTGGACGAGACTTCATCGAGCCTCACATCCCGGAAATGGTCGAAACAGGACGAATGCGGCAAGGTTCTAGGGAGTAGCGCCCCTTAGTGTATGTCATTCCTTCTGGATAAAGGTGGTATCATGGTATGGAGCCCAGATACTTAACCTCTGTGGTTACTGCATTATTATTATCTATGTGGTTTTGTTGCGAATCGGGGATCCTCGGGAAGATCGGTGACGATCGGGGGATGGCATACGCGTGTCAGTAGTTACCTATTTTTGCAGAGGTAACCCGGCCTTGTGTTGGCAGAGATCCGGTTAGGTTCTCGGGTCGTCTATTCCAGGGACGTACCCATCGTGGATAGGAAGTTCCTTAGCCTGACCATTTGTTGGAAATCCAAAGAAACAATACGAGCCTTTACGATTTCAATTGTATAACCTGTCTCCTCAGGAGGCAGCTATAGCAGGCATAATATAATGGTACCTATGCTGGCTAAGATTTATATTCTACTTTCGAAATGTTTTCCACTATGCACTAATAATAATATCAAAAAGAATTTGATTTTTTTTTTTTTTTTTTGCGTAGTAAGCATCTTTGACTATCATAAGAAGAAATCTCCTCCAAGTCTGCGTTTGCATTGTGTGTGTGGTGGGAGGTCTTATGGTAGTTTCATTTTCCAAAAGCATTGCGAATTGACTTTAAAATTCTCTGTTATTTATTTTAAAGAATAACTGTTTTTACGATCTCACACCAGTCACCATGACTGACTCGGAGTTTATTGTTTCCCTTCTAAACTCTGGGTGCCCACCAATTTCCACACGGGCAGTCTAGAGTTAGGTTATCAGGATATTCTGGATATTCTGGAGCTTTGGAGATAAGCTGGAGTTCGAGACGTAGTATTTGTATCTGATAGTATTTATTCCGCTGTGTATTCTGTATGAGGACAAGTTTATATAACTGTCCATTGTTGTATATTGACTCTGATGATTGATGTATATATAAACTGATATAGTTCTTTGTTTTAAAAGACTAGTAATTATCTATTGTATATTATTCCGCTGCGATGTGTAAGATTCTGATATTGTCTTTGTTCTGTATCTGTGTTGTTTTGTTGTTCTTCTTCTCTTTTTCTTCTCTTTTCTTTTTCTTCTATTTCTTCTTTCTAAAACCCTCACTATTGGAGTTTCCGGCACTCGATTGCTCGACAGTCGATAAAGTGAGTATCGATGTTGAATTTTCGAAAGTCGAAAATTCCAGGTCGTGACAGTCTTGCTCAGGCTGCATGTAACGACCCGTAAATTTCAACTGTTTTAATAACGTAATTAGTTGAAATTTTGAGAAATTTTAAACGATAAAATTTTGAAATAAAAATTTAATGTTTGGAATACGTCTAGTTAAACATAGCAACTGGTAAATTTTCGTCCGAAAATAGGAAAGTTTATTTCGCGCGTAAATTCACTTCAATTTAACCAGTTAAAAGTGATGAAAAATAAATGTTCCGAAATCTAAATATTTTTACATAGAAAAATTCTAAACCATCTTCTGAGCAAGATGTCAGTTTGTAGTTTTTCAAAATTTGGACATCTATTGCTCCATCGTTCTTATTTTCTGCAAAATAGCAGCATTCTGGTACCGATATCGATTTTTATCGGATGATCGTACCACTGATATCTGTATACTGTTTTGATCGTCCCGTCGTACTGACCTCTGCGGAATATTAAATTCTGTGTTTTGACGTTCGGTACGTGGTGGAAGCCGTGAAACAGTAACCGTATCGGTATTTGTATTTGGGTATTTTGGTCTCTTGTCCTTTGATCTTCGTACCTGATGAACCCAAACGGTTCTACACATTAATATTCCTTGAATTTAACTAAGACTTTTAACATTCCTAGAAATGCAACTCTTGGCCTTTACTATTCCTATTGTAAATTTATAATTCTGGTTCATTTTTCTCTGTCTCTCCTGTTTCTGTTTGTTCGTCTCTAAGTATATAAAACAAAATATATTATAAAGGTTAGTTTATATATATCTTGGTTATAAAATTCTTCTTCCACTGTCAGATTTTCGTCCACCCTTACATCCCATAGCCGAAGCTTCCCATCCCTACACCACCGTCCCTGACCACCTCCACACGCCCCCTCAAATCACCTCGAAGCTTGACTCTACCTGCGTTCGTATGTAAGCTTTATATATTTTGTATGCTTAGATATAAAATGTCAATGTTTGTATTTCAGTTCACAAACATTTTATTATAGTTTCTGTACATAGTGATATATATAACTATAGGTTGCTTGTCTGGTCTTGTAAGTTTGGGTTGGTTTCAAAATTTTAACATAATATAACAGTAATAGTATTATTCAATGTTTGAGTTTTGTTCGTTGTTATAGTACGACAATTTGATACAATAATTTTTGTACTCGGATGTGTTATATTTTAAATTTTAGCCGGTTAGCATAGTATGTATATTTTACTTATTTTACTATAGGCTGTTAGTGGTATTTGAAGATTTATGCGTCTCAGGTCTATGTTTATACTCATATTTTACAAATGAATATAATAATTTATATTTCGTTTTACTAGCTTATCTTTAAAAGTATGTTTTGTTTTCAGTAGTGTTTCGTATATATACTTTTGCTATACATTCGGTGCATAATGCATTGGATCTTTATACAATATTGTTTCAAAGAATATGTTTACAAGTCATATATTTAGATTAGCCTTAGCAAATAATTAAGCACGTGTTTTCTGTCTATATATATATATATACATATATATATATATATAATATTTTGGAAAGTATATTATATATGGAAGGGTATATGGCTTGTTGTTCACATATATGAGCTCAGTTTAAAGTATGATTTGAAATACATATATGGCATTTTAAAGGTAAAAAAAATGTAAAATTAAGTATTTTCATTTTTAAGTATATATAAGTAGTTATTTTAAATTTTATAATGTACGTTTGATTTTATGTGTATTTTAATTTTCAATAATGGATTTAGAAGTACATACAAGTATATTTAATATACACTTAAATTTAGGGTATGATTTTATGAATGTATATAGTCATAAATATACATTTGTCCATTTTACCTTTTATCGTCATCGATCCAGTTCTAATTCGATTTCATCAATTCTTATTTATCAGCTTTGATCGATGAATTCGGGCCAACTTTGCTTTACTTCGATTCGACATTCAAATTTTCAGTGCCCGTATCAGTATGCGTATCGGTGTCATCTTCTGTATTCTTCTAGCCTCGAAAGGTGAGCACTCACTCACAATTAACGTTCTTTTATTTATTAAATCTGATTTCAATTGAAACGACAATTGAAATATGCTGCTGTTAGTTAATTACACTGTTATATATGCTATTGCCTGTATCAGTTCACCTATGACATCTGACACCATTATCTGTTAATTATTTATGCGATGATAATACAGTTTGGCTGATAATTGTTTGATTGTTGATGTTTATATTGGATGTTAAATTGTTAATGTTAAAATGATAAATAGTATGCAATTGAACTTGATATAGGATAGGTAAATGTTAAATTTGATTAACTGACATTTGTATAATATGACCCCTTTATCTGTTAAATTTATTGACACGTAGGATTTGTTTAATTACATTTTGAACCACTGAATGTATGTTGTTAAATTGATGATGTATGAAATTGTAATAGATGACAAGTGAAAACCGTAATGTAAAAATCTTTAATCAACATGAATGATAGTGTAGATTCTAGAAATAATTATGTTAATTCGTACAAATAACAATGCGAATTAATACGGTTATTTCGGGATTATTTGAATTGATTATTGGATTGTTATTGTTTGTTGTTATTGTTTGTTTATTTACTTTGACACCATCCCTGTTATCACACTGCAAGTTCCCTTTACTATGCTTTGATTTTGAATTGAATTGGAATCGGGTTGAAATGATAAATACCCAAATTGAACTTTGACCTAGGATAGAAAATTTAATAAGACCCAATTGGTCAATAATTTGATTTGAAAATAAAACGAAGATTTTATTTGAATAAATAATATGGTTTTGAAATGAAGTTGAAATTTGAATTTTTAATGAAAGGAAAATGTTAATATTTAATAATCTGAAACAAAATATTAACAATGTAATTGATGAAAGAATGTTGTTTAATTTGAGAAATGATTGAATTAAGTTTGAAATTATAAAACTTTGAAATGATTTAATAACTAAGTTTGAAATTATTAAGCTTTGAAATTATTTAATAATTAAGTTTTGAATTATTTAATAATTAAATAAGATTGAATTATTTAATGATTAAATTAAATTGAATTTTTGAATAAGTGAATTTTACTTCGTAATAATTGAAATTGAGTTTTCTTTATTAATTAGGTTTTGGAAATATATTTAAGTAAGTAAATAAGTGAAATTGAATTTCTTTAACAAGAAATAAAATGCGATTAATTGAAATTAATGTAAGACTTGTAATTGAAAGAATTGATTTGACGAATTCAATTTAATTCAAAATTGTAAGTTTTGATTTAATGAAGTTGAACTTAATAATTGATTTAATGAATTGGAAATTTAATAGAAATTGTTTTGAATGATAAATTAACTTAACGAATATTGAATGAAATCGATAAATGAGTTTAAATTGATTTGAACGTTAAATTAAATTAATTTAAATGATTTTGGAATGGAACTTACATGCGAACTTGAATCAATATTTGAATTGTTTAAATAGAAATTGAAATTGTATTATAAGATTTTGAAAGCATGAATTTGGATGTTTTGAAACGTAATTTTGGAAATCGATTTCGAAAGAGAAATGAAATGTTGATTTACGAATTCCAATTGAAATTGAAATTGATTTGGTTTTGAAATATATAAACGACCAATCGGTGTAATAATCACGAAAGTTATTAAAGAGGCCGTAGTCGGTTATGGATATACTCTCTATCTAAACCGAAAACAACTTTAATAACTATACGCGAAGTGATGATCCAGAATGAAGTGGTTGGATTGATGTACGTGTTGACTGAAGAAAGAGAACGATAATGGATAGCCTTGACACTTGTGTCAAATTGGAAATGACTAAAACAGGAGCCGTGCCGGGCCAATGGAGGATTAGCTACCTCAAGTGAACACACTTCTTCGAACTACTCATTATTTGTTGTCGATTGGTGCACCCTTGATTTTTGGGAGTGTTGTTTCACGGTGTTGCAGGCGCTGCGGCGTTGCGTTCTCACCTGTCCGGATCAGGCGAACGGTAGTATCACTACCTTGGGTATTGCCTCATGTGCCTTGTCATACTTGTATTCCATTTATGCGCGACCACTACGATTTTGATTTGTACCTTTAGTATATGGATTGCCCTCTGGTGACTTCCGGTTTTGGGGAAACTACGGTCTTGTATATGCTTTTGGGAATAAAAATGTGTTAAGGGTGGAATGGGCCATGACTTAACACTATTTTGATATCTTATTATTACTGATAGACATTATCTACTTATCGTACATTACTACATAGTAGATAGTTTGACGGATCCTTAAAGGATGGTTATTCCAAACATCCTTTGAGTTACTTGTATTTCAATTGCTATTTCACTTGAGTTGGATTTATTAATATAAGAATGTTAATCCTGACTCGAGTGTCTTGTGTTTTTGCTTTACGCTCGAGTCAGACTGAGTAGTTCAGCTTTCGAGACTCACCTTTGGAGTTGGAGCTTCGCTTGGAGATCCAGCTATCTATCCAGCTTTCAGATATTCGATGATTCCAGTGATGTATTCTGATTTGTATCTGATGTATCGGGTTACTCTTTCGTTGTATCTGGTTTAACTCTGATGTATCGTATTACTCTTCTGTTGTAAACTCTGATGTATTTTATATATTCATATAGTAGCTTCATGAACTACTATCTCTTTATTTCCGCTGCACTTATTACTCTGTGTTTGCGATCTATGATTATTTATTTACTGTATATGTTCAATTTTGCCAAATTTAAATTAACAACGCGGTATTTTGAGCAATTCAACTCCGGCATAAGTGTCTACCTATACACTTATAATGGACGCGAATGGCCCAAAATATCGGGTCGTTACAGTTGGTATCAGAGCTTTGGTAGCTCTAGGCAAAACTCAACATATAGGGTAAATGTATTTACAGAACCACTCTTATTCGAGTTTCAATCTCTTCCTTTTGACTCAATTTCTTAGAATTTTGGAACGTTCCCTACGGTTCCAAATTTCGTTCGTGTCCCTCACTAATTCGTCTCCTTTCAAATTCTGGAGCATCACATAACTCCATTTCGAATGACCCTTATAATGAATCGGCGGTCTCGCCAATCTTCGAAGGATTCGTAACGGAGCAAAACTCCTTTATAATAGGCATCGATTTACCGGAGATTTCTGTATCCTCGGTTTACGATGCTATCTATTACCTGCTATACCTGAATTCCATTTCTTGAGATCGAGTGTTGATTTTCCTCGGAATTCAGCATCGATCTTATTCTTGAAGTACGGACGACCCGATTAAGGTTGCCCGTGAATTAAATAAGTTTGTCCATCTTCCGATTCTGTTAATTGAATTATCTTATCTTCTGTTTCAAACTTATTTTCGAATCAAAATTCTCTTTGATCTGAGTCAACAAAATTGAATCCCTATCCTTATTTTGAAAACCCATTCCTGTATCGTTGAGCAAAGAAATGTATTTCTAAATTTATATAAAATGTTGTTTTCAAATTTGATAAACAAAATAGTTTTGAATGATTATATTATATATAAATATAAGTTTTCTGAAATTAAATTGTTAATGAATTTGTTGTCTGAAATAATAATATTTGATTTTCATTTATTGTTTTGTAAACCATTGACTATTGCATAATATAAATAAATGAATTTATAAACTCGGTTTATAAATTGATTGGAATTTGAAATGAATTTAATTCAGAAATTTGAGAATTTATTAGTTTCCGGTGATTTCGAACTTTGTTTTTTTTTAAATTTTAAAGTATATATTATTGAAAGTATTTTCGAATGGAAATCGTTTTCAAAGAATTTTTAAAAATGTTGACATCAGCGCTCTTCTCTTTGTCGCTGGAAAATAATTTCGGTGATGGCGGCCGCATCATCGACATTCTTTTTCGAGTTTCGAAGTGGAGATACTAGTCTGTAGCTTTGCTACGGTTTTGTTTTGAAAAATATTTTGATTTGAATTTCTTCAGTATAATTTGATTTATATATATAGGTATCTTATTTTAAAATTTAATTTGATTTCATATAGATATATTATATATATCTCTAAATTGTTTAAAGTTAATCGGAAATCTAATTCTTAAATTTTGTTAAAAGATGATTTTAATTACAAATAAAACCAAAATTTGGAATAAATATTTAAACTTGAATAATTGAATTGGGAAAATTTTATTTGTATATTGTTCAACTGCATTCTAATACAACTTACCTAAATCGTTCAGAAGTTGAATATGTAATTGGATAATATATAGGATAAATTGAATTTATAAATAAAATTTGAGTGTTTATAATAAATGTTATACACTAAATTTTGATTGTAAAGATGTTAATAGAGTTAGATAGGATAATAAGTAAACTCAGTTAATAATGAAATAAATTTGTTTTGAAAGAATTAATAAATTTGTTTTGAAAGAATTAATAAATTTGTTTTGAAAGAATTAATAAATTGAAATTTGATCAACTTATGAAAATACCTTGAATTTGAAAGCAATTAGTAAATATAAATTAATTTAAATCGAAACTTTTATGGTTTAAATTAATTTATATGGGTTAAATATATGTGACTAGATATATTAAGTAGAATAAATTTAACAATAATTTGGAATAAAGAAGAATTTAATCTGTTGAAGAAAATATGATTATAATAAAAGATTATTCAAATTTATGGTTTTAGAAATTGTAAATTGAAGATAATTGGATAATAAGATAATAAATTTAGAAATAGTTGAGATTGATTATAGTGAAATCAAATGGATTAAATCAATTATTGAATATCAATTAATTTAAATTTGAATTTATATGGTTTAAATTAATTGTTATTTTGTATTTCAAATCTGTTTTTCTTTCTGGTTGTTTCTATTCTCCTACCTCGTTCCTTTTCGGGGACGAAAAGTTTTGAGTGGGGGAGAGTGTAACGACCCGTAAATTTCAACTGTTTTAATAACGTAATTAGTTGAAATTTTGAGAAATTTTAAACGATAAAATTTTGAAATAAAAATTTAATATTTGGAATACGTCTAGTTAAACATAGCAACTGGTAAATTTTCGTCCGAAAATAGGAAAGTTTATTTCGCGCGTAAATTCACTTCAATTTAACCAGTTAAAAGTGATGAAAAATAAATGTTCCGAAATCTAAATATTTTTACATAGAAAAATTCTAAACCATCTTCTGAGCAAGATGTTAGTTTGTAGTTTTTCAAAATTTGGACATCTATTGCTCCGTCGTTCTTATTTTCTACAAAATAGCAGCATTCTGGTACCGATATCGATTTTTATCGAATGATCGTACCACTGATATCTGTATACCGTTTTGATTGTCCCGTCGTACTGACCTCTACGGAATATTAAATTCTGTGTTTTGACGTTCGGTACGTGGCGGAAGCCGTGAAACAGTAACCGTATCGGTATTTGTATTTAGGTCTTTTGGTCTCTTGTCCTTTGATCTTCGTACCTGATGAACCCAAATGGTTCTACAAATTAATATTCCTTGAATTTAACTAAGACTTTTAACATTCCTAGAAATGCAACTCTTGGCCTTTACTATTCCTATTGTAAATTTATAATTCTGGTTCATTTTTCTCTGTCTCTCCTGTTTCTGTTTGTTCGTCTCTAAGAATATAAAACAAAATATATTATAAAGGTTAGTTTATATATATCTTGGTTATAAAATTCTACTTCCACTGTCAGATTTTCGTCCACCCTTACGTCCCATAGCCGAAGCTTCCCATCCCTACACCACCGTCCCTGACCACCTCCACACGCCCCCTCAAATCACCTCGAAGCTTGACTCTACCTGCGTTCGTATGTAAGCTTCATATATATTGTATGCTTAGATATAAAATGTCAATGTTTGTATTTCAGTTCACAAACATTTTATTATAGTTTCTGTACATAGTGATATATATAACTATAGGTTGCTTGTCTGGTCTTGTAAGTTTGGGTTGGTTTCAAAATTTTAACATAATATAACAGTAATAGTATTATTCAATGTTTGAGTTTTGTTCGCTGTTATAGTACGACAATTTGATACAATATTTTTTGTACTCGGATGTGTTATATTTTAAATTTTAGCCGGTTAGCATAGTATGTATATTTTACTTATTTTACTATAGGCTGTTAGTGGTATTTGAAGATTTATGCGTCTTAGGTCTATGTGTATACTCATATTTTACAAATGAATATAATAATTTATATTTCGTTTTACTAGCTTATCTTTAAAAGTATGTTTTGTTTTCAGTAGTGTTTCGTAGATATACTTTTGCTATACATTCGGTGCATAATGCATTGGATCTTTATACAATATTGTTTCAAAGAATATGTTTACAAGTCATATATTTAGATTAGCCTTTGCAAATAATTAAGCACGTGTTGTCTGTCTATATATATATACATATATATAATATTTTGGAAAGTATATTATATATGGAAGGGTATATGGCTTGTTGTTCACATATATGAGCTCAGTTTAAAGTATGATTTGAAATACATATATGGCATTTTAAAGGTAAAAAAAAAAGTAAAATTAAGTATTTTCATTTTTAAGTATATATAAGTAGTTATTTTAAATTTTATAATGTACGTTTGATTTTATGTGTATTTTAATTTTCAATAATGGATTTAGAAGTACATACAAGTATATTTAATATACACTTAAATTTAGGGTATGATTTTATGAATGTATATAGTCATAAATATACATTTGTCCATTTTACCTTTTATCGTCATCGATCCAGTTCTAATTCGATTTCATCAATTCTTATTTATCAGCTTTGATCGATGAATTCGGGCCAACTTTGCTTTGCTTCGATTCGACATTCAAATTTTCAGTGCCCGTATCAGTATGCGTATCGGTGTCATCTTCTGTATTCTTCTAGCCTCGAAAGGTGAGCACTCACTCACGATTAACGTTCTTTTATTTATTAAATATGATTTCAATTGAAACGACAATTGAAATATGCTGCTGTTAGTTAATTACACTGTTATATATGCTATTGCCTGTATCAGTTCACCTGTGACATCTAACACCATTATCTGTTAATTATTTATGCGATGATAATACAGTTTGGCTGATAATTGATTGATTGTTGATGTTTATATTGGACGTTAAATTGTTAATGTTAAAATGATAAATAGTATGCAATTGAACTTGATATAGGATAGGTAAATGTTAAATTTGATTAACTGACATTTGTATAATATAACCCCTTTATCTGTTAAATTTATTGACACGTAGGATTTGTTTAATTACATTTTGAACCACTGAATGTATGTTGTTAAATTGATGATGTATGAAATTGTAATAGATGACAAGTGAAAACCGTAATGTAAAAATCTTTAATCTACATGAAATGATAGTGTAGATTCTAGAAATAATTATGTTAATTCGTACAAATAACAATGCGAATTAATACGGTTATTTCGGGATTATTTGAATTGATTATTGGATTGTTATTGTTTGTTGTTATTGTTTGTTTATTTACTTTGACACCACCCCTGTTATCACACTGCAAGTTCCCTTTACTATGCTTTGATTTTGAATTGAATTGGAATCGGGTTGAAATGATAAATACCCAAATTGAACTTTGACCAAGGATAGAAAATTTAATAAGACCCGATTGATCAATAATTTGATTTGAAAATAAAACGAAGATTTTATTTGAATAAATAATATGGTTTTGAAATGAAGTTGAAATTTGAATTTTTAATGAAAGGAAAATGTTAATATTTAATAATCTGAAACAAAATATTAACAATGTAATTGATGAAAGAATGTTGTTTAATTTGAGAAATGATTGAATTAAGTTTGAAATTATTAAACTTTGAAATGATTTAATAATTAAGTTTGAAATTATAATTAAGTTTGAAATTATTAAGCTTTGAAATTATTTAATAATTAAGTTTTGAATTATTTAATAATTAAATAAGATTGAATTATTTAATGATTAAATTAAATTGAATTTTTGAATAAGTGAATTTTACTTCGTAATAATTGAAATTGAGTTTTCTTTATTAATTAGGTTTTGGAAAATTATTTAAGTAAGTAAATAAGTGAAATTGAATTTCTTTAACAAGAAATAAAATGCGATTAATTGAAATTAATGTAAGACTTGTAATTGAAAGAATTGATTTGACGAATTCAATTTAATTCAAAATTGTAAGTTTTGATTTAATGAAGTTAAACTTAATAATTGATTTAATGAATTGGAAATTTAATAGAAATTGTTTTGAATGATAAAGTAACTTAACGAATATTGAATGAAATCGATAAATGAGTTTAAATTGATTTGAATGTTAAATTAAATTAATTTAAATGATTTTGGAATGGAACTTATATGCGAACTTGAATCAATATTTGAATTGTTTAAATAGAAATTGAAATTGTATTATAAGATTTTGAAAGCATGAATTTAGAAGTTTTGAAACGTAATTTTGGAAATCGATTTCGAAAGAGAAATGAAATGTTGATTTACGAATTCCAATTGAAATTGAAATTGATTTGGTTTTGAAATATATAAACGACCAATCGGTGTAATAATCACGAAAGTTATTAAAGAGACCGGAGTCGGTTATGGATATACTCTCTATCTAAACCGAAAACCACTTTAATAACTATACGCGGAGTGATGATCCAGAATGAAGTGGTTGGATTGATGTACGTGTTGACTGAAGAAAGAGAACGATAATGGATAGCCTTGACACTTGTGTCAAATTGGAAATGACTAAAACAGGAGCCGTGCCGGGCCAATGGAGGATTAGCTACCTCAAGTGAACACACTTCTTCGAACTACTCATTATTTGTTGTCGATTGGTGCACCCTTGATTTTTGGGAGTGTTGTTTCACGGTGTTGCGGGCGCTGCGGCGTTGCGTTCTCACCAGTCCGGATCAGGCAAACGGTAGTATCACTACCTTGGGTATTGCCTCATGTGCCTTGTCATACTTGTATTCCATTTATGCGCGACCACTACGATTTTGATTTGTACCTTTAGTATATGGATTGCCCTCTGGTGACTTCCGGTTTTGGGGAAACTACGGTCTTGTATATGCTTTTGGGAATAAAAATGTGTTAAGGGTGGAATGGGCCATGACTTAACACTATTTTGATATCTTATTATTACTGATAGACATTATCTACTTATCGTACATTACTACATAGTAGATAGTTTGACGGATCCTTAAAGGATGGTTATTCCAAACATCCTTTGAGTTACTTGTATTTCAATTGCTATTTCACTTGGGTTGGATTTATTAATATAAGAATGTTAATCCTGACTCGAGTGTCTTGTGTTTTTGCTTTACGCTCGGGTCAGACTGAGTAGTTCAGCTTTCGAGACTCACCTTTGGAGTTGGAGCTTCGCTTGGAGATCCAGCTATCTATCCAGCTTTCAGATATTCGATGATTCCAGTGATGTATTCTGATTTGTATCTGATGTATCGGGTTACTCTTTCGTTGTATCTGGTTTAACTCTGATGTATCGTATTACTCTTCTGTTGTAAACTCTGATGTATTTTATATATTCATATAGTAGCTTCATGAACTACTATCTCTTTATTTCCGCTGCACTTATTACTCTGTGTCTGCGATCTGTGATTATTTATTTACTGTATATGTTCAGTTTTGCCAAATTTAAATTAACAACGCGGTATTTTGAGCAATTCAACTCCGGCATGAGTGTCTACATATACACTTATAATGGACGCGAATGGCCCAAAATATCGGGTCGTTACACTGCACCTACCGCTCCAGCTCCTGTCAGATTCACCATTCTTAGTAAAGAGTATTCACAACTTGGAGGTATTAAGTTTTCTGGATCCGAGAACATTATTGAGGCTCAACAATGGCTTAAAAGCTTAGAGAAGATATTTTCGGGTCTAGAGATCACAGATGCTCAGAAGCATCAGCTTGCTGCCTGGCAACTTCAGGATGCCGCGCAAGATTGGTGGGAATCAGTTACTTCTCATATCGAGGAGGACACCATCTATAACAACCCTGAGATTGCAATTATCGAATAATGAATTAAAATTATGACTTTAGGTTAAAAAGGGGGGCTAAACAAATTTTTGGGAATTTAAATTTACAATTGGTTTGCAAATTAAAATATTTTGGGTTGAAATGGGGAATTTTTAAATAAAAAGTGATTATGGGTTAATGGGCCAAATGAGACAATTACATGGTTTTAATTAAAAACTAGGATGCTTATTAGGATTTTTGTTTACATGATAACATTAGAAAATAAACTAAGTCCTAATGGGTTTTAAAACCCTTATCATGACCCATTAGCCTAACCCACTCCTTTATAATATCTCAAACTCATTTCATAACCCTAACCCTCCTCCTCTTCATAATTCCTAAACCTAGATCTAAACATAATTAATGGCCTACCTTTGGTTGAAGACCCATCTCCTTCTCTACATGGCTAAACTTGTTTAATCCTAGCAAGGTAATGCAATCCTAGGCCTAATCACCTTCTAATCTTTATTTTAATTTTTGAAATCTCTTTGTAATCCTTGGTTTTGTTCTCTTTTTAATTTTGAAGATCTCTAATCCTCATCCTCTTTGCTTTGGAAAGTTGCACTTGAAGTGTTTGCTTATTTGCTTGATTGGTAGAGGTAATTACTATTTATTAGTAATTATTGCTAGTGAAATTTTGATGAAAATTTTGATGCCCAAAATTGAAAACAAACACCCTTAAATGCCAAAAAACTCAAAAATTATGTTGGCTGGTATGTGCAGGCTGAAAACAGACCAAAACCCTATTCTGAGTGCACCAGGCAGGCCTGGGTTACAACCAGGATGCTGCCCAGGTGCAGCAGGCTAGCCCAGTTGGGCTAGCCAGAGCTGAATCAAAGTCCCCAGCTCACACGGGCTGGGGCAGGTCTCCAGACCCCAGCCCGCCAAGGGCTGGGGTGGACCAAAGATCCCCAGCCCGCGTGGGCTGGGGCGGGCCACAGACCCCAGCCCGCTAGGGGCTGGGGCGGGCCACAGACCCCGGCCCGCTTGGGGCTGGGGCGGGTCTCTAGACCCCAGCCCGCTAGGGGCTGGGGCGGACCAAAGATCCCCAGCCCGCGTGGGCTGGGGCGGGCCACAGACCCCAGCCCGCTAGGGGCTAGGGCGGGCCACAGACCCCAGCCCGCTTAGGGCTGGGGCGGGTCTCCAGACCCCAGCCCATGCGAGCTGGGGTAGCCTAATGTCCCCAGCCCGCATGCGGGCTGGGGTGGCCTTATGTTCCCAGCCCAGGTGGGCTGGGGCCGGTTTATTATCCCCAGCCCGCCTGGGCTGGGGTAGGCAGACGCGGGCCGAAGCCCGCGTCCAGAAAAAAAAAAAAAAACTTCTTCTGTTTCCAGATTTTTACTTCCACTTCGCGATGCCTCCACGACCGCATGCGAAGTCGGAATTCGATGTTTTTGGTCTCGTTGGAAAGGTAGAGTTTCGAACTCCATCTCTGAAAATTTGGACATCATCGGAGTTCGTTTGTTACTTCGAATTTTGTGCCGAAGTTGAACTCTGGTCGCTGTTGGAAAACAGTATGAATCTTTTTCTGGGTTCAACTTTGAGATGTCGCTGCCACTTCGTCTTAACTCGGAATCCAGAAATTCTTTTTGCATCTTAAAGTAGGGATGTTGGAATATATGCCTACCAGTTTTCATGTCATTTGGATTCATTTTGCTGGTTCAAATAGATTGCTGAACTTGGGTTTGCAGCAGTTTTTTTTGAATGGTTTCAAACACTTAGAATATTTTTGATGATTTTCCGGTTTTCGCCGACTTCTTTGAGTTTTGTCTCTGAATTTCTTACACGGGCTTTATAATAGGTTTTAAAAGGATTTTTCACTCCAAAATGGCTTTTGAAAATTATTATATAATATTATTTTTAATTATTAAATTAATTACTCCATAATAGGAGACCTTTCAAAAGACCGTTTTAAAAGAGATTTCGAAAATCAATTATAAATCCGTTTTACACCATTATTTTCTATAATAAAAATCTCACACTCACTTTTAGCACGTCGAGCGAAGTGGAAAGGTGCTTAAACGGTTAGGAAATCTCCGGCCTATGGAAACCGTGTATATTTTCTTTCCAGTTAATCCCCGACCTATTCGATTGATCGTTTTGACCTTTGGTTCTAGTTTACCGATGATACGAGGTGGACTTTTTATTGTTTGGAGTGTGAGCTTGCTATTGGTTAGTAAACCGTTTAGTGCGAACGTGGGTTATGGGACTCATTGTTAACACTTTACGGGTTCCTCTCCAAGAAGTTAGTGACACATTAGCCTCTGGACGGCCATTACTGGACCTCTGGGTCACCACGCCTCTGGGCAACCGTCTCTAGACACCTGCTCTATGGAGCAGTTTATTTTTCGGTGTGCTCCTCTGGGCCTTTATCCTTCTGGGAAGGATCTCGCCGTATCGCGCGTTTCGCATCTGTGCGAGTGACCGATCACAACTCTATAGTACTTGGCAACAACGACTCTGGTCGGTGCACGTGCAATATTTGTATTATCTGATGATTTTTATATCCATTCGAGTACCGCCATTCGGTGTTGGTTCTATGGAACCATACGATGTAAGTGCGATTGCCTTATGGATTCACAGTGTCTCTGGACACTGCTTTTCAGTGTTGGATTTCATTGACTTTTCAGTATATCCCCATTGCTCTTTGGAGCATCGATCTTTGCTTGGGCATTGATTATAGACTCTGGTCACTCTTGGGATTATTGCCTATGGGCATCTTTTTATAGCTTTGGCTACGCCGATGATATGAGGCGATTTTGTTTATTCTATACTTTGGTGTTGATTTCTCTTTGGAGATTTTTATTGTTTATTGATGATTAGGGATCGTCATTAGATTCATGTGGTTCATAATATACTTCTCTTTGGATAAGTACTGTTTTATTTATGTACCACATTATTATATATCTCAGTTATTACTGATTGTTTAGCTAGCCTGACCCGAGTGTTTTCGCTCGGGTCAGACCGAGTTATTTCAGGTTAGGTCTCTGGACTTAGCTTCTGTGCTTCCATTTGGAAATTATCTGCTATGCTGATAGATAGTGCTTTTATTTGTCCACTATTCCGCTACTCTGTTATTATTCAGACTTTGATATGTACATATTTTTGACTCACGTGTGTGAGCAGTGGCTTTGTACCCACTTATAGTATTTGGATCTGTATTGAGGATGTATTGTTCTGGGATTTTATATCTGTGATGTGATTCTGTTCTGTGATGCTATTTCATTATGTTATTATGCTTTGTCCTAATAGATCTTTAGCCATTTGTAATTTCGTTATAAATATTTATTGGATATGTCGAACCACCTGATTGAGAAAAATTTAAATAGATTCCACCTTTCGACGTATTCGATAGATAGTTATAGCTTGATTACAAATGGTCACTTCCACTATACTCTATTCTCCGCTTTAACAGACAGTATTACTCCCGTAATACTCTTTGTTATAGTGGGTCTCGGAGTGGGGCGTTACACCATCACTTGGGCCCAGTTTATGTATAAAATTTAATTAGATTCCGTAATCTAAATGCTTCTTTAATCTTTAGAATGTTATTCATTTTGCCTATCTTTTGATTAGGGATACTTTCTCGGCACAATGGATGCCAACTGCTGGGAAAACCCAACTTTATAGAGCTTTCATGGATCTTAAGCAAGGCAATATGACTTTTTCTGAGTATGAGAGGAAATTCAACGAACTCTCAAAATTTGGACCTGGCTTGATCGATACACCACTTCTGAAGAACGAGAAATTCATTTTGGGAGCTAGACCTGAATATTATGACTTGCTTACTGGCCACACTCACTGCACCTTCACTGAGCTTGTTGACTATGCTCTTAGATATGAGGCGAAGCCTAAGGGACCTACTACCAAGGCCATTCCTACTCAGCCCTCTTCTAGCCAGACCGGGAAAAGGAAGATGAACTTTGATCAACAAAAGAAAGCTTGGCAGAAAACTACAGGATTGGGATATGCTCAGAAAAGCCCAATCGACCTTGCTAATATCACTTGCTTCAAATGCGATAAGAAGGGCCATTATGCTAATAGTTGTCCATCTACCGGGGCTGCTGTTCCACCACCTTCTATGACTAGGAAAGATTTATGCTATGTCTGCCTCCAGCCGGGTCATTTCAAGAAAGAATGCCCAATGTATAAGCATGGCACACCATCTTGAGTATTTGCTATCACCACTCCTACACCACCTCCACCACCTGCTCAGGATGACCAAGGTACCTTACGAAGTATCTTTCATTTACATGCTACACCTGTTAGGGTATTATTCGATACTGGTGCTTCACATAGCTTTATATCAGTTGACCTTTGTAATAAACTCAAATTAGAACCTACTCTTGCTACTACCTCCTTATGTGTCTCAAATCCTATCGGAGGACCCGCCTACCTCCGAAGTGTTTGCAAGGGAGTTGCACTTATGTATGATTTTTCTCGATTCACTTGGGATTTCTATGTACTTGGATTCCAAGCATTCGACCTCCTTTTAAGAGCGGATTGGTTAAGCAAATTTGATGCTGTTATTTCCTGCAAAACTCGTTCAGTTTCTTTGGTAAGCGACATGGATCAGCCGCTTGTCATTGAATGCAAAACACCATAGAAATATGTCGGAAGCTTCATATTCTCTCTTGATGCTCATCCAGATGATCTTAATACTACCCCTATTGTTCAAAAATTTCCAGATGTATTTGGAGAGGTCAACTCTCTACCACCTAAACGGGAAATCGATTTCCGTATTGATCTTATTCCTGGAGCTACTCCTGTAGTTCTCCCACACCGAAGGATGGCTCCTAAAGAAAAAGCTGAACTAAGAACCCAAATTGATGATCTATTTGCTAAAGGCTTGATTCGGAGGAGTTGTTCTAAATGGGGCGCCGTAGTTGTATTTGTCACCAAATCAGATGGATCTCTTCACATGTGTGTTGATTACCAAGAACTGAACAAACGCACTCTCAAGAATCGTTATCCGATGCCTTGCATCAACGATTTATTCGATCAGCTCCATGGAGCTAAAAATTTCTCACAACTTGATCTAGCCACTAGATTCCACCAACTCAGAGTAGCATAAGATAGTATTCATAAGACAGCTTTCCATACCGAGAACGGATTCTATGAATGGTTGGTTATGCCATTCGGTTTGACCAACGCACCTGCTTATTTCGTCGACTTGATGAATCGAGTCTTCCGTGATGTGCTTAACAAGTTTGTTCTTGTTTTCATTGATGATATTCTCGTTTTCTCCAAAGACAAGAAGGAGCATGAGACACATCTGGCTTATGTTCTGGAAACTCTCCGAAATCATCAACTTAAGGCCAAATTCTCTAAATGCCACTTCTGGCGAGATGAAGTGAGATTCCTGGGTCACATAGTTTCTGAAAATGGGATTTCGGTCGATCCAGCTAAGATCGCCGTAATCAATGATTGGGAGACTCCTAAAACTCCTACAGATATTCGTAGTTTCTTGGGTTTAGCCGGTTATTAATGCAGATTTATTGAGCACTTTGCCCGGATTTCTGCCCCACTTACTGCTTTAACTCGGAAGGATGTTAAGTTTATTTGGAGTGAGAAGTGCGAATCAGCTTTTAATGAGTTGAAGCGTAAGTTAACTTCAGCCCCTGTTCTTGCGGTAATCGATGGAAGTGAAGGATTAACTATTTATACAGATGCTTGCCAAGAAGGTTTAGGCGCTGTTCTTATGCAAAATGGAAAGGTTATTGCTTATGTTGGCCGCCAATTAAAGACCCATGAATTAAACTATGCCACACATGACCTAGAGCTTCTTGCCGTTGTATTCGCTCTGAAACTATGGAGGCATCATCTTTTGGGAACAAAATTTGAATTATTCACTAATCATAAGTCCTTAAGATATATCTTTTCTCAGAAGGATTTGAATCAGAGGCAAGTCCGATGGCTCGAATTTTTAGCTGCATATGATCTTGACATAACTTATACTCCCGGGAAAGCAAATGTTGTAGCTGATGCATTGAGTCGTAGCAAAGCATTGTCTTGCTGTAATATTGTTGAAGGCATGTTATTTCAGCTTGTCATCTCTCCCTCTCTTATGGATCGCATAAAAGCTAAACAATATGAAGACACTTTGCTCTATCATATGAAGGAGTTAGTTCTTGGTAGAGTTGGAAATGCCGACAGTAACATAGGAGCGCAGATTGATAGTAATGGAATTCTAAGGATTGACAACCGTATTTTTGTTCCTAATGTCGATGGATTGAGAAAAGAAGTACTTAGGGAGAATCATCAGTCATCACTTTCACTTCATCCTGGTGTCACTAAGATGTATCGTAATATGAAGCGTTTATATTGGTGGAGTGGGATGAAGAGAGATATTTCTATATATGTCAGTAGATGCACCACTTGCCAACAAGTTAAGGCCGATCACCAAAAGACTGCCGGTTTACTTCAACCGCTAGAGATTCCTTGTTGGAAATGAGATCAGATTTCTATGGACTTCATTGATGGATTACCAAGGACCAGAAAAGGTAACGAGAGTATATGGGTGATCGTTGATAGGTTGACAAAATCTGCTCACTTTATTCCTGTTAAGACCACTCGTACTGCTTCAAGTTTGGTAGAGATATATATGAGAGAGATTGTTAGACTTCATGGGGTTCCATCTAGTATAGTATGCGATCAAGACCCTATATTCACTAGTAAATTCTGGAAGGCATTTCAGGACGTCTTGGGCACTAAACTGAATCTGAGCACAGCTTATCATCCTCAAACGGATGGCCAAACTGAAAGGGTAAATCAGGTTTTGGAGGATCTGCTCCGAGCTTGCATTATTGATTTTGGTGGATCTTTGGAAGACCATCTCCATTTGGTTGAATTCACTTATAATAACAGTTATCAGGCAGGTATTGATATGGCACCGTTCGAAGCTTTATATAGACGACCATGCAAATCGCCAGCTTGTTGGATTGAGCCTGGTGATCGATTAATTCTTGGCCCAGATATGATTATGGAAGTATCCGAGAAGGTTAATGAGATCAGAAGGAAGATGAAGACCGCACGGGATAGGCAGAAGAGCTATGCAGATAGGCGAAGAAGAGATTTTGAATTCCAGGTTGGAGATGTGGTATTTCTGAAAGTATCACCTTTGAAGAATGTTATTCGATTTGGTCGTAGAGGGAAGCTTGCTCCAAGATTTGTTGGACCATTTACTATCACCGAAAGAATTAGCACACTGGCTTATAGAGTTGCATTACCAGAAAAGTTTGAGGGCGTGCACAATGTATTCCATGTTTCACATCTCCGGAAAGTCGTGCGTGATCCGTCCATTACCATCCCAATTGCTCAGTTAGATGAAATAGATATTGAGCCAGATTTGACTATCGAAGTGAGACCACTTCGAATAGTCGATCGGGAAACAAGGCAACTAAGAAGGAAGTCTATAAATCTCGTCAAAGTCCAATGGAGTGCAGATGAGCGAGATTGCACATGGGAAACTGAGGATAGCATTCGGGATTCAAACCCCGAACTACTGATTTCAGGTATAAATCAAATTTTCTTAAAAATATATCTTGACTTTTCCGTTTACTCCATTCTTACTTCACCGTCTCGTTCTTTTCGAGGACGAAAAGTTTTGAGTGGGGGAGAATGTAACGACCCTGAAATTTCGACCGAATTTTAAATTTTTGAATCCATTGTTTTAACATAAAATTATGGAACTTTCTTACAATTTCAATTAGCGTCCAAACTTTGTTTAAAAATTGCGCCTAAATAGTTATAGATGTGGGAAAAGTTTCACGAAAAAATACCACAGCAAATTTCGTTCGCGTTTACTTCACATCAGTTCATTTTAAACACGAAAATTTTTATCTTCTGAACCGAAATATTTCTACATAGAAAAATTATAAACCATCTTCTGATCAAAATGTCATTTTTCGTTTTTCAAATTTCGAACATCTTCAACTCCGTCGATCTTATTCTTCGGTGATTTTGCTGCATTTTTCACAATGGAAAAATTTCAAATTTTATAATTTAATCGTACCACTGATATCTGTATTCCATTGCGTTCGCCTTGTCGCGCTGATCAAAATGGTATATTTGTTTGTATCAATCGGAGTTCGACGCTGCGAATTATAATTGTTTAACGGATTGCAAACTGGTCCGTTACGCAGCCTAAACCGGTACCCAATTACCTACTCAGTTCAGAATTCTAAGGGTCATTTACTATTCAGCTGCTTAGAAACCCAACAGCCTTTCGGTTACCAAGGCAATAAATTGAGACTTTTTGAATCCATGTACTATTTTATATAAACCAACCCTCGTTATAATCATTCTTTTGCAAACTATTTTCTGGTACGTGACTTCTTCCCCCTCAATTCTTCTTTTTCATTTTCTTTGCCTCAGAAAATGAAGCTCCTCCCTCCTTCCCACTGCCTCCCTCCAACCCCACTGCCCCGTCAGCACCCTCCACCCAGACCCGCGCCCTCCTCCCCATGCCAGCCCGTCACCACCCAGCACCCGCCCAGTCCACCTGCGCCCCTGCCCCTGCCCCTGCCCGCTCTGCCAACACCCGCCAGCCCAGGCCCTGCCCTCCGCCATCCCACTGTCCCCAGCCCAGCCTCTCCGCCCAGGCCTCCGCCCGCCTGCCCAGTCCCCGCCCTCCGTGCCACCCATGCCCAGCCACCAGCGCCCGGCCTTCCGCCTCCCACCAGCCCTTCGCCCGTTCTGCCCTGCCTCCGCCCAGTCCGCCCGGCTGCCCAGTCCCTTGCCTCCGCCTTCGCCCGCCCATCCTGCCCTGCCTCCGCCTCCGCCTGCCAGCCCCAGCCCAGCCCGACCGAACCAACCACACCCCAGCCCGACCCGAACCCAGACCCACAACCGACCCGAACCCAGCCCAGCCCGACCCAACCCAGACCCACACCCGACCCGAACCCAGCCCAGCCCGACCCGAACCCACTGCCCAGACCCACACCCGACCCGAACCCAGCCCAGCCCGCCCAAACCCACCTTACCTTGGCCCACTGACCTGCCGCGTCGATCCCGCTTAGTCCGCTACTGCGTCCGCTGTTTTATTTTATTTTATTTGTTCTTCTTTTGATAAAATTTTATATCAGTTATAATTTGTAACTTATGGACTCATTTATGCTTTGTCCGCGCAGTTCCAGTTGAGGCTAATTCAGCGATCTAGGCTTCCAACCACCCTATTTGCATCTAGTTGTTTGGTATGGTTTATATATATTTACAAATCAAAATATATACAGCATATTAAGCTATTGTTGAATAACCTTTTGTTTGATTTATAGTTCGTATTCATGCTTGTGTCGTCTATTCTAGTCTATTCAATTTCGTGCTTCGCCGTCATCTTCTTCAACCACGCAAGGTGAATATTCATTCACGACTCAATCTATTATGCTATGATAATCAAGTGATTTATGTTATTGGAATTAATTTGAATTTTAAAAATAATTGATGTTAAATTGTGATTTGAAGTTAGAAATGAAAATAATTATGACATTAAATTTGTTATGTGATGTTTGGTTGTTAATATAAGTGATAATTAATATGAAATGTGAATTGATATAGGATGGTCAAAAAAATTCAAAATAGATATATATGTGAACTTGTCCCGTTAAATGTTAAATAAAACGACATGTAGAAATAGGATCAGTTATACTTTGAACCATTGAATGTATGATTGCTGTAATAATTTGATAATAAATGCCAAGTGAAAACCTATTATGTAATGATCTTTAATCCGCATGAAATGATAGTGTGGATTCTAGGAATAATTTTATTTAATTTACATAAATAATAAATGTAAATTAAATACGATTATTTCAGGATTATTTAAATAAACGGTTAAATTGTTATGTATGGTTTCTATTGCTTGTTTATTTACTTTGACACCATCCCAGCTATCACACTGCAAGTTCCCTTTGTATGCTTTGTTTTATGTATTTATTTATATTGGGTTGAAATGATAAATACCCAAATTGAACAACTTTGGCTTAGGATAGATAATTAAAGATAAGAAACCCGATTGGTCAACAAAATCATTTTGAAATTGAAATTCATTTGAAATTAAGAAATGAACTTAAAATTTGTTGGAAAATAAGTAACGAAATTTATGGATTTAATTGTAATTTATGAATTTAATTATAATAAAACAATAGGTTTATTTGTAATTAAATGAACGGATTTAATTGCGTTAAATGAATAGATTTAACTGTAATAAATGAACGGATTAATTGTAATAAATAAATGGGCTAAATTGTAAGTTATGAATTTAATTATAATAAATGAACGGATTTAATTGTAATAAATGAATGGATTTAATTGTAGTAAATGAATAGATTAATTGTAATAAATCAATAGATTTAATTGTAATGAATGACTAGATTGAAGTGAAATAAAACGATAGATTTAATTGTAGTAAATGAATGGATTTAATTGAAATAAATCATTGGATGTAACGGTGTTAAATTAATAGGATTAATTGTAATAAATTAATGGACTTAATTGTAATAAATAAATAGATTTAATTGTAATGAATTAATAAGTGGACCTAATTGAAATAAATTAATGTATTAAATAGAAACGGATTAATGAATCTATTTAATTAGATAAACGGATTGACACATTAAATTGAAATGAGATTTGAATAAATAAAATTTAGAATCTAATAAATTGAATTTATTAGATTCGGAATAAAATCTAATTTGGATAAATTTAATAAATTTGGAATTGTTATAAATTAAATTTGAGATTAAGTAACAAAGTGACTCAAAAAGGAATGTAAGACCCACTAAAGTTAAGGAGTTGATTTAGCTATTAAAATTGGTAAATTAATGTTGTGGTTAAAATTAATGTAACGATAAATGGGAATAGGAATTTAGTTGAACTTGAATACTTAAGTATTGTTAACTCAAGGACTTGAACTAAAACTCCATTTGGAAATATGATTTTAAATGTTCGAAATAAATTAAATGGTGAAATGTCAAATTTTGAAAGTCAAAACTTGCAACTTGACTTTTGGACTTTGATTTGTTTTAAACTTTAATATTAAATGACAATCGGGTAATTAATGCATAGTTATTAAAGAGACCGGGATCTGATATGGACATACTCTCTGTCGATACCGAAAACCACTTTAATAATTAATATACGCGGAGTGTTGATCCAGAACGAAGTGGATGGTTTGGTGAACGCGTTGACTGAAGAAAGAGAACGATTTTTGGATGACCCCTGACATGACTAAAATAGGAGCCGCGCCGGGCCATTGAGAATCGCCATCTCTAGCAGACACACTTCTTCAATACCATATCTATTACTTTTGTGATTCGATTTGGGTGCACCCCTTGATTTAGGAGTGTTGTTTCGCGGTGTTGAGATAGTAGCTACTATGCTCAACATCAGTCCGGATCAGGCAACTACTAGTATCCTAGTTGGTATCGCCTCATGTACCTTGTCATACTGATTATCCTATTCGCGACCACTACGTTGTGTTTTGTACCTTTAGTATATGGATTGCCCTCTAGTGACTTCCGGTTTTGGGGAAACTACGGTCTTGTATATGCTCTTAGGAATAAAAATGTGTTAAGGGTGGAATGGGCCACGACTTAACGCTATTTTAATATCATACTTTACAGATTAGACATTATCTATTTAGTGTATTCTATTGTATATATAGATAGTTTATCGGATCCTTAAAGATGTGTAACACATTCATCTTTGAGTTATGAACTTTATTATTTGCACCTGATTATCCTGTATAAGATTTTGAGTCCTGACTCGAGTGTCTCTTTTGTATATGCTCGGGTCAGTCTGAAGCTATCCAGTTGCTGATCAAGGTTGGTTGAAGATGCTGAAGACTTAGCATTTATCTTTATCAGTTATTTCCTTTCTAGTATTTTATGAACTTATGTATCGAATATCTTGTTTTTCCCTTTGTCACTTTATGTTGAGACATTGTTGTATTCCTGTAGTAGCTTCATGAACTACTATTATGATGATGTACTTTTCCGCTGCATTATTCTGTGACTATTCTGTGTCTGTGATGTTGTATTGATTCTCATTTACATATATGTATTCATAATCCCATAATGATTCGTGTTTTGTATTATTTAAGTTGACATGTGTGGATTATTGTCAATTTAAATGGTCCAAATATACGGGTTGTTACAATTTTAGTGTTGTAAAGCAGTTTAGTTTCAGAAACAACAGCACTTATAATGTTCTATAGTAGACATAATGGTATTTTCAGAAATAGTTCAAATTCAAAAACAGCAGCACTTATAAAGTGCTACAGTAGGTATTTTATTATTTTAGAACATAGTTGAAACTCAGAAATTGTAGCCCTTAGCAAATGCTATCATAAAACCACAGCATTTTGGGAATGCTACCAATACAAATTCTAGATTTATTAAAACATTTCAGAAACCTTAAAAACTTCAATTTTTAACCATTTTTAACTTATAAAACATATCTCACATTTCAAAAATATTCATTTGGATATCATTTAACTTATGATTTAAATAAAATAACTTTTAAAATTAAAATATCCAAATTAACTATAATTCGTTTATCAAGTCAAAGTATATTATTTTACTTATCCTTTTATTTCATAAATAACTTAATACTTTATTTAAAATACCCATTTCATAAACAAAATATTCTTTTAATAAGTCAAACTTCACATTTCTAATTGAAACAAAATTTTCCATTATAAAGTTAGGTCATAAGATACATTTTACTGTTTAAATCATAATTATTTATTTTACAAAACAAATCCATTTCATAAAATTAAATCTATTACCATCACTAGGTTAGATTTAAAACTCCATATTAAATCAAATTTAAGCAATTTATTATAAATAAAATCTTTTAATTCAATTTAAAACCAATATATCTTTATAATTTCAATTAAAACCACCTATTGACTTATAAATTTTTAACTTATAGAAAACCTATGTATCTTTATATTTTAAAATCAAACCACTAATTGACTTATAAAATTCCATATATTTAAAATCACTAAATCAAATTTTTTTGTAAAATTTCATATATCTTATGTAACAACCCTATATTTTGTAATTATTTTTAATTGAATTTTAATTTAAAAACTTTATTTTATTTATATAAATGGATAAATTTTGGTTTTTTAATACAAATTGTGATTTGAATGTGAATTATAATTTCAAACATGAATAAATGAATATTTTCCAGAAATGTGAATTTTGGTCAATTGGGTCAAACTTTGACTTTTAAATTTAAAATTTAAATATTTTATTTTTTTAATTTTATTTTTTATTATGAAAGTAAGTAAAATTTTAAGAATACTGCTTTTTGTTTTGTTGAAATCTGATTTATATTGTGAAAGTTATGCCCTTTTAAATATTGTTTGTAATTTATTGTATTTAACAAAAATGTTTATTTTAAATTATATTAATAATATTTTATTTAGCCATGTAATGTTGTAATTTACGTTTATAGGGGTAAAATAACATGTTATGTATATATTATGGTTTTAAAACATTTTTAAAGTATAATTGACATTTTCCACTATCAATTGTATTTTGTTTACAATTTCTGATTTTCAATTCCATTTATTTAAGGAAATTTTTTATTTTTCTATTTTCTTAAGACTTTACTTTACTTCATTTCCACATTATTTTTTTCATCATTCATTTATTTAATTGACACTTATTTGTTTAGAATAGTTTTTATAATTTTTCCATAGTTAACTGTATTTTGTTTGTAATTTTAAGTCTAGTTTCAATTAAATAAACAATTTCTTCAGTTCTTTTGCTGTTTTATCTGAATGTAATTATTTATTTAACTTTAAGAATGTTTTAAAAATAATTCTATTTCAATTTTTTTAGAATATTTTTAAAATGAAGTAAATAATTTTCCAAAGTCAATGGTGATTTATTTTAAATTTCTGTACCTTGTTTTCAATTTTTAAGCAGTTTCTTATTTTCCTTTTCCATTTTCTTTAAATTTAATTTTTTTATTTTTATTTTATAATACTCTGTTTCAGTTGTTAAAGCTTATTTCTGAGATTATTTTGTTCTAGTGTAACTAAAGGAAATCAAGAAATATGAAGAGTTTTATAAAAGCTTTGAAACTTAAGTCCTTTCACCTCCTAAAATCCTTTCACTTGCCATAACCTCTCCGTTTCTCTTTTGGTTGTATATTGTACTTCATTAGCCATGTATTTTCATTATCATTCATTCAAAAAAATTCACATCTCCATTCTATTCACGGCTAGAGCAAAAATTTGGGAATGGCTACTTGTCCTTTTCTCCCTTTTCTTCTTATTTTCTATGTATTTTTCCTTGTTCTTCTTGCTTTTTGGTTCGGCCTCTCCTCCATATCCACGGCCACAAACTCCTACACCTCCTCCCTACCATCAACACCATCTATACTCCAGGTCATGACCGTGGACGAGCCCACCATGGTGACTAAACCCCTGAAAAATTGCAACCTAAGCCTTAAAAACATGTTGTTGACCATTATTTGCTTCACCACTTCATTTTCCACCACCACCACCACCTTTGGCCGCCACCATCATCACTAACCAGACCACCACACACCCCTCCAGCCCCTGACCTGACCAATGCTCCACTGGCCAAGCCAAACAACCCCATGGCCAAACACAATATTGAACAAAAATCACACTATTTTGCCTTAAACCCTTCACCTTCTCATGTTATAAACTCCTCCTCCATGTTTATGCTTGTGGCCATGCATTCCTATGCTTGTACCCGAGACATTCCTTGTGCAAACCAGAGCAAAACAACATCCCTAGGCCATGACAAATAGTAGAGAAATCAAGGCAAAAGACTGTGCTCAAATAAATTTTTATTTCAAAGTTACACCATTTCAAGGTATAGTGAATTTATAATTTGTTTGATTTTTGTTTTGGGTTGTAACACAAGATTTGTAGCATTGGATCTCGCTCTCCACTCAAGTTCGTAGTTTTGTCATTGTGTTCTAGAATCCTTGTGTCATTTGAATTGATATCTTCAGCACAAAGAGGTGAGTAAATCTCACTAGACATTTATACTTATGCAAATGTGAAGCGACAACAATTCAATGTATATAATGCTATATTATGTTATACCTACCTGTGATGATTTAATTATATGATGTTAAACCTGTTAATTTCCTTGTCATATCATATGTTATTGTTATATGTTGTTAAAATGTTCATTTATAACTGTTTTCACACTGCAAGTTCCCTGTAGAATAGAATCACTATGGGTTGAAATGATACATACCCGAACGGAGTTTAGAATAGGGAAAAATCGTTATGGGCTGAAATGATAGGCCTGAATGATTTTTATTTATTTTATTTTACTTGGGACTATGGATTTGAAATGATAGAACCTGGATTTTCTTTTTAAACTGCGGATTGAAATGTTATATATCCGTATCACTTAACCTAGGTTAGAAAACTATATACAGGCCCGTGGTTATTTTTATAAAGTATTTTGAATATTTTAAATACTTTTAAAAGTGTAAAATTAAGAAATTTGATTCAAATTGGATTTTTTAATGTTAAATAAAGAAATTTTGATTTTCTAGAAGTTAAAATTGTAATTTAAATAAATGGTAAAAGTGAATTTTTGAAATATAACTTAATTTTGGAAATTTGAAATTTTGGTTTTAAAATGATATTTAAGTTATATAAATAAAATGGAAATTTAATTATATTTGGAAAATGGTAAATATGATAATTTGATGTAAATTTGAATTTAAATGATTTAATAAAGTATTATTGATTTTTCTATGAATTAAAATGGTTAAATGAATGAATGCATAAAAGTGTAATCTGAAGTATAACTTGACTTGGAAATGTGATATTTGGTTTTAAAATAAAGGTTTAAGTTAATCAAATAAATTGGAAATTTAGTTTAATTTGTGAAATGGTAATTTAAAAATGTAAGTGTTAATAAATTGCCAAATGTAAAAATGGGGAAATTGTACACTTGAATGTGTTAAGTGAAATTATTGAAAATTTGGATATTATTGTAAAAGTTTACTTTATAAAAATCATAAATTAAAATAATATTGTCAGCGAACATTTTTGAATGTTAAAAATATGATTTTTATAATGTTTCAATGGTTCAAATTGAAATTTATTATTTGCTGGAAATACACTAAAATCTGGAAAATACTTTTAATAGCATTCAGAAATGCTATGGTTTCTGTAAATGAACTAAAAGCTTTATAAAAGAGGCAACTACAGCATTTCTGAAATGCTGTAGTTGCTGTAGTAAATTAAAAGGCCAAAACTTAATAAAGGCCTATTACAGCAGTTCTGTAAATGTTGTAGTGGTCTTCTATCTTTGCTGAATTTAATTAAAACCTCATTTTTAAACCTGAGCTATTACAGCATTTCTGAAAATGCCGTCTTAGCAATTTTAAACTAAATTTCAACTAAACTGAGATTTAACAATAGTTCTAAATGCTGTCTTTGCTAAATTAAAAATGTATTCAAGTATAACTTATAACAGCTATTTCCTAAATGCTGTGAAAGGCTGGAATTTTCAATGTTTATGGGTTTTGACTTAGTAAATGAACTCAGAATGATCTAAAACTTTGGGAATTGAAGACTTGAAAGAATAATAACTTCACTTTTAAATGGTTTAAATGAATTAGTTTAATTGGACTATAAACTATTTAAAGAGTGATTTGAAATGATAATAAATGAATGATATCTTTGAGACTAAAAGGTATTTAAAATTTAATATTTGGATTTAAACTCAAATGATGGGTTGAAAATGATTTTTGATAAAGATATTCAGATTTGAATTCAAATGATGGTTTGGAAAGGATTTTGATAAAGATATGATATTTTGAATTGAAATAATGATTTGGAAATGAAGTTTTGAAAAGATCTGATATTTTGATATATTGAATGGTTGGGAAGTGAGAAAATCTTTATTTTGATAAAGGTTTAGATTTGAAAAGATATTTTCTTTTGAAGTATAAAATATTATTTTAAAGTTATAACCACGGGTTATAATAATGGTTGCTTGTTAAAGAGATCGAGATCGGATATCTGGCATACTCTCTATCGATACCGAAAACCACTTTGACAACTATGTACACGGTGGAGATTTCAGAATGAAGTAGGATGGTGGCGACGATCCTATTGAGGTATGAACGTGGACCCGACTCCCATGAGTTGGCTTAAGCTGGCTAAAACAGGAGCGATCTTGGGCCAAAAGGGGTAGCTCCTCTGGTCGGACGCATTTCTTCGATACCATTCTATTACTTTTGTGATTGATTGGGTGCACCCCTTCGATTCAGGAATGTGTTCCGAGGTGGGCATAGTGGGTGCTACGTTACCACCAGCCCGTGTGCGTAATTGGTATATCTACCTTGGCATTGCCTTATGTGCCGTGTCACCTACCATATCGAGCCTTTACTACGAGTTTCTATTTGTGTCGTACCTATGGAGTATCTTCTCCTAGTCTCCCGATCAGGAGATATGCAATTACTATATTGACTACTGGCATTATTTATGTTAAGGGCTATATGGGTAACCCTTAACGCTATTAAAAAGTAAGTTTATTTTACTGTTAGACATTATTATAATAAATATTATTACATAGTAAATAGTTTAACGGATCCTTAGAGGATGGGCGGTCCCAGGCATCCTTTAAGTTACTTGTCAATCACTACAGTTCACTTGAGTTGGTTTACATCGTATAAGTATGTATGCCTGACTCGAGTGTTTGTACTTTTATTTACGCTCGGGTCAGCCTGAGTATTCACAGATTTGGATTCCACTTTCTGGAGATTGTAATCGCTGAAGATTATCTGCTTGTCTAGTTTTATCTATTTCAGTTCTTTTGTTCTATTCGACTTGTACTTGGTTATCATATTGAAACTTCTATTGTACTTTATTTCTCCTATTGTATCTTATGTAACTCTAATATATTTATATAGTAGCTTTATGAATACTATTTATTTTACTTCCGCTGCACTATTATATTACTCTATGTCTGTGATCTGTGATTATTAATTTACTGTATATTCTGAGATTTGCCAAATTTTAATTACAACGCGGTATTTTGAGCAATTCAAGTCCGGCATGTGCGGATGCGAATGGTTGAAAATATCGGGCTGTTTCATGTGGTATCAGAGCTTTGGCTTTGAGGCAAAACATAGAATATAGGGTAAATTTATTTTCAGAATCACTTTCATTTGAATTTGAATCTTTTCTTCTTCGATTCAAATTTCCTTTGAATTTTGGAACGTTCCCTGCGGTTCCAAAATCCATTCGTGTCCCTCACTATTCATCTTCTTTTGATTCTGGTGTATTCCATAACACCACTTCAAATGAGCTTTATAGTGAATTGCCGTTCTCGCCAATATTCTAATGACTTGTAAAGGGGTGAAACTCCTTTACAATTAGCATTGATTCACCAGAGATTCATAGTTATCCTTGGTTTAGATGCTAATATCTTTTGTTACTCCAAACTCTAATCTCTTGAGATTGAATGTCGATTTACCCCAGAAAACCCACATCAATCTTATTCTTTAAATCATGGTTGACCCGGTTAAGGTTGCCCGCGATTTATTTAAATTTCTCTATCTCTCTATTTTGTTAATTAATCATCATTTCTTTTGTCTCCAACTTATCTTCAAATCAGAATTCTCTTTGATTTGAGTCCATCAAATTTGAATCCCTATCCTTATTTTGAAAATTCATTCCTGTAATTGAAAATCTGGTATTTAAAAAGTTTTAATATATTTGGTGTTGTTTCAGTTGTTGACGTTGATTTGGATTTTCGATCGATTCGTCTGATCAACGCTATTGATAGGATCTCCAAAACACTTGAACAAAGCAAACTGACACCATATTGTTTTCAAACATGAAAAAAATATAAATTTTGTATAATTATGTTTTATATATAATTTCTAAATTTTGATATTTAATTGAATTGGATATTAAGAAATATTATTTGACTTTGTAAATAACTTGTAAATCATTGGCTTTTGTTAATATATAAATGATTGAACTATAAAACATGGTTATAAGGTAATTTGGAAATTTAAATGAATTTAAATTTAGAATTTGAGAATTTAAATTTCCGATGATTTCAAACTTTGGTTTTGAAATTTTAAATGACTGTATTATTTAAAGTATTTTGAATAGAAATTGTTTTAAAGAATTTTAAAGTTTTAAATTAGTGCTCTTCTCTATATTGCTGAAAAATAATTTCGGTGATGACGACCGCATCATCGACATTCATTTTCGAGTTTCGCAGTGAAGAGACCATTCTGTAGCTTCGATACAGTTGTGCTTTGAAAATTTAAAGTGATTTTGATTTCTAAAATATGAACTGATTTATAATATATATATTCATGTAAGATTTGAATTTGATTTGATATATATTATATATATATATATATTTATTTTTCTCTAAATTGTTTGAATTTAATCGAAAATTTAATTCTTAAATTTTATCTTAAAGGACAATTTCAATTATAAAAGGAAATCAATATTTTTGAATAAATGTTCAAACTTGAGATAATTGAATTAGAAAGTTTTATTTGTATAATACTCAATTGCATTCCAATATAACTTACCTTAAAATTTTAGAAGTTAACAATGTAATTTGATAATATATAATATGAAAGGATTTTATAAGTAAAATTTGGGTGGCTATAATAAATGTTATACACTTAAATTTTAGTTATGAAAGATTAATAAAGGTAATAGAATAAAGGAGTAATATAATAATTTACAATATAAAAATGATGTTAAAGGAACTAAGAATAAATTAAAGCAGTTATAATAAGTGTAAATATGTTTAACATAGGTGATAAAAATATTGAGAGGAATAAATTTAATTTTAATTAGGAATAAAGAAGAATTAAGTTTATTTAATGTTATACACTTAATTTTAATCAAACCTATGGCCTTGGAGATTGTTAAATTTAAGAAAATTAGATGATAAGATAACAAAATTAGAGATAGTTAAGATTTATTTAACTTGTGTAAAATTAATTATCAATTTAAGTTGAAATTTCCACGGTTTCAAATTTATTATCTTATTTTGTCTTTCAAACTATCTTTTGGTTGTCCTTATCTCCCATATCTTGCTACAGACTAGTATATGTATCTTTCTATGATCATTCTGTTTAGAAATCTTTCTATAATCTTTGAAAATCTTTGGTACTCATTTTGAATCTGAGCACTACTTGCCATCCATAGACCGTCGGTTAAGTGGAAAAGGTAAATCAGATTCTAGAGGATCTTTTTTTCTGGCTTGTGTTCTTGATTTTGGAGGATCTTGGGAAGATCATCTCCACCTAGTTAAACTTACCTATAACAATAGTTATTAGGTATAATTTCAATCTTCTTGTCAGCTTGTCTTAATCTTATTTCATTCTATATTTTCTATGCCTTCCCATGCCTCATTCCTTTTCGGGGACGAAAAGTTTTAAGTGGAGGAGAATGTAACAACCCTATATTTTGTAATTATTTTTTATTGAATTTTGATTTAAAAACTTTATTTTATTTATATAAAATGGATAAATTTTGTTATTTTAAATATAAATTGTGATTTGAATGTGAATTATAATTTTAAACATGAATAAATGGAATATTTTCCAGAAATGTGAATTTTGGTCAATTGGGTAAAACTTTGACTTTTATATTTAAAATTTAAATATTTGAATTTTTTAATTTTATCTTTTATTATGAAAGTAAATAAAATTTTAAGAATACCGCTTTTCGTTTCGTTGAAATCTGGTTTATATTGTGAAAGTTATGCCCTTTTAAATATTGTGTGTAATTTGTTGTATTTAACAAAATTGTTTATTTTAAATTATATAAATAATATTTTATTTAGCCATGTAATGTTCTAATTTACGTTTATAGGGGTAAACTAACATTTTATGTATATATTATGGTTTTAAAACATTTCTAAAGTATAATTGACATTTTCCACTGTCAGTTGTATTTTGTTTACAATTTCTGATTTCTAGTTCAATTTATTTAAGGAAATTCTTTATTTTTCTATTTTCTTAAGACTTTACTTTACTTCATTTCCACTTTATTTTGTTCATCATTCATTTATTTAATTGACACTTATTGGTTTAGAAGATTTGTTATAATTTTTCCATAGTTAACTATATTTTGTTTGTAATTTTAAATCTGGTTTCAACTAAATAAACAATTTCTTCAGTTCTTTTGCTGTTTTCTCTGAATGTAATTATTTATATTACTTTGAGAATGTTTAAAAATCAGTTTATTTCAAATTTTGTTTTAGAATATTTTTAAAATGAAGTAAATAATTTTCCAAAGTTAATGGTGATTTATTTAAAATTTCTGGACTCCGTTTTCAATTTTTAAGCAATTTCTTATTTTCTTTTTCCATTTTCTTTAAATTTAATTTTTTTATTTTTATTTTATAATACTTTGTTTTAGTTGTTAAAGCTTATTTCTGATTTTATTTTGTTTTAGTGTAATTAAAAGAAATCAAGAAATACGAAGTGTTTTATAAAAGCTTTGAAACTTTCCTTTCACCACCTAAAGTCCTTTCACTTGCCATAACCTCCCCGTTTCTCTTTTGGCCATATATTATGTTTCATTAGCCATGTATTTTCATTATCATTCACCCAAAAAAATTCACATCTCCATTCTATTCACGGCTAGAGCAAGTATTTGGTAATGGCTACTTGTCTTTTTCTCCCTTTTCTTCTTATTTTCTATGTATTTTGCCTTGTTCTTCTTGCTTTTTGGATCGGACTCTCTTCCATATCCACGGCCTCAAACTCCTACTCCTCTACCCTGCTATCAACATCACCTATACTCCAGGTCATGACCATGGCCGAGCCCACCATGGTGACTAAACCCCTCAAAAATGCAACCTAAGCCTTAAAAACATGTTGTTGACCATTATTTGCTTCACCACTTCATTTTCCACCACCACCGCCACCTTTGGCCGCCACCACCATCACTAACCAGACCACCACACACCCCTCTAGCCCTTGACCTGACCCATACTCCACTGGCCAAGCCAAACAACCCCATGGACGAACCAAATATTGAACAAAAATCACACTATTTTGCTTTAAATCCTTCACCTTCTCATGTTATAAACTACTCCTCCATGTTTATGCTTGTGGCCGTGCATTCTTATGCTTGTACCCAAGCCATTCCTTGTGCAAACCAGAGCCAAACAACATCCCTATGCCGTGACCAATAGTAGAGAAAGCAAGGCAAAAGACTTTGTGTTCAAATCACTTTTTATTTCAAAGTTACACCATTTCAAGGTATAGTGAATTTATAATTTGTTTTATTTTTGTTTTGGGTTGTAACACAAGATTTGTAGCATTGGATCTCGCTCTCCACTCAACTCCGTAGTTTTGTCATTGTGTTCTAGAATCCATGTGTCATTTGAATTGATATCTCCATCACAAAGAGGTGAGCAAATCTCAGTAAACATTTATACTTATGCAAATGTGAAGCGACAACAATTGAATGTGTATAATGTTATATTATGTTATACCTTCCTATAATGATTTAATTATATGATGTTAAACTTGTTAATTTACTTGTCATATCATCTATTACTGTTATATGTTGTTAAACTGTTCATTTATATCTGTTTATCACATTGTAAGTTCCCTGTAGAATAGAATCCTATGGGTTGATATGATACATACCTGAACGGACTTTAGAATTGGGAAAAATCGTTATGGGCTGAAATGATAGGCCTGAACGATTTTTATTTATTTTATATTACTTGGGACTGCGGGTTTGAAATGATAGAACCCGGATTTTCTTTTTAAACTGCGGATTGTAATGATATATATTTGAACTAGGTTAGAAAACTATATATAGGCCCGTGGTTATTTTTATAAAGTATTTTGAATGTTTTAAATACTTTTAAAACCGTAAAATTATGAAATTTGATTTAAATTGGATTTTTAATGTTAAATAAAGAAATTTTGGTTTTCTAGAAGTTAAAATTATAATTTAAATAAATGGTAATAGTGAATTTTTAAAATATAACTTAAGTTTGGAAATTTGAAATTTTGGTTTTTAAATGATATTTCAGTTATATAAATAAAATGGAAATTTAATTATATTTGGAAAATGGTAAATATGATAATTTGATGTAAATTTGAATTTAAATTATTTAATAAAGTATTATTGATTTTTCTATGAACTGAAATGGTTAAATGAATTAATGCTTAAAAGTATAATCTGAAGTATAACTTGGCTTGGAAATGTGATATTTGGTATTAAAATAAAGGTTTAAGTTAATCAAATAAATTGAAAATTTAGTTTAATTTGTGAAACTGTAATTTAAAAATGTAAGTGTTAATAAATTGTCAAATGTAAAAATGGGAAAATTATACAATTGAATGTGTTAAGTGAAATTATTGAAAATTTGGATTTTATTATAAAAGTTTACTTTATAAAAATCATAAATTAAAAGAGTATTGTTAATGAACATTTTTAAATGTTAAGAATATGATTTTTATAATGTTTAAATGGTTCAAATTGAAATTTATTATTTGGTGGAAATACACAAAAATCTAGAAAATACTTTTAATAGCTTTATAAAGGAGGCTATTACAGCATTTTTGAAATGTTGTAGTTGCTGTAGTAAATTAAAAGGCCAAAACTTAATAAAGGCCTATTATAGCAGTTCTGTAAATGATGTAGTGGTCTGCTGTCTTTGCTAGATTTAATTAAAACCTCATTTTGAAACATGAGCTATTACCGCATTTTTGGAAAAGCTATCTTAGCTGTTTTAAACTAAATTTCAACTAAACTGAGATTTTACAGCAGTTTTAAATGATATCTTTGCTGAATTAAAACTGTTTTTAAGTATAACTTATAACAGCTTTTTTCTAAATGCTGCGAAAGGCTGGAATTTTCAATGTTTATGGGTTTTGACTTAGTAAATGAACTCAGATCTAAAACTTTGGAAATGAACACTTGACTTGAAAGAATAATAACTTCACTTTTAAATGGTTTAAATGAATTAATTTAATTAGGCTATAAACTATTTAAAGAGTGATTTGAAATGATAATAAATGAACGATATCTTTGAGACTAAAAGGTATTTAAAATTTAGTATTTGGATTTGAACTCAAATGATGGTTTGGAAATGATTTTTGATGAAGATATTTGGATTTGAATTCAAATGATGGTTTGAAAAGGATTTTTGATAAAGATATGATATTTTGAATTTAAATAATGATTTGGAAATGAAGTTTTGAAAAGATATGATATTTTGATATATTGAATGGTTTGGAAGTGATTAAATCTTTATTTTGATGAAGGTTTAGATTTGAAATGATATTTTATTTTGAAGTATAAAATATTATTTTAAAGTTATAACCAAGGGTTATAATAACGGTTGTTTGTTAAAGAGACCGGGATCGGATATCTGGCATACTCTCCGTCGATACCGAAAACCATTTTGACAACTATGTACGCGGTGGAGATTCCAGAATGAAGTAGGATGGTGGCGACGATCCTATTGAGGTATGAACATGGACCCGACTCCCGAGAGTTGGCTTAAGGTGGCTAAAATAGGAGCGATCTCGGGCCAAAAGGGGTAGCTCCTCTAGTCGGACGCATTTCTTCGATACCATTCTATTACTTTTGTGATTGATTGGGTGCACCCCTCCGATTTTGGAATGTGTTCCGAGGTGGGCGTAGTGGCTGCTATGTTACCACCAGCCCGTGTGCGTATTTGTTATATCTACCCTGGCATTGCCTTGTGTGCCATGTCACCTACCATATCGATCCTTTACTACGAGTTTCTATTTGTGTCGTACTGTTAGGTGTGTTTCCAACCCCATCAGAAAAGAAGGAGCCAAGCCTCTCCTCCCAGAAGTCAAACCAACTCCAACCAACCACGCTACTTGCCTACCGAACCAGACGAGGCCGGACCAGTTCGCTACTTGCCTACCGAACCAGACGAGGCCGGACCAGTTCTCTACTTGCCTACCGAACCAGACGAGGCCGGACCAGTTCTCTATGTGCCTACCGAACCAGTTGCCACCGAATCAAAGGACAACCTACCTCCGGACCAACCCTCTACGTGCCTACCGAACCAGTTGCCACCGAATCAAAGGACCACCTACCTCCGAACCAAGACCATGCCGAACCAGATGTGCCAGGCCAGATACATCAGCCCAGGCCCACCAGCAGCTATATTCATCCAAGACCCCTGCCCCCAACCTCACTCTATAAATAGAGGGGCAGGGGTACAACAATGGGGACAAGTTTGAGAGCTCAAGCACGGAGAGAACTTTCAAACAACTTTCTTTTACTTGTATCAAAGCTTTGTACTTGTAATCAAAATACAGAGAAGAGAAATAACATATAAAGTGGACGTAGGCACATTCTGGCTGAACCACTATAAATCTGCGTGTCTTTTCACAGTTTAGCCCCTGTTTTTCATATATTTGCATAAACCACTCAAATCACTAAGAATAACATAAGATCTACTAAATCATACAACTTTGAGGTGTTTGTCCATTTTTTGTGCAAACATTTTTGGTGCTTTCACTGAGAACTAGAAGCTCGAAGCTTCAGCTTCATCTACTTAACAAGTTTTCCTAACAGCATCGTCCGCCACTTGGAAAACATGCCTCCCAAACAGAGAAAAGATGTTAACAACGGAAAAAACATCGCATCCAGCAGTCTTCCAGATCTAGCTGTCACGAATCAAGTAAATCGTCCTCCTCCAACAACGGTAACAAATGAAGGACAGGCTAACCCAACCACTCCTGCCACGGAACAGCCTGCAGCAATTACTAGGGCAGATTTGGACAGAGTTGTTGTTGAAGTAACTAACCGCTTCACGTCCCAGCAGGAAGCCTTAGTGGACCATCTCATGTCACGCTTGAGGGACGCTGAAGAATCCAACCGCAACACTGAATCATGGGGCGAGTCCCAGTCTGGAGGATCTCAAAGACAACAAAGATCTTCCTTCTTCGAAGGAGCTAACGGCAGAAGTAGCCGTGGTAGGAGCCGAGACCGAGCACATCCCGAAGTTAGGCCTGAAGAAACGTTTGGTACCGAACCCAACGGGGAAGGTACCGGGCGAAGGTCAACTGTAGCTGAGCCCGTCATGCTGCCTAACCATAGAAATACCAGTGAACGGGGCCGAGCTAGAGTTCAGCCCGAAGTTGGACCCGAGGAAGTGCTTAGATCAGAACCCAACAGGGGAAGATCAAGGCAAGGGCCAACTGTAGCTGACCCAAGCGTGCTCCCAGAAGATCAAAGGCAGCCACTGGAAAATATGAGGAATGATAGACGATACCATCCCTACAGGTCGTCTGGACGGAATCAATCCCACAGAACAGAACCAAACTCATTTCTATCCGCTCCAAGTTCTGATGAACGGATGGCACGCTTATTCAGAGAGTGTGTCCAGCGGGAGCAAAGAGATCGAGGGATATGCGCTAGGGTAACCAGCCCTTTCGCCCGCAATATCGAAATTGCTATCACTCCCCGAGAATGGAAGATGCCAACAATGGAACCCTACAAAGGAACCTCCGATCCCGTTGTACACTTACAGAGGTACACGCAGCATATGCTCATGAGTGGAGCAACAGAGGGAGTACTGTGCAAATGCTTCCCGCTCTTCTTAGCAGATCTTGCTACCTCCTGGTTCTGTCATCTACCCCAAGGATCCATCAGCTCATGGGAAATGTTGAAAGAAAAATTTATCAGTCAGTTCCGCATTCATGTGGAGCAACCTAAGGACGCTTATTCCTTATCCATCGTCAAACAGAAACCCGGAGAAAAGCTGCAGCAATACCTAACCAGATTCAACGCCGCAGCAGCCGCAGTTCAAGATGCCGATGAGAAACTTATCCTAATGGCCCTCTGCAGTGGGGTGCATCCGGACACTAAATTTGCTAGAAGATTGACAAAAGAAAAACTAGCTACTTTACCCGATTTCTTCCATGAAGCCGGGAAATACATGAGGCTTGAGGATGCTGCCATTGAGGGGCAGTCAGGACAGCAAAGTAAATCGACCCATGGCAACGCCCCTGCTGTGGTGAGGGACGTTCGAAGAAATGATTCCAGAGACAATGCTGGGGGCAAGAAGGTAGAAAAGCGCCTATATCGGCCAGGACCAAGATTCGACACTTACACCCCTTTGAACGAGACCGTCGAAAATATCTTCCTTGCCACCCAAGGCGAAGTTAGATACAAACGCCCACCATACAAGAAGGAATCAGATAACGCACAAAAGTCTGGAAAATTCTGCCGCTTCCACGAATCTCATGGACATGATACCAACGAGTGCCATCATCTCCGAGACCTGATTGAGGAACACATCAGAAGGAAGAAACTGGAACGTTATGTAAAAAGTCAAGACAGGACTCCAGCTCCTGCCAATGAAAACCCAAGGCTACCCTCACCAGGGACCGACAGAGGAAACCACAATGCTAGCAGCTCTAGTCAAGAGAAGATAGTGGTCCATACCATCTCAGGAGGTCCGCACATCGCAGACAGAAGTTGGAGAGAGATGGAAAGATATGGGAAGTCGCTTGGAGACAATAAAGACTGTGTCAATACGGTTATAGAAGAGCGCCACCCAAAGCGGAAAGAAAGTAATGACATCACATTCAGTAAACGCGACCTAGAAGGAAGACAATACCCTCACATGGATCCCATGGTTATCTCTGCCCGACTCGGTCCCGCCGAAGTTTACCGAATCCTGGTAGACACTGGAAGCTCTGTAAATATCCTGTTCAAACACGCATTCGACAAAATGAAGCTATCAATGAAGGATGTATCTCCCTGCGATAAACCACTACACGGTTTCACTGGAGATGCGAAGATGCCCCTCGGGCAGCTGGACCTCTTTGTTGAGATTGGAAGCCATCCCCGCTCCGTTGTAAGGAAACAGACGTTTGTGCTGATAGAAAACCATTCGGCCTACAACGCCTTCTTAGGAAGACCAGCCTTATCTGACTTCCAGATTGTCCTAGCCCCATGGTGCCTGAAAATGAAATTTCCAACAGACAATGGGATAGGGGAAGTGGAAGGAGACCAGGATATTGCACGAGACTGCTATGTAACAGAACTTCGCAACAACCACAGGAAAGATAAAGGGAAAGGTGCAGAGATTGCCCTCTGCACAAAAAGCCTTGAAGCATAGCAACTAAAGAAAGCCCCTCCTCTTCGATACACCAGCGACCCTTTCAATGAATTAGACCCTAGGGACAAAGAGGAGGAGGCCACCGCCGAGCCTGCAGAGGCTATGGAGTTTATATCTGTAGACAAGCATGACCCAAGTAGGCTACTGAAAATTGGGTCCCAGCTGAAAGCTGAATTGAAGGAACAACTCATTGATTTCCTCCGCCACAACCTGGATGTATTCGCTTGGTCACACGCTGACATGACCGGAATCTCCCCCGACATAGCATGCCACGTATTAAACATTGATCCTACCAAGGCACCTGTAAAGCAAAAAAAGAGAAGTATGGGGGCAGAGCGATCAGCAGCCCTCGATGAAGAAGTAAAGAATCTACTCGCCAATGACTTCATACGAGAAGCTGTTTACCCAGAATGGATCGCCAACCCGGTACTAGTAAAGAAGGCTAATGGGAAGTGGCGGACCTGCATTGACTTCTCCAACCTAAACGACGCCTGTCCAAAGGATTGCTTCCCGCTTCCCAGAATCGACCAACTTGTAGACAGCACAGCCGGGCACGAACTCCTATCTTTTATGGATGCATACTCAGGATATAACCAAATTCCTATGCATGCTCCCGACCAAGACCACACTAGTTTCATCACCGACCGGGGTCTATACTGCTACAAAGTGATGCCCTTCGGACTTAAAAATGCAGGAGCCACCTACCAACGCCTCGTCAACAAGATGTTTGCAAGGCTAATGGGACAAACTATGGAAGTATATGTGTAACGACCCGTATTTTTACGGATCAAAACATTCTAAAATGATTGACCTTTGGTTGTATGGTTGTTAAGTCATTTCTGGTTTTGGCAGAATTTTGCTTGAATTTTGCTTAAGTCCTAAGTTGTAGCCGACTTAGGAGTTTGGACGAGTTAAGCAACAAGTCTGGGTCGAGTTGCCGACTCAAGGAGCTCACCGAGTTAAGGGAGTGTGGGTGACCGACTTAAGGTAGTGACCGACCTAGGAGATAAGTCTTGACCGACTTAAGAGATTCAGGCGACCTAAGTATTCTGGGTTAGAGTTAGGTCGGCAACGACCTAAGAGAGTGTTGTGAGCGACCTAAGAGTTTCGGTGAGCTAAGTGTTAGGTCGGCAGGGTGAGTTAGCGACCTAATGGTTACCGGGTTAGCGACCTAAGGGTTAGGCGACCTAAGGAGTTAGCGTGTTAGCGACCTAAGGAGTTAGCGTGTTAGCGACCTAAGGAGTTAACAAGTTGGCGACCTTAAGAGTTAGGCTATGTGTTAGGTCGTAGAGGCAGTCTGTGTTAGGTCGAAACACTGTTAGGTCGCGTGTTGTTTTAGGTCGACTTGTGTTAGGTCGCAACCCAACTGAGTCTTAGGTAGTTAAGTCGTTAGGTTGTTAGGTCGCTGGGTTTCCTAAGTGTTAGGTCGCAAAGGAGTTAAGTCGTACATCTGTTAGGTCGGAGAGGCTTAGGTCGGAGAGGCTTAGGTCGGAGAGGCTTAGGTCGGAAGCGACTTAGGGAGATAGCCAGATTTCGACTTAAGGACAGATTTCAGCTATAAATAGGAGGGGTTGTTCTCACTTTTTGGGATCCGGATTTTTGAAGCGACGAAGTGCTGCCATTTTGAGAGCTCAACTTCTACACTTCTTCACTTCTTTTCTCCACTCTAATCTTGTGCTTCCATCCATCCAAATCGAAGATCAAGATTGAAGATTCAAGAGCTTAGATTGAAGATCTTCATCTTTTCAAGAGAGATTTCTTCATTTGAAGCGGATTTTTGATAGATCTAGCTTCATCCTTTGCTGTCCAGATCTGAAGTATATTGATTTGGGTTTGTTTAGGTGATTTGGTGAGTGGTGATTATCTCTCACACGGATCCAAAGGAGTAGATCGGATTGTTGGCTCGATTTGGTGTTAAATTAGTGATTTCCATGCATTTTCTTCATCCTAAGTGTAGATCCATATAGATCCATTGTTCATGATGATGTTACATCCATTTTATCATATGTTAACCTATGCAAGTTCATTCATCAAGTTTGTAGGGATATAATCCATGTTTTCATGCTTATTGGACTTTCAACTCTTTAATTACGAAAATGCCATTATTGTTATAGTTGTCTACTTAGATCATATTTGAATGCTTGATTGCTTGGATTGATGTTTGATTTGATTGACTGTTATGAACTAGATGATTGATGATTAGATTAGATCGAAGATGATTCAAAAGCTAAGGGAAAGGCTCTTGAATTGGAAAAGCTGCTCGTGGCATATGTAGCGGGATGATGAAGCTCTTATGCATAGATTTGATGATGTGAAGTTGAGATGAAGCTTTGCAAGGATGTAATGAAGCGAGGCATCATATGATGAAGACTTGGTCTAATCCAGACGGGATCATTCCAAGCATGTTGATAACTCGGTGATATGATTCGAGTTGAAGATAATGAATGGATATGAGAATAGTCGTCGAGGAGGATGACTAGGAGGCTTGGGTAGCATCGTTGTTGAAGGTTCTAGCATGCTCTAAGCAAGAGTACGTTTGGGCAGATTCGATAGTCCCAACGGCCAACTGTTGATGGTCGAGTACTCTGGGCAGATTCGATAGTCCTAGGCACGGGCTGCGACGACGTGCGGGAGTTATGTCTAGAACCGGGGTTTCCATTAGCCCTTGACGGACGGCTGAAAGAATGTGCCGGTCATTCAATTAACGGTGATATCGAAGCAATGATAACAGTGATAGCCAGAGTCATGGATGTTTGATTGTATCGTCATTCGGACTCAAGAGCGGTATTTTCTGGGTGCTTATCTGATTTAGGCCTTGGTACTTGGAAAACATCGCCCTTGACTCGTGTGATAGTAGTTTTACTTTAAATTGTATGCTCTGCTATGTTTGCTTCTACTTAGTGTATGTCTGGGGGCTATCACTGTAGAATGAGGTTGGAGTGGGAGGGTTGTATTCCTATTCCTTTTCCTTTATGCTCTTTTGGTATGTTGTTAGTTAATTTACTGCTCACTAAGACTGTTGTCTGACTCAAGGCTTTATGTTTTAATTCTTATTGCCTTGGGCTGTTCGTCCATTTTGGGACGGGAAGACTAGGTAGCAGGTGACAGGTGCTGTTCTCTTCTCACGATGCTGATAACGAAGACGAGCTAGAGGGTTGCATATTATCTTCTTATATGTACTGGATATTCCGCTGTTTTGTATTCTCTGAGAGATATGTAGTGAGGCTTGATGTATTGACTATGTGGATGCTTGTATTCAACTATTATGGAGTTTTATATGATGTCACTTTGTTCTGTAAAGCTTCACTATACTTATGTTCTATTGTATTTTGTCCATGCGCTGTGAGTAATACGATAGATTCTGTTGTTTAAAATCTTACCTTAACAATCGTCCATGGTCGCCTGGCACATTTAACAGCGCTCTATCTTTAGATTCGGTGCAGGGGTCATGGGCGGTCGTCACATTTGGTATCAGAGCATTGGTTAATCGATTTTACCCAACGCTCGCTGAAGTAACCACGTATGAGAGACGTAATTGTATTTTGATGGATGATTACTATATATAATATAGTAGCTTGGTAGAGTTTGAGTTCTTTATGCAGTTGCTTCTCTAGATGTTCTAATCATTCCTTTTTATAGATATTGAGAATGAGTCGAAGAGGGAGACCAGCTGCTAGGGAAGGCCGTGCTACTGAAGAGACTGCTGATTATGCAGCCATGTTCGAAGCTATGATGACTTCGATCATGAGAAGGATACCAGTTCCGGGGGCAGCAGTTGATGTTGGAGTTCAAGTCCAAACTCCGAAACCAGTGGATTTTGCTAAGTTGTGCAAGGACTATACTGCTCTTGGAGGGAAGGTTTTCTTGGGGACAGAATCTACCATTGAGGTCCAGAGGTGGATAGATGCTTGTAGAAGGATCTTTGGTGATTTGGGAATTGATGATGCAACTAAGAGGAAGTTGGCATCAAGGCAGCTTCAAGGGAGAGCCTCTGATTGGTGGAACTCTATTACCATCAATACTGCGGAGGAAGAAATTACTTGGGAGCAATTCCAAGCTAGATTTGAAGCCAAGTTCATTTCTACAGCTCAGAAGTCTGTTCTGTTCAAGAAGTTTGTAGAGCTCAAGCAGGGTGGAAGATCTGTTCTTGAGTATGTTTCTGAGTTTGAAGCTTTGTCCAAGTATGCCCGGTCTTATATTGAGTCTGCTTACCAGAAGAATGAGAAGTTCGTGACTGGCTTGGATAGTTATCTTGGGAGACAGTTGGTGGATCATTTGGACGATTCATTTGAGAAGCTTGTGGAGAAAGCTCTTAGGCATGAGAGTCTGTTTCCTAAGGAAGGACCTGTTGTTGCTGTTACCAAGGGAGAAACTAAACCACAGCAGGGTGGAAACCAGAAAAGGAAGCAGCAGCAGCAGAAGGGTAGGGATGGCCAGAAGAAGCCGAAAGGCGAGGTGACTTGCTACAATTGTCAGCAGAAGGGCCATTTCTCGAAGGACTGTAAGAATCCGAAGGCACCGATGAAGTGTCACAACTGTGACAAGCCGGGGCATTTCAGGAAGAATTGTCCAGAACCAAGGAAGGACAGGCAGATTGTGCAAGCCTATGCATTGGGGGCTGTTCCGTCGTCTTCGAAAGCTCCTACTGCTGAAGAGAAGGGAAAGAGTGTGGTTGTTCAAGGTACTCTTTTCCTATGTGGTGTTCCAGTTAGAGTTCTGTTTGATACTGGAGCGTCGCATTCATTTGTTTGTAATGAACTAGTAGGCCGGTTAGGTTTGGAACCGGATATTGTTGATAGGCCATTGGTTGTGACTAATCCAGTTGGGGGTTCGTCTTGTTTGTGTATGTTATGCCGTGGTCTAGTTGTGTCGAGTCATGGTTGCTCTTTTGTTTGTGATTGCTTTGTTCTGAACTTTGCGGGGTTCGGAATTATCTTGGGTATGGACTGGCTTAGGAAGTATGCGGCAAAGGTTGATTGCGAAAGGTTGGAAGTGACAGTCGAGAATGTGGAGGGGCGAAAGATTGTGATACGATGTAAGCATGAAGAAGGCATCTTCATGAGCTTCATGTATTCGCTAGTTGTTCCACGGGATGGACTGTCATCAGTGCCGATCGCTAATGGATTCGAGGATGTCTTTGACGAAGTCAAAGGGTTGCCGCCGCATAGAGAGATCGAGTTTCGTATAGATCTAGTTGAAGGAGCCAGACCTGTTGTGATGCCTCTTAGGCGGATGGCGCCTAGGGAACAGCAGGAGTTGAGGGTGCAAGTTGATGACCTTTTACAGAAAGGATTCATTCGGCGTAGTGTGTCCGAGTGGGGTGCACCAGTTGTGTTTGCAACCAAGGCAGAGGGGTCGTTGAGATTGTGCGTCGATTATCGTGAGCTGAATAAGGTGACTAAGAAGAACAAGTATCCATTGCCGAGAATAGAAGACTTGTTTGATCAGCTTCACGAGGCTAAGGTGTTTTCTCAGATGGATTTGGCAACGGGATTTCACCAGTTGAGAGTGGCTAAGGATAGTGTGCCGAAGACTGCTTTTAGGACACCATCCGGTTTCTTTGAGTGGCTGGTAATGCCGTTTGGATTGACTAACGCGCCAGCATATTTTGTGGATCTTATGAATAGAGTGTTCAGGGATCAGTTGAACAAGTTTGTACTTGTGTTCGTGGATGATATTCTGATTTATTCCAGAACGGAAGAAGAGCATAAGACGCACTTGCGTATTGTTTTGGAGATCTTACGGAAACATCAGCTGAAGGCTAAGTTTTCGAAGTGTCACTTCTGGAAGAGTGAAGTGAGGTTCTTAGGCCATGTGATTTCTGGAAATGGAATAGCGGTTGATCCCGCTAAGGTGGCAGCAATCCAGGATTGGGTTAGACCTAAGAATGCATCAGATGTGAGAAGTTTTCTTGGATTAGCAGGATATTATCGACGGTTTATTAAAGACTTCTCCAAGATAGCTGCACCGTTAACAGGATTGACGAAGAAGAACCAAGTGTTCTGTTGGAATGCTAAGTGTGAGCAAGCTTTCAGAATCCAGAAAGAGAGATTGACAAGTGCTCCTGTTTTGACTATTCCAAGTGGGAATGATGAGATGGTGGTTTACACCGACGCATGTGGTACTGGACTTGGAGCAGTGCTGATGCAGAAGAATAAAGTTGTTACGTATGCAAGTCGACAACTGAAGCCGCATGAAAGGAATTACCCAACTCATGATTTGGAGTTAGCGGCAATTGTATTTGCTCTGAAGATGTAGAGGCATTATCTGTTGGGAGTTCGATTCGAGTTGTTCACGGATCACAAGTCGTTGAAGTATCTTTTCTCCCAAAAGGATTTGAATCTTCGGCAGCCACGTTGGCTAGAGTTTTTAGCATCATATGATTTTGGTATAGCTTATACTCCGGGAAAAGGTAACGCAGTGGCTGATGCGTTAAGTCGAAGACATGCAAGATTGGGAGCCATGTTTTCAGAATGGAAGAGTCTCGAGTATTTAGCTGGATTTGACTTCAGGCCTAGATGTGAATTGGAACCTGAGATGTTGGCAAACTTATCGATAAGACCCACTCTTGTGGAAAGGATTGGCGAGAGCCAAAAGCGAGATGATAAGCTTGTCAATATTATCCGTGATTTGGAATCTGGATTGGATCCAGAAAAGGATAAAGGATTCGAGGTCGATAGAGAAGGTTGGCTTCGAAAGCAAGGACGACTATTTGTTCCCGAAATAGATGAATTGAGGAGTGAAGTTCTGAAGGAAAGTCATCACTCGAAGTTGACAATTCATCCAGGTGGAAACAAGATGTATCGGGATATGAAGAGAACCTACTACTGGGAAGGCATGAAGAAGGATGTTGGAGATTTCATTTCCAAGTGTATGAATTGCCAGTTGGTAAAAGCCGAACAGAAGAAGCCAAGCGGATTGCTTCAGCCATTAGAAGTTCCTACATGGAAGTGGGAACAAGTATCGATGGATTTTATCAATGGATTACCTAGAACCAGAACGGGAAATGAAGGGATCTGGGTCATGGTGGATCGTCTGACTAAGAGTGCACGATTCATTCCTGTTCGATCGACTAGGACTGCATCAAAGTTGGCTGAGTTGTATGTTAAGTGGATAGTTCGTTTCCATGGTATTCCAAAGAGTATAGTGAGTGATCGAGATCCATTGTTCACTAGTGGATTTTGGAAGAGCTTCCAGGAAGTTTTGGGAACCGAGTTGTGTTTGAGTACAGCTTATCACCCTCAAACAGATGGTCAGACTGAGAGAGTCAACCGAGTTTTGGAAGATCTCCTCAGAGCTTGTGTTTTGGACTTCGGAGGATCATGGGAAGATCACCTTCATTTGGTGGAGTTTTCATACAACAACAGTTACCAGTCAAGTATTGGTATGGCACCGTATGAGGCGTTGTATGGAAGACCGTGTAACTCTCCGACATGTTGGTTGGAAACTGGAGAAAAGCTGATGCTTGGGCCAGAGATGATTCGACAGACTTCAGATTGCATAGAGATCATTCGGCAACGAATGAAGGCAGCCCAAGACCGTCAGAAAAGTTATGCTGATAAGCGTCGAAAGGATTTAGAATTCGACGTTGGTGATATGGTTTTTGTGAAGATTTCTCCACTAAAGAATGTTATTCGATTCGGGAAGAAAGGAAAATTGACTCCGAGATTTGTTGGACCATTCCCGATCATCGAGCGAATTGGAAAGCTCGCCTACAGATTGAAGTTACCAGAGAAGATATCGGGTGTGCACAATGTTTTTCACGTATCATATCTACGGAAGTATGTGCATGACTCGAATACCGTAGTTTCTGCTGATAGCTGTGAAGATTTCGAAGTTGATCCAGTTGATAGAAGACCTCGTAAGCCGCTTCGTGTTGTTGAAACTGACACGAAACAGCTTAGGAGGAAGATAGTTAAGTTGCTCAAGATACAATGGAGTGACGATGATAACGACTGTACGTGGGAGGTGGAAGAGAGGATGAAAGCAGCTCATCCTGAACTCTTCAAGGTATGGCCCTAAGGTGTCGTGTCATCTAACGAAATTGTAACTTGTTCTAAGTCTTAGAATTCTGTACGCTAAGCTAGAATTGGATGCATGGTTTATTGATTGTTATGGATGATAGGCGTACAGAATAGCTTTGATTGCCTTGTTTGTTTGGAATTTCGGGGGCGAAATTCCTAAGGGGGAGAGAATGTAACGACCCGTATTTTTACGGATCAAAACATTCTAAAATGATTGACCTTTGGTTGTATGGTTGTTAAGTCATTTCTGGTTTTGGCAGAATTTTGCTTGAATTTTGCTTAAGTCCTAAGTTGTAGCCGACTTAGGAGTTTGGACGAGTTAAGCAACAAGTCTGGGTCGAGTTGCCGACTCAAGGAGCTCACCGAGTTAAGGGAGTGTGGGTGACCGACTTAAGGTAGTGACCGACCTAGGAGATAAGTCTTGACCGACTTAAGAGATTCAGGCGACCTAAGTATTCTGGGTTAGAGTTAGGTCGGCAACGACCTAAGAGAGTGTTGTGAGCGACCTAAGAGTTTCGGTGAGCTAAGTGTTAGGTCGGCAGGGTGAGTTAGCGACCTAATGGTTACCGGGTTAGCGACCTAAGGGTTAGGCGACCTAAGGAGTTAGCGTGTTAGCGACCTAAGGAGTTAGCGTGTTAGCGACCTAATGAGTTAGCGTGTTAGCGACCTAAGGAGTTAACAAGTTGGCGACCTTAAGAGTTAGGCTATGTGTTAGGTCGTAGAGGCAGTCTGTGTTAGGTCGAAACACTGTTAGGTCGCGTGTTGTTTTAGGTCGACTTGTGTTAGGTCGCAACCCAACTGAGTCTTAGGTAGTTAAGTCGTTAGGTTGTTAGGTCGCTGGGTTTCCTAAGTGTTAGGTCGCAAAGGAGTTAAGTCGTACATCTGTTAGGTCGGAGAGGCTTAGGTCGGAGAGGCTTAGGTCGGAGAGGCTTAGGTCGGAAGCGACTTAGGGAGATAGCCAGATTTCGACTTAAGGACAGATTTCAGCTATAAATAGGAGGGGTTGTTCTCACTTTTTGGGATCCGGATTTTTGAAGCGACGAAGTGCTGCCATTTTGAGAGCTCGACTTCTACACTTCTTCACTTCTTTTCTCCACTCTAATCTTGTGCTTCCATCCATTCAAATCGAAGATCAAGATTGAAGATTCAAGAGCTTAGATTGAAGATCTTCATCTTTTCAAGAGAGATTTCTTCATTTGAAGCGGATTTGTGATAGATCTAGCTTCATCCTTTGCTGTCCAGATCTGAAGTATATTGATTTGGGTTTGTTTAGGTGATTTGGTGAGTGGTGATTATCTCTCACACGGATCCAAAGGAGTAGATCGGATTGTTGGCTCGATTTGGTGTTAAATTAGTGATTTCCATGCATTTTCTTCATCCTAAGTGTAGATCCATATAGATCCATTGTTCATGATGATGTTACATCCATTTTATCATATGTTAACCTATGCAAGTTCATTCATCAAGTTTGTAGGGATATAATCCATGTTTTCATGCTTATTGGACTTTCAACTCTTTAATTACGAAAATGCCATTATTGTTATAATTGTCTACTTAGATCATATTTGAATGCTTGATTGCTTGGATTGATGTTTGATTTGATTGATTGTTATGAACTAGATGATTGATGATTAGATTAGATCGAAGATGATTCAAAAGCTAAGGGAAAGGCTCTTGAATTGGAAAAGCTGCTCGTGGCATATGTAGCGGGATGATGAAGCTCTTATGCATAGATTTGATGATGTGAAGTTGAGATGAAGCTTTGCAAGGATGTAATGAAGCGAGGCATCATATGATGAAGACTTGGTCTAATCCAGACGGGATCATTCCAAGCATGTTGATAACTCGGTGATATGATTCGAGTTGAAGATAATGAATGGATATGAGAATAGTCGTCGAGGAGGATGACTAGGAGGCTTGGGTAGCATCGTTGTTGAAGGTTCTAGCATGCTCTAAGCAAGAGTACGTTTGGGCAGATTCGATAGTCCCAACGGCCAACTGTTGATGGTCGAGTACTCTGGGCAGATTCGATAGTCCTAGGCACGGGCTGCGACGACGTGCGGGAGTTATGTCTAGAACCGGGGTTTCCATTAGCCCTTGACGGACGGCTGAAAGAATGTGCCGGTCATTCAATTAACGGTGATATCGAAGCAATGATAACAGTGATAGCCAGAGTCATGGATGTTTGGTTGTATCGTCATTCGGACTCAAGAGCGGTATTTTCTGGGTGCTTATCTGATTTAGGCCTTGGTACTTGGAAAACATCGCCCTTGACTCGTGTGATAGTAGTTTTACTTTAAATTGTATGCTCTGCTATGTTTGCTTCTACTTAGTGTATGTCTGGGGGCTATCACTGTAGAATGAGGTTGGAGTGGGAGGGTTGTATTCCTATTCCTTTTCCTTTATGCTCTTTTGGTATGTTGTTAGTTAATTTACTGCTCACTAAGACTGTTGTCTGACTCAAGGCTTTATGTTTTAATTCTTATTGCCTTGGGCTGTTCGTCCATTTTGGGACGGGCAGACTAGGTAGCAGGTGACAGGTGCTGTTCTCTTCTCACGATGCTGATAACGAAGACGAGCTAGAGGGTTGCATATTATCTTCTTATATGTACTGGATATTCCGCTGTTTTGTATTCTCTGAGAGATATGTAGTGAGGCTTGATGTATTGACTATGTGGATGCTTGTATTCAACTATTATGGAGTTTTATATGATGTCACTTTGTTCTGTAAAGCTTCACTATACTTATGTTCTATTGTATTTTGTCCATGCGCTGTGAGTAATACGATAGATTCTGTTGTTTAAAATCTTACCTTGACAATCGTCCATGGTCGCCTGGCACATTTAACAGCGCTCTATCTTTAGATTCGGTGCAGGGGTCATGGGCGGTCGTCACAATATGTGGACGACATGCTGGTGAAATCACGAAAAGCCGAAGATCACGTAAGCCACCTAGGCGAAATGTTCCAGGTACTTCGACAGTATGGAATGAAGTTGAATCCACTAAAGTGCTCCTTCGGAGTGTCATCGGGAAAATTCTTAGGGTTCATCGTCCATGCCCGAGGGATTGAAGCAAACCTTGAACAAGTCCGAGCATTAAGGGACATCAAGATACCTTCCACCCGAAAGGAGATGCAAAGCCTAAATGGAAAAGTGGCCGCCCTAAGCCGATTCATCTCCAAAGCAACGGACAAGTGCGTCCCCTTTTTCGAAGCTCTAAAGAAAGATAAAGGAAAGTTCGAATGGACGGACGAATGCTTAACCGCTTTCCTTAACCTAATCGAACACCTCCAGAAACCACCGGTACTCTCGACCCCAAGCGAAGACGAAGAATTATACCTATACCTTGCTGTGTCATCTCACGCTTTAAGCGCTGCCTTGGTAAGGGAAGACAACCGCACGCAACGACCAGTTTACTTCGTCAGTAAAAGGCTTACTGGGGCAGAAGTCAGATATCCTAAACTTGAGAAGTTAGCATACTGTTTACTAATCACTTCACGAAAACTACGTCACTACTTCCAATCCCATTCCATCAAAGTTCTGACCGATCAACCACTGAGGCAGGTACTCCATCGTCCCGACACTTCCGGGCGACTACTTAAATGGTGTATTGAGCCGAGTCAATATGATATCACCTATCACCCTCGCACCGCCATCAAGGGACAAGCCATGGCTGATTTCATTGCAGAATTCACTACCAACGAGGATAAGGAGCAACTGGAAATAACGGAAGATATCAAGTGGAATCTCTTTGTGGACGGTGCATCTAACGAACAAGGCTCGGGGGCAGGTGTGGTAATAATCACTCCCAGGGGAAATAAACTGCACTATGCTATAAGGTTGGAGTTCGCTGCCACCAACAACGATGCAGAATATGAAGCAGTGATAGCTGGACTAGAAATTGCCATAGAAATCGGAGCCGGTTCTTTGTGTCTTCACAGCGATTCTCAACTTATTGTTAATCAAATACTAGGAGAATTCCAAGCTCGAGAGGAACGACTCATAGCATATCTAAAGAAGACCAAGTTGCTTCTCAGCCGATTGGATCAGTACTTAGTCAAACACATCCCTCGGGAAGAGAACCAAGAGGCCGACGAATTGGCAAAGCAAGCGAGTATGAGAGACATCGCCATCTTCGGGGCAATAACCATCTCAAAGCAAAAGGTCCCAAGTTTTGAGCAAGTGAATCTGATAGCCGCAGCCGAAGAAGCAACTTGGATGACTCCCATCCGAGACTACCTACAAAGTGGCACACTACCCAACGGGCGTAATGAAGTCAAGAAAATCTTGAGGAAAGCGTCCCGCTATACAATACAAGAAGACATCCTCTATCGGCGCGGTTTCTCTAACCCATTATTAAGGTGTGTCGCCGGAAGGGAGGCCAAGGAAATCTTATCCAACATCCATCAGGGGAGCTGTGGAGATCACACCGGGGGGCAAACATTAGCAAAAAAGATACTCCGATACGGATATTTCTGGCCCACCTTAAGCAAGGACGCCTTAGATTTCGTCAAGAAGTGTGACAGATGCCAAAAATTTGCTAAGATCCCTCGACTCCCTTCAACCGAGATTACTCAGATGACCAGCCCTTGGCCCTTCGCGATATGGGGAATTGACTTAATCGGCGAGCTACCAATGGGCCGAGGCGGGGCCAAATATGCTATAGTGGCAGTTGATTATTTTACCAAATGGGTGGAAGCGGAACCTCTAAATAAAGTATCTTCAGCGAAAGTTATCAACTTCTTAATCAAAAATGTTCTATGCAGGTACGGAGTCCCACTAAAAATCATATCAGACAATGGACTTCAGTTTGACAGCGAGGAATTCGCCAACTGGTGCCAAGAACACGGAATTCACAAAAGCTTCTCATCCGTAGCATATCCCCAAGCAAACGGACAAGTCGAAGCAGTCAACAAAATCCTGAAAACTCTGATCAAAAAGAAGCTCGAAAAGTCAAAGGGCGCTTGGGTGGATGAACTCCCTACGGCACTATGGGCCTACCGCACATCTTTCAGAACATCAACAGGGCACACTCCTTTCTCTTTGGCATACGGATCGGAGGCTATGCTCCCAGTTGAAACCATTGTGCCTTCCCACCGTAGGATCCACTATAACCCAGAAGAGAACGAAGAGCTCCTCAACATGTCTTTGGATCTAGTCGAGGAGAGAAGGAATGATGCAGTCCTAAAAACAGCAGCCCACAAGCAGAAAGTGGCAGCGCAACACAACTCCAGAGTCAAACATCGTACCTTACAAGAAGGAGATCTTGTCCTCAAGCGAATCTTCCCTCGCCCCGGAGTACTGGACCCAATCTGGGACGGACCATATGTAATTCATAAAGACCTCCGCAATGGAGCTTATATTTTGTCAACAGTGGACGGAGAGGTGTTCCAGAGGGCATGGAACATCCAACACCTCCGTCGATACTTTTCTTAACTTGTACTGCCCATATAAAGTGAATTAACAAGGAGAATCAGTGGACGTAGGCCTTTTCATGCCGAACCACTTTAAAAAACCTTGTCTCTTTCTAACTAGTTCCTTTAAATCTTGGCTTCTTGTTAACATTATCCTTTTCTGTTGAACAAAATCCTATGCATGTTGCATTTTTCACTCGATGTACTCCACCGCGCAACTTCAACTGGTCAAGACCTAACAGGTACTACGCGAATCTATGCCCTCGCCAATGAGACACTTTTGCTCCAGCATCCCTCTGCTGCGGGTTAACTCATTGCTCGCGACGGCCCTTAAAGCCAACTGTAATGAGCCGATTATAAGCCACCGAGAAGGCCGACTATAGCCGAGGCAACTCATTACGGCGTTAGGCTCGCCGGCGACTGTGAACCGACTATAAGCCCCAACATAAGGTGTGGCCAGCCAGGGGCAGTTCACAGTTGACGATCGGCACCCACGCTAGCCGGCCACAGTAAATCGAATAATACCCACGACTACGGGCCATAATGGCTCGGGTAGTTACTGTGCGCGATCTCGGCTCCGTTGTGTCTTAAGTGCGGCTGTGGTAAAAAAGAATTAACTCCCCGCGGAGGCGTAAGATGGGTGACAAATGTCTCCAAGACCCACAGCTAGGGAAAGTGACTACAAAGCCCGTTTGCCACGAACTTAAGCACATCGAAGGCCTTCCGTGATTGGAAGTTTTACTATTTCACATATTTCAATTTTTTCTTAAAGAGTTTTTCTCCTATCCACTATAACGATCCCTAAAGAACAGGATATAAGAGTAGGAGATACTCGCCAATGAATGCAGGGATTCACAATCGGATGGCAGGGCATCCAACTGCTTCCAATGATCGGTCATACAAGATATTCGAAACTGCCATCTACAGACAAACATAAAAGGCGGTATTTTCTTCCCTTATGTACAAATACATGACTATAATCTGTTCACCCAAAAATTGCAAGTCATGAAATTATGTTTTAAACCAGAACTCGACATCAAACACAATTTAATTGCAAGAATATGCATAGCTATATTTCTTATGCGACATATCAAAATAACAGCAAACATTCAAAAGACGACAAAATCAGCTTAAGTTAAAGAATTACACATCAAGGATAGAGCTGTTTATTACAAGTAGCAAGAATTACAACCTAAAAGTTACTCTACTGTTTTAAGACTAACATATACAGCCATGTCAAGTCCACAAAAAGAATTTTTCCAGGTCTGATCAGGGAGCCGGCTGCGTCGGAGTTTTGTCCTTGCTCTGTTGCCCGCCTGTCCGGTCATAAAAAAGATTCATTAGTAATAAGCAACCAAGTTAATCGGGAAGCTGAAAAGGAAAACTTACCAGCATAAGCTTACTGGCCACTCTGGTCGTCATCATCCACTTGCACCCCAGCCTCCTCAACAGCGAGCAACCGCATACCCTCCTTCACTGCCACCTTCTCCCCCTTGGCAAACTGGGCAGTGACCGCATCCATGCTGAAGGCCACGCCACCATCTTTATCCGCATCGGCCTTGGCCTCTTCCAAAGCCCGAAGATAGATCTTAGCCATGACCTTGGGATAATCATCCATCCAAGAGAGATTGCCCTGCTTCCAAGTTCGGAAATACATGTCCTGGAGCATGTCATCCATCATTCCCTCATTCTCCTCAAACTCCCTCATCCGGGCCTCGGAAGCCGACAACCTTTCGACAGCAGCATCTCTCTCCAATCTGTATCTCAAGCAATCAGCCTGAAGGGACCTCCGCATCACCTCCATCTCTTCCCTCAACTTAGCTTGAGCAAGCTCTGCAGCCTCAAGTTTCTCGGACAATTCCTCCACCTGCTCGAGATCCGCTTTCCGAACCTCATCCACCGTGGCAATAGCCATGTCAATCCGCTCTTTGCAAGTAGCTTCCATTTTCCGCAATTCGGCCCGACTGGCCTCTTCCATGGTTTTCCTTAGTCGCCCAGTAGCAGCCTCATGCTGAGAAATCTGAATAGCCTGATCCGCAAGCTGTTTGGCCTGATCCGAAACCACCAATCGAAGTCGGATATTGGCGCTCCCAATCTCCTCTCCGGCCTTAACCAGCCGAGCATGATGCCCCATCAGCTTCTTGGTCTCCTCTGCCACCAGATCAATATTAGCCTTGGCCTCGTCTCCCATAGTGACTATACGAGTAGTGAGTAGATCGAGATCTAAGGACTTGGCTTCATCAAGTACTCGGACCATGGGGTTACGGGGGAGAAGGTGTTCACCAGTGACTTCGTCAAAAGTAATATCATGAGAGCTTGGATCCAGATCAGGATGACCCGCGAATGGATTACGAGCCAAGTCGGGACGGTCGATATGAATAACAGAAGGGTTTCCGGATGGGTGCGGAGAAGGTGCAAACTCGCTACCCTCCTCAGTAATATCATGAAGAGGCGGAGCCGGAGGCTGAGGACCGGGCGAAGTTTCGGATAAAGGATGACTCCTCTTCCTCTGCTGAATACCCTCTTCGATGACCCCAAGAAGAGGACGGTAGCCGACTACATCCCCGGAGCGTTAGGTTGAGAGCTTCGGCTTAGCGGAAGTTTTGGAAAGTTTATATTGCTCAAGCCTGTGTCGAAGGTCTGAAGCTTTGGACGTCTTGCCTGCTCCTGATATAAAGAACAAGTGTCACAAACTTACATCACTATACGGTTCGAGAAAACGCGGTAAATTACAAGTTAAAGAAGGAAAAGAAACACAGCTGTGGTTGTACAAACCCTGGGGAGGAGTGGGATACTGCAATAAGTCCTGGATTTCATTCCAGGACGGGAGCGGGTCATAAAATACCCCTAAGTCCCTATCATTAATGAAGCATGCAGGAGTCAAGAGTTCACCTTGAGTCGTCGGAGCCACCTTGGCTGGAATGGTCGGAGGAGACTCACTTGCACCAATCCCGACTTTGTCCGCCTTCCCGGTCTTCTCCACCAAAGCCGGATCCTCATCCAACCCCTCAAAAGCCTGGTGGAACGCATCATCCGTCCACCCCTGAATCTCGCCCGCTTGCCCAGGAAGTAAAGCCCCGATGCCATCGCCACCTTTGTCACCATCCCGACCATCTCCACCCTCGCCTCTTTCCTCCTCTATGTCTTCCTCCTCCCGAGTAAGTGGACAATTGCTGGGGGAGGGACCGTCCGACTTCTTGAGTTTCTTACCTCCGACAGCTAGAGGTTTTGTGAAAGGTTTCCTCTTGCTACCCTCTGCCGTAACACCTTCCTTGGTCTGAGCAGCTGCCCTCTCCTCCGCCGTTTCCCTCAGCTTAACTACAGACTGCTGCGGAAGGATTAAGTTATATTCCAGAAGGATCGCATTTCTAATCAAAAGGGCAGATGATCTATATTTCCCAAGAATGGCTTCTATCTCAGCCGCCGTCTGAACCAGGCGGTCAGTCTCCACAACCGGAAAGCCACCTGTCGCTAGCAAAAATGAGAAAGTATGAAAAGAAGCATCGCAATCGGAATAGAAATTATAAGTAAAAGCATCAACTTACATCCAGAGGTAAAGCGCCGGATTGAAACGGAGTCGTCCCTAACAAAGAACCACTCTTTCTTGAACATGCTGAATTTAGAGTACAGGTCCAAGACCGGCTTGAAGGTCACAGCTGACTCCAAGCTAATGTATGGGGACCCCTTCTTATAGCCCCTTAAATTATACAAGTACCGGATCTCCCGGTTGGAAGGAGCACGACCGTACTTCCTCTGGAAAATAACGAAGAGGCTCACTAATATAGCATAGGAGTTGGGTTGAAGCTGGAATGGGGCCACCTTGAGATATGTGAGGAAGCTGGCTACCCAAGCATTAAGAGGCGGAATGGCACCGCACATGCAGTGGTATCTGCTGTAAGCAAAGAACCCTTCAGGAGGGTCGTATGGCATAACATCTTTCCCCGGCAACAGCATTCGCGCCCTGTCAATTCCGAAAGAGCGAGAGATGGCATCAAGCTGCTCTTCCTTGAGGGAACTAGGAAAACAGTCGGGCGGGGAGTTCAGAATTTCCTGAGGACCGTACCCGTCCACTAATGATCTCGGGGTTGGTCCGTGACGTTCGGGATTCGGCTGAGCTGGGGGCACGGCAGAGGAGCCTCCTTCACCCCCGGATTTCTTCTTATCTGACCTGGTTTCGACTCTTCGAGACATTTATCTACGACATAAGAAAAGCATGATATTAGCACAAGGAATATGGGAACATAAACGCATAGTTATCAAGTGCCATTCAGTGTTTAAATCTTCAAGTTCCGTTCGGTTGGTCAAACTTTCGAGCCTCGTTCGGCATTAACACATTCGGCATTTTCGTGTTCATTCGGCAAAAAGATATATACCTGATTCGGCAAAGGTTTGATTCGGCAAAGGTTTGATTCGGCAAAGGTTTGATTCGGTAAAGGTTTGATTCGGCAAAGGTTTGATTCGGCAAGAGTTGATTCGGTAAAGAATAACGAAGGAATGTAGCCCCTATTTATAAGCATACCCAGAACAGCCGAACCAGATGGCTTGGCACTCGGAATCGAATAAAGCTATACCGAATCCAAAAAAAAAAACAACAAACAAACAAAGCGTGACATATGCCGGCATATGCCCCGCTTTGGGGGGCAGATGTTAGGTGTGTTTCCAACCCCATCAGAAAAGAAGGAGCCAAGCCTCTCCTCCCAGAAGTCAAACCAACTCCAACCAACCACGCTACTTGCCTACCGAACCAGACGAGGCCGGACCAGTTCGCTACTTGCCTACCGAACCAGACGAGGCCGGACCAGTTCTCTACTTGCCTACCGAACCAGACGAGGCCGGACCAGTTCTCTATGTGCCTACCGAACCAGTTGCCACCGAATCAAAGGACAACCTACCTCCGGACCAACCCTCTACGTGCCTACCGAACCAGTTGCCACCGAATCAAAGGACCACCTACCTCCGAACCAAGACCATGCCGAACCAGATGTGCCAGGCCAGATACATCAGCCCAGGCCCACCAGCAGCTATATACATCCAAGACCCCTGCCCCCAACCTCACTCTATAAATAGAGGGGCAGGGGTACAACAATGGGGACAAGTTTGAGAGCTCAAGCACGGAGAGAACTTTCAAACAACTTTCTTTTACTTGTATCAAAGCTTTGTACTTGTAATCAAAATACAGAGAAGAGAAATAACATATAAAGTGGACGTAGGCACATTCTGCCTGAACCACTATAAATCTGCGTGTCTTTTCACAGTTTAGCCCCTGTTTTTCATATATTTGCATAAACCACTCAAATCACTAAGAATAACATAAGATCTACTAAATCATACAACTTTGAGGTGTTTGTCCATTTTTTGTGCAAACACGTACCTATGGAGTATCTTCTCATAGTCTCCCGATCAAGAGATATGCAGGTACTGTATAGACTACTGGCATTATTTGTGTTAAGGGCTATACGGGTAACCCCTTAACGCTATTAAAAAGTAAGTTTATTTTACTATTAGACATTATTATAATAGCGCAATATTACTACATAGTAAATAGTTTAACGGATTCTTAGAGGATGGGCGGTCCCAAGCATCCTTTAAGTTACTTGTCTATCACTACAGTTCACTTGAGTTGGTTTACATTGTATAAGTATGTATGTCCTGACTTGAGTGTTTGTATTTTTATTTATGCTTGGGTCAGCCTAAGTATTCACAGATTTGGATTCCACTTTCTGGAGATTGGAATCACTGGAGATTATCTACTTGTCTAGTTTTATCTATTTCAGTTATGTTGTTCTATTCAGCTTGTACTTGGTTATTATATTGAAACTTCTGTTGTACTTTATTTCTTCTATTTTATCTTATGTAACTCTGATATATTTATATAGTAGCTTCATGAATACTATTTTTTTTACTTCCGCTGCACTATTATATCACTCTGTGTACGTGATCTGTGATTATTAATTTACTGTATATTTTGAGATTTGCCAAATTTTAATTACAACGCGGTATTTTGTGCAATTCAAGTCCGGCATGTGCGGATGCGAATGGTTGAAAGTATCGGGCTGTTACATCTTAAAACTCAAAAATACTTAAAAAAATTTAAGAAAATATTATTAAAAATATAATATGGGTTTGTATAATATTTTCTAACCTAGATCTAGTGATACTAATATGTATCATTTCAATTGGTAATTTAAAATGAAAAATCCAGGTTCTATCATTTCAAACCCACAATCCCAAGTCAAATCAAATAAAATAAAAGTCACTCAAGCCTATCATTTCAGGTCATAATTATTTTTTCCTATTCTAAAGTATGTTCAGATATGTATCATTTCAACCCATAGTGAAAGGGAACTTGAAGTGTGAGAACAGAAAAATAAATTAATAGTATAGCATAATATCATATAAGGTGATGTAACAAATATATAAGCATTATTTAACATCATATAATCATATCATCGGCTTATATGAACTTATCATATAAATTTTTACATATCCACTTGTCATCGTTTCATAATTATATAAGTACGAATGTCGAGAGTGATAAACTCACCTTTTAAAGCTAAAATCAAATTCAAGACACAAGAACAAACTCTGAAAAGCACGACAAAGCACAAACTGATTTTTGAGTGGATGAAGAGTCAAGACCGAAATCTTGTATGTAAACAAATAAACAACATAAATATATGATTCAGTACAAAAGAATATAAACTAGAACAATGGAAAAATATGAATTAAATTGACATAAACCTTGCTTTAACTAACAAGTGGGCTCGGCTACTATGCAAATGGGCTCAACCAACATCACATAAGGCTCGGCCATTATCAAACAAGCGTAAAATGCTTGGCCAAGTGTTCTATGAGTCAAGCAATGCACGACTATGGTTCGAGGAAGTGGAAAAATGGAACGTTACAAACATGGAATGCAAAGAGGCACAACAAAAGAGGGGTTTTTGGTTCACATAGGCTCGGCCCTATGGTCTAAATGGCTCGACCATGGCACTTGTTTGGGTCAAGGCACATTATAGCACGACTAGAAAATGAAGTATGGTCGGCAAGGCAACATATGGTGGTGGAATAAGGGAGGTTGTGGCAAATCAAAGGGGAAGTGGTGAATAAATAGGCTTGTGATGGATTTTATGTTGCTTTTGGTGATGGATCTAGATCTAGGGTTCGCGGCCATGGGCAAGGGGTGGTGATGAGGAGTGGTGGTCGGCCATGGTGGTGGTGGGAAGAGATGGTGGTCTGCAATAGAGGTAGAGGCCGAGCACTATGATGAAGAAAACCAAAAGAAAAATAAAAGAAAAATGGAAAAAGAAAGAGGAAGAAGCCATAGAAACTTACAGTAATTTTTTTCTCAGTAGAATGAAATGAAAAATGAGATGTTTAAGGAGTTTAGTGCATGACCGATAAGAGAAAATCACGGCTAGAAAAGTAATAAAGAGGCTATGCAAATGAAAAGGAAAGAATTTAAAACATGCAACCTATGCCTTTTTGATTTTCCAAGCCATTTATAAAATAGAAAAATCAATCAAAAATCCAATAAATAAAATAAAAGTCAAGACAAAATAAAATAGAAAATAAAATAAAGAGAAATGAATATAGGAAAAATAGAAAATAAATACATAAAATAATTGCGTGTAAATGTTGTATTTTATCCAATTTTAAAAGTATCAGCATTTGACGAAACGAAATACATAACTAATATTAGAATTATATCCAGTATCAAATAAAAAGATTAGAAATTCAAAATTTAAAATTTGAAATTTCCAAATCAAATTCAAAGTTTCACTAAAGTTGACTAAAATAAAAAAATTTCCAGAAAATGTTTATTTTATTATATTTGAAAAATAAATTACAAACAAAATCCAAAATTACATGGAAAAATTCCAAAATTTCAATTTTAAATGATTTAAAAATCAAAGTTTTCAAAATAAATTTTAAATAAAATATTTACAAAATTATGGGTTGTTATAGCAGAGTAATAAATAACTTACTAAAATAAATTAATTTCCTACTCTCGTAATCCATCTGTATGCTAAAACACAGTTTAAATATACATATATTTCTTCCTTTAAATCAATAATTCTATTCTTTATTTTAATGAAATTAAACCTACATTCCCAAATGAGACATTCATTTTATTTGATATAAATGTCACATTTCATTAAATCAACTTCCCTTATATTTTCACAAAACATAAGCTACGTTTAATTACACCTATTAATTTTCAATTTGGTGTCCTCTCTACCATTAACTGAAATTATTCAATTACACTAATTTCAATTGTTTACAAAGGTGAATTTCGAAATGGAAAAAATAAATGCAATGAGAAATAAAACAGTTATTTCCTATCTAATAGTAACTTAAACATATTTATACACTACTGGATACAAACAGGAATTATACATTTCTTTCCAAATAATAGTTTCTTATCTATGCAATCAATCTTTCAGCTACCAAACATTTCTAATAAATAAACATATGATTTCTTATCACGATCCAAATTTCAGCATTCGAAAATCGACATCCGTACTTCACTTATACATGAATGTCGTAGATTCAACCGTTGAAATTCGACTCGTGCCGGAACTTATAACACCATTAAGTAAAAACAACACAGCGGAAGAGATGAATAAAACATTTGATATACAACATCAATAATACAATATCCAGATACGATGATGATACAATGAATATCAATATACATCAAAGATATGATAAAGACAATAGCAGTTGAAATAAAAGATAACAGCGGAATAATATCTCCAACATGGGAAATAGTCTCCAAAAGAGAACTCCAATATACGCAACTTCACCTCCAAAGCTCTAACTCCAATGATAGCTCGAATGCTCCATTCCAAATATCCAAATCCAAAAGCTCCAAAGATATCAAATTGAAATGACCCACTTCTCTTTTCATTTTATTTTAATGAATATTTTAGTGAGTTTTTTTTGTGGTCAATTCTCTTAATTCATTTTCCCAAGATCCAGAATCTTACCAATATAAACATATCAGTGTATAACTAAATCATGTCATTTATATATATGAAGATATATAAATGGTTCTTTACTTATCAGAGTAATTAAAATTACAAAGAAACTCATTCACACAATGTTTCTCGTATTTGAGAGACTTTTGTGTCACATAGCCATTCTATCTATTATTTTTTTGAACTCAAACTTGATTTTTAAATCCTAAAATGATCACATCATTTTCTTATCTAATTTCCTAGCTTGTGCTATAACTTAGATTAATTAATTTCTGGATTTACAACCTAGCTATTTGATCCATAGAATTTAGGGATTTAATACTAGATATTTTGACTGATACAGGGTGTTAGATCAATTCATACATATTTGTTTAGCCCGGGGTTCTACTTTTAAACTCAAGCAAATTTTTATGTTAAGAAAAATGCTCAGAATATGATATGATCAGATAGATATCAAGGTAGGAACTTAGTTCAAAAACCAGGCAGTGAGGATAATACATTTGAAAAAGCATGCAGACTCAATCTATCATATCAAATGGAGGCTTAGCATATATCTGAGGACAAGATAATCAAAGCTATGTTACAAATCAAATTAATACAAAATTCTCAAGTGAACTTATTTGGTAGACAGCTGATGTTCTCTTAAGTAATAAGTGGTAGTGACTAAGGTGTTGTGAAGTGATGGTCATGCCTATTACGAACAGGACTACAAGTTACTTTAAATTGCCTCAGGTTGGTCATGACAAATGCATCCAGACTTGAATCATGTATCTAGATAGTAAGATGTGTTAAGTATAGTTACTGTGAGACCTACATGTACTAAAAATGCATAAGGACATACTACACAAAGCAATGCAAATTCCTACTGTAAATCAAATGCCCAGATTAAGAATTATAGGCTTCATCTTTAAGCTTGACATATACTTATATCAATTACAAGTCATGATCATGCTTTTCTGGTTAGCCCGATCTAGGTTCAACTCAACCTTTAAAAGATTTATTACATGTTTTTTTTCTAAAACTATTTCTACTTTACAATTAAAAGTTCATCAGACATTGCCAAGGAAAATATGACCACATATCAAATTATATGGCATGATCTCCTATATCATACTTCACCAGGGATTATCCAGATCAGTTGCTTAAAACAGAAACTCACAAACACACATATAATATTAAAGTTTTTACATATTATTTACACAGAAAAATAAGCAAATATCAATCCTGGAAATACTTAGAACATAATAAAGTTTTGCCTGGCTTATTTATTACAATATTTCTACCATATTCCTTTAGCATTTTAAATTCAAGTAAATCTTCAAATATCCATGCAAGCAAGTTTCTCATGCTTCCTTTCCTACAGCAACATCTAGAGCTTCCTCAATAAAAATGAGACACCCCAAATGTTACAAAGTAAGAAATAGGGTCAGAAATAAATTTCTGGTATGAGTGAAATCACATATTAAATATTTTCTAAATGCTTAAAGCTGCATAGAGAACATATCAGTTTAATGATATACTAATTCATACTAAAATCTAAGCATGGGTAAGTTTATCTATCAATCATACACCTAAACAACCATTCATTCACTTCATTCAAACTTTCATGTACATGCTCCTATGGATTAATTTCTAATTTCCATAGCTTGATTGATCAATCTCATTTTTTTTACATTCTTGGTTTGGTCTAACTCCTTGCCATTGAACACCATGTGTGCATTGTAAAGGGGCTCAGTTTTGATAACCCTTTATAGAGACGCCTACAGGACTTAAGCAACTCATGCACATACCCATCATCCTCCTGATGATGAGCAGATCAAGGCACCACTCCTAAATCATGTTATGATTTAGAGACCATGAGTATTCATTTTATAAGGAAATTTTTTTCTTTTAATTTCCAGAAATGCTTATGCTCTTTTCTTCATTTTATAAATCAAAAATCTTTGATCTCACTCAAAGAGTAAATCTAAACATACAAGCATTCATATAAAATTCCATCGCTTATAACAAGAATTTATACTTAATCAAATCTTCCAAAATCTGCTCATGCAAATTTTTTTCCAGTAATTTTTCCAGTGCTTGCTTAAATTTGATAAAATCATATAAAAGTCTAGATTTATTCTTCTGTTAAAATAGGGCATGGTTTTTGAGAAAAACCCATAAAACATATTGGATTATGATCTGAACAAATCAGCACATATATAATATTGCTTTGTTCATATCAATTTTTATTTAACTAGACATGAGCATGAACCTCCTTATTCACACTGCCTATTTCCTTTATTTCTTTGACACCCTACTTCTCAGAAAAAAAATGTTTAACTCATCTTCTAATGAGGACTGGATTATAAAATCCTTTTTTGTGATCAAGGTGTTAGATCAAATATCTTTCAAAGCAAAAAGTTAAAACCATCATAACAGACCAAAATAAATTACAGTCTCAACAAAAAGATCAACCAGAAAATCATCAATGTTCAATAAACATTCATTCAGAAAAATCAACAGAAAACCATATTATAATTTTTATATAAGAAAAACTACTTGCCTGCCCTTAGCATGGGTCTTAATGCCTCAAACCTCATATATGATTATCACTCACCTTCCACTTCTTTTCCCCAAGAATATCTAGGCTTGAAGACAATGTGAGTTTTTTTTAAATATGTTTCTGTTTTCCCCCAGAGAAAAACCTCTGCTCCCACCTTTGATTTAAACCATTTAACTAGGGTTTTACTAGAGGAAAAACCCATTTTATCCTTACATTACTCAGAGAATTATGTGTGTAGTTATGGCTAAATGTGCCATTTTCTCTTGATTTCTATTTCTGGTAAAATAGTTTGTTTTTATCTTTTCTGGATACATGCAATTTGCATGATATTTATGTACACATTGTTTTCATATGACTCAACTTCATAATGTATTTTATTATACCTGGGTTATTTCTCATGTTTCTTTTTATAAACTTGATTTTTAACTAACATAATTTACCATTTGCTTCTTTCTTGATTTATTTCAAAAATGCATTTTTACTCATAAATATTACTTAACTGGTTTTTATGCATTTTAATTATCAAAAGGAGTTATTTTATCACTTTTATATTTTTCTGACTACATATGTATGTGATATTCTTGAGATATGTGAATTTAAAAATTCATTCATACTTTAGCTATTTTGCTTCTCATCATTATCTATTGAAATAATTATTCCCTTGCTTGTTTGTCTCATTCCCTTTTGATATTCATTTTCAAATTATTTTATTCTTCAATTATTTTCTATTAACTAATTTAATTTTTCTTTTCATTTCAGAATTATTTTTATCTCAAAAATTTTGGGTCTTCACATACTCTCCTCCTAAAAGGAATTGTGTCCCACAATTATAAATAAATATATATTTTTCTTTTCCACTGTGCAAAAGTTTAATTTTTATCTCAGCAATTTAAAAACTTATGCATCCAGAACTAATCAAATATATATATATATATATAAATAGTATTTAAATTTATTATAATTTCAGGTGTACCTTTATGCATAAAATAGATTAGGATATTTATCCTTCATCCTTTCTTCAGTCTCCCAAGTGCAATCATTTCCATCTAGACTCCACTGAATTTTAACCAATTTAATTATTTTGTTTCTTAATTTCTTTTCTTCTCTAGCCACTATGCCCACTGGTTCCTTTTTATAAACCAGGTTTTCTTGAATTTCAACATGTGCAGGTGAGTCAAGAATAGTTTTCTTATCATGCACCCACTTTCTTAATTGAGATACATGAAATACATCATGTATGCTACTTAATTCCTCTGGCAACTTCAACCTATAAGCCAAAGTCCCTATTCTTTGAACAATTTCATTTGGTCCTATATATCTTGGTGATAGTTTCCCTGCTTTACCAAATCTCAATATTTTCCTCATTGTTGAAACTTTGAGAAATACATAATTTCCCACTTCAAACTCTACTAGCCTCCTCCTTTTATTTGCATATGCTTTTTGTCTTTCTTATGCTGCCCTCATTCTTTTTCTCACTAATTCAATTCTTGCAGAAGTTTCCTTAACATGTTCTGGTCCAAGCAATACTCTTTCTCCTACCTCCATCCAACATGCAGGAGATAGACAAGGCTTTCCATATAAAGCCTCAAATGGAGCCATACCTATAGTGGACTGGTTACTATTGTTATAAGCAAATTCAGCTAAGTAGAGATGATCTTCCCAGTTGCAACCAAAATCAAGTATGCATGCTCTAAGCAAATCTTCCATAACCTTATTAACAATCTCAGTTTGCCCATCTGTTTGTGGGTGGTAGGCTGTGCTTAGGCTTAATTCTGTCCCTATAGCCTCTTGAAAGCTACCCCAGAATCTTGAGCTAAACAAGGTGTCTCTATCATTAATGATAGTCTTAGGGATACCATGCAATCTCACTATCTCTTTTACAAATAATTGAGCTAGCTTAGGAGCATTTCTACTTGAATTTATTGGAATGAAGTGTGCTGTTTTTGTGAGCCTATCAACCACTACCCAAATACTATCATTGCCTCTTCTTGTTCTTGGCAAACCATCCACAAAATCCATTGATATGCTTTCCCACTTCCAGGTAGGCACTTCTAAAGGTTGTAGTAGGCCTGAGGGTCTTTGATAATCTGCCTTAACTTGTTGGCATGTTAAACAATTTGCCACATATTTTGCCACTGCTCCTTTCATTCCTGGCCACAAGTAATTCCTCTTGAGATCATGGTACATTTTTGTTCCACCTAGGTGTATAGTATATTTTGTTTTGTGTTGCTCATCTATAACCTCTTGCTTCAGTTCCTCTACATTTGGTATGTAGAGGTTCCCCTTTAAATTTGTATCTTGATTCTGCATTCGTCCTATTTTATCAACCAGTGTTGACCTTAAAGAAATGAGGCTTAATTTACCATATTCAATCATCTCACTGTGTGTCTTATCTAATACACCAATTTCTTCTTTTATTTCCACTTCACTGAGGATTGTCAAATCCTTAAACTCAATCATCATTAAGCTTGCCAATCTTGCTTGATGTCTACTCAATGCATCTGCCACTTTATTTGCTTTTCCAGGGGTATACAATATATCAAGATCATGGGCAGCTAGGAATTCTACCCACCTATGTTGCCTCATGCCCAAGTCTTTTTGGGAAAACAAGTATTTAAGTGACTTATGGTCTGTAAACAATTCAAACTTAACACCTAATAAGTAGTGTCTCCATAGCTTCAATGCATATACTACAGCAGCTAGTTCTAAGTCATGTGTAGCATACATAGTTTCATTTGGCTTGAGTTGCCTTGATGCATATGCTATGACTCTACCATGTTGCATGAGCACTGCCCCTAGTCTAGATCCACTAGCATCTGTGTAAACCACTAATCCTTCATTACCCTCTGGAAGTTGTAAAACTGGAGCTTCCATCAATGCTTTCTTCAGTGATGCAAATTCTTGTTCACACTTTTCTGTCCACACATAAGGTTTCTCCTTTCTAGTTAACTTGGTTAGTGGGATGGCTATCTTTGCAAAGTCTTTTATAAACCTTCTATAGTAGCCTACCATTCCCAAAAATGATCTCACCTCAGTTACTGATTTGGGTCTGCTCCAAGATTGTACTACCATGACCTTGTTTGGATCTACTCTAATGCCTTGTTGGGATATAATGTGCCCCAAAATTTTTACTTCATTTTGCCAAAATGTGCACTTAGTAAATTTTGCCTTTAAATTATGTGCTCTTAGTCTTGACAAAATCAGATGCAAATGCCTTGTATGCTCCTCTTCTGATTTTGAATACACTAATATATCATCAATAAAGACAACCACAAATTTAACTAGGAAATCTCTAAATGTCCTATTCATTAAGTCTACAAAATAGCATGGTGCATTTGTCAATCCAAAAGGCATCACTAAAAATTCATATAAGCCATACCTTGTGTTGAATGCAGTGTATTTAATACTCTCCTCCTCTACCTTCATTTGATGAAAACCAGAGGCTAAATCTAGCCTTGAAAAGATCTTTGCTCCATTTAATTGATCAAATAAATCATAAATTCTGGGGAGTGGGTATTTGTTCTTGATGGTAACTTTGTTTAATTCTCTGTATTCAATACACATCCTCATTGTACCATCATGCTTTTTAACAAACACCACTGGAGAACCCCAGTTTGAACTACTAGGCCTTATGAAGCCTTTTTGCTCCAATTCTTCCAACTGTTGCTTTAATTCTACTAATTATTTTGGACCCATTCTGGTAGGCTTCTTGATGATAGGACTTGATCCAGGAATTAACCTTATTTAAAGTTCAACTGGTCTATTTTTTGGAACTCCTACAACTTCCCCAAAAACATCTGGATATTCATTTATCACTTTTATGTCTTCTAAAGTTAATTCCTTTTCAGTCATGCTCCATATTTGATCAAGGCAATTTGTTTTAGCTATTTCACTCATGACTAAAAGATTTTTACCATTTTCTGTTTTTAAAGAAATAGTGAAATTTTCTAAATTCAAAATTGCTTTGAATTTACTCGACCAATCTACTCCTAGAATAATTCCTATTACAGGATATTTCAACACAAATAAATCAGATTTAAACACATTTCCACCTATGTATAATTCCACTCCCAAACATTTTAATCCTAGTAGACAAGGGCCACCTAGGGGACTTTGAATAAACAACGGTTTTTCAACTGTATTGCATATGAGAGCTAATTTATCCACTATATCTTGTGAGATAGAGAATGTGTGGCTCCAGTGTCATATATAACTGTGATTGGGTAATTTTTAATTAGAAGTATACCTTCCAATTGTCTAGAGTTTCCCACTGCATTTGCCTTTGCCTTGGCATCCAATGCTCCTACCTTTGCTCCTTTCTTGAACTTTGGACAGTTTCTTTTAATGTAACCTTCTTCCCCACAGTTATAGCAGCTGAATGGTGCTTTCTTAGCTGCTTGACACCTATTGCTCATGTGTCCTTCTTTGCCACAATTATAACAAGTAATTTTCTTCTTAGCCTCCCCACTAGTTGCTCCTTCAACTTTCTTGTCTGCATTCTTTTTTATCATAAGGATGTGTTCTATTTTTCCCCTTCTTTTGATTATTAGCTCTCATGTTCTTGAAATTTTCTCTTGCATTATAATGTTGTTCAAAAGAAAGAGTAAGATCTATGACTTGATCAAATGTTCTGTCTTTATATGGTAGCATTGCTCTACTCAAACCAGCATTGAGTCCTTTGAATTCTTTGATTCTTCATTCCCTATGAGCATAATTCCATACTTAGACAAACTCTCAAATTTTTGAGTGTATTCAGTCACACTCATTGGTCCTTGCCTCAGCCTTATAAATTCCTCCAGTAGTGTTGCCTTAGTTGTGGCTGGGAAAAATCTTGCCTCAAACATCTCCTTGAATTGATCCCATGTTATCTTATTTTCTGGCCTTCCTGTGATGATCACCTCCCACCAATCTAGAGCTGCTCCTTTGAGCCTTCTTGACGCTATCTGCCTCTTCCTTTGATCATTAATTTGCATGCCTGCAAATATTCTTTCTAAAGTTCTCAACCATGTTTGCACACCCATAACTCCTTCAGTGCCTTCAAAATCCTTGCCTTCTAAATTTCAAAATGTCTTCAATAGCTTAGCTAATTCTTCATGAGGATTTTCTTCCCTCTGCACTGCTCCTTCCCTAAATGCTCTCACCAAATCTTGCAAGTTAACCATTGGTGTTGTATTAGAGGGTCCTGCTCCAGTACTTGGTGGTCTTCCTACCATGGTTCACTATTCAATTGCATAGCTAGTTAGTCTTGCTTCTAATTTAATCATTTCAACAATTTATTCCTACTATGGATATATTTGTTTCAGAACCTTATCCATATAAGAAGATTGGATGATATGTGTATGATATGTTTTAACAACATAGCTCTGATACCAACTGAAATGACCCACTTCTCTTTTCATTTTATTTTAATGAATTATTAGTGAGTTTTTTTTGTGGTCACTTCTCTTAATTCATTCTCCCAAGATCCATAATATTACCAATATAAACATATCAGTGTATAACTAAATCATGTCATTTATATATGTGAAGATATATAAATGGTTCTTTACTTATCAGAGTAATTAAAATAACAAAGAAACTCATTCACACAATGTTTCTCATATTTGAGAGACATTTGTGTCACATAGCCATTCTATGTATTTTTTTTGAACTCAGACTTGATTTTTAAATCCTAAAATGATCACATCATTTTCTTATCTAATTTCCTAGCTTGTGCTATAACTTAGATTAATTAATTTCTGGATTTACAACCTAACTATTTGATCCATGGAATTTAGGGATTTAATACTAGATATTTTGACTGATACAGGGTGTTAGATCAATTCATACATATTTGTTTAGCCCGGGGTTCTACTTTTAAACTCAAGCAAATTTTTATGTTAAGAAAAATGCTCAGAATATGATATGATCAGATAGATATCAGGGTAGGAACTTAGTTCAAAAACCAGGCAGTGAAGATAATCCATTTGAACAAGGCTGTAGACTCAATCTATCATATCAAATGGAGGCTTAGCATATATCTGAGGACAAGATAATCAAAGCTATGTTACAAATCAAATTAATATAAAATTCTCAAGTGAACTTATTAGGTAGACAACTGATGGTCTCTTACGTAATAAGTGGCAGTGACTAAGGTGTTGTGAAGTGATGGCCATGCCTATTGCAAATAGAACTACAAGTTACTTTAAACTGCCTCAGGTTAGTCATGACCAAATGCATCCAGACTTGAATCATGTATCTAGATAGTAAGATGTGTTAAGTATAGTTACTGTGAGACCTACAAGTACTAAAAATGCATATGGACCTACTACACAAAGCAATGCAAATTCCTACTATAAATCAAATGCCCAGATTAAGAATTATAGGCTTCATTTTTAAGCTTGAAATATACTTATATCAATTACAAGTCATGATCATGCTTTTCGGGTTAGCCCGGTCTAGGTTCAACTCAACCTTTAAAAGATTTATTACATGTTTTTTTCTTCTAAAACTATTTCTACTTTACAATTAAAAGTTCATCAGACATTGCCAAGGAAGATATGCCACATATCAAATTATAAGGCATGATCTCCTATATCATACTTCACCAGAGATTATCCAGATCAGTTGCTTAAAACAGAAACTCACAAACACACATATAATACTAATTTTTTTACATATTCTTCACATAGAAAAATAAGCAAATATCAATCCTGGAAATACTTAGAACATTATAAAGTTTTGCCTGGCTTATTTATTACAATATTTCTACCGTATTCCTTAAGCATTTTAAAATCAAGTAAATCTTCAAATATCCATGCAAGCAAGTTTCTCATGCTTCCTTTCCTGCAGCAACATCTAGAGCTGCCTCAATAAAAATGAGACACCCCAAATGTTACAAAGTAACAAATAGGGTCAGAAATAAATTTCTGGTATGAGTGAAATCACATATTAAATATTTTGTAAATGCTTAAAGCTACATAGAGAACATATCAGTTTAATGATATACTAATTCATACTAAAATCTGAGCATGGGTAAGTTTATCTATCAATCATACAACCAAACAACCATTCATTCACTTCATTCAGACTTTCATGTACATGCTCCTATGGATTAATTTCTAATTTCCATAGCTTGATTGATCAATCTCATTTTTTTTACATTCTTGGTTTGGTCTAACTCCTTGCCATTGAACAGCATGTGTGCATTGTAAAGGGGCTCAGTTATGTTAACCCTTTACACAGAGGCCTACAAGACTTAAGCAAGTCATGCACATACCCATCATCCTGCTGATGATTAGTAGATCAAGGCACTACTCCTAAATCATGTTATGATTTAGAGACCATGAGTATTCATTTTATAAGGAATTTTTTTTCTTTTAATTTTCAGAAATGCTTATGCTCTTTTCTTCATTTTATAAATCAAAAATCTTTGATCTCACTCAAAGAGTACATCCAAACATACAAGCATTCATATAAAATTCCACTGCTTATAACAAGAATTTATACTTAATCAAATCATCCAAAATCTGCTCATGCAAATTTTTTCTAGTAATTTTTCCGATGCTTGCTTAAATTTGATAAAATCATATAAAAGTCTAGATTTATTCTTCTGTTAACATAGGGCATGGTTTTTGAGAAAAACCCATAAAACATATTGGATTATGATCTGAACAAATCAGCACATATATAATATTGCTTTGTTCATATCAATTTTTATTGAACTAGACATGAGCATGAACCTCCTTATTCACACTGCCTATTTCCTTTATTTATTTGATACTCTACTTCTAAGAAAAAAATGGTTTAACTCATCTTCTAATAAGGACTGGATTATAAAATCCTTTTTTGTGATCAAGGTGTTAGATCAAATATCTTTCAAAGCAAAAAGTTAAAACCATCATAACACACCAAAATAAATTAAAGTCTCAACCAAAAGATCAACCAGAAAATCATGCATGTTCAATAAACATTCATTCAGAAAAATCACAGAAAACCATATTATAATTTTTATATAAGAAAAACTACTTGGCTTCCCTTAGCATGGGTCTTAATGCCTCAAACATTATATATGATTATCACTCACCTTCCTCATCTTTTCCCTGAGAATATCTAGGCTTGAAGACAATGTGAGTTCTTTTTTTTTTAAAATATGTTTCTGTTTTCCCCCAAAGAAAAACCTCTGCTCCCCCTTTGATTTAAACCATTTAACTAGGGTTTTACTAGAGGAAAAACCCATTTTATCCTTACATTACTCAAAGAATTATGTGTGTGTAGTTATTGCTAAATGTGCCATTTTCTCTTGATTTCTATTTTTGGTAAAACAGTTTGCTTTTCTCTTTTCTGGATACATGCTATTTGCATGATATTTATCTACACATTGTTTTCATATGACTCAACTTCACAATGTATTTTATTATACCTGGGTTATTTCTCATGTTTCTTTTTATAAACTTGATTTTTAACTAACATAATTTACCATTTGCTTCTTTCTTGATTTATTTCAAAAAATATATTTTTACTTATAAATATTACTTAACTGGTTTTTATGCATTTTAATTATCAAAAGGAGTTATTTTATCACTTTTATATTTTTCTAACTACATATGTATGTGATATTCATGAGATATGTGAATTTAATAATTCATTCATACTTTAGCTATTTTGCTTCTCATCGTTATCTATTGAAATAATTATTCCCTTGCTTGTTTCTCTCATTCCCTTTTGATATTCATTTTCAAATTATTTTATTCTTCAATTATTTTCTATTAACTAATTTAATTTTTCTTTTCATTTCAGAATTAATTTTATCTCAAAAATTTTGGGTCTTCACTCAAATCTACACCTACTATCCGACTATGTGAAAAACCCAACTCTAGACTGCCCGTGTGGAAAATAGTGAGCACCCAGAGTTTAGGAAGAGAACAATAAACTCCAGGTCAGTCATGGGACTGGTATGAGCAAACAAAACATTTGGGTTGAACAAAACAAATAAAAAGAAATCCTTAATGTTTTTTGGAAAATTAAACTACCATAAGGCCTCCCGCCACACACACAATGCAAACGCAGAATTGGAGGAGATTTCTCCTTATGATAGTCAAAAATGCTTGAAACGCGAAAACCATTTTGATATTATTACTAGTGCATAGTGGAAAACATTTCGAAAGTTTAGTATTAAACCTAACCAGCATAGACATTCTGAACTATGCCTACTATAGCTACCATCTAAACAGTGGTGCCACCATAAGTAAATGGCAGGTTCTACAACTAAAACTGTACTGGGTTCGTATTGAATGATGGATTTCCAACAAATGGTCAGGCTAAGGAACTTCTTACTGTCAATGGGTACGCCTCTGGCGGGACGTCCCGAGAACTTAACCAGTTCTCTGCCAACACAAGACCGGGTTACCTCTTACTAGGTAACTACTACACGACTATGCCATCCCCCAGTCCTTTGGGACCTTTATCCAAGGTGCCTCAACAAAGCAACAATCACACAAGAATGAGATCGTAGAAACCACTTAGGTTAAATATCAGGGCTCCATACCTGATACCACCCTTTTCCAAAATGAAATGACATACCCTAAAGGGAGCGACCCTCATAACCTTGCCGCATCTTTCCTGTTTCGACCATTTCCGGGGTGTGAGGTCCTGATGCAGTCTCGTCCACAAAGCTACGCTTTATACAAAAGCCATGCTTTGATCAATAAATGATCAGCACACAGCAGCACTCAGCATGCCACATTACCAAATTGGGAGTATATCGTTGATAACCTTCAACTACAGAACACTAAGCTTGTACGTCTCAGAGAAGGGTGTTAAGCAAAGAGAATAAATTCTCCACCACTAAATAGAAATGTATTTGAAAGAAACCTGCTTTATATCTCAAAGTGTAATGTCAGACATACAATCCATACAAGTCTGTTTCGGGTTCGAACAGAATGGAAGGCACTTCCGAAGAAGCCCTTGCAATTCGGGTATTCACAATCTTGATCGGACTTCCCATCACATAGGGAGAACTCTATACCGGAGCAACTCGGTGCAGAGTCAATCGACAGGTTATCCTAACGTTCTTGCAAACACCTGGTCTTCAACACCGGTCTTCAATTGCAATCCATAACATCGTATTACTATTCAGAATGGTTTATATGACACAAGGTCCTCTCCCGACTAAACCGAATAATGAGCGCAATATTTTAAAACATATGGAAAATGGGATATTAGTTAAGCCACAACTTGTTAGTCAAAACTTTTCTTTTAAATGGTTTAAACAAATTACCATTTTAAATCTTTAAACAAAAAGATTTACTTCACAAAGTTCACCCTGTTTCCCAAAGGACAATTCATAGATTTTCAAAATAATTTACATTTCAATTAGGATTAACTCATCAATCTTTAAAGATTTAACTTATAGCTTTCAAACCCATTTCCAAAGATTTATTCATAACTTGGAAAACCATTTTCATTTTAGATTGGAGAAAATCTCTTTAACACAATTGGAAATTCAAATAGTTTTTGTTTCGGAAAAAAAAATCCGATTTCATTTATACAAGTTAAAATCTTTGGGTTAAATTCAAAGTCCCAAAACAACACTTTTAAAATGGTTTAAAACCCATATAAACTAGTATAATCTTTTTAAATCATAAATAGGATTCAATTTCAAATTTTGAATTTAAGTTTAAATCAAATTATTTAAACTTCAAAATTTATTCAAGTTATTCAAAAATAACTTTTCTCTTTGAAAATTTCTTTTCAAAAGCTTTTTATTTTAAACCCAATCCATTTCCAAAACCATTTGAATTCAAAAATTCAATTTTTAAAACTGTTTCAAAAATCTGTGACCTAACCCATTTCCACGTGCAATCCGTATTTGTGTGTGTATAAGTGTGTTCCAGGGTTTTACACAATAAAAAAGCAACATCATCAACCAGTACATATTCCAATACAGCAATATATATTTGATAAGCGGTATAAACTATAACGCTTATCTTTCATTCACAGATCACAAATATATATCACAGATAATAAATTACATTAAACACAGCTCAAATCAAAATAGAGCATCACATATCAGGGATATCAAACAATCAAATCATCCAATAGAATCCAAACATTCATAAGTAAGATCAGTTAATTGCCTAATTAATTCAAATTAGATTAATTACTTAGGAATTACTAATACTGGTTAATTAATATTAGTTAATTACAAATCATTTTAGTTAATTATCCTTTATTCATTTTTTAATTAACCATTCATAACAAATTAATTAACTTTTAATAATAATTCATCAACCTTTAATTATAAAATAATTAACTTTTAGTCATTTAAGTCACCATTTAATTAATTATCTTTAACTAATTAATTAACCCTTAATTAATAAATTACCATTAAATTAATCATCCTTAATTAGTTACGAATTAATTAACCTCTAGTTAATCATGGAATTAATTAATTCTTAATTAATAGCATCCCTTAATTACTTTCACCAAATTATTAACCTTTAAATTAACTAATTATTCTCAAATTAATTACCTTAATTAATTAATCAAATTAACAAATTATCATTTAATTAATTAAGTAATTAATCCTTTAATTAATTACGTTGACTAATTTTACCTTCAATGAATTACATTGATTAATTAACTTTTAATTAACTTTTAATTAATCACAATAAGACCCTTAATTTTTTAAAGACAATCCATTGATCTTAATTAACTACTTAATCACCATATAGATCTTATTAAATTAAAACTTGAAATTAATTTACACGAAAACCATTTGAGAATCCTTTTGATTAACTAAGGTTTAATACATGATCCTTGATTACTTCTTAATTATCTCATAATCAAATTTAAACTTTTAAAGCTTGTTTTAAAACTTGTTTAAAATTTTGAAAATGCATTCATATTTTCTTTGAAACCTTATTTTAAAACTTGTTTCAAATTCGAAACTTAATTTATTTTCTTTTAGAAAACTTGCTTAGTTTAAATCCGCTTTGAAACTTTGTTTGAATAAAAATTTACCCTTTTTAAAACCTTTTTATTTTAAACCCTGTTTCTTAAAAACTTTGAAAACTTGTTTTTAGAATGTGCTTTGCCTTGAAACCCTATTTATTTCTATATGTTTAAAACTTTGGTCATCTTGCTTAAACCAGATAACATTTACTTCCCGAATTCCAAATCTGGAAAAAAACTCGAGCTACAACCAAAACCATTCGAACGAAAACTCGAGCAATCTACCCCACTCCCCCCGAATGTTCCCAAGCCAAACATCATCTTCCCAATCCCTGTGACCAACTCAGCATCCACCGATACAAAGTCAACCCATGCACGTGCACCAGAGCTCCGACGAGCTCTAGTCGACTTCACCATCTCCCACCAATCAACGACCATCACCTTGTGCCCTCTGACCACCCAGAAAACACGAACTACGAAGAAATTGCAATTTAGCGATCCGATCCAGACTGTAATAGCAGTTCGATCGACCCATCAACCTCGTTCTTCAACCTTCGACCGTCGTCACATCTGAAACTCCAACATCGCCTTCCTCTACACGTCTACTTCCATTACAAAAAACCTAGTTGAACTCGATCATCTCTATGAGCCGTAGTGATTGATTTAACCCAGCCCAGTAAAACTATGGTTCCAAACTAGAATTCAACATCGTAGCTTCCACCATGAATTAAACATTTTCCTGGCAATTCCCCCATCATCACTGATCACTCCTCCATAGATGCTAAGGATCCCAACCCCCAGGTTGTATAGATTACCCAAAATTTCCAAATTAACATTTTTAGTTCAAACAATAACTGCACCAAACTCTTATTATTAAAAATTTTGATTTTAGTTTTAAAATTCATGTTTTAACATAATGTTTCAGATCCTAACCCTGAAACAATGGATTGAAATGTTCAAATTTTCACTTATGTTAAAACTTGATAAGTAAAACTGGTTTCCAGTGATAACACAAGTTGTCCTAACCGAAGTAAAATTTCTAAGCTAAAGTTTGTGATTAAGCAACAAGTTTTATTGAATCTTAACTTTAAATAGTGTTATGATCAAAAAGGTTTTGAATTTTTGACGCAGCGGATAATTCAAGAAATGAATATAACGATGAAAGTAGAAATTGATGGATTGAAATATACCGAAAGGCCCAAATCCGTTGATCCAAAGATACCGGATTCTAGCTTTCTGAAACACGTTGATCGCGCACGATACCGTGTTTAAAGATGTACGATTCTTCGACGTTGATCAAGCGCACTTGATTCCGTGAATCGGTGTAACGACCCGTAAATTTAACTGGTTTTAATAACGTTATTAATTGAAATTTTGCGAAATTTTAAAAGATAAAATTTTGAAATATAAATTTGATATTTGGAATGCGTCTAGTTAAACATAGCAACTGGTAAATTTTCGTCTGAAAATATGAAAGTTTATTTCGCGCGTAAATTTACTTCAATTTAATCAGTTAAAAGCGATGAAAATAAAATATTTTCGGAACCTATATATTTTTAGATAGAAAAATTCTAAACCATCTTCTGAGCAGACGTCATTTTTTGTTTTTCCGAATTCGGACATCTTTAGCTCCGTCGATCTTATTTTTCTACATTTTTGCTGCATTTTCCGTTGATAGAAAATTCGAATTTTTATAATTCAATTGTACCGCTAATATCTGTATACCGTTTTGATTGTCTCATCGTGCTAATCGCAACGGTATATTCAATTTTGTGTTTTGAAGTCCGATGTGCTATGGAAACCATGAAACGGTTAACCGTATTGGTACCAGTTTTGTGTCGTTGGTCTCGTGACCTTTCATTTTTCAGTGTTCAATACAAACAGCTGTCAGCGGCTGGAAATTAATTATTTCTTGATTTTAAGAGACGTGACTTTTGCTCTCGTACTGGTTCCAACAATTAACGCTTTCGTTCATTTGTCCAACATTGCTTTCGTTTATTTCATTTCATTGACCGGTTCCAACATTTCATTCGCCAGCTCATCATCTTCCACCTCTCTCCATGCCTTAGTGTGCAACCCACACCCGACCTGTCAACGCGAACCGACTCCACACACAAAGCCTTGGCTCCACTACCGCCCCACTCTCGCCTGTATCGACTAGCAACCTACCGCCATGTCAGCCTGCACTTGACTGCCTGCCTCCTTTTCTCTCTTGCCCAACCTCGCCTCGGCTACAATCCACAACCACCCTCAAGCACCACTTCGTCTATCGTCCTCAGCCGTGCGCCTCTCCCTGTAAGCCACCTTTCTTTTGCTATCACCTATAACTCTCCTTTATACAAATATATATGTTGAAATTATTTCCGCTTGTTTTGTTTTCTGTTTGAATTTTTTTTTTCGTTGAAAAGTTTGAAATATGCGGACGTGTTGTCGAAGAGTTTTAAATTTATAACCTATATAGTATAATGTTTTATTTCATTTCTCTGTATGAGTTATAAAGTATGTCTATGTATGTTTGTAAGTAGTTATAGATTAGACTCGGATTTTATAATTGGTTTATACTGTTATTATATTGGGTTATATTTGTTAATACTAGTTTATACTGATTTTTATAGCCTGATTTGCTGTCACAGATATAGATACATATGTGTTTTTTCTTTATAAGTAACATAAATATATTATCTGCCACTTTTCATAAGCCATATTACCTTTGTTACGTAAGTATATGTAAATGGATTTGCATGGTATATGAAGGCAGCACTAGTTGTTACAGTGATTGGTACATTATGAAGTTTTGATGATAGTGTGAATATATAAAGTTTACAATAAATTTTATATGTATATAGTCTGCATGTTTTATTTTTTTTAAAAAAAGATATATGATTTACATACGTTCAAAATTTTAGCTGTCGACATTGTTGCATGTAAACAATTGCTGCATACGTGGTTTGAAATTTTATGTTTTGAACTAATTTAAAAAAAATTGCATATATTTTGATTTTTGTATCCATGTTTGGCACAGTGTATCTCCTTCATTTCCTATCGTAATTCACCGATTCTTTTTTTGATTGAAAGATGAGATTCTCTAGTTTATGCATGTAAAATTTCAGTCCAATTCAAGGCCGTTTGGTCCGCTGTTTTATACCTGAAAGTTGCAACCAAACTGATTTTGCACTTGTTTGCATGTTTATTTTTTTTTTCTGAACAATAGTTAGACTTCATGTTCATGATATCATATCTCACTCATGTTTTATCGAAATGGGTTGATTCTATTTTTAAAAAAGATTCGAAGTTACCTAGTTTATGCATGTCAAATTTCAGCAAAATCCGACATCGTTTGATTAGCGGTCGAGGATCTGGAAGTTTGACACAGGTAGCTGTTCTTTTGTACTTGAACTTATTTTACACTGCTGCAAACACGACCTGATTTCATGTTTGACGCATCGTATTTCTTCCGTCTTACGTCGGAATACAGTGATTTCCTTTTTGTTTAAAAGATAAAGTTTTCTACTTTCTTTATATAAAATTTTAGCTTCATACGAGGGGGTTTAGTCCTCTGTTTCTTACCTGAAAGTCAGACCCAGAGGGGTTTTCAGACCTGAACATTTGACAGTCGCAACATGGCCTGAGTCTATGTTCCTGACATCGTAACTTTTCTCGTCTCTTGTCCAAATCAAGTGCTTTTTTTTGCAGTTTGAAATACAAGTTTTGATCTTTTTTCATATCAAATTTCAGACCATTTCGATCTCGGTAGAACATAGAATTATATTGTTAAACTTTGACGCAGAACATGTTTTGTAATTGTTGCTATGTTGAATGTTTTGATTTGATTTCGGCAATTCCTATTTAACAGCTTTGCTCGTCGATTCGTGCCAATCGAGTTTATTTCGGAATTCGTGCTTGCAATTCGTAACTCAACTTCGTTGTCTATTCTCGCTCCCTAGCCTCAAAAGGTTAGCAATCACTCACGATTAATGTTCTTTTATTTATTAAATTTGATTTCAATTGAAACGACAATTGAAATATGCTGCTGTTAGTTAATTACACTTTTATATATGCTTAACTGTATCAGTTCACCTGTGACATTTGACACCATTATCTGTTATATATAAAATGATAATCCAGTTTGGCTATTAAATGATTGATTGATTGATTTTGACATTGGACGTTAAGTTGTTAATATTATAAGTGATAAGTAATTTGAAATTGAAATTCACGTAGGATAGTTAGATTTGATATATGTGTTAATTTGATTAGTTAAATTTGTATAATATGATCCCTTGAAATGTTAAATTATTTGACACGTAAAAATAGTGTTAACTCCACCTTGAACCATTGAATGTATGTTGTGTAAATTGATGTAGTTTGAAATTGGATAATAAATATCAAATGAAGAACCGTATTTATATTATTGTAATAATCTTTAATCTACATGAAATGATAGTGTAGATTCTAGAAATAATTATATTAATTCCCACAAACAACAATGTGAATTAATACAGTTATTTCGGGATTATTTGAATTGATTATTGGATTATTATTGATTGTTGTTATTGCTTGTTTATTTACTTTGACACCATCCCAGTTATCACACTGCAAGTTCCCTTTGTTATGCTTTGATTTTGAATTGGAATGGAATCGGGTTGAAATGATAAATACCCAAATTGAACTTTGACCTAGGATAGAGAATTAAATAAAAACCCGATTGGTTAATAATTTGATTTAAAAATAAAATGAAGATTTTATTTGAATAAATAATATGGTTTTGAAACGAAGTTGGAAATTGAATTTTAATGAAATTTAAATGTGAATATTTAATAATCTGTAACAAAATATTAATAAAGAAATTGGTGAAAGAATGTTGTTTAATTTAAGAAATGATTGAATTAAGTTTTGAAATTATTTAATAATTTAATGAGATTGAATTATTTAATAATTAAATAAAATTGAATCCTTTGATAATTAAAATTGAACTTTTTAAAATTTAGTTCTTTATTAATTGAGCTTTGAAATTGTAACAAAGTAAATGAATATGTGAAATTGAATTTCTTTATCAAGAATCGGTTTGAAATTAATGTAAGACTTGTAATTTAAAGGGTTGATTTGTCGAAGCTAATTTAATTAAATTTGAAGTTTTGATATAATGAAGTTGAACTTAAGTAACTGATTTAATGAATTGGAAATAAAATAGAAATTATTTTGAATGATAAATTTACTTGACGAATGTTGAATGAAATCGATAAAGGAATTTAAATTGATTTGAATGTTAAATTAAATTAATTTAAATGATTTTAGAATGAAACTTATTTACGAACTTGAAGCAATATTTGAATGGTTTTAAATAAAAATTGAAATTGTATTATAAGATTTTGAAATGGTAATTTGGATGTTTTGAAACATAAGTTATGGAAATTGTTTAGAAAGACAAATGGAAGTTTGGTTTACAAATTATAATTGAAATTGAAATTGATTTGGTTTTGAAATATATTAAACGACCAATCGGTGTAATAATTACGACAGTTATTAAAGAGACCGGAATCGGTTAGGGACATACTCTCTATCTAAACCGAAAACCACTTTAATAACTATACGCGGAGTGTGATCCAGAATGAAGTGGTTGGAATGATGTACGTGATGACTGAAGAAAGAGAACGATAATGGATAGCCTTGACACTTGTGTCAAATTGGAAATGACTAAAACAGGAGCCGTGTCGGTCCAAATGATGGTTAGCTACCTCAAGCGAACACACTTCTTCGAAAACTACTCATTACTTGTTGTCGATTGGTGCACCCTTGATTTTGGGAGTGTTGTTTCGCGGTGTTGCGATCGCTGCGGCGATGCGTTCTCACCAGTCCGGATCAGGCAAATGGTAGTTTCACTACCTTAGGTATTGCCTCATGTGCCTTTTCATACTTGTATCCCTATATACGCGACCACTATGATTTGTTTTGTGTTATACCTATGGAGTACTCCCTGATAGCCCACTAGTTTACGGTGGAGTTTACACTGCTGCATAGACTATGACGCTTATATAAAATGTGTTAAGGGGGATAATGGTAACGCCTTAACACTATTTTGATATCTTATATTACTGATAGACATTATCTACTTATCGTATAGTACTACATAGTAGATAGTTTAACAGATCCTTAAAGGATGGTTATTCTAAACATCCTTTGAGTTACTTGTATTTCAATTGCTATTTCACTTGAGTTGGATTTATTGATATAAGAATGTTAATCCTGACTCGAGTGTTTTGTGTTTTGCTTTACGCTCGGGTCAGACTGAGTGTACCAGTATTCGAGACTCACCTTTGGAGTTAGAGCTTCGCTTGGAGATCCAACTATCTATCCAGCTTTCAGATATCCAGTTGATTCCAGTGATGTATTCTGATATTGTATTTGATTATTATATTCGAGACATCTGTTGTACCTTATTTAACTCTGATATGTATATAGTATCTTCATGAACTACTATCTTTTTCTTCTGCTGCATTTATTTCTCTGTGTCTGTGATCTGTGATTATTTATTTATTGTATATGCTCAGTTTTGCCAAATTTAAATTATCAATTCGGTATTTTGAATTATTCAAGTTCGACATGTGCAGATGCGAATGGTCCAAAATAGCAGGTCGTTACAATCAGCTTCAACAATCGTTGATTCGAGCGCACTCGAATACCGAAAGTGGAGATAGGAGATCACACTCAACTACCAATTTCAAAAGAGGCACAAAGCACTCAACAAATACACATAACGACCTAACATATTACAACACACACGACCTAACATACACGGCAGCAGTGACCTAAGAACGACTAATGGAAACCTCCGCCAACGACTTAAGGTCTCGCGACCTATTCTTGAGCGACCTAAGAACATATCTTCAGGAAATCTTCACGCGACCTAATACTTGAGCGACCTAAGATCTGAGCGACCTAAGATCTGAGCGACCTAAAGAAAGCGGCATGTGAGAGTTAGGTTGTTCGTGACCTAAACTTGACTTGTTTTCATTGCTAGGTCGTAGCTCGCCTGAGAAAGAAAGCGGCCTGTGAGAGTTAGGTTTAGGTCGTTCGCGACCTAAACTTGACTTGTTTCCATTGCTAGGTCGTTTGTGAGCTTCACTAAGTCGCTGGAGCGACTTAAAGGAATCGTTAGGTCGTTCGCGACCTAACACTTCACCAAATTGGGCTGCATCATCCTCCTCCGGTTGAAAGGAATTCGTCCTCGAATTTGCACCTTCCTCTTCCACAACACGCTCATCCCCATGATACGGAATTAAGTATTTGACGTTGAAAACATCAGAAGTATGAACACTATCTCATAGTTGCAATTGATACACAATCTCATTGATTTTCTTCAAAATTTCTACTGGACCAATCTTTCGCGCCTTCAATTTATTGTACGTTCCCACTGGAAAATGATCTTTTGTTAACACGGCGTAAACCAAATCACCTTCTCTGAAGTTCACACTCCTTCGCTTCTTATCCGTCAGTTGTTTATACTTCTCATTCGATGCAAGTAATCGTTCATGAACAGTTCTGTGGCACTCCTGCAACTCAGTCACAAATCACCATCTCGCTTAACAACTCCCTTCTGATATGGTACTGTCGTCAAATCCAACGGTCCCTTTGGCAAGCTTGAATATACAACCTGAAACGGACTGAATCCAGTACTTCGATTGACTGCATGATTATGTGCAAACTCTGCCTGACATAACTTCATATCCCAGTTTTTCAAGTTATCTTTCACGAGACATCTCAACAAGTTTCCCAACGATTTGTTAACCACCTCCGTTTTCCCATCAGATTGCGGATGATAGGTGCTACTAAAATTCAGCTTTGTTCCAACCATCTTCCACAAACTTAACCAGAAATGGCTTAGAAATCTAGTATCCCGATCAGAAACAATAGATTCAGGTAGCCCATGCAATCGATACACCTCTTTAAAGAATAACTGAGCAACACGGATGGCATCCGCTGTCTTCTTGCATGCTATGAAATGTGCCATTTTCGAAAACCTATCCACCACAACAAATATAGAATCATTTCCTCGTTGAGTTCTCGGCAAACCCAAAACGAAATCCATGCTGATATCAACCCATGGCCTGGTAGGCACAAGTAACGACATATATAATCCTGCATTTGTAGCGGTTCCCTTTGAAACTTGACAGATATGACATCTCTCCACAAATCTCTCAACTTCTTTTCTCATTAACGGCCAAAAATAAGACTGAGAAATCAGCTGCAATGTTCGATCTCTACCCACATGGCCTTCTTCATGTAACTCCTTTACAATTTTCATCCGTAAACTGCAATCTGGTACACATAATCGATTTCCTTTAAACAGAAAACTATCCACCTACACAAACTCTTCCGTCTTTCCCTCCTTGACTTCATCTACAAACTTTGCAAAGTAAGGATCTTCAACACACAATTTTGGCAATACATCAAACCATGTCACTTCAGTCTTCATTGTAGTCAACAAATGATTCCTCCTGCTTAGTGCATCTACCACGCGATTCGTAATACCCGACTTGTGTTTCACAACAAATGTAAATTGTTGCAGGTAGGCAATCCACGATGCATGCCTAGCTGAAATTTTCTTCTGTCCTTGCAGATGTTTCAACGCCTGATGATCAGTATATAATACAAACTCCTTGTGAAACAAGTAATGTCTCTAGTGTTTTACAGCTTGCATAATAACATAAAATTCCACATCATATGTATTATATCTCATCTTCGCTCTCGAAAGCTTCTCGCTGAAATATCCAATTGGTCGGCCTCTCTGACTTAGTACTCCTCCAATTCCAACCTTTGATGCATCAGTATGTAACTCAAACAACAACTGAAAATCCAGTAATACTAGAATTGGTGTTGACGTCAAAAGTTCTTTGATTCGTTCAAAAGAAACCCATGCTTCCTCTGACCATGCAAACTGTTTCCCCTTCATACAATCAGTTACTAGTGCCATCACACTACTAAAGTGTGGAATAAATCTTCGATAAAATGAAGCCAACCCATGGAAACTCCTCACTTCAGTTATAGTCCTGGGTTGTGGCCAACTTCTGATTGCCTCAACTTTATCTTGGTCCACCTGTATACCTCCTTCTGATATAACATATCCCAAAAATAAACACTATGCGTCATGAACACGCATTTCTTCGTTGTAGCATAAAATTGTTCCTGTCGCAGTATCATCAACACTTCTCTCAGAATATGCAAGTGTTCTTCTGGACTTCCACTATATATCAGTATATAATCAAAATACACCACCACGAATTTCGCAATAAATGGTCTAAAGTTTTGATTCATCACCCGCATAAAAGTACTCGGTGCATTCGACAATCCAAACGGCATGACCAGCCATTCATACAATCCTTCACGTGTCTTAAATGTGGTCTTCCATTCGTCTCCTGGTCGAATTTGAATTTGATGATAACCACTCTTCAAATCGATCTTCGAAAAGATAGTAGCTCCACTAAGTTGATCCAACAAGTCATCCAATCTAGGCATAGGAAATCTGTATCTCACTGTAATTTTGTTCAGTGCTCGACTGTCGGTACACATCCTCCATGAACCATCCTTCTTCGGCACTAACAATGCTGGCACAACACAAGGACTTAAGCTCTCTTGTATACGCCCTTGTTCTAGCAATTCTTCCACTTGCCTTCTCAACTCCTCATGTTCCTTTGGACTCATCATGTAGTGTGGTTTATGTGGTAACGCAGCTCCTGGAACAAGATCTATCTGGTGTTGTATGTCCCTTAACGGTGGTAATTCCTTTGCAAACTCCTCAGGGAATACATCCTCAAATTCTTCCAGCACTGGTTTTACTTCTTCAGGTATTTCCACCACTTCATTACTCTCTCGTCCAATCAACAAAAACACTTCAGGCTCCTCTTCAACTTCTTTAACAATCTCCTTCAAAGATAGCAAAGTTTTCAGCTCTTCAATATCCTCCAACTTATTTTCTTCATGTTGTCGCTTCTTGGGAACTAAAGTGATTTTTGTGCCTTCAAACATGAAACTATAGTTGTTGGTACGTCCATCATGTTGCACAGCTCTATCATACTACCACGGTCTCCCCAGCAACAGATGACATACATCCATATCAACAACATCACACCAAATTTCATCTTTATATTTCTTCCCAATCGAAAAATTAACACGAGCTCTTCGTCCAACTTTCACCTCCCCACCTTTCCTTAACCAAGCTAACTTGTAAGGTTTAGGATGCTTCTCAGTCTTCAATTCCAATTTCTTCACAGCTTCTGAAGAGATAATGTTGTCACAACTCCCAGCATCAATAACAAATTTGCAAACCTTTCCCAGAATAGTGCACGTTGACTGGAAAATATTACTCCTCAACCAACTTGAATCATCTTCTTGCTTTGGTGTCAAACAAGACCTCCTCATCTTCAAATTGCAACCTTCGTCTCCCAACAATTCTTCTTCCTCCTCAATTCGACTAGAATGACCTTCATCAACATCCTCATCTTCAACCTCAGCTATCATAGTTCGTCTTTTCGGCTTTGGACATTCATTGCTTTTGTGACCAATCTCCTGACAATTGAAGCATTTGATAACACTATTGACTTTGGTCTTAGCAACTTCACTAACAACAGGTTTTGCAACAACCTTGGAAACATTTGCATTGCTACTAGCCCCTTTCATTTGATTGTTGGAATTTGTAAACACACCACCACCTCTCCTACCTTGCTTCTCCCAAGCTAGAGCTTTTTGATGTGCTTCAGCTATAGATCTGGGATCAAACATATTCACCATATCTTGAATCTGCATTCTCCACCCTCCAACAAATCTAGCGGTTAACTGCTCCTCGGTTTCCATGATGTCATTCCTCGCAATCAATTGATAAAATTCATCTGCATAATCATTCACTGACTTTGTTCCCTGTCTCAGATTCTGCAATCGTTGATACATAAGACTCTGATAATTATACGGCAAGAATGTAGCTTTCATTAACTTCTTCATCTTCTCCCATGTAGTAATCTTTGACTTCCCCGTTCTCTCCCGTGTAAGTTTAGTTTGTTGCCACCATGCCATAGCTCTTCCTCTCAAACGATTAGCAACCAACTTAACTCTTCGATGCTCAGGAACCTCCTTAAAGTCAAAAATTTCTTCAACATTAGCTACCCAATCCAAAAATTCTTCGGCCACCATTCCACCCTTGAATTCTGGAATTTCCATTTTCATCCCCGATTCCCATCGACGATCATCTTCAACTTCCCGATATGCATTTCATACTTGGTCTCAATCTCGATATTGAACACTACATCTATCACCATCTTAATCAAAAACAGATGTACTTCGATAACGATCTCGACCATCCAAATCTCTATGATCACACATATCCCTTCTACATTGTATTTCAACATCACGATATGGTTCATACTCAAACTCACGTGGAGTTCTTCTCTCTTCATTTCTATACTCATGATGTTCTCTTCTCAATGAAACTGAAGATTCTCTTCTACCTCGGTAAGATTGTGGCGACACCCTCCTCGCTTCCTTAACCGATGGCGAAACTCTGTTTCCTCCATGGTTCTAGACTGGCGACCTTCTCCTTTGACCTTGATTCATATCAATCATCAGTTTCTCCAATCTACCAATACCTTCATCCAACTTCTCATTAAATTTATTGCTAATGCGTTGTTCCATTTGTTCAGCATCTTCTCGTTTATACAAATCTTCAACATTTTGATGACGGTTAGCTCTTCTCCACGGCATGATTACACTTCACAGAAATCTTCAAAAATTCAAACTCAAACTTCAACAACTTTAAATCTCATCTTGGATTTACAAAAGTGAAGCACGACCTTGACTAGCTCGGATCTACACTTCAACTTTGCTCGGCTTGACTTCTTCAATAAGAATTGGCTCTAAAAATTCGGCTTAGCTATGATTGGCTAAGTCTAGCTCTGATACCAAACTGACGCAGTGGATAATTCAAGAAATGAATATAACGATAAAAGTAGAAATCGATGGATTGAAATATACCGAAAGGCCCAAATCCGTTGATCCAAAGATACCAGATTCTAGCTATCTCAAACACGTTGATCGCGCACGATACCATGTTTAAAGATCTACGATTCTTCGACGTTGATCAAGCGTAATTGATTCCGTGAATCGGCTTCAACAATCGTTGATTCGAGCGCACTCGAATACCGAAAGTGGAGATAGGAGATCACACTCAACTACCAATTTCAAAAGAGGCACAAAGCACTCAACAAATACACATAACGACCTAACATATTACAACACACGCGACCTAACATACACGGCAGCAGCGACCTAAGAACGACTAATGGAAACCTCCTCCAGCGACTTAAGGTCTCGCGACCTATTCTTGAGCGACCTAAGAATATGTCTTCAGGAAACCTTCATGCGACCTAATACTTGAGCGACCTAAGATCTGAGCGACCTAAAGAAAGCGGCATGTGAGAGTTAGGTCGTTCGCGACCTAAACTTGACTTGTTTTCATTGCTAGGTCGTAGCTCGCCTGAGAAAGAAACGGCCTGTGAGAGTTAGGTCGTTCGTGACCTAAACTTGCTTGTTTCCATTGCTAGGTCGTTTGCGAGCTTCACTAAGTCGCTGGAGCGACTTAAAGGAATCGTTAGGTCGTTTGCGACCTAACACTTCACCAAATTGGGCTGCATCAATTTTAAATTAGAACTTGCAAACTGAAAGGTGTAACAGAGAGTACCATACATGAATATATACACAGCAGATGTCGTGTAATACACATTCATTTAAAATTTTATTAGCATGCAACCAAATTTTCATTCTAAACTCTTAAAAATAAGGTTAATCATAGGTAAAGAAACAAAGAACCCTTGTTTAAAAATAAGATTTGGTCACCTGGATTCCAAAGAAACAGAGACCAGGTTTGTTTTTATTTAATTTGATCTGGGTATTTTGGTCTTCCTTGTTACTTCCAATTTTTGTTTAAATACTAAATATTTTCTTCTGAAATTATCTTTGGAATGACTTTATAATATCATAAACATCATCTTTCAGGACTCAGGGCTTGAATTTGTTTATACAAGAGGATATAGAGTCTTTTCTTATTTCAAAGCTATGACCCAAGAACAATATACATGTTCCTAGACAAACACATGCAGCATTTGTCAATATCAACCAGCAAGCACAACAAGGCAGTTCATAGATTCATAGACATCAGATTCAAAGTGAAAAGAAGAAGAAGAAAGAAAATTCAAGTTTTGCTCACCTATAGTTTCTGGAAGCAGAGAACAGTGAATAGATTTTTGTGCCTGGAGATGGTTTGCTTTGAATTGATTCAAACAGAGTTGTACTTGATTTTTGAAACTGTTCTTAACTTGCTTGTATATTGATTTGAGTTATGATTTGCTTGAAGCTTTTTACCTCAGGTTGAAGATTTCCTCTTTGAACTGGAATCTTGTTTCCAGGTTAAAATCTTTTCTTCAAGTTAAATTGAATTTGATTTGTAGCTTCTAAAGTTTGAAATTATTTGATCCGAGAATTTAAATAGTTGCTTTATTTTGAAGACTGATCCATAGCTTCAGGTTGAAATTTGGTTTGTTTTGAGTTTCTTTGTTTCAGGTTTGAAAATCTTTTGAACTGAGAAAAACTTGGTTTTCCAATTTCCTTTCTACTTTATTTTTTTCCTTGGGTGTTGACATTTGAGATACTCAATCTATTGTTACAGTATTTTTCAGATTTGCTGAGAGTAAATATGATTTGGTTATGGGAAGATGAAAAGTTTTTGTAATTTTTGTAATTTTATTATTTTATTTAAACAAAGATGTTGAATGCCATTTGTAGGAAATCATCATGATATCCCCATGTAATTGTTTACTTCTTTACTCCACCTCCTTGTGAAGTTTTCAAAGACAAAAGAATGTTATAATTTTTTTTATGTCATATTCATTTACAATTAATTATATCCCCTTATTCATTTAATTGCATATGTGTTTATATATATAAAATGTTAAAAGAATTATTCTAGCCCTCTTGTTATCATATTTACAAATTTATTTGTTACCTATATTTTCAAAATATATATATATATTTGTATTATCTTATAGAAAAAGAATATTAAACTTATTTCAAACTATTATACTTCTAAATAAATAATTATCTATATATATATGTATTGTTTTAAACCTTTATTTCTTGTTTTATATATATTTTGTTTATTATTTCTACTTATACTAATTTAAAGAAAGAAATGATTTTTGACTAATTATGTTTTTTAATAAATAAACACATATATAATAGTATTTAGTTATAAACAATTGTTTTAAAATCATTTGTATCCAATTCAAAATACAACTTTTAAATCCAACTAATTTTATAAAAATATAAATTATTGAATTTTCACTTTAAAAGTTTCATTTTAAAATATATACTTTTCATTAATATCTAAGCTTTTAAATTCTATTTAATTTCAATACATTATTTTTTTAAATCTAATATTTATTTGTAAAATACTTATTCTTAAATTTTAATTCAACATTCTACTTAAAATCTAAAATTTTAAGTTCTTTCTGGAAATCTCTAATTAATTCACAAATAATCCCACAATTTAATTTCAAAATTAAATTAATTATTGAATTATTTTGGCTAACATTTAAGGAATGTTACAGATTCCCCCCTTAAGAAATTTTGTCCTTGAAATTTGCAAAGGAGACAACAAAGAAAAGATGAAAGTTAGAGCAACATCTTTCCAGATCAAACTGAATAATTATTCTACATTTGGCTTACCAAATCAGAATATCAACAATATGAGAACAAACTCGTACAATTGTTTCGCAAGATATTTGGGTCCACCGGTCTACGAATATGCAAGGTCATTGATTAGTTCGAAGGGATAACTAATCGTTCGTAAAATATATCGAGATCCGAACAATAGATAAATGGATTTAATCTTCTATATTTCTCAAACACTAGATATGGATTCCAACTTAGGTCGTAACACCCCAAAGTATATACCATCTTGTCCCTCATCGGACTTCGATCCACACAAGAAATTACAATAGGATTTCGAATTTGGTTTTAATCGATATCATTTTATTGATACAATTAAAATTAAGCTTCATATTCTATTAACCAATTTATCTCAATATATAATTTCAATTTATTTAAAATTTTCAATTTCAAATTTCAAATTCATTAAGGTTTAAATCGAAAAACTGATAAGAAACCGATGAAGATACGAAGTAAGGATTTTCTATGATGATTCGTAGGGCCACCATCACACTGAAACTTCTTTCTGGAGCTGCCACGAAGCAATCAAAAGAATTTTGAAATCGAATCAAAGGAAATTGATAGAGAAAGTTGTTTCCGCTATTGCAAGGTATTGACCATTTGTAGTGGTATTCCCATGTCACGACCCAATTCTTCGGCTTCCGAAAATCGACATCAATACGTCCACTGTACCAACTGCCGAACAATTGAATGACGGAAAATCGAACCATAAGGGTTAAAAAGAAGAGGTAGAAGAAAAAGATAGAAGAAGAAAAGAAGAAGCAACAGAAACAATATCAGAATCTCACATTCGCAGTGGAACAACATATAATAGATAGATGAATAATCTTTAAAACAAAGAACTTGTTTCCTGGGGATTTGACCAGGCAACTAGTGCTCGGCATCAAGTAGTGCTCGGCATCGAGTAGCACTCGGCATCAGGTAGCACTCGGCATCAACTAGTGCTCGGCATCAGGTAGTACCCGACGCCCAGTAGAACTCGGCAACAAGAGTATTCGGCGTAGTACTCGACATCCAGTAGAAATCGGCGATAGGAGTACTCGGCATAGTGCTCGACATCCAGTAGAACTCGGCGACAGGAGTACTTGGCGTAGTGCTCGACATCCAATAGAACTCGGCGACAGTATTACTCGGCATCTAGAGGCACGTTCGGCTTCGACTAACAACCATTCTGCACTTCCCACACATCAAACATACCGTTCGGCATAGAAAGGATCGTTCGGCATTATGGTGTTCGGCATATCTGGTTCGGCATGCAGCGGCCACTATGCTTGGGCTAGAGTGTTCGGCCACCAAGCCCACTTGGGAATTCCAGCTCATATTTGCCTATAAATAGAGGGGCAGGGTCATAGTGAAGGGGGATCCTTTTTTGGGGAGAGAACACTGGGGAAACTCTGCCATTTTCGAGACTCATCTTCTCCACTTAACAACTTCATGCAAGCATTTGATTCACGAATTGTATTTGTAGTCATCTATTAAGAAGATCGATAAAGTTTAACCTCAAAGTGGACATAGGCAATTACGCTGAACCACAATAAATTTGGTGTTCTTACTTTCTGCATTTAGATTAGCATTGTCTTCTCTGTTTAATTTACTTTCATCACTTATATCTCTACACAATCTTTCTCTAAGAGGTTAGTGACCAATTTTGGTGCTAACACTTTGGTGCTTTCACTGAGAATTGAATTCTCAGACCTCAAGGATCTGCTTTGAAGCTACTGGGTTGAACAAATCCCCCAAAGAAGATTCGACTCACTGATAGGACATCCGTTGATTCTACTCAGAGTTCATACCGATAACTCTACAATGGCAGGACCACGTACCAGGTCAGCTTCTCATAATGCGGATGCCCGCGAGACAACTAGCGTGCAACAAGCAGGACCTAGCAATCAACTAGCAATTCCGGGTGAAGGAATTGCCGCCTAGGACCAAACTCCAGTTGTCACCAGAATAGAGTTCAACGACTTGATGAGAGAGCTCGGGGAAAGTAGGAGACAACTAGGAGAGCAGATGCAAGCTAACGACAACCTGATGGCACAACTCATTCAACAGCAGCAACAGAATGCTGGGGGCAATCCCGCTCCTTATTGCTCATCTGACAGCTCTACTTCCTCTGATGAACCTCCCAGGCACAGACGTCGCAAGACTGAAGCTACACGAGTAGAAGCTGCTGTTCAAATAGCTGGAGACCGTGACCAAGCAAGAGCTGGAAACTTTAGGGCTGGAGTACAAATAGAGGCTGGAGGCCCAGACCTTTAGAACGCTCCAGAAAAGACGTATGCCGAACGCTCCAGAAAAGGGGTAGGCCGAACACTCTTCCAGGCCGACCATACCTCTAGGCCGAATGCCTTTGTAATACCGAACGGTAGTATATGCCGAACGACTCGGTTGTGCCGAACAAGAATGAACACCGAACGCCCTAATGCCGAACGGTATTGTATGCCGAACGACTCGGTTGTGCCGAACAGTGTGGATGCCGAACAACTTTGGCCGAACCACTTCTGGACGATTCACTTTGGACAAACAGCCTTGGCCGAACAGCTTTGGCCGAACCACTCCAGGCCGATCCACTCTGCCGAACGCCCCAATGCCGAACGGTACTTCTGTATGACCGAACGGTACTTCTGTGCCGAACGAAGTATCCAGACTGATCCATGCACTGTATACCGATCTCTCTCTCAAAAAACAATCTGACTACTCCCTATACAAAAAATATATGGATCGGGTACGACCCTTATTTTCAAAAAAAATCTTTTTCGAGTATGACCCAAATTTCCAAAAAAGAGGCTAAAAAAGGAACTTAATAAAGGAACCTTCTATCCACTTCCCTGACATCCCATGATCGACCAGGGCATAGAGGATCTAGCGGCAGCTTATGAACGACATCAAGGGAACGGACAAGCAACCGCTATTCAAACGGTACTCCCAAAGGTTAGAGAACATAGATGATGTGACTCTAGCAAACGTCAAGATGACTCCAAGCACCATTCTTCGCTGACCCAGCACTTCGAATTTAGTGACTCCAAGCAAACCAATGTTTAGCTCTAAGCAATTTATTCCAAATACTAACAAGGGTATCATACTAATCATATTTGAGGAAAGTCGACCTCTAGATATATTTTGGCAGCTAGTTAACTAAAGAGCCTCCTACGACTATGGACCATTTCTTTTAAGAAATGAATCAGGACTAAAGTGAGGTGGAGTGGAGCATACTAAGAAAAATAACAATGAAGGCCCGTTGGCTAAGGATGAAGATCCCAGTAGCCGAAACAAGACTTCAGAATTTAGCTCATATGCTCTTTGAAAGATTCAATTGAAAACCTCTACTTGAAGACTGACTCGGAGTGGTACTGGAAACCAACCTCGAGAGAGTACACCAAAGTCTAAAGAAAATCAGGGAAATGTTGTATATTCCCAGATGCTCACAGATCCTAACATGGGCGATTACAAACACCTCCGAGGTGTGATCGAAAAGATGACCTGGAAAGGAAAGCTCCAGTAGTATGTACAAGTCCTACAGAATGGCGGGCAGCGAATATCTGATGCCTATTAATAAAGGGCTATGATTATCAATCGGACGGTTGACGACCGACATCCCTTTGAAAGGAGCCAAGGGCGGAGTCGAATAGCGAGTACACGATGATGCTTCACATATCAATGAGATTTACCATAATCTTTTTGGTGACCAGGTGCTCAGATTTGGTTGCCAACCAATCTATGCATACCATGATCAGACGTATGGAGTTACATTTAGACGAGCATAATTCTATCGCTCATCATCAACCATATGCCTTTGATTTGGGGCTATGGACTAAATATTGAAAAGTTCATCACGATCAGAGCCCAATACAAAGTCAACATGACCAACCATCCATTCATCGACCTCCACGTTTGACTCGGAGACCTAAGCAAGGCTTGGAATGGGTATGGCCTGATCATCCACTCAAATCGAGTCATAGAACAAAGTTCGACAAAATACAAATGCCCCTCCTGAAACTTAGTGACGTCGGGATCTGTCTAGAGTGGACATGATTTGTTCATCTACACATCAAATCCTACCTCGAACACAAAAGGTGGTTTGAAAGCCCGACTTGAAGTAGCTATGATAAATTGCCTACTCGTTAACCATCACTCTCGTTACATGGACGCGACTGCACCTTGGAACATATGCAACTTACTTTGTCTACTCAACAATCTATTATCCTTATTTCCTAGAAGGAGATACGGAGCAAATTGTAAGAGATTTGGCTATCTAATACTCGTTGATTCAAAGCGTGTTGTGTTGCTTCACACGACACACTTTGGGGGGCAAGTGTTAACCGGCATCTTGACCTGGTTACAAAACGACAGTTGAAGAAATTATCATTAGCACTTGACTTGATTGGAAGAGCTATAATCACCAAGCGGACGAGAATCGATCGTCCATTTTTCAAATTCCGTCCCTCATCCTGGGGGGCAGAATCCCATTCCGTGAGCAAGCATGGTTCGATTGTTCAGTAGACGACATTAGCCTCGATACAGTAGATGAATACAAATTAAAGAGTGGAAATACGACTACTATCAACTTAAACCTCCAAGTCTCCAGAGTAAGGACTGGAGTACTCTAAGTCCCCAGAGCGTGGAATAGAGTATAAATGACTTAAACCTCCAAGTCCCCAGAGTGCGGACTGGAGTACTCTAAGTCCCCAAAGCGTGGACTAGAGTATAAATGACTTAAACCTCTAAGTCCCCAGAGCACGGACTGGAGTACTCTGAGTCCCCAGAACGTGGACTAGAGTATAAATGACTTAAACCTCCAAGTCCCCAGAGTGCGGACTGGAGTACTATAAGTCCCCAGAGCAAGGACTAGAGTATAAATGACTTAAACCTCCAAGTCCCCAGAGTGCGGACTGGAGTACTCTAAGTCCCCAGAGCGTGGACTAGAGTATAAATGACTTAAACCTCTGAGTCCCCAGAGTGTGGATAGGAGTACTCTAAGTCCCCAGAGCGTGGACTGGAGTATAAACAACTTAAACCTCCAAGTCCCCAGAGTGCAGACTGGAGTACTCTAAGTCCCCAGAGCGTGGACTAGAGTATAAATGACTTAAATCTTCAAGTCCCCAGAGTGCGGACTGGAGTACTCTAAGTCCCCAGAGCGTGGACTAGAGTATAAATGACTTAAACCTCTAAGTCCCCAGAGCGTGGACTGGAGTACTCTGAGTCCCCAGAACGTGGACTAGAGTATAAATGACTTAAACCTCCAAGTCCCCAAAGTGCAGATTGGAGTACTCTAAGTCCCCAGTGCGTGGACTAGAGTATAAATGACTTAAACCTCCAAGTCCCCAGAGTGCGGACTGGAGTACTCTAAGTCCCCAGAGCGTGGACTAGAGTATAAATGACTTAAACCTCTAAGTCACCAGAGCGCGGACTGGAGTAATCTGAGTCCCCAAAACGTGGACTAGAGTATAAATGACTTAAACCTCCAAGTCTCTAGAGTGCGGACTGGAGTACTCTAAGTCCCAGAGCATGGAATAGAGTATAAATGACTTAAACCTCTAAGTCCCCAAAGCGCGGACTGGAGTACTCTAAGTCCCCAGAGCGTGGAATAGAGTATAAACGACTTAAAACTCCAAGTCCCCAGAGTGCGGACAGGAGTACTCTAAGTCCACAGAGCGCGGACTAGAGTATAAACAACTTAAACCTCCAAGTCCCCAGAGTGCGGACTGGAGTACTCTATGTCCCCAGAGCGTGGACTAGAGTATAAATGACTTAAACCTCCAAGTCGTCAGAGTGCGGACTGGAGTACTCTAAGTCCCCAAAGAGTGGACTAGAGTATAAATGACTTAAACCTCTAAGTCCCCAGAGTGCGGACTGGAGTACTCTGAGTCCCCAGAACGTGGACTAGAGTATAAATGACTTAAACCTCCAAGTCCCCAGAGTGCGGACTGGAGTACTCTAAGTCCTCAGAGCGTGGACTAGAGTATAAATGACTTAAACCTCCAAGTCCCCAGAGTGCGGACTGGAGTCCTCTAAGTCCCAGAGCGTGGAATAGAGTACAAATGACTTAAACCTCTAAGTCCCCAGAGCGCGGACTGGAGTACTCTAAGTCCCCAGAGCGTGGACTAGAGTATAAATGACTTAAACCTCCAAGTCCCCAGAGTGCGGACTGGAGTACTCTAAGTCCCCAGAGCGTGGACTAGAGTATAAATGACTTAAACCTCCAAGTCCCCAGAGTGCGGACTGGAGTACTCTAAGTCCCCAGAGCGGGGACTAGAGTATAAATGACTTAAACCTCCAAGTCCCCAGAGTGCGGACTGGAGTACTCTAAGTCCCCAGAGCGTGGACTAGAGTATAAATGACTTAAACCTCTGAGTCCCCAGAGTGCGGACAGGAGTACTCTAAGTCCCTAGAGCGTGGACTAGAGTATAAACAACTTAAACCTCCAAGTCCCCAAAGTGCGGACTGGAGTACTCAAAGTCCCCAGAGCATGGACTAAAGTATAAATGACTTAAATCTCCAAGTCCCCAGAGTGCGGACTGGAGTACTCTAAGTCCCCAGAGCGTATACTAGAGTATAAATGACTTAAACCTCTAAGTCCCCAGAGCGTGGACTGGAGTACTCTGAGTCTCCAGAACGTGGACTAGAGTATAAATGACTTAAACTTCCATGTCCCCAGACTGCAGACTGGAGTACTCTAAGTCCCCAGAGCGTGGACTAGAGTATAAATGACTTAAACCTCCAAGTCCCCAGAGTGCGGACTGGAGTACTCTAAGTCCCCAGAGCGTGGACTAGAGTATAAATGACTTAAACCTCCAAGTCACCAGAGCGTGGACTGGAGTACTCTTAGTCCCCAGAACGTGGACTAGAGTATAAATGACTTAAACCTCCAAGTCTCTAGAGTGCGGACTGAAGTACTCTAAGTCCCAGAGCGTGGAATAGAGTATAAATGACTTAAACCTCTAAGTCCCCAGAGCGCGGACTGGAGTACTCTAAGTCCCCAGAGCGTGGAATAGAGTATAAACGACTTAAACCTCCAAGTCCCCAGAGTGCGGACAGGAGTACTCTAAGTCCCCAGAGCGCGGACTAAAGTATAAACAACTTAAACCTCCAAGTCCCCAGAGTGCGGACTAGAGTACTCTATGTCCCCAGAGCGTGGACTAGAGTATAAATGACTTAAACCTCCAAGTCCCCAGAGTGCGTACTGGAGTACTCTAAGTCCCCAGAGCGTGGACTAGAGTATAAATGACTTAAACCTCTAAGTCCCCAGAGCATGGACTGGAGTACTTTGAGTCCCCAGAACGTGGACTAGAGTATAAATGACTTAAACCTCCAAGTCCCCAGAGTGCGGACTGGAGTACTCTAAGTCTTCAGAGCGTGGACTAGAGTATAAATGACTTAAATCTCCAAGTCCCCAGAGTGCGGACTGGAGTACTCTAAGTCCCCAGTGCCTGGACTAGAGTATAAATGACTTAAACCTCTAAGTCCCCAGAGCGCGGACTGGAGTACTCTGAGTCCCCAGAACGTGGACTAGAGTATAAATGACTTAAACCTCGAAGTCTCTAGAGTGCGGACTAGAGTACTCTAAGTCCCCAGAGCGTGGAATAGAGTATAAATGACTTAAACCTCTAAGTCCCCAGAGCACGGACTGGAGTACTCTAAGTCCCCAGAGCGTGGAATAGAGTATAAACGACTTAAACCTCCAAGTCCCCAGAGTGCGGATAGGAGTACTCTAAGTCCCCAGAGCGCGGACTAGAGTATAAACAACTTAAACCTCCAAGTCCCCAGAGTGCGGACTGGAGTACTCTAAGTCCCCAAAGCATGGACTAGAGTATAAATGACTTAAACCTCTAAGTCCCCAGAGCGCGGACTGGAGTACTCTGAGTCCCCAGAACGTGGACCAGAGTAAAACGACTTAAACCTCCAAGTCCCCAGAGTGCGAACTGGAGTACTCTAAGTCCCCAGAGCGTGGACTAGAGTATAAATGACTTAAACCTCTAAGTCCCCAGAGCACGGACTGGAGTACTCTAAGTCCCCAGAGCGTGTAATAGAGTATAAATGACTTAAATCTCTAAGTCCCCAGAGCGCGGACTGGAGTACTCTAAGTCCCCAGAGCGTGTAATAGAGTATAAATGACTTAAACCTCTAAGTCCCTAGAGCGCGGACAAGAGTATAAATGACATAAACCTCCAAGTCCCCAGAGTGCGGACTGGAGTACTCTAAGCCCCCAGAGCGTGGACTAGAGTATAAACAACTTAAACCTCCAAGTCCCCAGAGTGCAGACTGGAGTACTCTAAGTCCCCAGAGTGCGGATTAGAGTATAAATGACTTAAACCTCCAAGTCCCCAGAGTGCGGACTGGAGTACTCTAACTCCCCAGAGTGCGGACTCGAATATAAGCGAATCGGATCTCCAAGCTCCCTGAATATGAACTATGACACAAATGACTTGAATTTGTCAAATCCCTGACATACGGGCTAGAAGGTATTTAAGTGCTTGAAGCACATAATGGAAGTTCAACGGCTCCCGAAGAGTTTTCGAGTTATATGAAGATGGACTGAGAAGTCTATGTTACTCACGACTGCTTGGATTAAAATCACAATCACAAAGGAAACTGAACAATAAGAGTCTTTTGTAAGACAGAAAAAGGAACTAAACCTTATTCAAAAATGAGTTTCTATTATAACCCCTCCAAAGTTCGGAGTCGACACTCTATTTACAAGGACTAAGGAATAGATGAAAATAATTACATGACTTAAACTAACTCTTGTTGAACGAGGATAGTAATCACTTCTTGTGCTTCTTCAACTTCTTTCCAGACGGCTCCTCTCCAGAGCATTTACCCTTGGTACTCTTCTTTGATAGAGGGGTAGCAACTGAAGGAGTACGGGGGCCTTCCATGGGCTTGGACCCGCCAGGAAGGATGACCTTCAACGGCTTATTCAAAGGATCGTCCAAGTCCACAACTCGGGGCTCTACTATGACCTTGACCGTCTCCTCCTTCTCTTTCTCGAGCCGCTCCTCCATGCTCAATTCGGATGTGTGCTCAGAGGCGCCTGCAATTTCTACTTCGTAACCCCCGTCGGTAGGAGAGGAGGTTTCAGACTTGTCTTCATCAAGCGCTCCGATCACCTGAGCGTCTGGACCAGAAGCCTCCCTTGCGTGAGTGGCTTCACTTGTTTTCTCTTCCATTTCCTTGGCGACATCGCTCCTCGGAGTGGGCTCGGGGTCAGAACGGCCTGCACAAAATCGTGGAAAACAAGTATTAGAATGCAATAGTCTTGCATAAAGAATAACGACTTTCGAAATCTTAAAGAAAATCTTAAAGAGAAGGATTATCTTCCAGGTTTAGGCAAACTCTCAGCCATCCGGGGGGTCTCACCCTCTGGGACGGGAGACAAAATGCGGGCTAAAGTACTCTAAGTCCCTGAGCGTGGACTAGAGTATAAATGACTCATAAACCTCTACGTCCCCAGAGTGCGGACTACAGTACTCTCAGTCCCCAGAGCATGGACTAGATTATAGACAACTTCAGAAAAATCCCTAAATCGCAGAAGCGGACCAGATTACTCTAAGTTCCCAGAGTGCGAACTAGAGTATAAATGAGTTGATGAAAATCTCTGCGTCTCGAACTGTGGACTAAAGCATAAACTGTTCGACAAATCTCTAAGTCCCCGGAGCGTGGACCGAAGCATGAACACAAATTTGGAGCAAATCAATGCTGGGGGCAGGGGTACAAAACACTAAAAAGCCGAATACGACAGCTTACTATAGCTCTAGCGTGGCGTTCTTTATAACTTGAGGCAGCGACTACAGGGAGGCCTCAATACAGAACCAATCGAAACGGCATCCAAAGCTACGAGCAACCTACTATATCATACCTCAGACCAAGGGTCAATGCCGATCCGCATCAAGCACATACGAATGTGACTCGGATGTTTGTTGAAAAACTATAACCCCCAGAGTATGGAAAGAAGGGTAAACCATGAATACTTGGTCAAAAATTCTCCAGCACCCTCGTTCGATTCGTCAGGAGGAGTATGAAACTGGATGAGCATAACTCAACTGCATTTGTAGCCAACTTTACCTCGAGATCTGATTACAGAGCATGAACCAAAGTGGACGTGAATGACCATCCACTGTCCAAATTACGCCCTGAAACTTATGTGGCATCGAAGTATTCCTCTTGGAATGAAAAACCACGATAAAATCCAAGATAGGCGAGACCTAGTCTCCCATCGACTGACATGATCCCACGATTCAACGGGAAAGAGTGTAAAGCTAAAGTGGGCGTGGTTGGCCTTCCTACTTATCGGTATATGCCCCAAACCTGGGGGCACGAGCAAGAAGCAAGATGAATGTGAACCGACTATTCACCAATCACCTCCATGTCTTTGGAGTTTAGGTGAAAACATATACATAGCTAGGACGAGACTCAACCGTCCATGCAGTACATTTATCAACCCGAGACTGGGAGAAGACGCATGGTCATCCAAAAATTGGCTACGATAGCTCAGTATTAAAACTTGTGTATAGTGCTTACAGCTACTCAAGGCAACGACTGAAACGATGCCTAGAGGTAGAATCATTAAATCAATGCCAAAGCTTGTGGGCAACTGACTGTCACTCCAACCCGAAGGGCGAGTGAAGGATCATGAATGCATTGAATAGAAAATGCGTTAATCGAATATACAGGCAAATTCAAACTCATGGTAAGATCCAGCTATGCAGTTGCATGCAACTCGAGGCTGGCCCCTACTCGACGTTTCCTTCAACGCGCTTTTAAGCCTGATTTTTGGCCATTTGCTGATAATCTATTAGAGCATTCAGAGCCCTTCGCTATTAGACTCAATAACTCATGACAAGACTCTAGGATTCGACTAGAGTAACCATCAACATTGGCCGTCCTAACCATATCTCACATTGAATGTTATGCAAAATAGTTACATCTTTACTCAAAGAATATGGGATGGCACTTGCTAAGCTGACGGTCGACATTACAGCCAGCCATACATTACAGCCAGCCATGGCGACCCTTTCCGGTGCTGAATATCGGATCACATATCAGTGCAGTGATGATAAAAGAATTAGTTGGATTTTTCTGAATAAATGATGATATGTTCCCTTGGACCCATTCTGACATGCATATGTGATCTCATTAACTATCGCGAGCCATGCATTGGATATCCACCCGAAGCTACAAAAGCTAGCACAATCTTTATTGATTTCATCATGAAAGCTTCACTCTTACTTTTAGGCTCACCCCATCAATGTCTATGCCTACCAGCCGTTGCGGCAGGGCATACAATGACCTGAGACATCTGAAAGACTACTTAAATAGAATATCGAACTAAGCTAATCCAATATCACTTATTTCCCACGAAGGGCTATCCAAAGACGGAAATTAGCAGACCTCACACCCAAATTCACTACCTCAGATGGCTATTCGAAGAGTAGCAGAGAACCAACCATAAGATGGAAAATGTTCGCGGATGGAGCATCCAATGATCAGTGTTATGGCTTGATAATGACTCCTGAGGAACGATCAATCTGCTACGTCCCAAAACTCAGTTTACCTGTAACAAACAACAATGCTTAGTATGAAGCCTTGACTGCCAGCCTCAAACTTGCTAGAGGATTTGAAGTGAAAACTTTACAGTCTTTTGTGATTCTTGATTGGTAGCATACAAATTTGAGGAAGTTGATCTTGCTAGGGGGCATTGTCTTGCTCCTTATCTCAGCCAAGTCCAAGAGCTGCTAACCGACTTCACGTATTACATCATTACACACGTACTCAGCGAACAAAATGAAAAGGGGTCATGGTTGACTCCTATCAAAGACTATCTACAATGAGGAATTCTTACTGAACGGAGGAATGGAAAATGACGGATCCTCCTCAAAGCTTCACGCCAAATCATCTAAGAATAATTCGTGTGTCAAAAGGAGTTTATCCATCCCCATGCTTCGGCATATCGCCCATGATGATATCTTGAGCAAAATCTATGAAGAAGAATGCGGTAATAACATCAGGGGGAAAACCATGATAAAGAAGATACTCTGCTACAGGTATTACTGGCCAACCATCAACCCAGATGCGGTTGATCATGCTAAACAATGTGACGAGTGCAAGATGTTTGCAAAGAATCCGAGAACCCCACCGATGGAAATTATTCAAATGGCTAGTTCATAGCCGTTTGCCACTTGGGGGCACTAAAATCATCTTCTTGTCGATCCTAAAGGTGGTGCGAAATACACCATCATAGCAGTTGATTACGTCACCAAATGGGTAGATGAAGAACTCTTAACCACGACGATGATGAAGAAAATAATCAACTTCTTTATCCGTAACGTCATCTGTCCTTATGACCATTCATGATCCATTATAACTGCAAATGGACAGGTTGAAGCTATGAACAAAATCATAGAGTCTGTACTGAAGAGAGGTTTGGAAAACTACTCAAGTGGCTGATTGCAACCCTTATTTCACAGGAAATACAAACAAGGAATCGCGATTGAATTGTAATTAAACTAGATGGAGTTGGCGACGACTTATGAGCATATAAAACGCATCCGAGAGCCAATGGCAAGAACATGTACCCGAACGTGCATGTGTACGTCCGAAAAAGTTTGACTTCTTGAAATCAACAGAAATTGAATTCTCACTAAGGGTTATTAAGAGAAGGCTAGATCAGATAGCCGAAGCCTATTAGCTCTGCAGAATCAGACACGGATGACCACTGATATTCTCAAGAAGGCATCTCCATTAGAATTTAGTCAAGGATTTGAAACGAGACATGGAGGATTCATAGTTCAAAGCGTATTACGTGCAGTCACGTAATACACTTTGGGGGGCAAGTGTTTCCTGGAGATTTGACCAGGCAACTAGTGCTCGGCATCAGGTAGTGCTCGGCATTGAGTAGCACTCGGCATCAAGTAGCACTCGGCATCAACTAGTGCTCGACATCAGGTAGTACTCGGCGCCCAGTAGAACTCGGCAACAAGAGTATTCGGCGTAGTACTCGACATCCAGTAGAACTCGGCGACAGGAGTACTCGGCGTAGTGCTCGACATCCAGTAGAACTCGGCGACAGGAGTACTCGGCGTAGTGCTTGACATCCAATAGAACTCGGCGACAGTAGTACTCGGCATCCAGAGGCACGTTCGGCTTCGACTGACAACCATTCTGCACTTCCCACACATCAAACATACCGTTCAGCATAGAAAGGATCATTCGGCATTATGGTGTTCGACATATCTGGTTCGGCATGCAGCGACCACTATGCTTGGGCTAGAGTGTTCGGCCACCAAGCCCACTTGGGAAGTCCAGCCCATATTTGCCTATAAATAGAGGGGCAGGGTCACAGTGAAGGGGGATCCTTTTTTGGGGAGAGAACACTAGGGAAACTCTGCCATTTTCGAGACTCATCTTCTCCACTTAACAACTTCATGCAAGCATTTGATTCACGAATTGTATTTGTAATCATCTATTAAGAAGATCAATAAAGTTTAACCTCAAAGTGGACGTAAGCAATTACGCTGAACCACTATAAATTTGGTGTTCTTACTTTCTGCATTTTGATTAGCATTGTCTTCTCTGTTTAATTTACTTTCATCACTTATATCTCTACACAATCTTTCTCTAAGAGGTTAGTGACCAATTTTGGTGCTAACAGAACTATATCAGTTTATACATTACATCATCATCAGAGTGCACAACAACAATATAAGACATAATACATAAATGGACAGTTATACAAACTTATCCTCATACAGAATACACAGCGGAATAAATAATATCATATACAAGTGGTACGTCTCGCCATCCAGCTCATCACCTGAGCTCCACAGCACTCCTGAAATCCAGAATGATCTGAAAACCTAACTCTAGGCTGCCCATGTTGAAAACTGATGGGCACCTAGAGTTTAGGAAGGGAACAATAAACTCCACGTCAGTCATGGGACTAGTGTGAGAACTAAAAACAGTTATTTACACAAAGAAAGAAAAAGAATCCGCAATGCTTTTGGAAAGTGAAACTACCATAAGGCCTCCCGCCACACACACAATGCAAACGAAGACTTGGCGGAGATTTCTCCTTATGATAGTCAAACATGCTTACTATGCAAAATCCTTTGATATTATTATTATTAGTGCATAGTGGACAACATTTCGAAAGTAGAATATTAATCTTAGCCAGCATATGTTCCATTATATTATGCCTGCTATAGGTACCATTTTAAATGGCAGGTTCTACAACTAAAACCATACATGGCGCGTATTGTTTTGTTTGGATTTCCAACAAATGGTCGGGCAAAGGAATTTCCCATATAAAGTGGAACGCCTCTGGAGCGACGTCCCCAGATCCTAACTGGATCTCTACTACACAAGGCTGGGCTACCTCTATGACTAGGTAACTACTGACACGAGCATGCCACCTCCCGGTCGTTTGCGACCTTTATCCGAGGTACCTCTAATCCAACAACCACAAAGAAATCACAAAGTAATAGATTTGCAGCAACCACAAAGTAAGTATCTAGGCTCCATACCATGATACCACTTATAATCCAGAAGGAAATGACATACCCATATAGAGGGAGCTACCCTCAAATAAACTTGCTGCCACGATTCCTATTTTAACCATACCGGGTCGTGAGGTTCGACGAAGTCTCGTCCACAAAGCTACGATTTGGCTCAAATCCATGCTTTGATCAACAAATTATAATCACACAGCAACACTCAGCATGTCACATTACCAAATTGGGAGTATATCGCTGATAACCTTCAACTACATAACCTCTGAGCTTGTACGTCTCAGAGAAGGGTGTTAGCTAAGAGAATAAATTCTCCGCCACCAACAGAAATGTATTTGAAAGAAATCTGCTTTATATCTCAAAGTATAATGTCAGACATGTAACCATACAAGTCTGTTCCGGGTTCGAACAGAACCGAAGGCACTTCCGAAGAAGCCCTTGCGATTCGGGTGTTCACAATCCCAATCGAACTTCCCATCACAAAGGAAATCTCTATACCGTAGCTAACGGTGCAGAGACAATCGATAGGTCATCCTATCGTTTTCACAAATAACCGGTCTTCACCACCGGTCTTCAATGCGATCCATATCGACCTATCACTTATTCAGAATGGGTTATATGACACAAAGGTCCTCACTTGGCTAATCCGAATATTGAACGCAATATTTCAAAACATATGGATATTGGGATTTCAATTAAGTCACAACTTATTACCCAAACTTTTCTTTCAAATGGTTTAACAAATTTCCATTTCAAATCATTAACCAAAAAGATTTACTTCACAAAGTTTACCTAGTTTCATAAAGATTCATTCACAGATTCCTATTTAAATTTCCATTTCAATTGGATTAACTCATTAAATCTTCAAATTAAGATTTAACTTATAGCTTTCAAAAACTATTCACAATTCAAGTCTTTTATAATATAAAAGATACACCATTTGAAATACTCTTTTATTTCAAGACAAAGTTCAACAACCTTTCACAAAGATTATTTCATAGCCTTCAAAACAGTTTAATTTCAAATTAACATTCTTTTAACACAAATGGGAATTTCTTCCCTTATATGAAAGCTACTATTATTTGAAAACGGATAGTAGGATTAATTTAATCATCTGATTAATTTATCGGGAATATCAACAATTCAACCATTCAGTAAAATTCAAACATCCATAAGTAGGATTAATTTAATCATCTGATTAATTTAAATCAATTTATTTCGATTGAATTTCCAAAATTATTTCTTTTTTTTAAATAAATTTCTTTTTAAATAAAACAATTTCTTTTATTTCTTTCAAACCATTAAAATCCAATTTTGAACAAATGCTTCGACTTTTAAAGAGTATTTTTTCAAAATCCCTTTATTAAAGTTTTTTTCCATATTTTGAAATTTTATTCAATAAGATTAAAAATAAAACTTTATCCCTTTAAAGCTCCTTTTAAATTATCCAATTCTCGAAAAAAAAATTTACTATAAAATTTTCACTTTAAACTTTCAAAAATCCAATTTTGTTTATTTCCGGTATCCAACGATACCAAAAATATATCCTGCTAAACCATAGCCTTCAATGATTTCCAACACAAATATAATCATACACAGATTATAATTAAACACACACAACATTGAAACAAATTCAATTATTTGAGGAATCCAGTTGGATCCCTCCAACCTGTTTCCCTACATCCACAGATGTTAGCACAATACCAATTCCACTTCGATGTGGAATATCATGGTATATGGGATTTATAAAATATTATCCGCTATTATGCGGCGCGATATGGTCTCATCCACTATATAATGTGGGAAATCAACTCCAAATACATATATAATACCAATTCCACTTCAAGGTGGAATATCGTGGTATATGTGTTTAATATAACAACCTCCGCTGTTATGCGGCGTATAGGGTCTATTTCAATCCAATAGATAACAACCATCATTCAATTCACATAATCAAGCAATTTTAAATTTAACTATTTAAAATTTTAATCGAAACAAATTTGATTGAGTGAGGAGTTCTCACCTTTGCTTTTATTTGCAATTTGTTTACAATCCAGCTTGGTTTCACGATTTTATAGACCTTGTATAACATTTATACAGTTCATTAGTATTCGAAATAATCGTACAATCAATTTTCGTTTGATAAATTAAATTAACTAATGATTTTATTAATATTTGAATAATCGAATAATTCAATTGCCATTTTAATAGTAAAGTTAGCTGATAGTTTTATTTAAACCCACTTCTCCTTATGATAAATTTATTTAACTAAAAATTTAACTTAAAACTAAATTTCCTTTTTAAAATATCTTTTAGTAACTGAATTTTTTTAAATAAGTTTATTAACTACATAAATTACCTTAATAAATTATTTTATTCTTCTTCTAAATAATTAAATAAATTTAATTAAACAAACTAAGCACCTAAATACATTATTCAGAAATAACTAGCAAATTAAAAAGTGTAAATGCATATTCATTTTAGGTTTGAAACTCAATATATTTTTATCAGAAGTAATCAATATATAGATTTTCATAAAATTAGATTTACATATAAACTTGACTATATATATACATATATTTTCTGTATTTTAACAGTTTATAACTAAAATATACATTATTATCATCGTTAGTTTTTAATAGAAATGAACTGACTTTCCAAGTTGAATATTTTAATTTTTTTTTATCAAAGAAAAAAAATCAAGAACTGCTCACCACACATGTCCTCAGACATCAAATAGAGCAACTCGACAGCCTCCCAGCTTCGTCTCTGGCTTGCATCGCCTACCGCGGCGATGAGATTTTCGAAATCAACCCACTCGCCGCCGGTCAAAGGCCAGACCTCCCACCTTTTTACGCGTGCAGTTGCCTGCCCCAACGAATCAAAGACGTCGCGACTCCTCGTTTGCCCTAGCTTGTTGTTCCAGGCATGGCTCGCTCGAAAATCTGCTACCATCATGAATTCACAGCGCTACCGCGACTCTCGAGCTCGACAAAACGATGATGGTTCAAATCGGTTCCCTCCTTCTCTTATCTTTTCGAATCGAGGTAAATATCGATTCTTGTTAATGAAATCTGAAGAGGGACAGCACGCTGTTGAATATAGGAGACAAATGGGAAGGGAACGAACGATCTGTCAGAGGGAGAAGTATCGGCAATTTTTGATTTGAACTCGATCTTCCTGATTCGATTCGTTTAAACTAAGCTGTATATTTTTTTTCGAGCGAAGGACTTCAGCCATTTTTTTTCAATAACGAACAAATTATTATCAGTTTTGAATTGAAGAGGAAGAGGGAAAGGGTTTCGATTTTTTGACTTCACGAATTTGCTGAGAGAAAATGAGGGAGGGTAATCGAATTAAACAGAGATGGAAAGAGGAGTGAGATTTTAATTTTTTTTCTCGTTGATTTTGTTTTAAACAAAAGAAGGGGAAAGTAGCGTACAAAAGAAGGCTATACCTGGTGTGGGCTGAGATGAAATGTTGATGGGAAATAATGTAGGCTGATGGGATACAGGTTTTGGAAGTTAAAATATGTACATACAATGCTTTTTAAATTTTCTATAGAAATTTTTTTTTCAGCGCGTTTATTTAGCGTACGCTCGCACAACAACTCCAAACACTATGAAATTTGAAATCCGATAAATATACTCTATTACGGATCCAATGGAACTGATTTCGTCGAATCCCGAGACTGCTCCTCAGACGGCTATTTTTAAATATCGATTTAAACGATATAAATTCAAAACTGAACAAATCATCTTTAAATTCAATTTTGAAGTTTCCATAATCTTCAGTATTATCAATATGAATTTTACAAGCCTTTGAAATATTTTTAACAAGCCCAAGATTAACAATTCAGCAATTTATTCAATTTCCAATTATTAAATTCAATCTATTAAATTGCCAAATAAACACATACATTTGAAATTCAAGTTAAATTATCATTCAAATAATTAAAAAAATCAACTGAATATTCTATTTCAAATGTTCAAATTTATGGGTCGTTACATTCTTCTCCCCTTAAAAGAATTTCGTCCCAAAATTACAAGTAAAGAAGAATGATCCTTAACCCATTTATTATTTTCCCAAGACCATACATTTTTATTAATTTGCCGAAACAAATCTTTTATTTAACAACCCATCATCACTTCATTTAACTTTCCAAAACTTTCCATATTTTTCAAACAATACTATTTCCTTAACAATTCAAATTTAAATTCAAATTCAAATTTTAAATTTTCTAAATTTTCTCAAATTTTTTTCTAACACTCTAAATTTTCGAAAAATTTCATCAGCGTCTCCTTTGCGAGGCTAGCTCGGTACAACTACAAAATGTCCCTATGGACCGCAGATTTCAAAAAGAAAACAAAAAGCCAAGTGGCAAAATCAGAAGAGGATCAAATTTCATATTGAAAATTTAAATACATACCTTTTGTTGAGCAATTAATTTATCTTCGCAAGTCAAATCCCAACTCCTTTTCCTTTATAATACCTGAATGCTATTTAACAATCATATCCAATTTCTATATTCAAAAATCATTTTTCATATTCCATTACAAATTTTCAATATATACTTCTTATACCATTTTTTTCACTATTGAAGTTATATATACATTTCCATTCAATCTTACATTTCAATTTCACTTGAATTCAATTTAATCTGGATTCAATTTACCTTCTGAATATTGAATTATATCAACTATCTTTTATTCACAACTGATTCATATCACTATTTTAAATTAGTTTCATTCGCTAATTCATTACAAATTCCAATTCATGTAATCTCAAACCAATATTTTCTTTCTTCCACTTTTATTATCTTTAGTTCACTTCGAACTAATTATACAACTTCATTTTATTTCACACAATTTAAATTGGTTTTCAATATTCTGTTTCAATTCCAATTTTATTCTTTTGTTCATTCCCAAACACAACTCAATTTCAATTCACCGTTTTAGTTTACAACCACTTATATTTAAACTAGATTTCAAATTCCCTATGAATTTAATTTACCCTTTTATTTATAAATATTGAATTCATTTCAAACCATATCTATTTGCTCTTTTTTTTTGAATAAGGGTTCAAACTTTCTATTAGAAACCGAGTAAACAAAAGAATGTACAAAGTCCAATAATCAGCCATATACAAACGAGACCAGGCCTGTCAAATACATTAACTCTAATCAAGGCCCAAAACAGAAATGAAAAAACAAACAATTTCACCCGAAACCCGAATGAAACTTCCAGACGTCTCGGTAGGTTAAAAAAGGCAAGACGTCACTTGACTACTTCTTCATTTACTCCTCTCGAACGAAAGTAAGATAAAACATCACTAATGGCGGCGAGGGAGATAAAAGACACTACTCAAATCAGAAAAGACTCAAACTCTTCTACTTGGCCAAGTCTAAACAAGAAGCAAACCAGGAAGCTTCTAATCCATGTATCAGATCCTCCACAAGAACAAGCAGCTACAGATAAGAGTCCAAAACCCGTAAAGATTATAACTTTTAGCTTTATAAAGATTCTAATAACAGATCTCATTGTTTTAGGACTCAAGACTGAAAATGGAGGCGAGTAATCATCATAGTCTCTAAACCCTTCGGTATCCAAAAAACACTATCCTTAGATCTAACAGATCTAAGCCAAAGGAGACACTGCCTTCCATATTGAAAGCCAGAGAAGTCTCCGTCTTCCATAAAGATGAAATCTTTGTACTTCAATAGTCAAAGAAGTCGCTGTTTTCTTAAGAAAATGATGTCTTCGTACTCAAAGATACTCAAAGATGAAGTCACAGAGTAACAGGTCCTCCTTGAGCTTCTTCACGAGCTAAGTCTCTGACTCCCCAATGATTTTAATTAGATTCTTAGAATTCTGAAAACTAACTCAGTATGTATTAAAATAGGTCAATACACCAGTCAAGGAGGCAGCAGAATCAATCAGCTATTGTTTCTGCATTCTTATCACTTACAAACTAGGTCAAATAATATTGATAATTATTAATTAAAATGTGAGTTAAAAGAGAGGATGTAAGGTAAATGTAAAGATAATACAGGAAACAGAAAACCTGAATCGAGACACAAGAAGGAAGCAGCGAGGAGAAACTATACATATGGTCAATCCGATGAATCCCAGTCTAGCATAGCGAGGTAAATCGCCATTTCTTTGCTATTATATCTGTCATGCCATTAATGTGCTTATAATATTTAGATTTTACCATTCTGATATTCATTGTCTGGAAAAATTTTGAGCATAACTGCGAAGTATCATTGAATCTGTTATGAAATATCCTGTCATTTCTTTCTTTCCATATGTGCCAAATGCAAACTGAGATAGAAAGTTGGAACATATCTGAGTTTAGATTTTTTAATTTAGAGATAGATACAATTTTTTGCAAATCTTCCTTTAGAGTAAATGAGAACATACTTTTCGGCGATCTGAAAAAAAATTTACAGTTCCAAAACCAAACTTTTTCTGTATAATTACATTGAAAAAATAGGTGGTCTATATTTTCAATGTGATTATTACAAAAAACACATAAGGGGTCTACGACAATCTGTTTATGTAGTAATCGCTCTTTAGTTAGTAAATAGTCGTTAATGGCTTTAAAGAGGCATACCGCCATTTTTGGAACGTGGATTTTGTTCCAAACTAATGACGACCAGTTTTTAATTTCAAAACTAGATCTAATCGAGTTCCAGACGTGTTTATACTGATATTGACCATGTTAAGAACATTTCCAAGACCAATAGTCCCGCTCTCTATCTTTATGAATCTTGACACCTTCTATCTCCGCATGAATCTGATGTAGAAAACTAAACTCGTCCCACTTCCACTCGCCATTTTTAACAATTCTATCAAGAGTCAAATATTCCGTACCAGTTCTAAAAGCTGTATCTAATCCAATGCGTTCCATGATAGAACTTCCATTCAACCAAGGGTCGTACCAAAGAGAAGTAGTTTTGTCATCACTAATATTAAGAGAAAGGCACTTCAATGCTTCATTTCTGTTATTCAAAATATATTTCCATACTCCCGAGTTGTCCAATCTCTAATTGATTTCCCTAAAGCTTTTCTTTCCAATATATTTACGCTGTATGAGATTTGCCCAAATTCCTTCTACATTGAGGATTTTCCAAATTAATTTGATGAATAACGCTTGATTCAGCTCTTCTAAATTTCTCAGACCCATTCCTCCTTCTTCTTTTTGCTTACACAAAATTTCCCAGGGGATCTTACTACTACGGCTTTTCCAAAGGAAATTAAGAATCAAATGTTTTATTTTATGAACCGTTGTTTTTGGGAGACAAAAGCATTGCATCCAGAATTGAATGATAGGGTAAATTGTAGATTTGATAAGTTCTAGTCTCCCAGCTTGGCTGAGCATTCTAGTTTCCCATCCTGCTCTTGTCTTGATCTTCTCTATCAATAGAGCACAATCCCTATCTCTCAAATTAGAACTAGACAAAGGGATGCCCAGGTACCTTATTGGAAGGACCGATTGTTGGATATTAAGTATAGAACAAATATCAGTGCAGTTGATTACCCCTTTACCAAAGAAAACGTTAGATTTCTCACAGCTTAGTTCCAATCCAGTCACTCTCTTCATGTTTCGAAAAACATCACTAATGGCAGAAGCATTAAGAACACTTGCTTTTGTAAAGATTATAATATCATCGGCGTAAATGATGTGAGTTAACTTGTTGTTAAAGTCTGTGATAGGAGAAATAAGACCATCCCTGACTTTACCATCTCAGTAACGTAAAATATTCCATAACCAAAGAAAATAGAATAGGGGAAAGAGGGTCACCTTGTCTAAGACCATTTGAACTCTTGAAATAACCATGCGATTCCCCATTTGCAATAATGGAAAACACAGGAGTGGTTATGATATTTTCAATAATTTTCACCCATTTGTCTGGGAAACCCCAACTTATTAATATGTGTATAACAAAAGCTCGGTTAATCGAATCGTAAGCCTTTTTCAAATCTACCTTGATACACATGTATTTGTTATCCTTTCTTCCAAGACCCCTAATAATTTCGTGAGCAAACAAAATTCCATCCCCTATTGATCTTCCTTTTATAAACGCCGTCTGATTAAGGGACACCAACTTATCCAAAAAAGGAGCCAGTTTATTGCAAAGAGTCTTTGTGAAAACCTTATATAAAGTGTTACAGCACGCAATCGGTCTATAGTCTTGGATTCTAGTGGAATGCTCTTTTTTAGGAATCAAATGCAAGAAAGTGTGGTTCCACTCTTTTATTATAGAACCCTTATGGAAAATGTCGTTCAAAGCTTTGAAAATTAAATCTTTCGAAAGATTCCAATGAGTTTTGAAAAACTTTGAATTAAATCCGTCTGGGCTTGGAGAAGTCGTATCTTTAATGTTCCACAAAGCAAATTTAATTTCTTCCAAAGAAAGACCCTCATTCAGGAAGTTCGCGCCATACTCAGAAATTATCGATTTACAAATAATTTCGGGAAACTGGTCAGTTAAAGGAAGATTGAAAACTTGTTTATAGAATTTAATGGCCGAATCAGCAAAGTTTTCTTTCGAAACCTCCTTGTCATCAACTGTAATGTTGGTCAAACATTTTCTACTTCTTCTGCTAGACATTTTAGCATAAAAGAAAGCAGAAGCCTCATCACCCTTCAACAACCAATCACATTTAGCCTTTTGTTTGGTGTCCAGAAATTCTTTGTTGAGTGCCATCTCCAATTTAATTCTGGCATTTTGAAATTCCATAACTAAATTGTGATCTTTAGATTTTTCCAGAAGCTTTTGAAGTCTAGAACAGTTTTCTCTCTGGTCATTAACCTCTCTTTTGGTGTTCCGAATTTCAGCACTCTAAATATTAAGCTCTTTCTTAATGTTCTTGAGAATGAATAATATTTGAAATAGAGGTCGATCTTTCTGATCAGCTGACCATAATCTCTCAACCATTGGAAAGTATTGTTCACAAAGCGGCCAGTGGTTCATAAATCTAAAAGGTCTATTTTTTACTCTAGACTTAGGAAAAAGAGAGACAAGAACAGCATTATGATCACTCACAGAAGGAGGTAAGAATTCAGCCGATAAATCTTGGAACATATTAATCCAGTCTAGGTTAGCGAAAACCCTGTCAATTTTAGAAAATATGTTTCGACTAGGCCCAGACCACCATGAAAATTCGTAACCTTTAATATTAATCTCTTTAAGGCCTGTGTCATTTGACATATCATCTTGTTCAAATAAGTTACCAAATGGCACTGGGTTACCTCCCTTTCTTTCTGATGGACAACGGATACAATTGAAGTCCCCAAGAACCAACCAAGGTCTATAAATGTTTATCGCATCTTCCTGTAAATTCTTCCACAATCTTTTCCTGAGATGAACAAAATTTTGAGCATAAACAAAAGTTAAATTGCATTTGAACTTCAATTTGTTAAATAATTCAATAGTAATATGTTGGTCACTCATACTAATGTAGTTGAAATCCCAAGAATTCCCATCAATTAAAACGAAAATTCTTCATTTATAATAGCATGAAACATTACTGATAACTTTCCATCCGTTCGACAGACCTCTTTCCAATCCTAAAAGTTCCGAAAACAGCAGCTTATTTTCCAAAACGCCAAAACAACTTATTTTAAACTTATCGATGAGTCTTCTCATTTCTTTCAATCTGTTAGGGTTATGGAACCCTCTAACGTTCCGGCATGCAATCGACATTAAAAAGTCTTATTGTTTCGAGTCCTCTGCAACCTACTACTTGAGGACTCACCTTTATCTTCCGCTGAGGTGCCTAACATCTGCACCCATTTAGGATTCTTACGAACTAACTTGTCCTTCTGAATATTCTCAAATTCTGTAACCTGGGACTTAAGAATGGCCTGCTCCTCTTGATCGACCTTGTCATATGTATTTTGTTCCCCTATCGCTTCTGTCTTTCCTGTGTCCAGATCCAAGACTTCCTGTACCTACACATCAAAACATAAATCAGTACCTCTCCTTAAATTAACATTATTAATTACACAATCATCAATCCTATTATCATTAGAAAGTAAATTAATAGGAATTATTTGTGAGTCCACTGGAGTTGTAGGACGTTTGAGAATTGATTTCTGAGCCGGAGGAGACTTCGAAGAAAGAGGGCTCGGTTCTCTAGCTTCCAAAGTCGATTGACTCACAATAGTGTTCTTCTCCCTATTTCCTGAATCAGAGAGGACCTCTTGCTCAAGCAAGTTAGAAACTATCTGATTTCTATTCTGAGAACCATCATTGGAGGAACAGACTTCATTTTCTTGAGTCTCTCGAGGAAGAACTTCTCCTCCTAAACCCTCCCCATCGTTGTTCTTAGTATTTTCGACTGATAGAAGGCCATCTTTTGGAATATTTCCACTAGTCGCTTGATTGCTAGAAGAATTATTAATACCTTCTCCGTCTTCCTCACTCACTATTTCCAAACAACCAACAAGAGTTGGTTCTGCAATATTTTCCTTCTCAGCATAATCTTTTTGAGTCAGTTTAGGAACCCAAGTCTTAGTCATAGGACATTATTCAGTTACATGTCCAAAACACACGCACTTACCACATATGGGAGGAGGATTTTCATATTCCACTGTCTGAACAAAACTTCTCCCATTTTCGTCCATACCTTCAATGATATTAGGCATACCATAGGTAGCATTAACCTCTATCAGAACTCTGGCGTAGGCTAGCTTGGATTTAGTTTTCGTGGCCTCATCCATCTTTATAGGAAGACCTATAGTACATGTTAATGCACTGATTGCCTTATTGCCCCATAGTTTAAAGCTTAAACCTGGGAGTCTAACCCACATAGGCAATGAGGTAAGAAGATCCCTATCCGTATTCATGTCTAGGGACAGGCGTTTCATAATAATCAGGTTCCGATCCATAAACCAGGGACCAGATTTCAAAATCTTATTGCAATCCTCCTCAGAACCAAATCTTACCACGAAGAAACCGTTGTTCCTCGAATGAACAGAGAACGGCTTCTGAGTAGACCATACTCTGTTGGCGTACCCTTCAAAAGTTTTAAGCCAAGGTTTATAACCTACAACATACAATAATATGCATAAGTCCCATCCACCCTCTACTTCTTTGATAGCTTCAGATGAAAGGGAACCTATCCTTTTACCATCAGATATTTTCGGTTCAATAAATTCAAGATCTAGGTTTCCTAGGTCACCTACAGCTCCTATTTTAACTGCTTCACTATAAGAAATTTTTTTCGCGTTCTTTGATACAGTGAATTTAATTTTCCCATTATTTCCTACTTGGTTTACTTTCTGCTTTGAGGATTTCGAAAATTTGGATGAAGACCGCCCTTCATAAGCCTCCTGAACACTTCCCCCCTGTTTGCGAACCAGACTTGCTCCAGATTTGCCCTGATTCCGATCAGAACTAGCTCCGGATGTGAAATTTCTATGACCTCCTAGATTTAACCTAGCTTCAGATCCAGTCGACAAAGGAGCCTTGCCCCTTTTCCTTCTCACCTCCTCCCAGCCTTCTTCGTCCCGCAGATAGCCCATGACGTCTTAGTATTGTGGAGAAAGGATTGAAGACAGAAATTAAGAGTAAAAGTAAAGATTGAGAAAGAAAATAGAAGGAAAAAGGAGAGCTAGGGGAAACCCTAGTCTCCAGATCTGGACGCCATGAAAGGAGAATCTAGAATCTAGATTTGAATTTTTGTTTCAATTGCTCTTTTCTTCAATTAGTTTTACTTACTAATTTTTATTTCAATACTTCGCTTTGCTTATAACCAATCAAATTCAATTCCAATTCTATTCTATTTGCTTACAAATTCGAAATGAATTCCAACATTCAATTTCATTTTCATTGACCTGCAATTGTAAATTTATTCATTCATTCATTTACAATTGATTTTCCACCTTAATAATTTTATTCCAATCCACTTTTTTTATCCAACTTATTTTCGCTTCCACATTTACTTTCATCCAACTTCTCTTTAAGTTAGATTTTTTTATTTTAACAACTTCAAACTTTACGAGTTAACAACTTAATAATATTCCATAAATATTTTATATAACATTCCATAGTCTTTTCAAATTATCCTTTGAATTTCAACCCAAACTCAAATTTTCCAAACAAATTTAATTTAAAATAGTTTGGTAGCAATTCCTCTTTTGGAAACTCGAAAATGAACACCGGTGATGTCGCGATTATCGTCGAAATTATTTTCCAGCGACCAAAAAGAATTTAGTGTTTTTATCCCTTCCAAACACTTTCCAAAAACCCTTTGAAATTCATTTTCAAGCCAAAAGGAATTTAAACTTTTCCAAATCTCCGAAATTTCCAAATTCTTTTCAAAACATTTCTCTGAGATTCCATTTCAAATTACAAATCACATTTACAATTTATATTTACAAATTCCATTTGTATATGGATTTATTTCTTAACTTTGGAGTTACGATTTCAATTTCTTTTTCAACTTTAATGATAATAATTTAATGTTGTCACTTCCAAACAACCAAGCAACCATATATACTATAATAATTTACAAAGATTATTTCCTTTATCTATGAAAATAGTTTTGGGTAAAATTATTTCATTTACTCGATTTTTAAACAATATCGGGCCAAATTGTTCTGTACGGGTGTTTAGAGATCCCTATCGATAGAGTTGTACAGACTATACCGACCAGAATCCATATACCACTCAACAAACCAATCATCACAATTTAAAACAATTTTATATTCACTAACAATTACGCGCTCATATCTATTATTACACTCACACTCATTCTAGAGTACTACTGACTTTATCTCTAATGAGTAACACCCTACAGAGCCAAGGTTATCGCTTAACCAAATGCTCTGATACCACATTGTCACGACCCGATTCTTCGTCTTTCGAAAATCGACATCAATACGTCCACTGTATGTCGAACAATCGAATGCCGGAAAATCAAACCATGAGGGTTAAAAAGAAGAGGTAGAAGAAAAAGATAGAAGAAGAAAAGAAGAAGCAATAGAAATAATATCAGAATCTCACATTCGCAACGGAACAACATATAATAGATAGATGAATAATCTTTAAAACAAAGAACTATATCAGTTTATACATTACATCATCATCAGAGTGTACAACAACAATATACGACATAATACATAAATGGACAGTTATACAAACTTATCCTCATACAGAATACACAACGGATTAAATAATATCATATACAAGTGGTATGTCTCGCCATCTAGCTCGTCACCTGAGCTCCACAGCACTCCTGAAATCCAGAATGATCTGAAAACCTAACTCTAGGTTGGCCGTGTAGAAAAATAATGGGCACCTAGAGTTTAGGAAAGGAACAATAAACTCCAGGTCAGTCATGGGACTGGTGTGGGAACTAAAAACAGTTATTTACACAAAGAAAGGAAAAGAATCCGCAATGCTTTTAGAAAGTGAAACTACCATAAGGCCTCCCGCCACACACACAATGCAAACGCAGACTTGGAGGAGATTTCTCCTTATGATAGTCAAACATGCTTACTACGCAAAATCCTTTTCTATTATTATTATTAGTGCATAGTGGAAAACATTTCGAAAGTATAATATTAATCTTAGCAAGCATAGGTACCATTATATTATGCCTGCTATAGCTACCATTTTAAATGGCAGGTTCTACAACTAAAACCGTACAGGGCGCGTATTGTTCTGTTGGATTTCCAACAAATGGTCGAGCAAAGGAACTTCCCATATAAAATGGAACGCCTCTAGAGCGACATCCCCGGATCCTAACTAGATCTCTGCTACATAAAGCCGGGCTACCTCTGTGACTATGTAACTACTGACACGAGTATGCTACCTCCCGGTCGTTTGCGACCTTTATCCGAGGTACCTCTAATCCAACAACCACAAAGCAATCACAAAGTAATAGATTTGCAGCAACCACAAAGTAAGTATCTGGTCTTCATTCCATGATACCACTTATAATCTAGAAGGAAATGACATTCCCTCAGTGGGAGCTACCCTCAAATAACATTGCTGCTACGATTCCTGTTTTGACCATACCGGGTCGTGAGGTTCGACGAAGTCTCGTCCACAAAGCTACGCTTTGGCACAAAGCCATGCTTTGATCAACAAATGATCATCACACAGCAACACTCTGCATGTCACATTACCAAATTGGGAGTATATCGCTGATAACCTTCAACTACATAACCTCTGAGCTCGTACGTCTCAGAGAAGGGTGTTAGCTAAGAGAATAAATTCTCCGCCACCAACAGAAATGTATTTGAAAGAAATATGCTTTATATCTCAAAGTGTAATGTCAGACATGTAACCATACAAGTCTGTTCCGGGTTCGAACAGAACCGAAGGCACTTCTGAAGAAGCCCTTGCAATCCGGGTATTCACAATCCCGATCGAACTTCCCATCACAAAGTAAATCTCTATACCGTAGCTAACGGTGTAGAGGCAATCGATAGGTTATCCTATCATTTTCACAAATACCCGGTCTTCACCACTAGTCTTCAATGCGATCCATATCATCGTATCACTTTTTCGGAATGGGTTATATGAAACAAAGGTCCCCTCCCGTCTAATCCGAAGATTGAACGCAATATTTCAAAACATATGGATATTGGGATTTCAATTAAGTCACAACTTATTTCCCAAACTTTTCTTTCAAATGGTTTAACAAATTACCATTTCAAATCTTTAACCAAAAAGATTTACTTCACAAAGCTTACCCAGTTTCATAAAGATTCATTCACAGATTCCTAAATAAATTTCCATTTCAATTGGATTAACTCATTAAATCTTCAAATCAAGATTTAACTTATAGCTTTCAAAACTATTCACAATTCAAGTCTTTTAAGATGTAAAAGATACACCATTTGAAATACTCTTTTATTTCAAGACAGAGTTCAACAACCTTTCACAAAGATTAATTCATAGCCTTCAAAACAGTTTAATTTCAAATTAACATTCTTTTAACACAAATGGGAATTTCTTCCCTTATATGAAAGCCTCTATTATTTGAAAACGGATAGTTTTCGTTTTGGGAAAAACTGATTACAATTACACAAGTTAAAGCCATTCAAGTACAAAACTTGGATTTAAATTTAAATTTTCAAAACCATATTTTAAATGGTTAAAAACCCATATAACACCTTTTACACTTGTAAAATCTTTTAGACCATAATTCCTGAATCATTGAATTCAATTTCCAATGTTGAATTCAAATTTAAATCAAATTTTCAAATCCTAATTTATTAAGTTATTTAAAATAAATCTTTTTTTAACTCATTTCCAAAAGCTTTTGATTCCAATTCCAAAACTATTTTGGATTCAAAAATTCAATTTTTAAAATTGTAAAAAAATCTGCGACTTAATTGATTCCACGTGAAATCCACATTTGTGTGTGTATTGTGTAGTCCAAGGGTTTAACACAATTGTGCAACAACATCCAACCATCACAGATTCAAATATAACAATGTATTTGGTAAGCGGTATAAACTATAACGCTTATCTATCATTCATAGATCATAGATATATAGATATCACAGATAAACAAATTACAGATCACAACACAAACCAGGATAAAACATAAAGTATCACTTATCGGGAATATCAACAATTCAACCATTCAATAAATTCAAACATCCATAACTAGGATTAATTTAATGATCTGATTAATTTAAATCAATTTATTTCGATTGAACTTCCAAAATTATTTCTTTTTTTTAAATAAATTTCTTTTTAAAGAAAACAAATTCTTTTATTTCTTTCAAACCATTAAAATCCAGCTTTGAACAAATGCTTCGACTTTGAAACAGTATTTTGTCAAAATCCCTTTATTAAATTTTTTTTTCCAGATTTTGAAATTTTATTCAATAAGATTAAAAATAAAACTTTATCCCTTTAAAGCTCCTTTTAAATTATCCCATTCTCAAAATTAAATTTTACTACAAATTTTTCACTTTAAACTTTCAAAAATCCAATTTTGCTTATTTTCGGTATCCAACGATACCAAAAATATATCTGGCTAAACCATAACCTTCAATGATTCCAACACAAATATAATCATACACAGATTATAATTAACCACACACAACATTGAAACAAATTCAATTATTTGAGGAATCCAATTGGATCCCTCCAACCTATTTTCCTGCATCCACAGATGTTATCACAATACCAATTCCACTTCGAGGTGGAATATCGCGGTATATGGGATTTATAAAATATTATCCGCTATTATGCGGCGCGATAGGGTGTAACGACCCGTAAATTTCAACTGTTTTAATAACGTAATTAGTTGAAATTTTGCGAAATTTTAAACGATAAAATTTTAAAATATAAATTTGATATTTGGAATGTGTCTAGTTAAACATAGCAACTGGTAAATTTTCGTCCGAAAATATGAAAGTTTATTTCGCGCGTAAATTTACTTCAATTTAATCAGTTAAAAAGCGATGAAAATAAAATGTTTTCAGAACCTAAATATTTTTACATAGAAAAATTCTAAATCATCTTCTGAGCAAGTCGTCATTTTTCGTTTTTCCAAATTCGGATTTCTTTAGCTCCGTCGATCTTATTTTTCTGCGTTTTTATGCATTTTCCGCTAGTAGAAGATTCGAATTTTTATAATTCAATCGTACCACTAGTATCTTTATACCATTTTGATCGTCTCGGCGTGATGATCTCCGTGGAATATTCGGTTGTGTGTTCTAGAGTCTGATGCACCATGGAATCCGCGAAACAATTTACAGTATCAGTTTCATACTTGGGTCTTTTACATTTCTAGTGACCATTCATTATCCATCAAGTTAAACGTTATAGCCTCCAACTTTTAGTATTTTCAAAATCCAATGTTTTGACTTTAGCTTTTCCTAGCAAATTTATAGTTCGTTTAAATTCCCAATAGAACTGGTTCTCTTCCACCCATATGCTCAGTGGAATGTGTGAAATTGTCGTGCTGATGGATCTCGTTTCCGTTTGAACATTTTGAATTCTTGAACCATTGAACTTTGTTCGTTCATTCCCCATGTGAATACCAATGGCCAGCAGCTTTTATCACTTCTTGGAATTCACGTAATTGAATATTTATTGTTCCACTTTTAATTTAGTTGTTGGTTCATTTTGTTTACCCTTAAATTCGTGAAACTTCTTTGTTTTGGCGTGAACTCCCTCTTACTTTCTTCTTCCTTCTATCTCCTCTTTCCTTCTAATTTTCTTCTGTCTATTATAAGAAGAAATATGCATAATAAAAAAAATTATTGCAAAGCATTTTACATGTAACATGAATGAATTTAGTCGCCTACCCATCACATGCTATTCAGCCTATCCCACTCCTGTAGCCTTTTCATCACTTATCTCCTCTCTAAGCACGTCAAGCTCCTCACCTCAACCCTCCGCCTCCACGGGCATGCGCGCAGAGTACTCACCGTGAATCGCCACAACTCCAAGGCATGAACCCAAGCAATCCGCCACACAAACCTCCTCTCCCTTCGGCCACCATTGGCTACGGCCAGCCCGCATCACCCTTCAGTAGTACACCCTGACCTTCCTTCATTCTCCACACACTCGCAACCCGAGACAGGCCTTGCCGAATGACCTTTTTCGATGCCACATCATCCCCTCACCGCAAGCATCCTGTGCCTCTTTTCCTCCCCTCCTTTCCACCGAGTTTCTAAAGCTTCACTGTGTAATATATAGGTGAGCATGTGCACCTTTTTATGTCTAATTGTTACATGCATATACTTTGCCGATTTCTTTCTTTACCTTTTTGCTTTTAGAAGTGTATGCGCGTATATATTTTTATATAAGAATGTTATAATAGAAACTTTTATACATGTCAGTATGCACATTATATGTAAAGGTAATATATACATTATTTACTAAATACTGATTTCTAATGTTTTATGTTTGTATACGTATGATATGTATATTTGAGTTAAGATTTGTTTGTTCGTATATATAATGTTTTGAAATATATATATATATATATATAACGGCTCATGTAAAGTTTTTCTAGTACACATTACATTGTATATATATAAAGGGTTTGCAATATATATGTGTATTAGTTATATAGGTTCGGTTTCATGTATATTTAGTCTGTATAGTCGTTAATTTATATAGAGTTTCGTTTTATTTTAGTGTGTTCACTTATAGTACATATTTATTTTAATAATATACATTTGTTTTATATAAAGCCATAGGTAAGTCCATACATAGTTTCGACTGTTTACATTGTTTTTATATATATACTAGTCTACCGATTTGTCCATTTGTGTACTTACATATTTCTGTATACTAGATCTGGGAATATATATGTTTATATAGTATGTATTTATGTACTATTTGGATGTAATGTTCAACTTTAATAGTTTATATATACATTAGTACAACAGCTATACATACGTAGTCACTTAGCTTTTATATATGATGTTGTTATATATATATTATAAGTTTCGTTTCGTGTGCTGTCTATGAAACAGAAAGTATATATAGTTGAGCTGTAAAGTGTTATATATATTTCAGATATAATAAGGTTCTATGTTTTGTCCTATTCTATAAAGGATTGATTTCTTTAGGGAAATGTATATTTAAAATATATATTGATTTTTACGCATAAAATATCAAGATTTGATCTTTATAAGTGTTTTAAAGAAAATGTTGATTTTATATAAAAATTTATATAGTTATATATATGTATATATATATATATTTATTTTAAAGTATAATATGTTAGTTATATAAGTTTTAAAATATTGAATTGAGGAAAATAATAATAATAATAATAATAATAACAGTTTTCCATTTATATTGAGCTAATTCGATTCTTTTTCATCGATTCATATCTATCAGCTTTGTTGTCAATTTGTGCCAATCTAGCTTTGCTCTGGGATTCGTGCTTGCATTTCAACTTCATTTTCTTTTCTTCCCTAGCCTCGAAAGGTGAGCAATCACTCACGATTAATGTTCTTTTATTTATTAAATCTGATTTCAATTGAAACGACAATTGAAATATGCTACTGTTATTTATGCTATTAACTGTACCAGTTCACCTGTGACATCTGACACCATTATCTGTTAATTATACGATGATAATCCCGTTTGGTTGATAAGTGATTGATTGTTTATTGTTTATGTTGGAGGTCAAATTGTAATGTATAAAGCGATAAATAGTATGCAATTGAATTTGATGAAGGATAGTTAAAAATTTTAATCGACATATGTGTTGAATTTGATTTGTTAAATTTGTATAATATGACCCCTTGAATGTTTAATTATTTAACACGTAGAAAAATAGTTAATTACCCTTGAACCATTTGAATTTATGTTGTATTAATTGATGAAGTATAAAATTGAATAATTGATGGCAAGTGTAGAATTGCATAGAATAATTTGTATAATAATCTTTAATCTACATGAAATGATAGTGTAGATTCTAGAAATAATTATATTAATTCACACAAATAACAATGTGAATTAATACGGTTATTTCGGGATTATTTGAATTGATTATTGGATTGTTATTGATTGTTGTTATTTCTTGTTTATTTACTTTAACACCATCCCAATTATCACACTGCAAGTTCCCTTTGTTATGCTTTGATTTTGAATTAGAATGAAATTGAGTTGAAATGATAAATACCCAAAATAAAAACTTTGACTTAGGATAGAGAATTAAATAAAACCCGATTGGTTAATAATTTGATTTAAAAATGAAATAAAGATTTTATTTGGATAAATAATATGGTTTTGAAACAAAGTTGGAATTTGAATTTTAATGAAAGGGAAGGTTAATATTTAATAATCTGAATCAAAATATTAACATAGTAGTTATTGAAAGAATGTTGTTTTAAAATTAATTATTTAATAATTAAATTTGGAATTATTAATGATTAAGTTTTGAAATTAGTTAATAATTAAGTTTTGAAATTATTTAATAATTAAATAAGATTGAATTATTTAATAGTCAAATAAAATTGAATTCTTTATTAAGTGAAATTGAACTTCTTGAATAAGTGAAATTAAGTTTCTTTATTAATTGAGTTTTGAAATTATAACTAAGTAAATAAATTAGAGAAATTGAATTTCTCTAGCAAGAAATAAAATGTGACTTATTGAAATTAATGTAAGACTTGTAATTTAAAGAATTGATTTGAAGAATATAATTTAATTCAATTTGAAGCTTTGATATAATGAAGTTGAACTTTAGTAATTGATTTAATGAATTGGAAGTTAAAAAGAATTGTTTTGGATGGTAAATTTACTTAGCGAATATTGATTGAAATCGATAAATGAATTTAAATTGATTTGAATGTTAAATTAAATTAATTTAAATGATTATGGAATGAAATTTATATACGAACTTGAATCAATATTTGAATTGTTTTAAAAAGAAATTGGAATTGAATCATAAGATTTTGAAATTATGAATTTGGAAGTTTTGAAACGTAAATTTTGGAAATTGGTTTAGAAAGACAAATGAAATGTTGATTTACAAATTTTAATGGAAATTGAATTTGATTTGCTTTGAAATATATTAAACGACCAATCGGTGTAATAATTACGAAAGTTATTAAAGAGACCGGAATCGGTTAGGGACATACTCAATGTCTAAACCAAAAACCACTTTAATAACTATATGCGGAGTGTGATCCAGAATGAAGTGGTTGGAATGATGTACGTTGATGACTGAAGAAAGAGAACGATAATGGATAGCCTTGACACTTGTGTCAAATTGGAAATGACTAAAACATGAGCCATGCCGGGCCAAATGGGGGCTAGCTACCTCGAGCGAACACACTACTTCGAAAACTACTCATTACTTGTTGTCGATTGGTGCACCCTTGATTTTGGGAGTGTTGTTTCGCGGTGTTGCGATTGCTACGGCGATGCGTTTTCACCAGTCCAGATCAGGCAAACGGTAGTTTCACTACCTTGGGTATTGCCTCATGTGCCTTGTCATACTTGTATCCCTATATGCTACCACTACGATTTGTTTTGTGTTATACCTATGGAGTACTCCCTGATAGCCCACTAGTTTACGGTGGAGTTTACAGTACTGTATAGACTATAACGCTTATATAAAATGTGTTAAGGGGGATAATGGTAACGCCTTAACGCTATTTTGATACTTTATATTACTGAAAGACATTATCTATTTACCGTACACTACTACATAGTAGATAGTTTAACGGATCCTTAAAGGATGGTTATTCCAAACACCTTTGAGTTACTTGTATTTCAATTGCTATTTCACTTGAGTTGGATTTATTGATGTAAGAATGTTAATCCTGACTCGAGTGTTTTGTGTTTTCTTTACGCTCGGGTCAGACTGAGTGTACCAGTATTTAAGACTCACCTTTGGAGTTGGAGCTTCGCTTGGAGATCCAGCTATCTATCCAGCTTTCAGATATTCAGTTGATTCTAGTGATGTATTCCGATATTGTATTTGATTATTGTATTCGAGACATCTGTTGTACCTTATTTAACTCTGATATGTATATAGTAGCTTCGTGAACTACTATCTTTTGTTTCCGCTGCATTTATTACTCTGTGTCTTTGATTTGTGAATATTTATTTACTGTATATGTTCAGTTTTGCCAAATTTAAATTAACAATTCGGTATTTTGAATTATTCAAGTCCGACATGTGCGGATGCGAATGGTCCAAAATAGCGGGTCGTTACATAGGGTCTCATCCACTATATAATGTGGAAAATCAACTCCAAATACATATATAATACCAATTCCACTTCAAGGTGGAATATCGCGGTATATGTGTTTAATATAATAACCTCCGCTATTATGCAGCGTATAGGGTCTATTTCAATCCAATAGATAACAACCATCATTTAATTCACACAATCAAGCAATTTTAAATTTAACTATTTAAAATTTTAATCGAAACAAATTCGATTGAGTGAGGAGTTCTCACCTTTGCTTTTATTTGCAATATGTTTCCAATCCAGCTTGATTTCACGATTTTATAGACCTTGTATAACATTTATACAATTCATTAATATTCGAAATAATCGAACAATCAATTTCCATTTGATAAATGAAATTAACCAATGATTTTATTAATATTTGAATAATCGAACAATTCAATTGCCATTTTAATAGTTAAGTTAGCTGATAGTTTTATTTAAACCCATTTCTCCTTATGATAAATTTATTTAACTAAAAATTTAACTTAAAACTAAATTTCCTTTTTAAAATATCTTTTAGTAACTGAAATTTTTTAAATAAGTTTATTAACCACATAAATTACCTTAATAAATTATTTTATTCTTCTTCTAAATAATTAAATAAATTTAATTAAACAAACTAAGCACCTAAATACATTATTCCTAAATAACTAGCAAATTAAAAAGTGTAAATGCATATTCATTTTAGGTTTGATACTTAATATATTTTTATCAGAAGTAATCTATATATAGATTTTCAAAAAATTAGATTTACATATAAACTTGACTATATATATGCATATATTTTATGTTTTTTAACAGTTTATAACTAAAATATACATTATTATCATCGTTAGTTTTGAATAGAAATGAACTGACTTTCCAAGTTGAACATTTTAATTTTTTTTTAATCAAAGAAAAAAAAACCAAGAACTACTCACCACACATGTCCTCAGACATCAAATAGAGCAACTCGAAAGCCGCCCAGCTTCGTCTCTGGCTAGCATCGCTTATCGCGGCGACGAGCTTTTCGAAATCAAACCACTCGCCGCCGGTCAAAGGCCAGACCTCCCACCTTTTTACGCGTGCAGTCGCCTGCCCAAACGAATCGAAGATGCTGCGACTCCCTGTATGCCCTAGCTTGTTGTTCCAAGCATGGCTCGCTCGAAAATCAGCTACCATTGCGAATTCATAGCGCTACCGCGACTCTCGAGCTCGACAAAATGATGATGGTTCAAATCAGTTCCCTCCTTCTCTTATCTCTTCGAATCGAGTTAAATATCGATTCCTGTTAATGAAATCTGAAGAAGGATAGCACGCTGTTGAATATTGGAGACAAATGGGAAGGGAACGAACGATCTGTCAAAGGAAGAAGTATTGGCCATTTTCGATTTGAACTCTATCGTCCTGATTCGATTCGTTTAAACTAAGCTATATATATATTTTTGAGTGAAGGACTTCAGCTATTTTTTTTCAATAACGAACGAATTATTATCAGTTTTGAATTGAAGAGGAAGAGGGAAAGGGTTTCGATTTTTTGACTTCATGAATTTGCTGAGAGAAAATGAGGGAGGGTAATTGAATTAAATAGAGATGGAAAGAGGACTGAGATTTTAATTTTTTTTTCTCATTGATTTTGTTTTAAACCAAAGAAGGGGAAAGTAGCGTACAAAAGAAGGCTATAACTGGTGTGGGCTGAGATGAAATGTCGACGGGAAATAATGTAGGCTGATGGGATAAAGGTTTTGGATGTTAAAATATGTACATACAATGATTTTTAAATTTCCGATAGATTTTTTTTCAGTGCGTTTATTTAGCGTACGCTCACACAACAACTCCAAACACTACGAAATTTGAATTTCGAAAAATATACTCTATTACGTATCCAATGGAACTGGTTTCGTCGAATTCCGAGACCGCGCCTCGGACGGCTATTTTTAAATATTGATTTAAACGATATGAATTCAAAACTGAACAAATCATCTTTAAATTCAATTCTGAAGTTTCCATTATCTTCAGTATTATCAATATGAATTTTACAAGCCTTTGAAATATTTTTAACAAGCCCAAGATTAACAATTCAGCAATTTATTCAATTTCCAATTATTAAATTCAAACTTTTAAATTGCCAAATAAACAGATACATTTGAAATTCAAGTTAAATTATCATTCAAATAATTAAAAAAAATCAATTGAATATTCTATTTCAAATGTTCAAAATTTCTGGGTCGTTACATCCCCTGTCCCCTATCTCGTCCTCTACTCGCACTCATACTCACCATCAGTGGATAGTAAGAGAATTTACTGAGGCATTCGAACGGATATGTTAGGGATATACTCATTCTAGGGTATACTTCACCCTATCTCTAATTAGTTACTTAATGTGTAATACTCCTGAGCTAAAGTTTCAACCTTCAGCTCTGATACCAAAATGTCACGATCCAAATTTTAGCATTCAAAAATCGACATCCGTACTTCACTCGTACTTGAATGCCGCAGATTCAACCGTTGAAATTCGACTCATGCTGGAGCTTATAACACCATTAAGTAAAAACAACACAACGGAAGAGATGAATAAAACATTTGATATACAACATCAATGATACAATATCCAGATACAATGATGATACAATGAATATCAATATACATCAGAAATATGATACAGGACAATAGCAGCGGAAAGAAAAGATAACAGCGGAACAATATCTCCAACATGGTAAATAGTCTTCAAAAGAGAACTCCAATAGAAGCAACTTCACCTCCAAAGCTGTAACTCCAAAGATAACTCGAATGCTCCAATCCAAATATCCAAATCCAAAAGCTCCAAAGATATCAAATCTACACCTACTATCCAACTATCTGAAAAACCCAACTCTAGACTGCCCGTGTGGAAAATAGTGGGCACCCAGAGTTTAGGAAGGGAACAATAAACTCCAGGTCAGTCATGGGACTGGTATGAGCAAACAAAACATTTGGGTTGAATAAAACAAATAAAAAGAAATCCGTAATGCTTTTTGGAAAATGAAACTACCATAAGGCCTCCTGCCACAAACACAATGCAAACGCAGAATTGTAGGAGATTTCTCCTTATGATAGTAAAAAATGCTTGATACGTGAAAACCATTTTGATATTATTACTAGTGCATAATGGAAAACATTTCGAAAGTATAGTATTAATCCTAGCCAGCATAGACATTCTGAACTATGCCTACTATAGCAACCATCTAAATAGTGGTGACCACCATAAGTAAATGGCAGGTTCTACAACTAAAACCGTACTGGGTTCGTATTGAATGATGGATTTCCAACAAATGATTAGGCTAAGGAACTTCCTACTGCCAATGGGTATGCCTCTGGTGGGACCTCCCGAGAACTTAACCAGTTCTCTGCCAACACAAGGTCGGGTTACCTCTTACTAGTTAACTTCTACACGACTATGCCATCCCTCGGTCCTTTGGGACCTTTATCCGAGGCACCTCAACAAAGCAACAATCACACAGAAATGAGATCGTAGCAACCACATAGGTTATATGTCAAGGCTCCATACCTGATACCACCCTTTTCCAGAAGGAAATGACATACCCTAAAGGGAGCGACCCACATAACCTTGCCGCATCTTTCCTGTATCGACCATTTCTGGGGTGTGAGGTCGTGATGTAGTCTCATCCACAAAGCTACGCTTTATACAAAAGCCATGCTTTGATCAATAAATGATCAGCACACAGCAGCACTCAGCATGCCACATTACCAAATTTGGAGTATATCGATGATAACCTTCAACTACATAACCTCCGAGCTCGTACGTCTCAGAGAAGAGTGTTAAGCTAAGAGAATAAATTCTCCGCCACCAAACAGAAATGTATTTCAAAGAAATATTCTTTATATCTCAAAGTGTAATGTCAGACATACAATCCATACAAGTCTGTTTCGGGTTCGAATAGAACGGAAGGCACTTCCGAAGAAGCGCTTGCAATCCGGGTATTCACAATCTCGATCGGACTTCCCATCACATAGGGAGAACTCTATACCGGAGCAACTCGGTGCAGAGTCAATCGATAGGTTATCCTAACATTCTTGCAAACACCCGGTCTTCAACACCGGTCATCAATTGCAATCCATAACGTCGTATCACTATTCGGAATGGGTTATATGACACAAGGTCCTCTCCCGGCTAAACCGAATAATGAGCGTAATATTTTAAAACATATGGAAAACGGGATATCAGTTAGGTCATAACTTGTTACCCAATTTTTTTCCTTTAAATGGTTTAAACAAATTACCATTTTAAATCTTTAAACAAAAAGATTTACTTCATAAAGTTCACCCAGCTTCACAAAGGACAATTCATAGATTTTCAAAATAATTTCCATTTCAATTAGGATTAACTCATCAATCTTTAAAGATTTAACTTATAGCTTTCAAACCCGTTTCCAAAGATTTATTCATAACTTGGAAAACCATTTTCATTTTAAACTGGAGAAAATCTCTTTAACACAATTGGAAATTCAAATAGTTTTTTTTTCGGAAAAAAAAATCCGATTTCATTTATACAAGTTAAAATCTTTAGGTTAAATTCTAAGTCCCAAAACAACACTTTTAAAATGGTTTAAAACCCATATAAACTTGTATAATCTTTTTAAATCATAAATAGGATTCAATTTCAAATTTTGAATTTAAATTTAAATCAAATTATTTAAACTTCAAAATTTAATCAAGTTATTCAAAAATAACTTTTCTCTTTGAAAATTTCTTTTCAAAAGCTTTTTATTTTAAACCCAATCCAGTTCCAAAACCATTTGAATTCAAAAATTCAATTTTTAAAACTGTTTCCAAAATCTGTGACTTAACCCATTTCCACGTGCAATCCATACTTGTGTGTGTATAAGTGTGGTCTAGGGTTTTACACAATAAAAGTTCAATATCATCAACCAGTACATATTCCAATACAGCAATATATATTTGATAGGCGATATAAATTATAACGCTTATCTTTCATTCACAGATCACAGATATATATCACAGATAATAAATTACATTAAACACAGCTCAAATCAAAATAGAGCATCACATATCATGGATATCAAACAATCAAATCATCTAATAGAATCCAAACATTCATAAGTAAGATCAGTTAATTGTCTAATTAATTCAAATCAGAATAATTACTTAGGAATTACTAATCCTGGTTAATTAATATTAGTTAATTACAAATCATTTTGGTTAATTATCCTTTAATCATTTTTTAAATTAACCATTCATAACAAATTAATTAACTTTTAATTATAATTCATCAACCTTTAATTATTAAATAATTAACTTTTAATCATTTAATTCACCATTTAATTAATTATCTTTAACTAATTAATTAACCCTTAATTAATAAATTACCATTAAATTAATCATCCTTAATTAGTTATGAATTGATTTACCTCAAGTTAATCACGGAATTAATTAATTCTTAATTAATAGCATCCCTTAATTACTTTGACCAAATTATTAACCTTTAAATTAATTAATTATTCTCAAATTAATTACCTTAAATAATTAATCACATTAACAAATTATCCTTTAATTAATTAAGTAATTAATCCTTTAATTAATTAAGTAATTAATTAACTTTTAATTAATCACAATAAGACCCTTAATTTTTTAAAGATAATCTATTGAACTTAATTAACTACTTAATCACCATATAGATCTTACTAAATTAAAACTTGAAATTAATTTATACGAAAACCATTTGAGAATCTTTTTGATTAACTAAGGTTTAATACATGATCCTTAATTACTTCTTAATTATCTCATAATCAAATTTAAACCTTTAAAGCTTGTTTTAAAACTTGTTTAAAATTTTGAAAATGTGTTCATATTTTATTTGAAACCTTATTTCAAAACTTGTTTGAAATTCGAAACTTAATTTATTTTCTTTTAGAAAACTTTCTTAGTTTAAATCCGCTTTGAAACTTTGTTTGAATAAAAATTTACCCTTTTTAAAACCTGTTTATTTTAAAAACGGGTTATTAAAAACTTTGAAAACTTGTTTTTAGAATGTGCTTTGCTTGAAACCTCGTTTATTTCTATATGTTTAAAACTTTGGTCATCTTGCTTAAACCAGATAACATTTACTTCCCCAATTCCAAACCAGAAAAAAAACGAACTCGAGCTACAACCAAAACCATTCGAATGAAAACTCGAGCAATCTACCCCACTCCCCGTGAATGTTCCCGAGCCAAACATCATCTTCCCAATCCCTGTGAACAACCCAACATCCACCGATACAAAGTCAACCCGTGCACCAGAGCTCTGACGAGCTCTGGTCGACTTCACCATCTCCCACCAGTCAATGACCATCACCTTGTGCCCTTTGACCACCCAGAAAACACGAACAACGACAAAATCGCACTTTAGCGATCTGACCTAGACTGTAATAGCAGTTGGATCGACCCATCAACCTCGTTCTTCAGCCTCCGACCGCCGTCACATCTGAAACTCCGGCATCGTCTTCCTCTACATGTCTACTTCCATTACCCAAAACCTAGTTGAACTTGATCATCTCTATGAGCCGTAGTGATTGATTTAACCCAGCCCAGTTAAACTAGGGTTCCTAACTGGCAATTCCCCCATCATCACTGATCACTCCTCCACAGATGCTAAGGATCCCGACCCCCCAGGTTGTACAGATTACCCAAAATTTACAAATTAACATTTTTAGTTCAAACAAGAACTGCACCAAACACTTATTATTAAAAATTTTGATTTTAGTTTTAAAATTCATGTTTTAACATTAATGTTTCAGATCCTAACCTTGAAACAATGGATTGAGATGTTCAAATTTTCACTTATGTTAAAACTTGATCAGTAAAATTGGTTTCCAGTGATAACACAAGTTATCCTAACTTAAGTAAAATTTCTAAGCTAAAGTTTGTGATTAAGCAACAAGTTTTATTGAATCTTAACCTTAAACAGTGTTAATATCAAAGAGGTTTTGAATTTTAAATTAGAACTTGCAAGCTGAAAGGTGTAACAGAGAGTACCATACATTAATACATATAGAGTAGATGTCATGTAATACACATTCATTTCAAATTTTATTAGCATGCAACCAAATTTTCGTTCTTAAACTCTTAAAAACGAGGATAATCATAGGTAAAGAAACAAAGAACCCTGGTTTAAAAATAATATTTGCTCACCTGGATTCCATAGAAATAGAGACCAGGTTTGTTTTTATTTAATTTGATCTGGGTATTTTGATCTTCCTTGTTACTTCCTATTTTTGTTTAAATACTAAATATTTTCTTCTGAAATTATCTTTGGAATGACTTTATAATATCATAAACATCTTCTTTCGGGACTCAGGGCTTGAATTTGTTTAAACAAGAGGATATAAATTCTTTTCTTAAATTGTTAAAGCTGTGAACCAAGAACTATATACCTGTTCCCAGACAAACACATGCAGCATTTGTCAATATCAACCAGCAAGCACAACAAGGCTGTTAACGCTGAAAATTGAATGCTAACACCCCGGTATGTGTAGTAATGTTGTGAAAGCACCACCCGTGATACGGGAACAAGAAATAAGCAGTAAAATAGCAGAAAACAGTAAAACACAGCGATTTTATAGTGGTTCGGCTTAAGATCAAGCCTACGTCCACTTTGAATTCCTTTATTGCTAATTTTTGGTTACAAGTTGATACAATGCACTTCAAAATACAATATACTTTGATTCCAAAACACTTTAGACTAGTAGCTCAAACTTCGATGTGAAAAGGCTCTTTGAATCCATTTTGGATGTGCAAGATCTCTTTCGAAGCTTGTTGTAGTTTCTTGAATGTTTGGAGTTCTTCAAGTGTTGGATGAGTTAAGAATTCTGCATAGTAACGGCGCTTCAGAGAATGATCGGAAAAGTCCCTCCATAGTTGGAGTTAAGGCCGTATTTATAGGGAATACTCTGGGCAGAATTTTATCACCAAGTACTAGGTCATCTACGACCTAAGGTAGGTCGTAGGTCGGTGACGACAAAGGGGATAGCTTAGGTCGATTGCATTTGGTTCTTTTCTGAGCGAGTTAATATGTCGCGTATGACTTATTATAGGTCGTAGGTCGGTTGAGACCACCAGCGACCTAATTTAGGTCGTTGAGACCACTTCGTTCTTAGGTCGGTAGGTTGTAGCATTGCTTAGGTCGCACATGCTTTAGGTCGCTGACTACTTAAGACGCTAGGTAGTTGTCTGCTGGGTCGTTTAGCAATCGTACATCCCTAGGTCGCTGGGACCGTTCCATGTTTAGGTCGCTTCACCCCATAGGTCGTTAGCTCGTAGATCCTTTCAGTAGTTAGGTCGGTAGACTTCTTAAGTCGCTCCACATCTTAGGTCGGTCCACATCCTAGGTCATAGGTCGCTGCATCTTTAGGTCGTTTGACAAAGAGGAGTTAACATTTGCCCTTCGAAGTACACGCCTAGGTCGTAGGTCGTGTGCTTCGATCCCCTTTACCCGTGCTCTGATGAGTTGCTAGGTCGCAAGCGACCTATCGAGGAAACTAGGTCGCAAGTGCCGATTCGCATTTCACTGCTCTAGGGTATAAATAGCTTAGGTCGTTCCTCCTTCACTTCACCTGTTCTATCATTCCATTCAGTCATTTAACAAGCTCTCAAGCTCTCGAAGGCGAATTCAATTACTCGATCATCAATTATTCTTAACATTATATTGCGTAAGTGAACCTGTTCTCTACTTAATCCTCGATTATCGTTGAATCATGAATCCCATTTTTCATCTCCGACCACCTTCTTTATGCCATGCCTCATCACGAATCTCGTTTCAATTGATTGCTGATGGATTCGAGGTGGTTTGTCCTGGCCTTAGACAATTTGTGAGAACAAGGTGATGGGTTACAGTGCTTTTAGGTTAACTGATTCGTGACTTTAGAGGGGATGAGGAGATTGTTAACGGGTTATGGGTTTATGGATCTCGAGTTGGCGGGTTGACGAGTTACTGAGCGGAGAGGAGGTCAATTGGGGTCAATTGGTTAAGGGAAGCGAGGCTTTAGCTCGGATTGAAGATAGCTCGAATTCTTTCATTTAAAACGGCCCAGTGAATCTGAACGACCCATGAAACCTTGCGACCTAGCAAACTTGACCGATCTAACTAGTTGCGGCATAAGCCTTAGATCGCGACCGAGCTAGGACTTAGAGAAATTTGTGCTATTTTGTCTTGAGGCTTTTTCCTTCATATGGATTACGACTTAAAGGGTCGACGACTTAACTTAACTCGTAGCATATCCTTTAGGTCGTGGACGAGCTAATACTTATTCCTGCCTTGAAGCATAATTTTGACCTGAATTCTTGACTTGGATTCTCGACTTGAGTTGCCGGAATAAACTGCTTAAACTTTGTATTACTTGAACTTTGAACTGTCTGAACTTCTTTACAGATTATCTCTAATACTGATTGCCTGTTAAACATAACATTTGCAGATAACTGGGACGAATATACTACCATTGACTGCCCACATCGAATGACAGATTAGTCGATAAAGAAAAATCAACTTAAATGAACTGTGTGAACGAAATGCTATAAACTAACCAATTCAAGTGAAGTATTAAAACAAAACTATAATAGTCAACCGAAGCTGATTTGTTTGCATTAACACTGCACTTGAGTTTTAAATTAACAAGTCCTGAAATCTTATAATCGACCAATTGTCAACTAGTTTAATTCCAGTTATGTTTTCTTTCTATTTTTATTAGTTCTGTACAACACTTCACACTTTTTAGGAAACGTGCACCTTCACATTTGAACATCCAGTTGATTGTGTAGAATGACTTCTCAACAAGAAGAAGTAACAGTTCAAGCTGAAGAGGCTATTCCTATTCCTGCTCCATTAGCTAATCCTCCAGAAAGAATCTCGACCACACTATCATATAAAGTTTTTCACCAATTGTGCACTCAATTCGGAATTTCTAAAGCAGATGCCATACTTCCTGAGAAAAACGACACTGCTGACATACCACCTCACGGTTTCGTTGCTGTTAATCGCCAAATGTGCATGAACGGAGCCATTCCTCCTTTTAACGATTTCCTTCAGCAGCTTCTTCTTTGATTGTCTATTTCTCCCTTTCAGTTACATCCCAATGGCTATGCCATCCTGATGGGACTATGTGTGCTATTTAGGAGGACGCTGGATTGTCTTCCGAGTTTTGACGAAGTTTGTTATCTATGTTCATTTGCCAAAAATAAAGACCATCCTTCCATCACACTTGTGAGAAGTGCTAGGAACCGCAAACTGATCATTGGTCTTCCCGACAGTGTTCACGGGTTCCTGAGTTAGTTTTTCTACGTTCGTTGTCCTCCGGGATTTTATGCTATCTGGAGAGTAGGAAGTATGATCATTTATCTTTTTCCTTTCCTTATGTTTTCTGAACTTTTCGAAGCCCGAGTTGTCAAGTGTTAACTTCGCTCTTTACTTTTTTTCAGCGCTTCCTCCTCCTTCTAGGGATCCTGGTCACAAACCAACGTTTGAGAGGCTTATGGTCGTGCCAGTTGAGGAGAGGAGTATCCAATTTCTATTGAAAGACAAGTTTTTTCATCAATTCGGACTCTTACATTCTTCCCATTCTATTCAGCCTCATGAAGTCCCTGATTCTCCAGTAAACACATCAGATCCCCCAGCTCCTGCTGAAGAACTTATACCGAAGGAACCTACCACTGAGGCTTTGCTGGTGAAGTGTTCTACTTCTATTGATATTGCGGGGTCGTCCGGCAAATTTGCACTTGCCCCGGTTGTAACGACCCGTAAATTTTAAAAATTTTGATAACGTAATTTATTGAATTTTGTGAAATTTTAAACAATAAATTTTGAAATAAAAATGTTATATTTGGGATACGTATTTAAAAACATAGCAACTGGTAAATTTTCATCTGATAATATTAAAGTTTATTTTCTGGTGAAATTCTATTTCAATTTAAGTCAGTTAATTTTGATGAAAATAAAATGTTTTTTTCAAACTTGAATATTTTTATACAATAAATTTCTAAATCATCTTCTGAGTGAAACATCAGTCTTCGTTTCGTCAAATTTGGACTTCTACTGCTCCGTTTATCTTAATTCTGGCAAAATAGCAGCATTTCTGGTACCGATTATCGACTTTCGATCGGATGATCGTACCACTAGTATTTGTATACCGTTTTGATCATCACGTCATGCTGATCTCCATGGTATATTCATTTGCTTGTTTCGGCGTCCGATGGACAACGGAATCTGTAAAACAGTTCACCGTATCGGTACCGTATTCGTGACCTTTTGTTTTCTATTGCCTTTCAAACTTTAGCCGTGCTGTCCAAGCATCACAATTAATTGCTTTAAAACTTTTGCGGAATCAATGGATAGTGCACGTTCCTTTGGCTTTTGAATTTATATCTAAAATTAAGGTGGAACGTTTCTTTTGCCCCTTTCTCTCCTATTCACACTTTCATATTTATTTCTTTTCCTCTGTACACTTTCTTTCAGTTTCAAATTTCAAACTTGTAGCCCAAACAACAATTAATTGCTTGAATAACTTTTCAACTAAATCAATGGCTACCGTTCCTATATCATTTTTTGTGACTGTTCTTTCTCGAGTTATTTCTAACGGTTTTAGAATATTAATTAATATATAAAATTATGCCCATTCGGTTATATATCAGCTGTGTAAATTGAGATCTGAGAAATCCCCTTAGCCTTCCCCCTTCTCTTGCTCTTCCCAGCTCTTTCGCTTCACCTCTCTAAAAAAAAAAAAAAGGGAGAAACGCATACAAAATGGCTGCCGCATCCCATTCGAAATCCCTCCACCTCCTCCCTAACGCCGATCCACCTCGACCCGAGCCGGTGAGCCACCCATCTGCCTGGAACCCGTCACCAAGCCCATCGCCACCACCCTCCACCAAACTCGAACCGCCCCTTGCTTCCTTCATCCGTCCTCTTCCGTGCGTCCAGCACGCCTTCCCGACCACTCAGTGCTACTGCCCCAGCCCGTGACTCCACCTCTATCACATCATCAGTCGCCTTTGCTTTACCTACCCTACGACTCCGCCTCACCATTCATTCGAACAACCCCAGTCGATCTCCACGTCTCCCTGACCTTTGCCGAGCCATCAACAGACCCGCCTCCAACTTCTTCTCCCCTCCTCGCCATTTCCTCCGCCTCTCCCATCATTTTTGGCCAGCCTTACCTCACGCAAATCAGCCGCTCTCCCTCCTCCGCCCTACTCTCTTCTGTCCGCCTCCACCAATCACCGGGCCACCCAGATCCGAGACCTCCACCTCCTGAAGCGGCCGAGCCTCTCTGTCTCTTTTACGTGAGTTGTTTATTCATAACTATGTATATATTTAGTGTTTATAGTGTGTGGATATATAACTATATACAAGCTTTATATATTTTGTTCTGTTTACCAGATGTATGTATATGTAGTTTTACAAAGTCTGCTGGTAAGTTGCATATGTTGGTTTATATAGTTTTATTTGAAGCTTTGTTAGTTTATTCATAAAGTATGCATGAGTTGATTTCAAGTATATAGGTGTCTTATAAATTCCGTATATATTGAGTTATATGATTTTCACTTTGCGGTCGTTTGAAAAAAAAAAAAACATGACGGTGCATATATAAGTATACGTATGATATATCTTATGTGTAGTATACTTTATATACATGTATATATGTACTTTATTTTGGGTTTTGAAATTTGTTTGGTACAGAGTATTTATTCAAGTGTATGCAAGTTTATATTATTAAAGAAGTTGCAGTATGGGTTTGTTGTGTTTTAATAATATTATATTTTACTATGTAAAGGTTGTAGGATTTTGTAGTCTGCATACATTTTAGAAGATTCTTGTTCAATGATTTTTGCATTCGAAGGATTTTGTATGTAGTATAGGTTGTTTTAAACAATCTGATTTTTTACTTTATCAAATTTTTATATAAATACATGTCTATATATATTTTATTTGATGTGGCAGGTAGGCATTTGTTCATAGATATGGTCCGTATATATATCATATATTGCGTCTGCATACATTTTTGATATCTTGCACAAGTGGTAGTTTGGATTATAATATATATACATAAGCCGTTGCAGTCTTTTATATATAGAGTTGTTATATCGTGTGAGTTGTATGTAAGTTTTAAACATACTGTTATATTAGTATTTTGAAAGTTGGTACATTTATATTATATATTATACTTACACTAATATTAATGGTTAGAAAGTAGATATATGTATTTATTTCAAAATTTATGATGAAGATATGTTTGTTTTATATGGGTCTATTTAAAAAACAACGATTTTGAAATATATATATTTAATTTAATATGTGTTTAAATTTATATTGATTTGAAATTTTGTATATAAATTCTTGTTTCTATCTAATTGATTCTGATTTATTTCATCGATTTATATCAGCCTTGTTCGTCAAATTCACGTTCAAATCTTGCCTTGTTTTGAGATTCGTGCAAATCTTGCTTTGCTTTCCAATTCGTGCTTGGATTCGTAGCTCGTCCCATTCCCATCTATCTCTCTAGCCTCGAAAGGTGAGCAATCACTCACGATTAACGTTCTTTTATTTATTAAATCTGATTTCAATTGAAACGACAGTTGAAATATGCTGCTGTTAGTTAATTACATTGTTATATATGCTATTATCTATAACTGTTCACCTGTGACATCTGACACCAGTATCTAGTATTTATATGCCTGTTATTACTATTATCTGTATATGTTCACCTATGACATCTGACACCAGTATCTGTTATTTATATTGATGATATATGCCTGTTGTTATATTTTATATTATCTGTTATCACTCTGCAAGTTCCCTGTTAGTATAGAATTCACTATGGGTTGAAATGATACATACCCGAACGGACTTTAGAATAGGAGAAAATCGTTATGGGTTGAAATGATAAACCCAAGCGATTTCAATTGAATTGAAATTGGGATTACGGGTCGAAATGATATCTACCCGTATATATTTAAATTTCGGATTGAAATGATAAATATCCGTATCACTTAACCATATGATGTATATATACAGACACCGTCGGTCCATATATATAAATATTTTGAAAAATGAATTCTATGGTTTCAGAAAGAAATATATGGTTTTAATAAATGTTGAGCCTTAAATTATTTAATTTAAATTAGGATGGATTTAATACATATGATATGTTTAAGTATAAAAATTATATTTCAAAATAGATTTTGGTAATAATTTGAATAAGTTAAGGTTGGAAAGAAATTTATTTAATTAAACCAATTTGAAACTTATTGAAATTGAGATTTAAGATATGATTTATAACTTGGGTTTTATTTAAATAATTTAATGAATAATTCTTGCTTAAATAAATTTAAGGAAATATTTAGTAAGAATGAAATTTAAGGATAGTTAAATGATATTGAATTTATTAAGTGAATATTTCCTGATTAAATAATAATAAAGTTGAACCAAGAGCTATAGGAAACCGTTAATTTTAACTTTGAAAATGTTGAATATTAAAGCTTTGAAATATATTGGAAATTAAATGATCTGTTTAGAAATGAATTAAATTGATGAATTGAACTTTGAATAAATTTGAATTTGGAATTTGAAGTTGATTTGAATCGATTTGCTAGACTTGAGGAAATTAAATACTTTACTTTTTAAATCATTTAATATATATATATACTATTTTGGAAAATAGATATATTTGAAATGAAATGATATTTGGGTTTTGAAGTAAATAAATTTAAAATGGCCACGGTGTCATAGTGTATATTCTCACCTTGTAGATAGTTCTACAGATCCTTAGAGGATGGTTATCCCAAACATCCTTTAAGTTACTTGTATTTCAGTTGATATTTCACTTGAGTTGGATTTATTGATATAAGAATGTTAATCCTGACTCGAGTGTTTTGTGTTTTGCTTTACGCTCGGGTCAGACCGAGTGATACAGCATCTGAGACTCACCTTTGGAGTTTGGAGCTTCCTTTGGAGATCCAACTATCGCCTCAGCTTTCAGCTCTTCTAGTTGATTCATTCGGAGAAGTCATCTGTTGTACTGGAGACTTCACTACATTGAGACTTTCTGTTGTACTGGAGACTTCACTACATTGAGATTTTCTGTTGTATTTTATTTTAACTCTGATGTTTATATAGTAGCTTCATGAACTACTATTTTATCTTTTCCGCTGCGTATTATTGTATTACTCTGTGTCTGTGATTCTGTGATTGATTTATTTACTGCATATGCTGAGTTTTGCCAAATTTAAATTAACAATCTGGTATTTTGAATTATTTAAGTCAGACATGTGTGGATTTATTGTCGATTTGAATGGTCCAAAATATCGGGTCGTTACAGTTGGTATCAGAGCTTTGGCTCTAGGCGAAACTTAGCATATATTGTAAATTTATTTACAGAATCACTTTCGTTTGAGTTTAATCTCTTCCTTTTGACTCGATTTCCTTTGAACTTTGGAACGTTCCCTACGGTTCCAAAATTCATTCTTGTCTCTCTCTATTAGTATTCTTTTGATTCTGGAGTATCCCATAACTCCACTTTGAATGATCTCTATAAGAATAAGCGATCCCGCCAATCTTTGAATGATTGTAAAGGGGTGGAAATCCTTTACAATTGGCATTGATTCACCAGAGATTTCTATATCTTTGATTTAGATGCCGCTATCTCTTATGATCGAATGTTGATATTTCTTGGAATTCTGCATCGATCTTGTTCTTGAAGTCACGGTTGACCCGGTTAAGGTCGCCCGTGATTTATATAAGTGTATCCGACTACTGTTTTGTAATTAATTATCTCATTTTCGTTCGAACTTATCTTCAATCAAATCCTATTTGATTAGAATCCCTCTAAGTTGAATTTCTATCTTTGTTTTGAAATCCATTCTTGAACCATCCTTTGAAAATCGGGTTTGTTTGTATTTTAGAAATTGTTTTCTAAATCAAAATTATTATTTTGGTAAGTATGATTATATTCTATATATAAAAGTGAAATGTCTTCGATAAAGATTATAAACCCTTTAAAATGAGAATCTGAGGTTTCGAAAGGATTGTAATTTTGAAAAGTTATATAACAAATTTGATTTATCTAAAAATGATTTATAACTAAAGGATTTTTAAATTTGAAATTCGAGAATTGAACCCCGGTGTTTTGAAATTGGTTTTAAGATTTTGAAATATATAATAATAATATGATTTAAAAGTATTTTCCGAATAAGAAATGTTTCCAATGATTTTAATGAGTTCGAATGATTTTGAAGAAATTTCAAAAGAAGTTTGAGAAAATAGAAGTCCAGAACTCATTTATGTCGCTGGAAAATAATTTCGGTGATGAGTGCACGCATCATCGACATTGATTTTCGAGTTTCAGAGTGAGGGATAGGCCACTTAAATAGCTTTGCTATGCGAGTGATTTTGCGAAACCAATTTTGATTCCAAATTCCGAAGTAAGATTTGATATTCAAAGTATATATATGTATATATATTTGAAATGATTTGAAGTAAACCGGTGTTCATTCCTTGAGTTTCGGATTTGATATAATCCCATATATTAAAATTGATTTACTGATTTGTTGATTTCCAACTCTTGAATTTGAAAATGATTTCTTCAACTATTTCGAAGGTTCGAGCACTTCCAAATCAAGGTTAACTTTTCAAAGCTAAAATTTTTGAAAGTATGAATTATTTGATAAAGTATATAAATTTGTTTGAATGTTTAAGTATGAAGTAATATGATTTAAATAAGTTGAAACTGTTTTGTTAGGTAAATGAATAAGGCTATTTTGAATTTTTTCTAAATATGGAATTTATATTTGAAATGTCTTGAGAAGAATTTGGTCTTTAAAATATTTTGTATAAAATTTAGTTTAAATGTTTTAACTTAGTAACATCTTTATGAAACTATATATTTAACAAGTTGGAATAAATATATAAGTTGTACGTATGCTGTTTTATTCGCATAATTAACTTGATCCAAGTTTGAGTACACAAGTTCGAGGTGGATTACACCATTTCGTGTTAGGATTTTTCATTCGATTCTTGATGGCGAATATTTGATATGGATTTTGGGCTTGATTCTAGAATTCTCTATCGTAGTATATGGCTATGCAAGGAGACTGATGGCTTCTAGTCGAGAAACCATATCGAAATCCGCATTAGGGAAGTCGAAAGGACAATACTAGTTCGAAAGCGAACTTGTGTGATCAAGCGAGCGATCAAATGTAATTTTGCGAAACGATGACGTATGTACATCTTATATCCTAATATCATTTATATATTTTTACGCTGAAATTGAAAGCTGTCGAGTTAGAATATCTTTGCTTACTAAAAGAAATTTCCAATTTAAATTACAAAGATATATAACCCATAAAAGCAAAGATATTAAAATCCCATATGGCTCTTCATACAGCGAAATTTATTTTGAAAATTTGATCCTTATATAAGATAGACCTTACGTAAGTATAAGATGATTTTGGAAACATTTGATTTTGGAAATGAATTGGTTGACTTAAATTATTGATTTGGAAATTTGGATTTATTTCTAAACCTATTATTTTGGGAAATTTTGAAACTAAAGATAATTAATTTGAGAAGAAATAATTTGGTGAAATTGTATATGATTTTGAAATTGAACTGATATTGAAACAAATTGAAATTTGAGAACCTTATGTTACTAAACACTTGATTTGGGAGTTGTCGAACTTATATAAAATTGATTTGTATGAGTATGAAATTGATTCGAAAACTATGGATTTGAAAAAGGTACTCAATTTGAAAGTGAAATCTTATATAATTGAAGTCTATATAAGTATGATTTGATATACTATTGATTTTGGAAAGTATTTGATTTGAAAATTTAAACCTTATATATAATGGATTTTATATAAGTACGATATTTGAAAGTGATTTGAAAAGGTACTATATGATACATATTTTCGAAGTAAAGATATGGAAAGTGCCTTCTGCTTGATATCCGATTTGTGGCCACATCTTGGATTCATTCTATCGATATTATTCTCTCTGATTTTGGTTTTCCGGATATGATACTCGAGTGTCCTTCGAATTCCATGGCGTTACCCATGGTCTTATTGTTCTCTCGTGACTGCACAGCGCAACTGCCTGGCTGAGTCTTGCCTAGGGGTACGGATTGTTTCCTGGGGGATCCAGGCGTAACCATTGTGTATCCTGCAATCTGTGTAGGTCGCGAATAGTAGCGCAAATGCTTGGCTGAGTCTTGCCTGGGGGTACGGATTGTTTCCTGGGGGATCCAGGCGTAACCATTGTGTATCCTGCATTCTACTAGTCATCATGGCGTAACTCGCAGGGCTGAGAAAGCCTACGGATATGGATTGTTTCCTGGGGGAACCAGGCGTAACCATTGTGTATCTGCGAACCATGGTTGGACAAAAGGTTTTGTTTGTTTTGTTTGGATTGTACTTTCCATATCTGTTTTAAAAGTTTTCCAGTATTTTCACTGGGTGTTGAAACAAGTCTACTAAGTACCTGGAGAATTCTAGCTTTGCGCCTGATCAACGCACTGCCAGAGTCTATAGGAACGAGGATAAACTTGTTGAAACATCGAGTTATAAAGTATTTTCGAAAGAAAATTTGTTTCGTTATAAAGGTATTTTATAATAAGAGTATTTCCAACAAAGAAAATTTTGTATCAATATTGGAATCAAAACCCTTATGGTTCTAAATTAATTGTTCGTGCCCGATGCTATTCTTTTGAATCTACCTTATCTGCTCAGCTTTATTATTTACCTATATTCTGTTTTTCCAAGTTCTCCTTCTTTTCCTTGTTGATTATATTCTTTTAAGTATTGTTTAATTATAGACTACATAGTTTAATAGGAATTTTAGTGTTATAAATATTTTAAAGGTTATTAATTAGATAAAACATATTTAAAGTAAATGATTATTGATTATTAATAATATTTGAAAAGTATCTTGGGATAAAAAAAAAAATTAATAAATTATGAATTATGGATTTAATGTTTTCAAATAGCTTCTTTGTAAATATAAGTAATAATGTAAATAATTGTTTTCAAATAGTTGTCATATATTTATAAAGTTGTTATTTAAATATAAATGGTATTTATAAAGGAAGCAAGAAGTTTACAAATGGATTTTTGGAAGGTTTTAAAGTATATAAGATAATTGAATTGCAAATGAAGTTTTCAAATTTTAAGTAAATTTATATAGTTTAAATTAATTGTTTAATCTTGACTTTAAATCTATCTTTTCTGTCTGGTTGTTTCTTTTCTCCTACCTCCTTCCTTTTCGGGGACGAAAAGTTTTGAGTGGGGGAGAGTGTAACGACCCGTAAATTTTAAAAATTTTGATAACGTAATTTATTGAATTTTGTGAAATTTTAAACAATAAATTTTGAAATAAAAATGTTATATTTGGGATACGTATTTAAAAACATAGCAACTGGTAAATTTTCATCTGATAATATTAAAGTTTATTTTCTGGTGAAATTCTATTTCAATTTAAGTCAGTTAATTTTGATGAAAATAAAATGTTTTTTCAAACTTGAATATTTTTATACAATAAATTTCTAAATCATCTTCTGAGTGAAACATCAGTCTTCGTTTCGTCAAATTTGGACTTCTACTGCTCCGTTTATCTTAATTCTGGCAAAATAGCAGCATTTCTGGTACCGATTATCGACTTTCGATCGGATGATCGTACCACTAGTATTTGTATACCGTTTTGATCATCACGTCATGCTGATCTCCATGGTATATTCATTTGCTTGTTTCGGCGTCCGATGGACAACGGAATCTGTAAAACAGTTCACCGTATCGGTACCGTATTCGTGACCTTTTGTTTTCTATTGCCTTTCAAACTTTAGCCGTGCTGTCCAAGCATCACAATTAATTGCTTTAAAACTTTTGCGGAATCAATGGATAGTGCACGTTCCTTTGGCTTTTGAATTTATATCTAAAATTAAGGTGGAACGTTTCTTTTGCCCCTTTCTCTCCTATTCACACTTTCATATTTATTTCTTTTCCTCTGTACACTTTCTTTCAGTTTCAAATTTCAAACTTGTAGCCCAAACAACAATTAATTGCTTGAATAACTTTTCAACTAAATCAATGGCTACCGTTCCTATATCATTTTTTGTGACTGTTCTTTCTCGAGTTATTTCTAACGGTTTTAGAATATTAATTAATATATAAAATTATGCCCATTCGGTTATATATCAGCTGTGTAAATTGAGATCTGAGAAATCCCCTTAGCCTTCCCCCTTCTCTTGCTCTTCCCAGCTCTTTCGCTTCACCTCTCTAAAAAAAAAAAAAAGGGAGAAACGCATACAAAATGGCTGCCGCATCCCATTCGAAATCCCTCCACCTCCTCCCTAACGCCGATCCACCTCGACCCGAGCCGGTGAGCCACCCATCTGCCTGGAACCCGTCACCAAGCCCATCGCCACCACCCTCCACCAAACTCGAACCGCCCCTTGCTTCCTTCATCCGTCCTCTTCCGTGCGTCCAGCACGCCTTCCCGACCACTCAGTGCTACTGCCCCAGCCCGTGACTCCACCTCTATCACATCATCAGTCGCCTTTGCTTTACCTACCCTACGACTCCGCCTCACCATTCATTCGAACAACCCCAGTCGATCTCCACGTCTCCCTGACCTTTGCCGAGCCATCAACAGACCCGCCTCCAACTTCTTCTCCCCTCCTCGCCATTTCCTCCGCCTCTCCCATCATTTTTGGCCAGCCTTACCTCACGCAAATCAGCCGCTCTCCCTCCTCCGCCCTACTCTCTTCTGTCCGCCTCCACCAATCACCGGGCCACCCAGATCCGAGACCTCCACCTCCTGAAGCGGCCGAGCCTCTCTGTCTCTTTTACGTGAGTTGTTTATTCATAACTATGTATATATTTAGTGTTTATAGTGTGTGGATATATAACTATATACAAGCTTTATATATTTTGTTCTGTTTACCAGATGTATGTATATGTAGTTTTACAAAGTCTGCTGGTAAGTTGCATATGTTGGTTTATATAGTTTTATTTGAAGCTTTGTTAGTTTATTCATAAAGTATGCATGAGTTGATTTCAAGTATATAGGTGTCTTATAAATTCCGTATATATTGAGTTATATGATTTTCACTTTGCGGTCGTTTGAAAAAAAAAAAAACATGACGGTGCATATATAAGTATACGTATGATATATCTTATGTGTAGTATACTTTATATACATGTATATATGTACTTTATTTTGGGTTTTGAAATTTGTTTGGTACAGAGTATTTATTCAAGTGTATGCAAGTTTATATTATTAAAGAAGTTGCAGTATGGGTTTGTTGTGTTTTAATAATATTATATTTTACTATGTAAAGGTTGTAGGATTTTGTAGTCTGCATACATTTTAGAAGATTCTTGTTCAATGATTTTTGCATTCGAAGGATTTTGTATGTAGTATAGGTTGTTTTAAACAATCTGATTTTTTACTTTATCAAATTTTTATATAAATACATGTCTATATATATTTTATTTGATGTGGCAGGTAGGCATTTGTTCATAGATATGGTCCGTATATATATCATATATTGCGTCTGCATACATTTTTGATATCTTGCACAAGTGGTAGTTTGGATTATAATATATATACATAAGCCGTTGCAGTCTTTTATATATAGAGTTGTTATATCGTGTGAGTTGTATGTAAGTTTTAAACATACTGTTATATTAGTATTTTGAAAGTTGGTACATTTATATTATATATTATACTTACACTAATATTAATGGTTAGAAAGTAGATATATGTATTTATTTCAAAATTTATGATGAAGATATGTTTGTTTTATATGGGTCTATTTAAAAAACAACGATTTTGAAATATATATATTTAATTTAATATGTGTTTAAATTTATATTGATTTGAAATTTTGTATATAAATTCTTGTTTCTATCTAATTGATTCTGATTTATTTCATCGATTTATATCAGCCTTGTTCGTCAAATTCACGTTCAAATCTTGCCTTGTTTTGAGATTCGTGCAAATCTTGCTTTGCTTTCCAATTCGTGCTTGGATTCGTAGCTCGTCCCATTCCCATCTATCTCTCTAGCCTCGAAAGGTGAGCAATCACTCACGATTAACGTTCTTTTATTTATTAAATCTGATTTCAATTGAAACGACAGTTGAAATATGCTGCTGTTAGTTAATTACATTGTTATATATGCTATTATCTATAACTGTTCACCTGTGACATCTGACACCAGTATCTAGTATTTATATGCCTGTTATTACTATTATCTGTATATGTTCACCTATGACATCTGACACCAGTATCTGTTATTTATATTGATGATATATGCCTGTTGTTATATTTTATATTATCTGTTATCACTCTGCAAGTTCCCTGTTAGTATAGAATTCACTATGGGTTGAAATGATACATACCCGAACGGACTTTAGAATAGGAGAAAATCGTTATGGGTTGAAATGATAAACCCAAGCGATTTCAATTGAATTGAAATTGGGATTACGGGTCGAAATGATATCTACCCGTATATATTTAAATTTCGGATTGAAATGATAAATATCCGTATCACTTAACCATATGATGTATATATACAGACACCGTCGGTCCATATATATAAATATTTTGAAAAATGAATTCTATGGTTTCAGAAAGAAATATATGGTTTTAATAAATGTTGAGCCTTAAATTATTTAATTTAAATTAGGATGGATTTAATACATATGATATGTTTAAGTATAAAAATTATATTTCAAAATAGATTTTGGTAATAATTTGAATAAGTTAAGGTTGGAAAGAAATTTATTTAATTAAACCAATTTGAAACTTATTGAAATTGAGATTTAAGATATGATTTATAACTTGGGTTTTATTTAAATAATTTAATGAATAATTCTTGCTTAAATAAATTTAAGGAAATATTTAGTAAGAATGAAATTTAAGGATAGTTAAATGATATTGAATTTATTAAGTGAATATTTCCTGATTAAATAATAATAAAGTTGAACCAAGAGCTATAGGAAACCGTTAATTTTAACTTTGAAAATGTTGAATATTAAAGCTTTGAAATATATTGGAAATTAAATGATCTGTTTAGAAATGAATTAAATTGATGAATTGAACTTTGAATAAATTTGAATTTGGAATTTGAAGTTGATTTGAATCGATTTGCTAGACTTGAGGAAATTAAATACTTTACTTTTTAAATCATTTAATATATATATATACTATTTTGGAAAATAGATATATTTGAAATGAAATGATATTTGGGTTTTGAAGTAAATAAATTTAAAATGGCCACGGTGTCATAGTGTATATTCTCACCTTGTAGATAGTTCTACAGATCCTTAGAGGATGGTTATCCCAAACATCCTTTAAGTTACTTGTATTTCAGTTGATATTTCACTTGAGTTGGATTTATTGATATAAGAATGTTAATCCTGACTCGAGTGTTTTGTGTTTTGCTTTACGCTCGGGTCAGACCGAGTGATACAGCATCTGAGACTCACCTTTGGAGTTTGGAGCTTCCTTTGGAGATCCAACTATCGCCTCAGCTTTCAGCTCTTCTAGTTGATTCATTCGGAGAAGTCATCTGTTGTACTGGAGACTTCACTACATTGAGACTTTCTGTTGTACTGGAGACTTCACTACATTGAGATTTTCTGTTGTATTTTATTTTAACTCTGATGTTTATATAGTAGCTTCATGAACTACTATTTTATCTTTTCCGCTGCGTATTATTGTATTACTCTGTGTCTGTGATTCTGTGATTGATTTATTTACTGCATATGCTGAGTTTTGCCAAATTTAAATTAACAATCTGGTATTTTGAATTATTTAAGTCAGACATGTGTGGATTTATTGTCGATTTGAATGGTCCAAAATATCGGGTCGTTACACCGGTTATTGAGGAAGAAGAAAATCCTCGTCATTCTGAAAAGACGGCTGACGTAGAAGTTGAAAAAGAAAGTTCTGCCGGGCATAACGGCGATGACACTTTTGATGGGTTGAGCAATCTGATGATAACTTCACAGGAGCTTTTTAAAGATGACATTTCGAAAGGTATTTCTCCTATTGTCGAGGCGACTTCCTCTTTGCAACAAATTACAACACATACTACACAAGCCGTCACCATTCCCACACCAAAGAGTGGTTTGTAGTCTGACGTGCGTAGTTTGCACGCCGCACACACTTAGGATGCTTAGCACTTTTATTCACTTAACTCTTCTACTTTGAAGATTTCTAAGACTTGACTTTTATTAAATTTTAGGTTCTCTGATGGGGTGAAGCTGTTCATACTATGATGACTTCCGGCGCTTTGGAGGGCGTGACACTTATGATCATAGATGTTATCTCCCCGTTCATAGGGAAACTGATGAGGAGCGAGCAGTTAGAAAAGCTCGAAAAAGACAAGCTTATGAGGAGCAGCAAAGGAGGTGGGAAGAGCGTCACGACTCCTCTCAAAGAGATGATGCTTCCCATAAGAGAAAGTCGCATGACGACAGAGGAAAGTGCCATATTTCTGAAGATCCCAGTAAACGGGCCAGGCTTAGCGAAAAGGACGCGTCTGCGATTCTGAAAAGACCGATGCTCCTATCTCTCTTGATATCCCATCCGGCTCTCCTGCTCTAAAGAAATCTGACATCCAGGCGATTATCAGCAGGCCTCAGTATCAAGTCAAAGATGCCCCTCCTACTCTTCAAAGCCGATTCCCGAATTGGTGCTTAAAAGGGGTGCGTTTCGACTTGGACTTGGTACCGATCGATAAGCAAGCTATGCTTAGGAATCTCGATGTTGTTAAGCTTGATATCGAGAGGATGTCCGGATGGCAGAAACTTTTTGACGAGCTTCAAAGAGTTAATCACATGAATCATGAAGCCATGTTGACTATGGAGAACGACAAGACGGAGTGGGATAAAATTTGTAAGCAACACGATGCAGAGATGGTGAGCATTGCTGATGACAATGCGAGACTTGAGTCCGAAGTCAAGAAACTCAAGAAAGATCTCGCCACTTCCTCCGCTTCGCACTCTCAAAAAGAGGAAGTCCTCCAGAAACAAGTGAGAGATGCTCATGCTGCTCAAAGAGATGCTGAGCTGAAACTTAAGGCCGAGCAGCATGTAACTGAAAAATATCGCAATGACACCGTTCAGCTGCGAGAAAAAGTCAGCTCTCAAGATTTAGAAATTATAAGGCTGCAAGCTCAGCTATTGAAGACCGAAAAAGAGCGCGATGAAGCCATCGCTGGAAAGGAAGCAGTTGAGCACTCGCACTCGCACGAAGGCTAGTGTTAGCTTAAATTTATTTGATTTTTATCTTTATAGTGTTCTGGGGCGCGGAAGCCTCTCATTCTTGGACCCGAAGTATGAGATCACCTTGGCTGAAGTGTGGGAGGCCGCGGTTGATATGCTCGGAGGCGCCGGTTATGATGAGGCAGAGCTTGAAGCATATTATTTTGATGATGAAACTCGTGCCGCTCTTGCCAGAGGAAAGGAGCAACTTGCTGGAGCGAGAGCTTAAGCAGCGGCAGGGGAGCATCCGGAAAAGAAAGTATCTCCAACTGCCCCCATCCATAATTCGACTTCGGCCGACGTTGATATCATCGGTTCCAGCTCTTATTCTCCTCCTCCTGCAAAAGCTGAGGTTAAGCCCGTCATTACCGAGTCTGATGCTGCTCATGTTGAGGAGAAGAGCCAGAAGACATTGAAGCTGAAAAAATTGAAATTGAACTGATAAAACCGACTTCTCCAGGTAACTTCGATTCAGATTCGGCTCAAGTGGATTATTCATTCGATTCAATTGAACTTGATGAATTTCTCGCTTATTACTTAAGTCCTGATGATCCAATATCTTCTCTTTTTTTAGAGAGTACTGATTTTAACTTCTTTTCTTCTGCAGCGGAAGCACCGAGCGCTGTGCACTCTTCTCCTCTTCCAACTGTTCCTCCTTCATCGCTTCAAGTCACTCCTACTTCTCAGCCAGGGTTGCAGGAAGAACAAATAGAAGCCCTTAGAGGCTTAGAGGATCCGCCCGCTTTGCAAGAACAGAAGGCGGAAGATCTTGAGGATAGTGAGAAGACCCCGGAGTAGTCTCTTGATGATGACACAAAGCTTTCTACATTGCTTACTCCGGGAAGTGAGTCTTCTTCGAAGAGGAAGGGGAAGCGCGCAATGAGGAAGAAGAAGAAAAGCACTTCAGCTGGAGAAGGCAAGATAGAAGAAGATCCGACTACTCCTCCTTCTCCTCCCTCCCTACTTGTCCACAACAGCTTCCAAAACTAGTTATCAAGCCGGGAAAGAGCTCTAAGGGTGGCGGGAAGAAGGAATGATAAGCTGGAGTTTATGCTTCTTGTTTGCTTTTTGCTTTTTGCATGTATTGATCGGAGATTGTGCGGGTACCGGTCCCCGCTTTTTTGAGATCTGCACATGTAAATTTTTTTCATAATATTGAATAAAATAATTCTTTCACTTGTACAAATTCTTGTGTATGTAAGAATGCATTTATTTCTCATTTTAGTGTAGAATAAACGATTCTTTTTACTTGTACAAACTTTTTGTCTGTGTTTGAGAATGCATTTATTCTACATCTCTTTTGCGTGATATTGTAATGAGCTTGTGGTATGTTGCTTGAACACTACTTTTATTGATGTAGCTATATTATATGATGTTGCCCCCATACCACAAGTGCATTGTAATATATTTTTCTTTGATGAGACTTGTACTCTTATTTTGGAGAATAACTATTCCGTTTTTGAGGAAAAATTATTCTGCTTTAATGGAGCATGTCTCGTTTTTGGAGAAGTTTTTACGCTTCAACCTTCGGAGATGGTCACTTTATATTTTTGAGAAGTGAATTCTCCTACACGGTAAAGTGGGCCTCTGAAGAGGGCTTTATGTAATACTTCAATTTTTAAGAACAACTTTTCAAGACGAACGAGTTAATCTTCCATTGAGAGTTGAAGTGTGCCTCCGAAGAGGGCTTTTTTTTATTTGTTGTGCCTCTTTAGAGGGCTTTTTGTTTGATTCACTTGAAATTACTTCCTCACAGTTGAATGGACCCACGGGGCGGACACAAACTGTCCGATCGGATGTTCGTTTGTATGAACGATCGCGACCAGCTAGCAAGGGCCCTGTTCCTTCTACTTGGGAAGGTGCCTCTCCAGTGGTTCCGTTATCCTTGCTGTTTGAGAAGAGTATTTCATTTTCGGGACGTGCCTCCGAAGAGGTCTTGTGCCTCCGGAGAGGTCTTGTGTGCCTTGGGGAAGGTCTTCTGCCTCCGGAGAGGGCAGTATGTGCCTTTAGGGAAGGCTTGTGCCTCGTAAGAGGGCTTGTAGTGCCTCGGGAGAGGTCTTCTACCTACGAAGAGGGCAGCGTGCCTCCGAAGAGGTCTTGTGCCTCCGTGGAGGTCTTTATTTGATTGCCTAAAAGTTTCTTTATCACAGCTAAATGGATCCACGGGGCGAACGTAAGTTATTTAATTGGATGTTCGTTCGCACAAACGGTCGCAACTAGTTAACAAAGGCCTTGTGCGTCGGTGGTTCCACCAACCTTTTTGTTGAGAAGAGCACTTCCATTTTTTGGCATGCCTCCGAAGAGGGCTTGTGCCTCCATAGAGGGCTTGTGCCTCCGAAGAGTTGCGCCTCCGAAGAGGTCTTGTGCCTCTATAGAGGGCTTGTGCCTCCGTAGAGGTCTTTTGTTGATTGGCTCGCCCATGTTTCTTCGTTGTTTGCTCATTAGTGGTCCCCTGTTATTGTCTCTGAGCCCGTGTTCCTTTCTTTTGCAAGCAGTTTGCTTCATCTGAAGGAGTGTACTTCACTGTCAAATGATTTCACGGGACAGGCGCAAGCTATCTAACCAGATGTCTGTTTATACAGACGATCGTAATTAGTTAACAAGTGTCTGGTTCCTTTTCTTTGGAAAAGTGTCCCTTTGGTGGAATCATCAACCTTTTGCGTGAAGTTCATCCTATGTTGGATTTAAATTTGGAACTTTTTGTGGCTTGAAATTTGTTTTTTGAGTGATTTACGGGGCCCACTTGGCCTTGTGATGGGTAAGCTTTGTTTTAATGACTTGTAATATTAAATTGATATTTTAGCAATACATTTAGAGTATTTACACAATTAATCATCCAATCATGATTAATTAATTACAAATCACTTGATATAGATTAATTAATCAATTACCTTAATTAATTTAATTTTTCTGAATTAATCATATTAATTAAATTAACCTTTAAACCAATTACATAATTAATTAACCACTTAATCAATTATCTTAAGAAATTAAACCATTAATTACTTATCGTTAAGCAATCATCTCATAACAATTAATCATTAATTACCAATTAATCTAATGATTTTCTTAAATTAATTAAACTAAATTAATTAACTTTAATAAATCAAAATATCCAAAATTAATTGTAATAAGTAATTAATTCTTAATTACTTTCATTAAGTAATTACATTTAAAAAATTTATAATTGATTATCTAAATTAATTAATTCAATTAATTATTAAAATTAATCACCTTAATCAATACTTAATGATCCTTAGTTAATTATCTTCATTAACTAATAACATTTCTTAATCACCTTCTTAAGAAATTATCTTTGATTAATACATTATTAATCATTTCAAATTATAAATTAAATCTAAATTATTTATTTATAAATTAAATAAATCATTCTTTAATTACTTTTCTAAAGAAATTACTCGCATTTATCATTATTAATTTAAAATTGATTAACCATTAATACTCGTTAATTAACCAAAACATTAATTAACCATTATAATTAACTTAATAATTTATGAATTTCAAATCAATAAGTTTCATTAATCTTTAAAGAAAACTTATTATTAGTGATTTTATTTATCACTTTCTTATGTTTGAAAACATTTATTTCAAATTTACCCTTAAAATTTCATGTTAAAATCATATTAGGCTTATAAAAGAAATTCAAAAGAGTTTAAAACTAAATTCAATTAACACTTTTAAAAAGTTTGATTAACTTTTACTTACAAAGAACAAGTTTTAACTTTAATAAATTTGTTTTCTTAAAAAAGAACTTAAGCATTGATTTTATTTATTCAAAAACAACAAGTTTTAAAATTTGTAAACTTTATATCATTATACAGTATTAACCAGAAAAGCCCCACCCAAACTAAACGAGCCTGCCCCGAGTCAAAACCCAGACTCATTTACTTTGAGTCGTCACTGCGAAAAACAGAGTACCATCCCGAGAAAAAACTTTCGTCTTCCCCAAACCCATCATTCCAGTGCACAATGTACACGCATGTACGTGCACTCACTTACGGTGATGCTCCGGCACCAGAGTCGATCACCAACAAATCCACGGTCGGTCCCTCCTTCGATCGCAACAGCCGTACGCCCAAAACCATTGCGAGAATGAAATCGACATACTCGAATTCAAAAATGAAACCTGGAATAGAAAAGAACAATCATCACAAAAACCTGTCAACGCGCCATGCTCGCAACACCGACCATCAGAAATCGTGCAACTCTGGCCAACTACCCGTCAACTTCCCCTCTTCCATCACCCAAAATTTTGTAGCACTCGGTCAACTGTAGGAAGCAAACGAATCAAAATACTCAGCCTCGACCAAACTAGGGTTACGAACTGAAAACTGCTCGCCGCCACCTCCATGATCAACTACCCACCATCACACTATTTTTCCTGCAACCACCATTCGTCCCTCCATCGCTAGTCCAAGCCTCAACCATCACGAGACTATGGGTCGCCAGGGAATGCCAAAATTTCTAAATTCGAACAAACCCATACTGCTCTTTAAACCTCCATCTAAAAAATTTGGTTCATGCTTTAAAAATCACGTTTTAGTATAAGGATTCAACTTACATACTTGAATTCATGAGTTAAGAAACTTGTATTTTGACCAATTTAAAGTTTTGCTCAGTTCTTTTGGTTTACAGAACAATTAACAAATTATTTTGACTAGAATAAATTTTTAAAACTTAGCTTGTATTCAAACAAACAACTTTTGTTTATATTGCAGGTTATAATAGTTATCAGATTAAGAAATCAAAAGTTATTTGCAAACCTGGGACTAAAGATAAACAGGAACATGGTATCAAATGGTACAGGTATGCATTCATTCAAATACCAACATATATCCACAGAAATCATACTCATATTCATTCAAGATATAATAAGCAACAATCTTAATACTTAATTTTAAAAAGGTGAAGTTACTCACCTGGTTGATGAAGCAGAAATAAGATGATAGGTTGGAAACTGGAAATTGAACAGAGAAGCAATTTGTTTGTGTTTTAGCTGCCTGAAGCTTTGAATAGTTTGAATTTTGTTTAAGTATGAATATGATATTTGCTTCATTAATTTTTTTCTCAGTTTTGATGGACGAAAAAAAATGAGGATTGATATATAGGAAATGAAGTTTTACTGGTGATGTATTAATTTTGTACAGGGGTGATATCTTTGTTTATACAATAAGCATGGCTGAAATGTATTGGAGGTATAGCCTTACATACTTGACTTGATTTGCATTAATGCCTTGTTCCCTTTATTGTTTACAAGCATATTTGTTTGATGTATAAATACATATATCCCTAGTTTGTATTCCATGTTGTATTGTTGTTTTGCTGCTTGATATATATGTATATATTGTTATGTTTTCAAGTGTACATATTTCTTTTGCTTTGTTGCTTGTTGACTATGCATCTCTATATTGAATTTGATTTGTTCATACATGCCTTTACTTGCTTGTCTCGGCTGAAGGTATACTTTGCATTTATTACTTTTGTACAATCTATCCTTGAATATATATATTTGTTTACAACTCTATTATTTAACTTTTAATATTTATTGTTTTATATTAAATTTATAAATTCAAATTATTATTAACCATGAATTGTAATATTTATTATTATCAATTATTATTAAACCATTTATTTACAATTTAAATTCAAATCAAATGTATATACATATATATTATTTATAATCTCAAATTTACTCATATATGCTCAAATACATATATATTCACATAAAGACAATATTTACAATATTTTTAAATTTAAATGATTTATACCAAATTTATTTGGATTCGGGGAAACTCGAATCACTTTACAATAAATTTTACAAATTGTCTTCAAAAATTCAATTAATTATCAATTTAAATTTAATTAAATTCCGGGGTCATTACAGACTTCCCCCTTAAAAGAATTTCGTCCTCGAAATTTCCAAGGAGACACAAAGATAGATGAAAAATAATTCATCGAATCAAACTGAATATTTATTCTGCATTTGGCTTACCAAATCAGAATATGAACAATTTAAAATTTTCAATTAATTCTAAATTTCCAACTTATTTAGAATTTCCAATTCATATTCATTAAGGTTTAAATCAAAAACTGATAAGAAACCGATGAAGATTACGAAGTAAGGATTTTCAACAACGATTCGTAGGCCATCATCGCACCGAAACTTCTTCTGGAGCTGCTAGGAAGCCAATCAAAAGAATTTGGAAACGAATCAAAGGAGATTGATAAGGAAGTTGTTTCCACTGTTGCAGGGTATTGACCATTTATAGTCGTATTTCCCTGTCCCCTATCTCGTCCTCTTCTTGCACTCATACTAACTATCAGTGGATAGTAAGAGAATTTACTGAGGCATTCAGATGGATATCTTAGGGATACACTCATTCTAGGGATACTTCACCCTATTTCTAATGAGTTACTTAATGTGTTATATTCCTGAGCTAAAGTTTTATCTTAGCTCTGATACCAAATGTAAAGAACGGGATTTTTCGCGTTCGAAAATCGACATCCATACTTTACATCGTACTCGAATGCCATAGATTCGACCGTTCAAATCTGAGTCGCCGGAGCTTATAATACAGTTAAGTATAACAACACAGCGGAAGAAATGAATAAGACATTGATATGCAACATTGATATAATATCCGATATAACAGAGTAATACAATGAATAACAATATACATCAGAGATATGATACAAGAAATAGCAGCGGAAAAGAAAATAGATAACACCAGTAGAGGATAATCTCCATATTCAAAGCACCAATCCAGAAATAGCTTGAACTCCTAATAACGATGCACCAAGATAACCAAGTGCAGTCCGATCCAAAGAATGAACTAGCTCCAGATAATCTACTAAACCTGACTATCTGAAAAACCCAACTCTAGACTGCTCGTGTAGAAAAATTTTAAGCACCCAGAGTTTAGAAAAGAAACAATAAACTCCGGATCAGTCATGGGACTGGTGTGAGTAACAAAAACAGTTTATCTTTAAAAACAAACAACAAAAGAATTTAAAGTCAATTCGTAATGCTTTTAGAAAATGAAACTGCCATAAGACCTCCCGCCACACACACAATGCAAACGCGGAATTGGAGGAGATTTCTTCTTATGATAGTCAAACATGCTTGATATGCGAATTTTTTTGATATTATTACTATAAGTGCAAAGTGCAGAAAAATTTTCGAAAATAGAATATTAATTCTAGCCAGCATAGACATTCAGAACTATGCCTACTATAGCTACCATCTAAACAGTGGTGACCACCATAAGTAAATGGTAGGTTCTACAACTAATACCGTACACAGTTCGTATTGGAAGATGGATTTCCAACAAATGGTCAGGCTAAGGAACTTCCCATTGCCACATAGGTATGCCTCTGGAAAGACGCCCCGAGAACCTAACCGGATCTTTACCAACACAAGGCCGGGTTACCCCTAACTGGGTAACTACTGACACGAGTATGCTGTCCCCTAGTAGTAATAACATTTATCCGAGGATCCTCAATACCAACAACCACAAAGAAATAAATTTGCAGCAACAACATAGGTTAAATATCTGGGCTCCATACCATGATACAACCTCTATCCAGAAGAAAATGAATATACCCTCAAAGGGGCGCGATCCCCAATATAACCTTGCTGCATTCTTCCTGTTTTGACCATTACCGGGTTGTGAGGTTCGACGAAGTCTCGTCCACAAAGATACGCTTTTCACAAAGCCATGCTTCGATCAACAAATGATCAACAACACTCAGCATGCCACATTACCAAGTTGGGACTATATCGCTGATAACCTTCAACTACATAACCTCTAAGCTCGTACGTCTCAGAGAAGGGTGTTAAGCTAAGAGAATAAATTCTCCGCCACCAACAGAAATGTATTTGAAAGAAATCTGCTTTATATCTCAAATTGTAATGTCAGACATACAATCCATACAAGTCTGTTCTGGGTTTGAACAGAACCGAAGGCACTTCCAAAGAAGCCCTTGCAAATCGGGATAATCCCTAATCACGTCCGGACTTCCCATCACATATGGAGTCTCTATACCAGGGACCAGTCGATGCAAAGACATTCGACAAGTTATCCTCTCGTTTTCGAAAATATCCAGTCTTCAACACCGGTCTTCAAATGCTATCCATAACGACGTATCACATATTCGGAATGGGCTATATGACACAAAGGTCCTCTCCCGGTTAAACCGAATAGTGAGCACAATATTTAAAAACATATGGATATGGGATTTCAATTAAGTCACAACTTATTACCCAAACCCTTTCTTTTAAATGGTTAAACAAATTACCATTTCAAATCTTTAAGAAAAAAGATTTATTTCACAAAGTTCATCCCGTTTCACAAAGATTCATTCATAGGTTTCAAAACAATTTCCATTTCAATTGGATTAATTCATTTAAATCTTTAAATCAAAGATTTAACTTATAACTTTCAAATCGTTTTCATAACTTGGAAATTACCTTCATTTTCAAACTTGAAATTCTTTTTAACACAAATTGGACGTTCATTTCTTATGTGAAAGCTTTTATTATTTGAAAAAAAATCACATTTTCATTTCAGAAAATCCAATTATATTTACACGAGTTAAAGCCCTTGAATTCTATTCACATTCCCAAATCAATACTTTTAAAATAGCTTAACCATATATAACTGGTATAACATCTTTAATCCCTAGTTTTGAATCATAGAATTCAATTTGAATTTAAGTTTAAAACAAATTATTTAAACTTCAAACTTTATCAAGTTATTCAAAATAAATTTCATCTTTGAAATTCCATTTCAGAAGCTTTTCACTTTAAACCCAATCCATTTCCAAAACATTTGGTTTTAAATATTCAACTTTTAAATTATTTCAAAATCTATGACTTAATCGATTTCCCCGTGAAATCCATATTTGTGTGTGTATAAGTGTGGTCCAGGGGTTTTACACAATAGTTCAACATCATTCAATCATCATAGATCAAAACACAGAAATATAGTTGATAAGCAATATAAACTATAACGCTTATCGTCCATTCATAGATTCACAGATAGTATACAAATGTAAATAAATGAATAAATTATACACAGCTCAATCTATAGAACAAAATATCACAAATCAGATAGGACAATCAATTCAAGGCATCTTGTACAATACAATCATTCATAAGTAAGATCGAGCATTTTAAAATCATTTTAAAGTAGGATTAATTAATTGTTAAATACTAATTAATTCAATATATTTTCAAATGGATTAATTACTTATAAATTAATCATCCAATCATGATTAATTTATTACAAATCACTTGATATAGATTAATTAATCAATTACCTTAATTAATTTAATTTTTCTGAATTAATCATATTAATTAAATTAACCTTTAAACCAATTACATAATTAATTAACCCCTTATTCAATTATTTTAAGAAATTAAACCTTTAATTACTTATCGTTAAGCAATCATCTCATAACAATTAATCATTAATTACAAATTAATCTAATGATTTTCTTAAATTAATTAAACTAAATTAATTAACTTTAATAAATCAAAATATCCAAAATTAATTGTAATAAGTAATTAATTCTTAATTACTTTCACTAAGTAATTACATTTAAACAATTTATAATTGATTATCTAAATTAATTAATCCAATTAATTATTAAAATTAATCACCTTAATCAATAATTAATGATCCTTAGTTAATTATATTCATTAACTAATAACATTTCTTAATCACCTTCTTAAGAAATTATCTTTGATTAATTCATTATTAATCATTTCAAATTATAAATTAAATCTAAGTTATTTATTTATAAATTAAACAAATCATTCTTTAATTACTTTTCTAAAGAAATTGCTCACATTTATCACTATTAATTTAAAATTGATTAACCATTAATACTCGTTAATTAACCAAAACATTAATTAACCATTATAATTAACTTAATAATTTATGAATTTCAAATCAATAAGTTTCATTAATCTTTAAAGAAAACTTATTATTAGTGATTTTATTTATCACTTTCTTATGTTTGAAAACATTTATTTCAAATTTACCCTTAAAATTTCATGTTAAAATCATATTAGTCTTATAAAAGAAATTCAAAAAAGTTTAAAACTAAATTCAATTAACACTTTTAAAAAGTTTGATTAACTTTTACTTACAAAGAACAAGTTTTAACTTTAATAAATTTGTTTTCTTAAAAAAAAACTTAACCATTGATTTTATTTATTCAAAAACAACAAGTTTTAAAATTTTTAAACTTTATATCATTATACATTATTAACCAGAAAAGCCCCACCCAAACTAAACGAGCCTGCCCCGAGTCAAAACCCAGACTCATTTACTTTGAGTCGTCACTGCGAAAAACAGAGTACCATCCCGAGAAAAAACTTTCGTCTTCCCCAAACCCATCATTCCAGTGCACAATGTACACGCGTGTACGTGCACTCACCCACGGTGATGCTCCGGCACCAGAGTCGATCACCAACAAATCCACGGTTGGTCCCTACTTCGATCGCAACAGCCGTACGCCCAAAACGATTGCGAGAATGAAATCGACATACTCGAATTCGAAAATGAAACCTGAAATAGAAAAGAACAATCATCACCAAAACCTGTCAACGCGCCATGCTCGCAACACCAACCATCAGAAATCATGCAACTCTGGCCAACTACCCGTCAACTTCCCCTCTTCCATCACCCAAAATTTTGTAGCACTCGGTCAACTGTAGGAAGCAAACGAATCAAAATACTCAGCCTCGACCAAACTAGGGTTACGAACTGAAAACTGCTCGCCGCCACCTCCACGATCAACTACCCACCATCACACTATTTTTCCCGCAACCACCGTTCGTCCCTCCATCACTAGCCCAAGCTTCAACCATCACGAGACTGTGGGTCACCAGGGAATGCCAAAATTTCGAAATTCGAACAAACCCATACTGCTCTTTAAACCTCCATCTAAAAATTTTGGTTCTTGCTTTAAAAATCACGTTTTAGTATAAGGATTCAACTTACATACTTGAATTCATGAATTAAGAAACTTGTATTTTGACCAATTTAAAGTTTTGCTCAGTTCTTTTGGTTTACAGAACAATTAACAAATTATTTTGACTAGAATAAATTTTTAAAACTTAGCTTGTATTCAAACAAACAACTTCTGTTTATATTGCAGGTTATAATAGTTATCAGATTAAGGAATCAAAAGTTATTTGCTAACCTGGGACTAAAGATAAACATGAACATGGTATCAAATGGTACAGGTATGCATTCATTCAAATACCAACATATATTCACAGGAAATCATACTCATATTCATTCCAGATATAATAAGCAACAATCTTAATACTTAAGTTTAAAAAGGTAAAGTTACTCACCTGGTTGATGAAGCAGAAATAAGATGATAGGTTGGAAACTGGAAATTGCACAAAGAAGAAATTTATTTGTGTTTTAGCTGCCTGAAGCTTTGAATAGTTTGAATTTTGTTTAAGTATGAATAAAATATTTGCTTCTTTCATTTTTTTCTTAGTTTTGATGGACGAAACAAAATGAGGATTGATATATAGGAAATGAAGTTTTACTGGTGATGTATTAATTTTGTACAGGGGTGATATCTTTGTTAATACAATAAGCATGGCTGAAATGAAACAACCCGGGATTTTGTAACAAATTTATAATCATCATTTGACGACTTAATTTGGTTGCTAATTGCTATTGGCATTTTAATGGGTTGTTGATTGTCGTTAGGTGTTATAATCTGTTGTAAATCCTTTGAAAATTTGTTATGTATTATTTGAGCTTTGCAAATTTGTCTCGGCCCATTTATTCTTAGTACCAAATTATTTCGAGTTTAATACCCGTTTCCCCCTTTACCCCATTCATTTTCAAACCCTATAACCCGATCCTCTTTGACCATTTCCATTCGTATGCCCTAACCCTAAATCGAACAAAAGAAAAAAAATGGCGCTTTGCTTCTTCGTTCCTCTCTGATAAGCTTAGGGCTTTTCAAAATCGAAAGCGCCGACTTTAGTTTGAGCAATTGGGTGATGATTTTTGGTTGCTTGCTCTGTCGATCGTTCGTACTCCTCGTTTCGGCAAAGGTGAGCGTTCTCGTCACTCACATCTAATTCAAATGGTTAAGCTCGTCTGCTTATTTGTTTTCGTTGTCTTCGATGCTGACATTGTTCGTAGTTGGTTTTAATTCTCTGTTGCCTGTTACTGTTGTGAATTGGTGATTTTGTATAAGTTGGGCTTCGACCATTTCTGTTGTTTTCGTGGTCATCATTGTTCGAGTGTCGATTGATTTTATTTTGGCCATTTGAAGTTAATTCATTGTGCTCGATTGTTTTGAGATGTTCGTATCCATTTGATTTTGTTTAACTCTGTTTCGATTTTGAGCCTGCAGTCGATTTTGGACTTGGGTTGCCAATGTGATTTATGAAAATATTCTGAGATTCGAAATTTAACTAGATTCGGTAACTTGTTTTGATGTGTTATTGACTTGGACTCCTGTGTCTTCGGCACCATTACTGCTACTATGACTTTGACCAATTTGAAATTGTGTAAATACGAATTTGCCTGATTTTAATGACACTACAGCATGTTTGGTTTCAATAGTTAGTTCCAATGCACTATTGTCTTCATTTGTACACATATGTTGTGTTGACGTGATTACTAAACTGCATTCGTATTGCCGCATGCCTTCGAGTTGTGTGATCATACAGTTAAACTTTGACTTTACATTTGTTTTGGTGTTGATGTTTCTCTGGTTTTGTCAAATTTGGTATGATTTGATGATGACTTGTTCATCACAGTGGTTTCTTTTTGACTTCGGTTATTTGTGACATTTTCACTTCTGCTCATCTTTGAAGCATGCGTGACTTTCACCTGCGGTTGTAGTCTTTATGCTTGAGTTTGATTTTTGAGCATTTTTAACTTGTTCGAATTCTTGGGCAACCATGACTTTTACTTTGAACTGCAGTTTTTGAGATCAAATGTTTTGTTTTGAAAAAGTAAAATGTTTTATTTTGTTACATATGCTATTTTGGGAACATGCTGGTCGTTTGGCATCTGCTTGTAGTTATTCCTGGCCATTCTTTGTGTAACGACCCGCATTTTTGACCGTTCAAGTCGACAATAATCCACACATGTCCAACTCAAACCGTTCAAAAAGGCAGATGGTTATTGGGGTTAAATAAGAAAAGAAAGGAAAGAACAGAAATAAACACAGAATCTCACAGCGGAAGGAACAAGATATAATAATAAAATAACAGTTCATGAAGCTGTTAAATAAATAAATTTGATTATTATTATACATCATAAATCAGAGTTACATACATATCAGAGATAATACAACAATGCAGCGGAAAAATAATACAGTAGTAGAATACAAATGATGTAATACCAAACTCCGTCTTCGTCCTCCAGAATAAGTCTTTAACCTAAACTGAAATGCTCAGGCTGACCCGAGCGTAATGAAAAGACAAAACACTCGAGTCAGGACTAAAATATCTCATGTAAGTTAAATCGTAAAAGTAAATATGAGTGTGACGGCGTCGGAGATGTTTACGGGTTTTGACATCTCCTATCCAGTGTCAACGTGAGTGCAATAACTTAAGAGATGTTACGGGATTTTCTATCTCTCAAGGATCCGTTAAACTATCTACTATGTAATAGAATACGCTATATACAATAATGTCTATCATAAAGTAAAATATCAAACTAGCGTTAAGTCATGGCCCATTCCACCCTTAACACATTTTTATTCCCAAGAGTATATACAAGACCGTAGTTTCCCCAAAACCGGAAGTCACCAGAGGGCAATCCATATACTAAAGGTACAAACCAAAATCGTAGTGGTCGTGAATAGGATAATCAGTATGACAAGGTACATGAGGCAATACCAACTAGGATACTAGTAGTTGCGTGATCCGGACTGATGTTGGGCATAGCAGCTACTACCCCAACACCGCGAAACAACACTCCCAAAATCGAGGGGTGCACCCAAATCGAATCACAAAAGTAATAGACATGGTATCGAAGAAGTGTGTCCGCTAGAGGTGGCGAACCTCAATGGCCCGACGCGGCTCCTGTTTTAGTCATGTCAGGGGTCATCCAAAATCGTTCTCTTTCTTCAAATCAACACGTTCACCAAAACCATCCACTTCATTCTGGATCAACACTCCACGTGTATTAGTTATTAAAGTGGTTTTCGGTATCGACAGAGAGTATGTCCATATCCGATCCCGGTCTCTTTAATAACTACGTTATATTTTTCACACCGGTTCGATCTTTTACATTTTCAAATCGATTCATAATTGATATCAAAATATCATATTCGCTTCAAAATCAAATCCATTTCAAATATCATCATATCTATTCAAGATGTAAGATTCCGTTTCAAAATTATCTTTCGCCTCAATATCTCATTTCGATTTCAAATCATTTTTCGCCTCAAAATCTCATTTCGATTTCAAAATCACTTTTCGCCTCAAAATCTCATTTCGATTTCACATAAACTCGAATTCCAAAATTTAAAATTTAATCAAACCTCAAATCATCAATTTCAACTCGATTCAGCTTCTCAATAAACCATTTCAAATTATCAATTTCAAATACATATTTGAACCACACAATAAACAATTTTACTTCCAATATATTTCGAAACTTTAAATATTTCACATTTCAAAACAGTTCATATATTTATATAAGAATATAAGATTCGCTTTAAAACCATTTCATATTCAAATTAGAATATTCTTCAAATTAAACATCCGTATTAAGTAGTTTACTTAATTTCTGGAACAATTCCAATTCAATAAACTTAGATTAACATTCGGATTTCAAGAATTCATTTAAGTATTACATTCCAAATCAATTTCAATTCAAATCCTATTCAAATCAATTTTATCCTCAAATTTAATTCAATAGTTTCAATTTAGTCCAATTCACAAATTTCTTTGAATTTCAATTAAATTCCAAATTAATTAAATCTCAATTTCAAATCAATTTTCAATTCCAAACTCAAACTTGAAATATTATTTCATATAAATTTTCTTAGAAATATTCAGAGTTCGATTAAAAGTCCAATCCTTTAAACAAATCAACTTTCGAAAATTTACGCCGTATTTCAACTTTTTCTTTAAAATCTAAACTTCGAATAATTAAACAAATTCATTTACCAAGTTTAAATTCCAACATCTCGATCTTCGACTCAAAATAATTCAATTTCCATAAATTGGATTTTATTCTTAAAATCAATTCATTTAAATAATTTCAAAACAACCTTTAAAATCATTTAATTTAACCAACCCGGTGCCCGTATATAATTCTCTAACCTATGCCAAGTGATTATTTATTTCAATTACATGTCAGGGATGAATATATGTTACTTAAACCAATCACAGTGTCATATGCATGCATAACAGGATATATATATAAGCAAATAAACATCCAAACATTTAAATATCAACCAATAGCATCCATCGAAATACATCATCCAATAGACAATACAATTCACGACAATTTCATAGTTATCAATGTCAGGAAATTTAATCGCAATTCAATTTTAATTTCAATTTGACTGTCAATTTAATTTTCAACGGTGAATTCAAATGACAATCTATATGACAATTAAATTTTATCAACAATGACACAAAAAATTCATATCACTTTATAATATCAAATTTAACTACCATAAATTATTTTAGTCAATTGTGAGCGTATAAAACACTCACCTTGATTTTTACGATTTTAAATCAAATCGAACGACGTTCGATTTAACTCAAATTTTTCTCTAGCTCCAAATGATTCCGATCCAGCTGCATAGCGTAGTGCTAGTCCATACGATTCCAATGCATCTTGTTTCGCGCAAAACGGACCTCGTATGAAAAAGTTATGATTTTTCAAAGTTTGTATGAATTTAAATATACAATTTCAGCTTTATTTTTATTTTTCTAACCCTAGATCAGATCACGGCCGTTCGTTTCTGCATCTTCAGATCTGGGCCGTCCCCTTCATCTTCCTCTTCAACGTGATAAACACGTACAACACAAACCCATAGCCGCCTTTACTCCATGAATTTTCACGACCAAACCGAGCAACTTGAAGACGATCAGGTTACACCCCTTCGAAGCCACCGCCTTACTCCACCTTCACCTGGAATAGCTTGAAGCTCGGCCTCCTCCTCTGCCTCGAATTGCATGAAAAACGCAGCCCCTTCGTGCTCGATTTCCCGTTGACTCGAAGCTCCGTTTTCGATCATCTCCGTATGGATTTGAAGCTCTCGTCGTGCTCTACAACTTTCGTGTTGGAAGTTTTCTCTAATTATCGACGGATTTTGAGTAATTGAGGGGAGAAGATTCGTGCATTTCTGGCCATTGAAGTATAAGTGGCGGCTGGCTTGAAACCCTAGCGTTTGTTTGCAAATTGTGAAATGGAGGGCCTTTTATAGAAAATTGCAAAACACTATTCACCCGAAATTTTCCGAACTCCAAACGAAGCGTGCCGGCTGGCGTTTCTAAGGTTTACCCCACGTTCCGAACACAATGGAACATGTTTCGGAAGCTAATTCGATCGTATGTGTGAGTTATGGCAATAAACGATCGATTTAAAATTAAATCGGTAAATCAAATTTCTGTGCGTTTGGGCTCGCCCCGGACAAACGGTAAATCCGATTGATACGAAATTTGAAACCTTACAATAATATGACATTACGGATCCGATGAAATTGGTTTCGTCGAAATCCGAGACTTTTTGAAAAATGACTATTTTCTCTCGCCGAATTAATATTAAAAACAATTCGATGCGTTTCGAGCTGCCACGGTCAAACAATAACTCCGATTGCTACGAAAATTGAAATCCAACAATAACAAACTATTACGGATCCAATGGAACTAGTTTCGTTAAATTCTGAGACTGTTCGAAAAATGGCTATTTTTCAGTCGATATTAAATATTAAAATATTCAATTTTCACATATTAACTTTAAATTCAAGTTTAAAAGTTCTATAACATTACTATAACTCCAATATGATAAGATAAAATTTTACAAATCATTTTGAATCATATTCAACTCGATTTTCAATTATTTATGAAATTTAACTTATTAAATTATCGATTTAATTGTCTAATTAAATCCAATATTCGAAAAATAAATTATTCGACTGTTTAATTTCAATATAAAATTACCAATTTTAAATTATTAACTTTTTAAATCAAATTTCAATTGTTCACAAATCCCATTTTTAATTTCACAGTAATTAACAATCTTTTACAATTTAGTTTTCCATTATAAATCCAATATAAAAGATTATATTAGATTCAGCGTTCAATTATATTATAATTCAAATTCAAGTTATTTAATTCCAAATGAATTCTTTTGTTTCGATTTACACTTTCATTATTGAATCAACTATTTACTTATACGTTATTATCAATAGTTTATAATTCATTTACTTTCATTTTCTTCAGCTATCATCTTATTTAAATTCACAGTAATATTAAATTACATTCATTTACGTTGATTTCCATATTATAACTTTAATATTAAATCTACCATTTTATTTATTTCATTGTTTACAATCAAATTCAATTCAATTTAATTACTTGTTACATTCAAATTTAAATCCTTACTTATGTTCAATTACAAGTTAACATCCGTATTTAATTTACAAATAAGTTATTTCAGAATTCAGTTTTGTATTTTAACTTGTAATTTACATTTAACAACACAAAATTTTATTTCCTTCGGATTTTTATCCAAAATTTTCTTTTTAATTCGTATTTTTAAAGTGTTAAAAATACGGGTCGTTACATTCTCCCCCACTTAAAACTTTTCGTCCTCGAAAAGGAACGGAGAAGGAGAAACCATCATTTAGATATAATTCATTCAAAATATTCGACTTATTTGCAAAATTTAGTTATAGGATTTTTTTTCAATCTCAAAATTTTCTAACTCCCGGATTTTTGAAAAAATTCGGCAGCACCTCCTTTGTGCGGCTAGGACCGAAAAATTTCACAGTGGTAATAATTGCATGATATACATCTCATTACAAGAATGAGGCATCCCAAAACATGGGGAACACAATAATATACCACACATAAACTGTAATCCGAGAACGTACCTTTCACTACAAGGGGAAACGCAATTTCCGACGGCCAAAAGCCGTCGGCAGCCGTCGGAAGCCGTCGACCGCCGTCGGAAATAACCGTCGGAAATGGCGTTGTCGGGAAGCAGTATTTCCGACGGTTTCCGACGGACGCTGCCGTATACATTTCCGACGGCCATAGACGGTTCCCGACGGTTTCCGACGGATTCCGACGGGTGTCGGAATCCGTCGGAAACCGTCGGGAATCGTCTGAAACAGGCCGTCGTTATCCGTCTGTAACCGTCGGAAATTTCGACCAATAAGCTGTCGGAAGCCGTCGGAAGCCGTCGGAAATCTGCTGTTTTTTTTAATATTTGCTTCAGATTTAGCCTTCCAACCGCATTTCTCATCAAAACATTAGAATATCAATACTACTACACAATCCAATATACAATAGTCCAACCAAATATTCAAACTCAAACCACAAAATATTTAATAAACACACAAATAAATAAAATTACATCAAAATATAAATAACCATTCCAACATTAACATAATCCTAACAATAACTGTTCTACCATGTTGTTAATACACAAATTCATCAATATTCTCATACACGTTCTCATACTACCATAGAACCAAATGTGTCAAACATAATTATACATAAATCAATAATTACCTACGCCGTCTATCAAATCATTCTAAGTTAAAACAAAACATACCTGAACGAGCAAGTAATGAATTAATCTCCTGCAGATCCAGAGCCAGCCGAGGAAGGAAAGTGACCACCACCCTGTTGCTGCTGCTGCATGTACTCTAACAACTGTGCGGTGTGCATGGCCTGTTGGCGGTTCTGCTCCTCCAACTGGGCAACTCTAGTACGCAATTCTTCTATATCTGCAAGATCGCTCTGATGTCTACCCCGCCGTCTCCTACTCTGACTACTGGACTGCAATAATTGAAAAATAAATAAAATTCAAGTTTAATGTTTTGAAAAAGTGAAAATATCATATTTTTAGAAAAAGTAAATTATTTACCGCTAAATTGCCAAATCCGTATCGTCGACCATGCTCTGCTGGATCCATAACGGACTCAAATATAACGTCTTCCTCATTGGTCGTCAGCTGATCTCGACCTGTGTCAGCAAGGAGTTTCTTCTGCTGCTCCATAAACTTCTCCTGCATTAACAAATTAATAATATCATATCTTATGTCATCATAGTTTAACAATTAAAACAATTACTAATACTGAATAAAATAAAATATGCTTACATGGCTTTTGCTAGATTTATCGTCCTGCCATGTGTACGAAACAGTCCCGTCTGGATTAACATGCTCGACAGCATGCGTACGGGTGAACACGTCCATATAGCTGACATGACCATGTGACTCGGCTTCCTGAAGGTGATTATTACATACAATTATTATACATTTAAAATCATATAATATAAACTATTTACATTTATTATTCAGTAAATTTACCAACTCCTGCCGATACTGCTGAAACGACTTCGATCCTCCGCGATGAGTGACGGGATTCTTATTTCTATTTGCAGAGTTTCTATCCGACTCTGCCTGTACATTCAAAATTTTATACGTTAATTTTCGATCACGTCAAATTAATAATTCAAAAAAAATTAGTATACTTGCCTTCGCCTCGTCCGTCTCCCAGTATCTCAACCAAGCTTCCCACACGCTCTCTCCCATCCACCGTGGTTTCTTACCAGATTTCTTAATCTCGGATATCGTATCCCTGTAGTTCTTGCGCATCTTCTTCATCCAGTATGCTCGTGCCAGCATCATATCATCTGTCTGGATGTCTATCTCAGCCCGTGTTATAATTAAAAAGATTACACTTTAAACGATATAAACAGTTAAAAAACGACAAAAACGAATTAAAAATGGAAAACAGAAAAATATGCATACTAGGACATCCTGCCATATGCACTCTATGATGTGAGGAGGGATGTTATCCCACTTCGGCCAGCAGGCACTCATCCTACTACGATAAGAAGCTCTAGAGACGTCCAACACAACCTTAGAAGGAAGTAGATCGAACCCCCTGTTTTTAAGTACGATATAGATAAGTACGTACTTATATCATAGAAAAAATAAGATGCTGAATAAAATTTAATTCTTACCCATCTACTCTAGGGACTAACGATACAACTGCACGTTGTGGCTCTTGCGATGGGCCACTACCATCGCCTCCTCCTGACGATCGTGAAGAGCTCCTACCTCTATATGACATAATGCTAAACCTGTGACATATACACATCATTATATAAGACAATAATAACATGATAATGAAATATATTTCATATGAAAATGACATCAACGGTATAAATTGCTTAATTAATGACTGAAATGGAAATAGAAATGGAAGTGTGTTATACCTGATTCATAATGGGTGTACTATTCCAACGATAAGCAGAGTTCATTGCATTTTCAATAAAAATTGCTAAATAAATGACAAATGGAAATAACATAAAACATGCAAAAATAGTAAACGGATTTAAAATCATATAGTTACATCAATTTCATAATACATCAAGAATTCAACATAGTTACATCAATTGCAAAAAACATAATCAGATTTATATCAGTCATCATCGTCTTCTGATTCAGATTAAGTCTCGTTTTCGACGATATTTTCGTCCGCACTGTCAAACGCTTCTACTTGACAAAATGAGAAGTTCAAACTTTAATATTTATTTTGAAGAATACAAATTCGAAAAAGATTATTTTCATGGTCGTATAATATTTTGAATTTAAAGAACAGCTTCACAAATTTAAAAATATTTTCAAATAGGGCACATTTTATTTTTTAACGTAACGATTTAAAAATATATATAATTTTTTTTTTCATTGGTCAGGCATCCTACTTCCCATTACAAACACAGTAAGCATTTACATTTCGTATATTACTTCGTCTCAAACGATTCAACAAAATTTCGGCAGCATTTCCCTTTTGTTCCCTGCATTGTACACAAATGCGTGTACGCAGGAAACAAAAAAGAAAAGTTAGACCGAAATTTTATGAACCGTTTGAGACGAAGTAGTATACAAAATGTAAATGCTTACTGTGTTCATAACTTGTCCAATACAGGGACAAATCCGACAAACATTGTACCAGATGAATATAAATGGTCGTTTTTCGAAAAGAACGACTATTTATACAACGATCATGTACAACACTCGTCAGACGGGGCCAAAAACTCTCTAAGTGACATTTGTCAGTTACATGCGCGCATTTTGCAAAAATATACAGTTTTACTCAATGTTCACATTTACAAAAATATATATTAATTTAACACATTTATTCAACGTATTACGCATCAACTAAAGGCTCGTTCGACGTATTTTTTTGTTGCATAAACTAACACAATACAATGATAACAGTGCTACACACATATATAATCAATATAAATTATACATGTTTTTCGCAATTTCACGATATCAGATGAAATAGGAATACCATGGAATGCTAGAAACTATTATAACACTATTGTAAACAATTTCAATCAACAATTACCCCTAATTTATCAAATTATGCAAATCTTGAATTAGGATAAAAACTGAAATTTTGGCTAAAACAAGAGATTATACCTGTTCTAAAGAGCAGTAGAAGTTAATTGCACAGCCGGGAAGAACCTGAAATCTCGAAATTGCTGATTGGAGGGTTGGGGAAGAGAATTGGGGGAAATTAACCTAGAATTTTCGTATGAAAGTGAAGAAGAAGCAGGCTCGGCTGGAGCATAATATTCGCGAATTTCCGACGGCTTCCGACGGCCGCCGACGGCCCGTCGGAAACCGTCGGAAATAAGCCGTCGGGAGCCGTCGCCCTGCCCTGCCGGTTTTTGAGCTTTTTCTTGTAGTGTTTTGTTAAGCGTTTATTAGCATTTTAACTTACATTTTGCATTTAGCGCAGAAGCGAGCTCCATAAGCGAAGCGCAACCCCTTTGCTACCTACCAGAATGCTCAATAACCAAGTTAGAACCATGCATATAAAGATAGATAGATATATTTAGCATAAACAACATACATATAACATGTTTAGCTTCAAAACTGAAATTTCAATTCCAGGACAGCAAACGAATCTTAGTTTTTGGTCATCTAAACGATAAAATTTGACAATGGAATCTAAACAAAAATTGTTGCATTCGTTTCAGGCTTTCCGGAATGTTCAAAATCATTGAATTCGGACCTTCCGTTCAAAAGTTATGGCTATTTTTCTAAATGGATATGCCTCAGCCTGGCGATGAATTTGCGCAGGTCAGCGGCGTTTGGTCACGTTTTTGACCTTCTAAACGACAGCAAAACACCAAATGCTTAATACAAAAGTTTTAGCTTAAGTTCTAAGCTTTCCAGAAAGTGCAAGATCATTAAAATCCGATACACCAGTAAAAAGTTATGGCGAGAATACTAAGGTGCTTCAGATTTCTACTTCGCACAGGCCAGCGACTAATATTGGTGTTTTAAGCCTAGTAGATGAAGGTATTTATCAAAACATTCTAAATAAAAGATGTAGCACAGTTTCTAGGCTTTCCGAAAAGTCTAAGATCGTCGAATTTCGTTTAGCCATTTAAAAGTTATGGTTGTTTTTGTTTCAGCATATATTGGACAATTTTGGATTTTTCCAAAAATTTGCTTTTATTATTTCAAAGTACAAACCATCAAACTTCAAATTTTCTAAAGAAACAATCATAGAAACAAAGTCGTTTATTTTCTTATATATCCATGAAATAAGTTTACATTCGATTTGTTTCCGATTTATTCAAGTTTGTTTCATTCATAATTTAAATTTACGTCAATTTGCTTCAATTTAATTTGAATTCAATTATATTTAATTTCACTTTGCTTCAAATTTGAATTTTATTATTTAAAATTTTTATTCCATTTATTCAATTCCATTTACACTAATGAATTCTATCTAATCAATTACCATCCATCTAACAACCAATGCATATCAAACATTAACATCCATCCAAATCTATAATAAATCAATTATACATTTCCAAGTCAAACTTTTAATTTCATACACTTCCAAGTTTATTGACATTTAGTTTTATTCAAATTTAATTAGTTTCCATTTACTAATTCTATATTTAATTAATTTTAAATTTAATTCATTTTACAACTTAAATTTCCTTTATATTTACAACTATCAATAGATCTTCACATTTTATTATTCACTCTCACACTGGTATATTATTCCTCTACTTATCCTTATTAGCATTTTAAACTTTTTAAGTATTTGGTAAGTTTTTGTTATGCAAATAGAATGTAGTTAAACAACATACAACCTTCTTTCATTCAAATTTGAATTTTCAATTAATTAGTTCTTAAGTCATTACTTAAATTTCACTATAATTTAATTTCACATTTACATTCACATATAGTATTTCCATTTTATATTAACATAATGGTGAATCACCTTTAAATGTTAATTTAAATTCCAATTATTTACTAACAATTTTATTTATATTTGCAAACCATTAATTAAATGCATATTTTATTATTCAAACCTAAACTTGTATATTATCCAATTAACAATTCATATAACATTTTTGAACTTCTTAAATATTTTGGTAAGTTATATTTATGCTATAGAATGAAATTTAATACTATGCGAGTTTTACAGTTCCAATTTTATTTTAAATTCATAATTTCCTAATTCTAAGGATTTCTACTTCAATTTGATATTTTCACTTAGCTCTTAGGTTCATTTCTCATTTCACAATTTAGAAGTTCCGTAATGATTCAAGTATTTGTTTATCTCAATAGTTTAAAGTCATTAAATATTAAAGAACTTAAGAATTTCATCTCCGGTTTTTATTTCACATCAAGTTTGAAATAATATATACTTATATTAATGTGTATCAAGTCAAACTATACAAAATAAAATTCAATTTTTAATCAAAACAGGGTTTAGAAAAAGCTATTAAGTGATCTCCCCCACTTAGACTCTCGAAAATAAAGTCGATGATGCGTGCACTCATCACCGGAATCATTTTCTAGTGTAAAGAGGGGAGTATAACACTTACTTCATTTGAAAATCCTTTGAAAACAATTTCTAATCGAATATACTATCATATAATACTTATATTGTACATTTCAAATTTTTTTTTTATATAAATTTTCAAACACCGGAATTTAAATTCTCAAATCCAAAATTATATTCATTTAATTTCATTATCAACTATATTCACAGAGTTTCATTTTTTTTTTCATTCAATAGTCAATAGTTAGAAATATTGACTAATCAACAATAAACGATGATAATCTAATATTATCATCTCCTAACAACCAATACAATCAAAATTTATGAATTTTCAAGATAAGTTTTTATATATAAAATATAATCCAAAACAATATTATGTCAATCTGTCCTATTCGAGTGTTTAGAAATTCCTATCGATGCCTTGGCGTCCCAAGTACCAACCAGAATTCATAAATACTCAACGGAACAAATTAACACAATATAAAATCATTTTTATATCAAAATTACAAATACGCTCTCTCATATACACTCAACTCATTCATATAGTTTACCTCTATTTCAATGAGTTATTCCCCACTAGAGCCAAGGTTTATCGCTAAACCAAAGCTCTGATACCAACTGTAACGACCCGCATTTTTGACCGTTCAAGTCAACAATAATCCACACATGTCCAACTCAAACCGTTCAAAAAGGCAGATGGTTATTGGGGTTAAATAAGAAAAGAAAGGAAAGAACAGAAATAAACACAGAATCTCACAGCGGAAGGAACAAGATATAATAATAAAATAACAGTTCATGAAGCTGTTAAATAAATAAATTTGATTATTATTATACATCATAAATCAGAGTTACATACATATCAGAGATAATACAACAATGCAGCGGAAAAATAATACAGTAGTAGAATACAAATGATGTAATACCAAACTCCGTCTTCGTCCTCCAGAATAAGTCTTTAACCTAAACTGAAATGCTCAGGCTGACCCGAGCGTAATGAAAAGACAAAACACTCGAGTCAGGACTAAAATATCTCATGTAAGTTAAATCGTAAAAGTAAATATGAGTGTGACGGCGTCGGAGATGTTTACGGGTTTTGACATCTCCTATCCAGTGTCAACGTGAGTGCAATAACTTAAGAGATGTTACGGGATTTTCTATCTCTCAAGGATCCGTTAAACTATCTACTATGTAATAGAATACGCTATATACAATAATGTCTATCATAAAGTAAAATATCAAACTAGCGTTAAGTCATGGCCCATTCCACCCTTAACACATTTTTATTCCCAAGAGTATATACAAGACCGTAGTTTCCCCAAAACCGGAAGTCACCAGAGGGCAATCCATATACTAAAGGTACAAACCAAAATCGTAGTGGTCGCGAATAGGATAATCAGTATGACAAGGTACATGAGGCAATACCAACTAGGATACTAGTAGTTGCGTGATCCGGACTGATGTTGGGCATAGCAGCTACTACCCCAACACCGCGAAACAACACTCCCAAAATCGAGGGGTGCACCCAAATCGAATCACAAAAGTAATAGACATGGTATCGAAGAAGTGTGTCCGCTAGAGGTGGCGAACCTCAATGGCCCGACGCGGCTCCTGTTTTAGTCATGTCAGGGGTCATCCAAAATCGTTCTCTTTCTTCAAATCAACACGTTCACCAAAACCATCCACTTCATTCTGGATCAACACTCCACGTGTATTAGTTATTAAAGTGGTTTTCGGTATCGACAGAGAGTATGTCCATATCCGATCCCGGTCTCTTTAATAACTACGTTATATTTTTCACACCGGTTCGATCTTTTACATTTTCAAATCGATTCATAATTGATATCAAAATATCATATTCGCTTCAAAATCAAATCCATTTCAAATATCATCATATCTATTCAAGATGTAAGATTCCGTTTCAAAATTATCTTTCGCCTCAATTTCTCATTTCGATTTCAAATCATTTTTCGCCTCAAAATCTCATTTCGATTTCAAAATCACTTTTCGCCTCAAAATCTCATTTCGATTTCACATAAACTCGAATTCCAAAATTTAAAATTTAATCAAACCTCAAATCATCAATTTCAACTCGATTCAGCTTCTCAATAAACCATTTCAAATTATCAATTTCAAATACATATTTGAACCACACAATAAACAATTTTACTTCCAATATATTTCGAAACTTTAAATATTTCACATTTCAAAACAGTTCATATATTTATATAAGAATATAAGATTCGCTTTAAAACCATTTCATATTCAAATTAGAATATTCTTCAAATTAAACATCCGTATTAAGTAGTTTACTTAATTTCTGGAACAATTCCAATTCAATAAACTTAGATTAACATTCGGATTTCAAGAATTCATTTAAGTATTACATTCCAAATCAATTTCAATTCAAATCCTATTCAAATCAATTTTATCCTCAAATTTAATTCAATAGTTTCAATTTAGTCCAATTCACAAATTTCTTTGAATTTCAATTAAATTCCAAATTAATTAAATCTCAATTTCAAATCAATTTTCAATTCCAAACTCAAACTTGAAATATTATTTCATATAAATTTTCTTAGAAATATTCAGAGTTCGATTAAAAGTCCAATCCTTTAAACAAATCAACTTTCGAAAATTTACGCCGTATTTCAACTTTTTCTTTAAAATCTAAACTTCGAATAATTAAACAAATTCATTTACCAAGTTTAAATTCCAACATCTCGATCTTCGACTCAAAATAATTCAATTTCCATAAATTGGATTTTATTCTAAAAATCAATTCATTTAAATAATTTCAAAACAACCTTTAAAATCATTTAATTTAACCAACCCGGTGCCCGTATATAATTCTCTAACCTATGCCAAGTGATTATTTATTTCAATTACATGTCAGGGATGAATATATGTTACTTAAACCAATCACAGTGTCATATGCATGCATAACAGGATATATATATAAGCAAATAAACATCCAAACATTTAAATATCAACCAATAGCATCCATCGAAATACATCATCCAATAGACAATACAATTCACGACAATTTCATAGTTATCAATGTCAGGAAATTTAATCGCAATTCAATTTTAATTTCAATTTGACTGTCAATTTAATTTTCAACGGTGAATTCAAATGACAATCTATATGACAATTAAATTTTATCAACAATGACACAAAAAATTCATATCACTTCATAATATCAAATTTAACTACCATAAATTATTTTAGTCAATTGTGAGCGTATAAAACACTCACCTTGATTTTTACGATTTTAAATCAAATCGAACGACGTTCGATTTAACTCAAATTTTTCTCTAGCTCCAAATGATTCCGATCCAGCTGCATAGCGTAGTGCTAGTCCATACGATTCCAATGCATCTTGTTTCGCGCAAAACGGACCTCGTATGAAAAAGTTATGATTTTTCAAAGTTTGTATGAATTTAAATATACAATTTCAGCTTTATTTTTATTTTTCTAACCCTAGATCAGATCACGGCCGTTCGTTTCTGCATCTTCAGATCTGGGCCATCCCCTTCATCTTCCTCTTCAACGTGATAAACACGTACAACACAAACCCATAGCCGCCTTTACTCCATGAATTTTCACGACCAAATCGAGCAACTTGAAGACGATCAGGTTACACCCCTTCGAAGCCACCGCCTTACTCCACCTTCACCTGGAATAGCTTGAAGCTCGGCCTCCTCCTCTGCCTCGAATTGCGTGAAAAACGCAGCCCCTTCGTGCTCGATTTCCCGTTGACTCGAAGCTCCGTTTTCGATCATCTCCGTATGGATTTGAAGCTCTCGTCGTGCTCTACAATTTTCGTGTTGGAAGTTTTCTCTAATTATCGACGGATTTTGAGTAATTGAGGGGAGAAGATTCGTGCATTTCTGGCCATTGAAGTATAAGTGGCGGCTGGCTTGAAACCCTAGCGTTTGTTTGCAAATTGTGAAATGGAGGGCCTTTTATAGAAAATTGCAAAACACTATTCACCCGAAATTTTCCGAACTCCAAACGAAGCGTGCCGGCTGGCGTTTCTAAGGTTTACCCCACGTTCCGAACACAATGGAACATGTTTCGGAAGCTAATTCGATCGTATGTGTGAGTTATGGCAATAAACGATCGATTTAAAATTAAATCGGTAAATCAAATTTCTGTGCGTTTGGGCTCGCCCCGGACAAACGGTAAATCCGATTGATACGAAATTTGAAACCTTACAATAATATGACATTACGGATCCGATGAAATTGGTTTCGTTGAAATCCGAAACTTTTTGAAAAATGACTATTTTCTCTCGCCGAATTAATATTAAAAACAATTCGATGCGTTTCGAGCTGCCACGGTCAAACGATAACTCCGATTGCTACGAAAATTGAAATCCAACAATAACAAACTATTACGGATCCAATGGAACTAGTTTCGTTAAATTATGAGACTGTTCGAAAAATGGCTATTTTTCAGTCGATATTAAATATTAAAATATTCAATTTTCACATATTAACTTTAAATTCAAGTTTAAAAGTTCTATAACATTACTATAACTTCAATATGATAAGATAAAATTTTACAAATCATTTTCAATCATATTCAACTCGATTTTCAATTATTTATGAAATTTAACTTATTAAATTATCGATTTAGTTGTCTAATTAAATCCAATATTCGAAAAATAAATTATTCGACTGTTTAATTTCAATATAAAATTACCAATTTTAAATTATTAACTTTTTAAATCAAATTTCAATTGTTCACAAATCCCATTTTTAATTTCACAGTAATTAACAATGTTTTACAATTTAGTTTTCCATTATAAATCCAATATAAAAGATTATATTAGATTCAGCGTTCAATTATATTATAATTCAAATTCAAGTTATTTAATTCCAAATGAATTCTTTTGTTTCGATTTACACTTTCATTATTGAATCAACTATTTACTTATACGTTATTATCAATAGTTTATAATTCATTTACTTTCATTTTCTTCAGCTATCATCTTATTTAAATTCACAGTAATATTAAATTACATTCATTTACGTTGATTTCCATATTATAACTTTAATATTAAATCTACCATTTTATTTATTTCATTGTTTACAATCAAATTCAATTCAATTTAATTACTTGTTACATTCAAATTTAAATCCTTACTTATGTTCAATTACAAGTTAACATCCGTATTTAATTTACAAATAAGTTATTTCAGAATTCAGTTTTGTATTTTAACTTGTAATTTACATTTAACAACACAAAATTTTATTTCCTTCGGATTTTTATCCAAAATTTTCTTTTTAATTCGTATTTTTAAAGTGTTAAAAATACGGGTCGTTACACTTTGTTTCAGATCTTTGTTCATGTGTACAATTGTGCGTATTCATTTGAGCATCTGGTTGAGGCTGCACTTGTGTTGTTTGGATCTGTCCTTGAGTTCACTTGTCCACTGTTGCATTTTACTTGGGCAATTTTGTACTTTGGTCTGAAGCTGGTGTCCATTTTGTTGTAGCAGTGTGTACATTGTGCACATTGTCATATATATGCAATTGTTGAGTCAGTGACTTGACTTTTGTATTTTGATTATGGTTAGGTGTCTTTTTGAATTTTATTATTCATGAAGTTTTGATATCATTTTGTCTACCTGTACATTTGAGACTTGTTCATGCCATTTGGCACTATGCTTCGAGTATTTGAGCAGTTTCAATTTGGGTTGAAGCTGTCTTGACCCTTTGAACTTAGTGATGTTGGTTGGTGATTTTGGTTCATTTCAATTTGATGTGAATTGCATCTTTCTGTTGCATTATGTTGTACTATTGCCATGTGCATTTGGTCATTCGAGCCTTCGTGCTCTGTTGGTTCAGGTTGCATAAATCTATTTTACTGTGTCATCATGTTTGTACCACCGCCCTTGTGCACTTGGTCATTCATTGCGCCCAGATCTTTTCGTGGCTTGCTTTACTTGAGTTCGAGTCATTTGATTTAGCTATCATGTATTTACATACATCTGTGATCATACATAAATATATGTATGTAGTTGCACCATTGCATATTTCTTTTGTTTCATTCTATTCCGCTGGTTCGTGTTTCACTAGCATTATGGTTGTGGCAGGGCAGTACACGCGTGCGTGTACTGTAGCCCCAACAGAAGTGAGTTTTAATTGATATTTCGATTGTTGAATTTTTTCGTTGGTTCAATTCAACATTTTGAGTTGTATCCTGATTTGGTTTAAGCTGATGATTTTGTTGGTGTCTAATTATCTTTTAGATAATTAGATTATATGTTTTCTGATTATCGTATCGATAATTAGATTTTTGTTGTTTACGCTGTTTTGTTGGCTTGGGTTTCACTTTGCCCCTTGCAGTTTTGGTTGTTGTTAGTATTCACTGTTGTGATGATTTCACGTACTGTGTGGCGAGGCAGTGCACACGTGCGTGTACTGCAGCCACATAGAAATTTGATTCGATTGATCATTTTGAGATTTTAACTCTTTATTTAATAATTGGATTTTGTTGTTAATTGCCGTCTAGGCAATTCTAATGTTTTTAAGATTATCTTCATTGATATTCTTTTCACTTATCTTTGTTGATGATTTAAATCTGTTGATTTGTTGTCTAACACTGTTTAGTGTTATATCTGCCATTATCCAATTCTCTTATCGAAGAGTTGGATATATGAGATTTCTATGACTGTCGTCTATTTGATATTGATTATTATTGCTTCTGTGCATTAATAACTGAGTTTAAATTAGACTGACCCGTGTATTATTTTCTTTTGAATTTAATACTCGGGTTAGACCCGAGATATTTCAGGTTGTAGATTTCCTGCTTTGAGTTGCTGTTTGAGCTATGAAGACTTTTCACATCTTTTGGAGTAGTCGGGTCATAGTATAGGTTGATATGTATTCATGTATATTAGTTGATGATGTACGTGTATATATAACTTCTAGAGTCAACAATTGCAGTTGTATCTTATGTATTGTGTCAAATGTATTGTAACTTACATCAGTTATTATATATATGAGACTTTTTGTTTTATCTGTGTTTCGCATTTATATTATCTGTGTTATCATTATATTCATTGTCCTAAACTATTATGAACCGTTGTAGTTCGTTTTATACTAGAATTGGGTATGTCGATGGGAGTAAATAAATAAGAGATGAAAAATTAAAAATATATACCACTCCTATTGAGGTAACCAATACTAGTGTAAGGCCAACTACGGATGGCCGCTCCTATCCAGCCTTATTCTTCGTAATAACAGACAGTATTTCTTTTAATACTCTTTGTTATTGTGAGCATAGAGGTGGGGCGTCATAGTTGGTATCAGAGCTTGGGGTTTATGGACAATATAAAACATAACTTAGATGGAACATATGTTACAACTATTGGTCGATGTTTTTATTTGTGCTTTGAGTCAAAACTAAAGTTTTGAAATTATGATGAAATTTTTAAATATCTTTATTTAAAAATAAAAGTGAAACTGTGTTTTGTTGGTTTGATTAAATTGTGTTCTGTTTATCAGAGTGCGCAGCGGAAATAGTGAAACTGTCTTCACTGAGTACAACTGATAATCTTTTTGATTTAAAAATCAAAATATGAAATTGAAATAAATTTCATTTGTTGTTTACATAGCTGTGTTTATTTTGTTTCTTTGAGAATTTCGAATCTGAATTGAGGATTCGAAACGATTGCAGTTATGTGATTCTTGTTGAGATTTTTGCTGATTTTCTTTTATGCTAATCACATGTTGATTAGATTTTTGCTGTTTTAAATTACCTTCATTGAAGATAATAGAGTAATTTCTTTGTTTATATTGTAGTGTGCGTGCAAATATGAATTGCACGTTATTGCATTAATTTTACGTTGAACCGATGCTTGGTTATGAAACGTATTTTGTTGCCGTTATTTTTATAACGGGATTTTTACACCAATGCTAAAATTTTGAAGCACGGTGTTTTGTTGACAATTTTAATGAATGAAAATTCACTGATATTACATTTTGATGTAAATTATTTTGATGAGATTTTGACGTTTTAAAATTTCTGTCGCTTTGACTGTAGTAACAGTCAAAATTTTAAAAGTGGATTTTCAAGCGGTTAGTCCGCAATGCTGATTTTGAGATCCGTTTTTACGGTGTTGTAAGAAGTGCAAATTTCTTTTTGAAATTGCTACTGATGTTGTTGCTTTAATCACGTGATTGGAAAATCGTTTTAAAATGAAAATTGTTTTACAAATTTTTAACATTTTGTGCTTTCAAAAGAATGAAGAAGCGACTTAAACGATTCAGCAAAATCGAGGACTACGACCCCTTTCTTTTACTTATTCGCTTAACTCCGGACTTGTCCAGTTGAGAACGTGAATTGTTATTTTTATAAAATAAATAAAAAAATTGTTTTCAGAAATTTTACAGTTTGCGATTTCAAAAGAATGAGGAAGCGATTTAAACGTTTCAGCAAAATCGAGGATTATGACCCCTTTCTTTTACTAATTCGCTTAATTCTGGACTTGTCCGTTTGAGAATGTAAAATGTATTTTTACAAAATACACAATTTTACACTTTCAAGGAAACGATGAAGAGAATCAAACGATTTAGTAAAATACGTGGTATGGGACATGTGCGTTTGCTATTTCGGTTAATTCCGGACTCGTTAATTGAAACTTCTGCTGTTTTGATGATTTTGATGATTTTGTGTGCTTTCGAGCCACTATGATGGACCTTCGGGTCATATGAGGACCTTCGGGTCAAATACCGGTACTAGACCTTCGGGTCACTCTGCGGACCTTCGGGTCATTTGTTGGGCGCCAAAATTATGTTGAGTACTTGGTAGGCTTTGGCCATTTGTTGATGCACGTGCGGCGAACTAAAAACTCGCCATATGATGGGATCGATCAAAGCTTTTATGTTGATTTTCTGGTTTTCTTAATTGATTTCTAGATATTTGTTGTTTCTAATTATCTATAGGTAATTAGATATCTGATGTTATGAGGTTTAATTATCGTATCGATAATTAAATATTTGAGATTTCTGATTATCGTTTTTGATAATCGAATATTTGTTGATTCCGATTATCGTTTTTGATAATCAGATATTTGTTGTTTCTAATTATCGCTTGTGATAATTAGATATTTGTTGATTCTGATTATCGTTTTTGATAATCGGATATTTGTTGTTTCTAATTATCGCTTGTGATAATTGGATATTTGTTGATTCTGATTATCGTTTTTGATAATCGGATATTTGTTGTTTCTAATTATCGCTTGTGATAATTAGATATTTGTTGATTCTGATTATCGTTTTTGATAATCAGATATTTGTTGTTTCTAATTATCACTTGTGATAATTAGATATTTGTTGATTCTGATTATCGTTTTTGATAATCGGATATTTGTTGTTTCTAATTATCGCTTGTGATAATTGGATATTTGTTGATTCTGATTATCGTTTTTGATAATCGAATATTTGTTGTTTCTAATTATCGCTTGTGATAATTGGATATTTGTTGATTCTGATTATCGTCTTTGATAATCGGATATTTGTTGTTTCTAATTATCGCTTGTGATAATTAGATATTTGTTGATTCTGATTATCATTTTTGATAATTGGATATTTGTTGTTTCTAATTATCGCTTGTGATAATTAGATATTTGTTGATTTTGATTATCGTCTTTGATAATCGAATATTTGTTGTTTCTGATTATCGTTTTGATAATCGGATATTTGTTGTTTCTAATTATCGCTTGTGATAATTAGATATTGGTTGATTTTGATTATCGTTTTTGAATATTTGTTGATTTGAAATTTGATTATCGTTTTTGATAATCGAATATTTGTTGATTTGAAATTTGATTACCGTTTGTGGTAATTAAATATTTGTTGATTCGAAATTTGATTATCGTTTTAGATAATTAAATATTTGTTAATTTGAGATTTAATTATCGTTTTTGATAATTGAATATTTGTTAATTTGAGATTTGACTATCGTTTTGATAATTGAATATTTGTTGATTTGAGATTTAATTATCGTTTTTGAAAATTGAATATTTGTTGATTTGAGATTTGATTATCGTTTGTGATAATTAGAAATTGGATGCTTGCTGATTTTATTGATATGAGATTTTCTAGTCTCCAATTGATTCTAGAGTATGCTGATTTTATTGGATTGCTGTTTTCTATCTATCTCTATCTCTGTTGATAGTTAGAGTTTGTTGATTATGAAGTTCGTATTTTCTAGTTATTTGTTGAATAACTAGATAATTGCAGTTTTGCGATTGTGATTTGTGTTTTCTAATTGTCTTTGTTGGTAATTAGATTTTGCTGTTTTCTAATTATCGTATAGGTAATTAGATATTGCTATTTTGTGATTTTCTGTATTTTAATTATCTAGTTGATAATTGAATATTGCTGATAATTGTATTTAATCAGTTCTGCTGTTTTTTGATTATCCATTGATAATTAGATTTTTGTTGAGGATTTGCGAATTTCCTTTATGGAATTAAAAGATTTCTTTGGCGTTTGTATTCCCGACTTTTATTTTCTAGCTTAACCAGTTTAGGTTAGAAAAACAATTGTTATAGACGACTTTAAGTATGAAAATTGCGGGGACGAAATTTTTCTAAGGAGGGGAGTCTATAACAACCTGGGGTTTTGTAACAAATTTATAATCGTCATTTGACGACTTAATTTTGTTGCTAATTGCTATTGGCATTTTAATGGGTTGTTGATTGCCGTTGGGTGTTATAATCTGTTGTAAATCCTTTGAAAATTTGTTAAGTATTATTTGAGCTTTACAAATTTGTCTCGGCCCATTTATTCTTGGTACCAAATTATTTCGAGTTTAATACCCGTTTCCCCCTTTACCCCATTCATTTTCAAACCCTATAACCCGATCCTCTTTGACCATTCCCATTCGTATGCCCTAACCCTAAATCGAACAAAGAAAAAAAAATGGCGCCTTGCTTCTTCGTTCCTCTCTGATAAGCTTAGGGCTTTTCAAAATCGAAGGCGCCGACTTTAGTTTAAGCGATTGGGTGATGATTTTTGGTTGCTTGCTTTGTCGATCGTTCGTACTCCTCGTTTCGGCAAAGGTGAGTGTTCTCGTCACTCACATCTAATTCAAATGGTTAAGCTCGTCTGCTTATTTGTTTTCGTTGTCTTCGACGCTGACATTGTTCGTAGTTGGTTTTATTTCTCTGTTGCCTATCACTGTTGTGAATTGGTGATTTTGTATAAGTTGGGCTTCGGCCATTTCTGTTGTTTTCGTGGTCATCATTGTTCGAGTGTCGATTCATTTTATTTTGGCCATTTGAAGTTAATTCGTTGTGCTCGATTGTTTTGAGATTTTCTTATCCATTTGATTTTGTTTTTGTTTAACTCTGTTTCGATTTTGAGCCTGCAGTCGATTTTGGACTTGGGTTGCCAACGTGTTTTATGAAAATATTCTGAGATTCGAAATTTAACTAGATTCGGTAAGTTGTTTTGATGTGTTATTGACTTGGACCCCTGTGTCTTCGGCACCATTACTGCTACTATGACTTTGACCAATTTGAAATTGTGTAAATACGAATTTTCCTGATTTTAATGACACTGCAGCATGTTTGGTTTCAATAGTTAGCTCCAATGCACTAATGTCTTCATTTGTACACATATGTTATGTTCACGTGATTACTGAACTGCATTCGTATTGCTTCCTGCCTTCGAGTTGTGTGATCATACAGTTAAACTTTGACTTTACATTTGTTTTGGTGTTGATGTTTCTCTGGTTTTGTCAAATTTGGTATGATTTGATGATGACTTGTTCATCACAGTGGTTTCTTTTTTACTTCGGTTATTTGTGACATTGTCACTTCTGCTCATCTTTGAAGCATGCGTGACTTTCACCTGCGGTTGTAGTCTTTATGCTTGAGTTTGATTTTTGAGTATTTTTTACCTGTTCGAATTCTTGGGCAACCTTGACTTTTACTTTGAACTGCAGTTGTTGAGTTCAAATGTTTTGTTTTGAAAAAGTAAAATGTTTTATTTTGTTACATATGCTATTTTGGGAACATGCTGGTCGTTTGGCATCTGCCTGTAGTTATTCCTGGCCATTCTTTGTTTCAGATCTTTGTTCATGTGTACAATTGTGTTTATTCATTTGAGCATCTGGTTGAGGCTGCACTTGTGTTGTCTGGATCTGTCCTTGAGTTCACTTGTCCACTGTTGCATTTTACTTGAGCAATTTTGTACTTTGGTCTGAAGCTCGTGTCCATTTTGTTGTAGCAGTGTGTACATTGTGCACATTGTCATATATATGCAATTGTTGAGTCAGTGACTTGACTTTTGTATTTTGATTATGGTTTGGTGTCTTTTTGAATTTTATTATTCATGAAGTTTTGATATCATTTTGTCTACCTGTACATTTGAGTCTTGTTCATGCCATTTGGCACTGTGCTTCGAGTATTTGAGCAGTTTCAATTTGGGTTGAAGCTGTCTTGACCCTTTGAACTTAGTGATGTTGGTTGGTGATTTTGGTTCATTTCAGTTTGATGTGAATTGCATCTTTCTGTTGCATTATGTTGTACTATTGCCATGTGCATTTGGTCATTCGAGCTTTCGTGCTCTGTTGGTTCAGGTTGCATAAATCCATTTTACTGTGTCATCATGTTTGTACCACCGCCCTTGTGCACTTGGTCATTCATTGCACCCAGATCTTTTCGTGGCTTGCTTTACTTGAGTTCGAGTTATTTGATTTAGCTATCATGTATTTACATACATCTGTGATCATACATAAATATATGTATGTAGTTGCACCATTGCATATTTCTTTTGTTTCATTCTATTCCGTTGGTTCGTGTTTCACTAGCATTATGGTAGTGGCGAGGCAGTACACGCGTGCGTGTACTGCGGCCCTATCAAAAGTGAGTTTTAATTGATATTTCGATTGTTGAATTGTTTCGTTGGTTCAATTCAACATTTTGAGTTGTATCCTGATTTGGTTTAAGCTGATGATTTTGTTGATGTCTAATTATCTTTTAGATAATTAGATTATATGTTTTCTGATTATCGTATCGATAATTAGATTTTTGTTGTTTACGCTTTTTGTTGGCTTGGGTTTCACTTTGCCCTTTGCAGTTTTGGTTGCTGTTAGTATTCACTGTTGTGATGATTTCACGTACTGTGTGGCGAGGTAGTGCACGCGTGCGTGTACTGCAGCCACACGGAAATTTTATTCGATTGATCATTTTGAGATTTTAACTCTTTATTTAATAATTGGATTTTGTTGTTAATTGCCGTCTAGGCAATTCTGATGTTTTTAAGATTATCTTCATTGATATTCTTTTCACTTATCTTTGTTGATGATTTAAAGTTGCTGATTTGTTATCTAACACTGTTTAGTGTTATATCTGTCGTTATCTAATTCTCTTATCGAAGAGTTGGATATACGAGATTTATGTGACTGTCGTCTATTTGATATTGATTATTATTGCTTCTGTGCATTAATAACTGAGTTTGAATTAGACTGACCCGTGTATTATTTTCTTTTGAATTTAATACTCGGGTCAGACCCGAGATATTTCAGGTTGTAGATTTCCTACTTTGAGTTGCTGTTTGAGCTATGAAGACTTTTCACATCTTTTGGAGTAGTCGGGTCATAGTATAGGTTGATATGTATTCATGTATATTAGTTGATAATGTACGTGTATATATAACTTCTAGAGTCAACAGTTGTAGTTGTATCATATGTATTGTGTCAAATGTATTGTAACTGACATCAGTTATTATATATATGAGACTTTTTGTTTTATCTGTGTTCCGCATTTATATTATCTGTGTTATCATTATATTCATTGTCCTAAACTATTATGAATCGTCATAGTTCATTTAATACTAGAATTGGGTATGTCGATGGGAGTAAATAAATAAGAGATGAAAAATTAAAAATATATACCACTCCTATCGAGGTAACCAATACTAGTGTAAGACCAACTACGGATGGCCGCTCCTATCCAGCCTTATTCTTCGTAATAACAGACAATATTTCTTTTAATACTCTTTGTTATTGTGAGCATAGAGGTGGTGCGTCACATGAAATGTATTGGAGGTATGGCCTTAAATACTTGACTAGATTTGCATTAATGCCTTGTTCCCTTTATTGTTTACAAGCATATTTGTTTGATGTGTAAATACATATATCCCTAGTTTGTATTCCATGTTGTATTGTTGTTTTGCTGCTTGATATATATGTATAAATTGTTATATTTTCAAGTGTACATATTTCTTTTGCTTTGTTGCTTGTTGACTATGCATTTCTATATTGAATTTGATTTGTTCATACATGCCTTTACTTGCTTGTCTCGGCTAAAGATATACTTTGCATTTATTACTTTTGTATAATCTATTCTTGAATATATTTATTTGTTTACAACTCTATTATTTTACTTTTAATATTTATTGTTTTATGTTAAATTTATAAATTCAAATTATTATTAACCATGAATTGTAATATTTATTATTATCAATTATTATTAAACCATTTATTTACAATTTAAATTCAAATCAAATGTATATACATATATATTATTTATAATCTCAAATTTACTCATATATGCTCAAATACATATATATTCACATAAATACAATATTTACAATATTTTTAAATTTAAATTATTTATACCAAATTTATTTGGATTCGGGGAAACTCGAATCACTTTACAATTAATTTTACAAATTCTCTTCAAAAATTCAATTAATTATCAATTTAAATTTAATTAAATTCCGGGGTTGTTACAAAATCTGCCCAAACCAGTGCCAAAATGTCCAAAATTTAAATTTGATCCTAGCGGAGAAAACCGAGCGTGAATTGGATCGCGTATGTAAAAGTTATATGCGTTAGATCGTTTGAAAATAAAAATTTAAGTTAAACAAACAGAACACTCACCCTACCTCAAGAACGCCACATCATCCTCTCTTCCCAGGCAAATAGAACACGCAATAGGCAACGAAAGCAAACCCAAAACGCGCCCTTTGACCGATATTTGACCCCATCCCTACGCAGCCGCCAGCCACGTGGCCATCAGCGACCACTACAGAAGGCTCGCCCCGCCTTCCCTCCACGTGTCGCCAGGGTCCGCCCCCTCTTGCTTGAGCCGCTGCTGCCGTTCAGACCTTTGGCCGAAACCCTAATCGAATTTAGCCGCCGATCTAACTGTCGAATCGCATAACAAACACCACTGATGCACTCCCCATCGTCAACTCTACAATACCCAGAAAAGGTTTGACGATCCGACAACGTTCATCGATGCATGATGAACAGCCGTGAATGTTTCCAATGATTCTGGATGCATAGAAACTCCGATCATAAAACAAACAGTGGATTTGGATTGCGCTCTTCAAGAGCTTTGATATATAATTTTTCTGAATTTTTCTGAGGAGTTTGAAATTTTTGCTTTAGATTTGAATTTGATTTGTGTTTGGATCTAGAGTTTGTTTGTCTGCCATTGAGGAGGATATATAGTTGGATTGTACATATAGAATTGAGGAATAGAGGCTTGCTAGGTTTTATAACAGGGTATTTATAGGCAAAGCTGAAATAGAATAGATGGACCCGATTTAAAAACGCGCTGACCGATAAATGGCCCAAAAAGCCCGTTCTGACTGCGGAACGACACTGGGTCAACCCATATATTAAAATAGATGTTTTAAAATATTTTAAACGTGATGGAACATGTTTTAAGTTCAAATTCTATCGTATGGAGAATTTATGATGAAATCAAATTATTTCAAATTTATTTCAATTGATTTCAATTAATAAATTTCAAAGCGTTTCAAGCCCATACGATCAAACGACAAGCCCAATCGTTTTTAAACTTTGTAACAACCCGTAAATTTTGGTAAATAAATTTAGTTAAATTTAAAGAATTTTGTAATTTAATTTAGGAAGAAATTAAAATGTTTATAATTCGTATTAAAGTGAATGTAGAAATGAAATGCAATATTTGAAATTTAAGGCTAAGTATTAAAAATAAAAAAATGAAAATTACGATGCATTGAAGTAATAGGAATTGTTATTCTAGGCTAAGGAGTTTAATATAAGCAACAAATGGAAATGTTGAATTAGTAAATCATTAGTAAAAATATTTACTAGAATGGACTTCTTTAATAAATGAGAATTTGTTGTTCTAGTATTAAAAACTTATGTATAATTTAAATTATTTCTAATAGAATATAATAGAAAGGAAAGTATTATAAATAAATGGTTAAAAACTTAAGTAAACAATTGAGAGGCTAAGAAATTTGATTAAGCATAAAAACTATAAATAAATGAATGATAATAATGAGGTTATGCAATAAAAGAAGAAACTGACATGACATTTATAAATGAAAACGAATATTTGGAAGTAATAAATGAAAATTTTGAAATAAACATTGAACCAATAAATAAAATATATCGAATAGTAGTTGAATGAAAATTTATGTGATAAGGTTAATGCAAGTTGATAAGTAACGATATTTGTGCAATAATGCAAGTTATAAAGGTTAAAATTCCGTGAAATTGTAAATTTGAAGTTAAGTAATAATTGGCATAGTAAAGATGGCAATCAAATCAAATATTTGGGAATCAATTTTTATTTTTATTTTGAAGGTAATCAATAATTAATGAATTAAATGGTAAGTAATCAGGATTAAATTCCACATTAATTGAACTTAATATAGATTTAATGTAATAACGTTAAGGCTAACTAAATTAGCGCAATCCAAATTATGGAAACAAATTACAATAAATGTTAGAAAATTAATTTTAAATAGTTATTATTGATAATAAACCTTACTTTAATGATTATTAATGTTAACCCCTCTTTAGACGACTCAGCGACCTAATGAGTTATAAGGTCAAGCGACATAATGAACTAATAATGGAAACGACCTAGCGACCTAAAGTGAGAAGTTACCCAGCGACCTAAAGGCCTCACGACCTAACAACCTAACTTCACAAGCGACTTAGCGACCTAATGGACTTAGCCACCTAATGACTTAACGAGCAAAAGGTTCTGGAGATCATAACGGGTTAACGACCTAACGACCTAAAGCTCTAGTGACTTAAAGACCTGAGGATGAAGCGGTCCCAACGAGCTAAGAAGCTCAGCGACCTAGAAAGTTAAGAAGTCTTGCGACCTAATGATCCAACGACCTAAACTACTCAATGAGTTAACGACTTATTAGCTCAATGAAGCAATGTCCTAGCGACCTAAAAGATCCAGCGACCTAGTGAGTTATCACAGAATAAAGCCGCTTGCTTACAGGCTGCTCCCAACCTTAAGTCGCCAACCATTTTCCCCTAGGTCGCTCCCGACCTAAAGAAGCCAAGAAAACTTCTTATGCCTCTTCTCCCCTAGGTCGTTTACAACCTATGACTTGCCAGTGTGTTCAAGTGATCAAGTGAACCCCTGTTAAGCCATAAATCGTGCCTACTAGGTCGCCCACGACCTACGATCTATCCCTAGGTCGCTCACGACCTACGACCTACCTCCAGATTCTCCCTATAAATACCCCACCTACTCCAACTGAAAGAGGGCTTTCGAATCATTTTAGTAACGCCGATACTCTGCTGTTTTCTCGACTCATCCGACACTTTGAACACTTCAAACACCAAGAACGCTTCTACGAGCTTTTGGAAGAGATCTAACACATCCGAAATGGATTCAAAGAGCTCTCCTACACCAAAGTTCTAGCTATTCCTCTAAAGTGTATTGTAATCAAAGTATATTGTAAAGAATTGTAATCGAATCATCAATAAAAGAGATTAAAGTGGACGTAGGCTAACTCTTAAGCCGAACCACTATAAAACTGTTGTCTTTTTACTGCTTTTCTGTGATTTCTCTGCTTGTATTCTATTCCCGTACCAACGGGTGGTGCTTTCACTTTTTCTTTACATACACCGGGGTGTTAGCATTCAACTTTTAGCGTTAACATTTTTGGTGCTTTCACTGAGAACCCAACTTAGGATTACCTTCATCATTGCTTCATAAAAGTTTGTTAAAAGAATTTCTCTCAAAACTCGAAGTCTATCTGAGATTATGGCTCCTGGAAGAAAGCGCAGATATGTTAGATCTAGTAACGCTCATGATAATACCGCCACTTCTCTCTCATCAAGTCCGGCTGCCCCTAGTGCCGGGATCACAAGGGCAGAATTAGATGCTGTAGTATCTGGGTTATATCAGCAGATGGAGGCCCAAAACACTTTAATGATGGATAGGTTAAATGCTTTGTTTGGAGCTAACCGTCAACCAGGAAATAACGAGGAAAACTTTGCTTATGCTATTCATAATTCTGAGGGGAGGGATATTCCTCAAAGGGGAGCTGGCCTCGCCGAAGGGGCACCTCCCCAAGCTGGAGGACCAAGACCGCAGCCAATTCTCCGCGAACGTTTATCCAGGCAAACTTCCAAAAAAATGGCTGACATCTGCTCCATGGAGCCTCTGAACAACGAGGAATACCTACAAGTCATGATTCGACAAATCATGAAAGAGAGCATGCAAAGGGATGAGGACGAAAACGATTGGGGGTTTGCTCCAAGCAAGACTCCGTTCACTGAAAGAATCTTGAAGGCAGAATTTCCAAAGAAGTTTGTTCCCCCTACCATTCCAGCTTATAGGGGGACAAGCGATCCCAATCAATTTTTGTACAAGTATGACTGGCACATGACGGGTGCTAGGGCAACAGATGAGATTAAATGCCAGTACTTTCTGGTATATTTGGAAGGGGTGGTAATACTATGGTTTACAAAGCTGTCGGTCCGATCTGTAGACCAGTTCTCTGATTTGACTCGGAAGTTTAAAGAGCAGTTCAGACTGTATGCTTCAAAGGCAAAAGACATAATGTCATTGTCCATCCTTGAGCAAAATCCGGGAGAGTCTATCAGATCCTTCTTGAATCGCTTCAATATAGCTCTGGCTGAGGTCGATAACGCGGAGCCACAGATGGTTTTGACTTATTTGATGCAGGCTATCGATAAGTCGAGTGAATTCGGGAAATGGCTGAAGATGAAGAAGCCGAATTCGCTTGAATTTTTTTACAAGAAAGCTGATGAGTTTATGCACTTGGAAAATCTTCATGCGTCGGCAAAAGTGGTGTTGAAAGAGGTTGAGAATAACATTTCTGCTTCTACTAAGAAGGAATCCGGAGGTCAGAAGAGGGAGAGTAATGATGGGAAGAAGCAGAAGGATGTGAAGAAACCTCGCTTCTTTAAGCCTTTAGATTTTACCCCATTAACTGATACACCGGAGAATATCTTCTTTGCCACCAAAGATGACATTGAATATCCTAAACCACCTGTAATAAAGCTTAGGAAAAAAGCTACTCAAAATGGAAGGTTTTCTCGGTTTCATAGTCAACCCGGCCATGATACTAATGAATGTCGCCATTTGAAGAGTTTGATTGAAGAACTGCTGAGGGAAAACAAGTTGCAACAATATGTTAAGAGAAATAAGGGTGATCCGACTTCGTCCACTCAGGGACAGCAACTTCCTACTCACCTATCTGGCTTAGGTGAGAAGACTACCGCACATAAGTCAGAAAGGCCTATTATTAATGTGATCACAGGAGACCCACACCCAGTAGGCAGAAGCTGGGGTGAGATGGAAAGATACGCTCGTGCTCTGAAGTATGCCCCAGCAAAAGAGGATGTTTTTGTCTTGGAAGATGCTGCACCCTTGAAGCAGCAAAGAACTTTTAATGATGACATAGTGTTCAGGGCTAGGGACTCTATGGGTGTTGAAGCTCCCACCATGGATCCCTTGGTCAATTCTGCAGGTATCGGACCAGCTATCGTGAGACGAGTGTTTGTTGATAGCGGTGCCTCCTGCAATATACTCTTCAAGAAGACATTTGATCAAATGAAGATCCTAATGGCTGATGTTCAAGCTTCATCGCAGAAGATTGTTGGGTTTACTGGGGAACCAAAGCAGCCAATTGGAACTGTTGACTTATTTGTGGAACTTGGAGAGGGGCAGAAAAAGGTGGTTCGAAAGCAGACTTTTGTGATTGTTGATGAATTTTCTTCCTACAATGCCTTCCTGGGCTGCCCAACTCTAGCTGCATTCAACGCCATTCTCGCCCCGTGGTGCCTAACTATAAAATTTCACATGGATAATGGTGTTGGTGTTATCAAAGGGGATCAAAATGCTGGGCGGGAATGTTATCTTATAGAACTTCGGGAAGCAAGGAAGAGAGAGATGGGAAAAGATGCGGCAGCTCCGCTCCACATCAAAGAACCAACCTTGTAGCAATTACAGGTTGGACCTTGCACTGGCGAACATAGCGGTGCGCGAAAAGAAATGGATCCCAGAAAAGCCAGTGCCGGAGAGAATAGAGTGGTGCCAGTGGAGGTAATGGTACCAGTACCTGTTGACCTTAAAGGCCCAAACAAAGTGCTGAATGTGGGTTCGCAACTTAGTATGGCGGTTCAAAATATGCTGATATCCTTTTTGAAAGAAAATCTGGATGTATTCGCCTGGAGTCATGCCGATATGTGTGGGATATCTCCAGAAATTGCAGTACATACTCTAAACATTGATCCGAAATTCACGCCCGTAAAGCAAAAAAGAAGAACCCAGGGTCCAGAAAGGTCAGCAGCGCTAAAAGAAGAAGTAGATCGGCTAATGGAGAACGGTTTCATCAGAGAGTCCACTTATCCAAGTTGGGTTTCAAATCCGGTACTAGTGAAAAAATAAAATGGAAAGCGGAGAGTATGCATTGACTTTTCAGATCTAAACAAAGCCTGCCCCAAAGACTGCTTCCCATTGCCCAGGATTGATCAACTGGTAGATGGAACAGCCGGGCACGAATTGTTGTCTTTTATGGATGCTTACTCTGGGTGTAACCAGATTATGATGCATGAGCCAGATCAAGAGGACACAAGCTTCATCACAGATGTTGGTCTTTACTGCTACAAAGTCATGCCTTTCGGACTAAAGAATGCAGGGGCAACTTACCAAAGACTTGTTAATGCTATGTTCAAACCGCAAATTGGCAAGACCATGGAAGTTTATGTTGATGATATGTTAGTGAAATCAAAAAAGGCAGTAGACCACACGGACCACTTGGCAGAGATGTTCGCAGTTCTCCGAAAGTATGGGATGAAGCTTAATCCGTTGAAATGTTCGTTTAGGGTAGAATCTGGGAAATTCTTGGGTTTCATTGTGATAAAGGTAACAGTAAGGAAGAGGTGTCTAATGATACTCCAATTCGATGGAAATTATATGTTGATGGCGCCAGAAATGATTATTGTTTCGGAGCTGGGGTTGTACTTGAAACCCTCGAAGGGCGCTCGTTGTGCTATGCGTTGTGATTGGAATTTCCTTCTACAAATAATGAAGCAGTAAATGAAGCTCTGATTGTCGGCTTGAAGATTGCTAAAGAACTGAACATAAAAGTGTTGCAGATCTTCAGTGAATCCCAGCTTATAGTTTGCCAAGTCAAGAAAGAGTTTCAAGGTAAAGGAGGAAATCTTCCTGCTTACTTGTCAAAGGCCTGTGAGCTTCTCGACGATTTCCATCACTATTCGATAAGCCATATACCTCGAGAAGAAAACATGAAGGCAGATTCTCTCGCAAAGTATTCAAGTTCTGGAGAAGCTCAATTGTTGGGGTTGGTTCCTATGGAAGTCTTCTCAGCTCCAAGCACTGATGAGATGGATATTGACTGGATCATGGTGGTATCTCAAGAACAGGAGTCGTGGATGACCCCGATCAAAGAATATCTACTCAACGGTTCCCTGCTAGAAAATTCTAAAGAACGCCGAAAGCTGTTAAGAAAAGCATCGAGGTATGTAATTCAAGACGGCCGGTTATACAGGCGGGGATTCTCAATGCCATTACTCCGATGTGTAACCAAGAAAGAAGCCAAGACAAATTTAGCTGAGGTGCACGGAGGAGAATGTGGGGATCATTCAGTTGGCCAAACTTTTACCAAGAAAGTTCTCCGATATGGGTATTTCTGGCCAGATATTAATCGAGATGCTGCAATCTACTCCCGAAAGTTTGACAAGTGCCAGAGATTTGCAAAAATCCCAAGAGCGCCTTCCACCGAACTAACACAGATGGTCAGTCCATGGCCATTCACCATTTGGGGGATAGATCTAATCAGATCTTTACCAATTGCCAAGTCTGGAATCAAATATGCTATTGTTGCTGTTGATTATTTTACAAAATGGGCTGAAGCAGAACCTTTGGCTACCATTACCTCTAAGAAAATGATAAATTTCGTAACTAAAAATATCATTTGCAGGTATGGTGTGCTGTAGAAGATAATCACATATAACGGTACTCAATTCGAAAGCGAAGAGTTCCAGAACTTTTGCAAGCGATTCAGAATCCGAAAAAGCTTCTCAGCAGTAGCTCATCCGCAGGCAAATAGGCAAGTGGAAGCAGTGAACAAAATTATCAAGTCAACCATCAAAAAGCAACTTGAAAAAGCAAAAGGTGGTTGGGTCGATAAGCTGCCACTAGCACTATGAGCATACAGAACTACCCATAAAACTGTGATTGGCACACTCCATTGTCATTGGCATACGGATCGGAAGCAATGATTCCAGTGGAAATAGAAGTCCCTTCACACAGGAGAATTGATTTCAACCAAGTTGAGAACGAAAAACTGCAACTTGAAGCACTTGACTTTCTTGATGAAATAAGGGAGGAAGCTAGGCTCAGAGTTGCGGCCCATCAGCAAAGAATAGCCAGGCACTTCAACTCTAAAGTTTGCCAATGCAGCTTCGAGATCGGAGACTTAGTCTTGAAAAGGATCATGACAGCAACTGGAGTGTTTGGGCCAAATTGTGAAGGGCCATATGTCATAGGAAATAAACTTCTTGATGGCACCTTCAAACTTACAACTGTCGAAGGAGATCCAATCCTGAGAGTCTGGAACAACAACCATTTGCATCCATATTTTACTTAAAAAGCTCAGCTTAAAATTGTAAAATAATTATGGATGTATCAGTTGTATTGTAAATCATTGTAAAGTCAGTACAAGTCAATAAAAGAGCTATAAAGTGGATATAGGCCCAATTCTTGGCCGAACCACTATAAATCTTGTGTTCTTTACTATTATAAATTGCATGTTTCATTTCGATGTGTAGATACTTTAAACGTATTGCTAAAATGTCGATTTAATATTACAGGTCATTAAAATAAAGCTTGTCCATAACAATGCCAAACGATCCCTATAAATCACTTAATAAACAGATGTCAAGCCACAAAAATTCCAGATTCAAATCCTACATGAGAAGTGCTTCGCGCAAACAATTGATGAATCCACCGTAGGGGCACCTCCCCAACGTGAAGGTTCCAGGCCCTTGCTGACTGGCTGCGATCGTTTGTGCAAACGGACATCCAGTTGGATAGCTTGCATCTGCCCCGTGGATTCACTTAACGGTGAAGTATACTTCTTTGGGAAAGAATAAACAACTTGCAAAAGAAAGGAACATGTGCTTGGAAATGATAACGGGGGACTGCTGATGAGCAGATGACAAAAAGACATGAGCAAGCAGACACAAAAGCAGCCAAAAAGGAGTCTTGCTAAAGAAAAAGGAGAATGCCTCTCAACAAAAAGTTTGGTGGAACCACCGAAGGGGCACCTTCCTAAAACGTAGGCACCAGGCCCTTGCTAAACTGATTGCGATTGTTTGTGCAAATGAACATCTGATTGGATAGCTTACATCTGCCCCATGGAACCACTCGACTGTAAGACGCAACCTTCCTACAAGCCGATCAACAAAAGCCCTCTTCGGAGGCACAAGACCTCTTCGGAGGATAAAGACCTCTTCGGGGGCACGTCGAAAAATGAAAGTGCTCTTCTTAACCAATAGGGTTGATGGAACCACCGGAGGGGCACCTTCCCAAGTGGAAGGCACAGGGCACTTGTTAACTAGTTGCGATCGTTTGTGCAAACGAACATCCAATCAAGTAACTTGCGTCCGCCCCATGGATCCATTTAACTGTAAGAAAGTAACTTCCAAGCAATCAAATAAAGCCCTCTTCAGAGGCACAAGCCCTCTTCGGAGGCACATACCCTCTTCGGAGGCAAAAGCCCTCTCCCGAGGCACCACAAGCCTTCTTCGGAGGCATAAGCCTTCACCAAAGGCACACACTGCCCTCTTCGGAGGCAGAAGACCTCTCCCGAAGCACCACAAGACCTCTTCGGAGGCACAAGACCTCTTCGGAGGCACAACTCTTCGGAGGAAAAAGACCTCTTCCGAGGCACAAGCCCTCTCTGGAGGTACATCCCGAGATGAAATGCTTTTCTCAAGCAATAGGATTGATGGAACCACTGGAGGGGCACCATCACTAAATGAAGGCATAGGGCCCTTGTTAACTGACTATGATCGTTCGTGCAAACGAACATCTAATCAATTAACTTGTGTCCGTCCCGCGGATCCATTTAACTATGAGAAAGTACTTTCAAGTGAACAAAACAAAAAGCCTTTTAATGAAGCACAACAAATACAAAAAAGGAGAAAGCCCTCTTCGGAGGCCCGCTTTACCGCGTAGAAGAATTCAGTTGTCAAAAAAAAAAACAGAAGTGATTCATCTCCGAAGGTTAAAAGCGTAAAAACTTCTCCAAAACAAGGCACACTGTACTAGAACAGAACAATATTTCCCAAAAATTTAAAAAAATTGGAAAATTTGTTCTTTAAAGTAAGAGTATAAGTTTCCTCTAAATGGAGAAGACTGCAATGAGCCATGGTATGGGGGCAATATAGCTAAATTAGCACAAGCAATGCTTAAGCAACATACATACCACTAACTCATCGGAGTATCATACAAAGAAACTTGTACAGAAACAAGGAATAAATGTATTCATAAGTATAGACAAGAAATTGTACAAGTAAAAGAATCATTTTATTCCATACTATAAAATTTCTATACATGTGCAGGTTTCAGAAAAGTGGGGGCCTGTACCCGCACAATCTCCGGTCGATACAAGCTTCTATGTACAAGCAAAAAGCAAAGATACAAAATGAGCAATATAAAGCCAAACTCATTCCTCCTTCTTCCCGCCACCTTTGGAGCTTTTACCCGGCTTGATGATTAATTTTTGAAATCGGCGTGGATGGGTCAGGGAAAAAGGAGAAGGAGGTGTAGCCGGATCTGCTTCCACATTTTCCTCACCAGCAGAAGCGCTTTTCTTCTTCTTCTTCGAAATTGTGCGTTTCCCTTTCTTTTTTGAAGAAGACTCACTTCTCGGAGTAATCAATGCAGAAAGCTTTATGTCGCCGTCATAAGGTTGCTCCGGGGTCTTCTCACCCTCCTCAAATTCTTCTCCCTGTTGTTCTTGTGAAACAATCGGGTCATCCAAGCTTTGAAGAGCTTCTATCTTTTCTTCTTGTGATCCTAGTTGAAAGGCGGAAGGAGGAGTAACTTGAGGAGATGAAGGGGCGACAGCCGGAGGAGGAGAAGTGTGTGCAGCACCTGGTGATCTCGCTGCAGAAGAAGAAAAGTTAAAATCAGTACTCCTCGTAAAGAGAGGAGACAGTGGCTCATCGAGACTTATGTAATAAGAAAGAAGTTCATCAAACTCATTTGAAGCGAACAAATAGTCCACTTGACCTGGTTCAACGTTGAAGTTACCTGGAGAAGTTGGCTTTTTAACATCAATCTCATAGGCTTGTGCTTCAGCGCTTTCTTGAGCCTCATCTCCAGTATGAGCAGTTGCAATTTCAATGTCAGCTTTAGCAGGAAGCGAGGAATGGGAACTGGAGCCGATGATATCAATGCCAGCCGAAACCAAAGGTTAAGTTGGGTCGGTCGAAGGTACCTTCCCTAAATGTTCTCCTTCTTCTGTTCCAGCACGCTCTTTAGCAAGCTGCTCCTTTCCCCTAGCAAGGGCAGTACATGCCTCATCATCTAGATAGTGCGCCTCAAGATCTACTTCTGCATAGCCAGCACCTCCTAGCATGTCAAGTGAAGCTTCCCACACTTCGGCCAAAGTAATCTCATACTTAGGGCCTAAAAATGAGAGACTACCACGCCCCAGGACGTTGTGCAAGTAAAAGTCGAATAAACTAGAGCTGATGTTGGCTTTAGTTACCTCATGAGATTCTTCAGCTGCAACTTTGCCGGCAACTGCCTCATCATGCTCTTTTTCAACTATAAAAAGTCGAGCTTTTAACATTTCAATTTCGATGTCCTGGGAGTTAGTTTTTTCTCGCAACTGAGCAACATCAGTGCGGTAACTCTCTACAATTTTCTCATGTGCCTCATATCTAGCCTCAGCATCTCTTTGGCTGGCATGGGCGTCTCTTACTCGCTTTTGAACTACCTCTTCCTTTTGAGTAAAAGAAGTGGAGGAGGTGGCAAGATCATCTTCAAGTTTCTTAACTTTAGCTTCGAGCTCCTCATTATAAGAAGCAATGTTTTTCATCTCTGTGTCATGCTAATTAAGAACTTTTTGCCACTCAGATTTATCATTCTCCATGGTCATCATAGCTTCAAGATTTGCACGATTGACTCTCTGAAGCTCGTCGACAAGTTTTTGCCATCCGGACATTCTTTGGATATCAAGTCGGACGGCGTCAAGATTCCTCAACATAGCTGGTTTGTCAATCGGGACCAAATCAAGATCGAAACGCACTCCTTTCAAGCACCAGTGCGAAAATCGACTTTGAAGAGTAGCCGGGCCCTTTTCGACTTGATATCGAGGCCTGTTTATGATTGTCTGAATATCAGTTTTCTCGGGAGAAGGAGAATCAGAGGGGATGTCAAGAAGGATAGGAGCAGCAGGTTTTCCAGAAATTGCAGAGGCGTCCTTTTCGCTAAGCTTCGCCTGCTTGCTCGGATCTTCAACAACATGACTCTTTCCTCTATCATCATGTGATTTTATTTTATGAGAATCATCACCTCTTTGAGAAGAATCATAACGTTCATCTCTTCTTTCATATCACTCCTCGTAGGCCCTCCTTTCTTGAGCCTTCCTAGCAGCTCTTTCTTCGTCAGTTTCCCTAAAGGCAGGGAGATAGTTCCTGGTGTCATAAGCGCCGCGCCTTCCATAGAGCTGGAAATCGTCATAGTACGAGCTGCTGCGCCTCATCAGAGAATCTGAAAATGAAAAAGATACGAAACTTCAAAATCTTCGAAGTAAAGAAGCTAAGTACATATAAGTGCTGAAATTCCTAAGTGTGTGTGATGTGCAAACTACGCGCGTCAAACTACAAACCACTCTTTGGCTTAGGAGCGGTGACGACTTTCGCAACCGATATTAACTCTTGAGCTGACGAAGCTTGTTGCTGGGCGGATGTCTCCTCAACTACTGGAGAAATAACTTTAGTAGTAACAGGGTCATCCTTAAAAAGTTAATGTGAAGTTATCATCAGGTCACTCAGTCCACCATAAATATCGTCACCGCCATCCCCAGCGGAGTTTACTTTTTCAACTCCTTCTTCAATCATCGGGGAAAGTGTAAGCTTTCCAAACGACCCCATGACATCGGCAGGAGTGGAACATTTCACTAATGAAGCTCCTACGACAGATTCTTTCAATGCGACTTCTTCGGTAGAAACCGGGGGAGCTGATGTTTAAGTCTCGGAACTTGAAACTTCATGAACCTGAGTAGATCGAGAGCGATGTAAAAGCCCAAATTGGTGTAGAAAATCGTCTTTCAGAAAAAACTTGATGCTTCTCTCCTCAGCCGCCACGGCACTCAATGTTTCGAAGGTTGGTTTGTGGCTGGGATCTCTAAGCGGAGGAGGAAGTGCTACAAAAAGTAAAGATTGAAGTTAAGTACTTGGCAATTCGAGCCCCAAGAAATTCAAAGAAAGTAAAGTGAGCAGAAATTGGCAATCTTACTTCCTATTCTCCAGACGGCATAGAACCCCGGGGTGCAACGAACATAGAAGAATTGACTTAAAAACCCGTGTGCACTCTCGGGCAAGTCTAAAATCAGTTTGCGGTTTCTTGCACCTCTCACGAGAATAATTAAAGGATGATCTTTGTTCTTTGCGAAAGTGCATAGATAGAAGATTTCTTCGAAGCTCGGAAGACGGTCAAGTGTCCTCCAAAATAGCACACACAACCCCATCAAGATGGTGTAGCCATTGGGGTGTAGTTGGAAAGGAGAGATGGTTAATCGGAGAAGGAGCGTTCGAAGAAAGTCATTGAAAAGAGGAATAGCTCCATTCAAGCACATTTGTCGGTTAACTGCAATGAAGCCGTGAGGTGGCCTATCAGCAGTATCATTTATCCCGGGAAGCCGAGCGTGTGCTTCAGCAATGCCGAACTGAATGCACAACTGATAAAAACTCTGTGGTTCAGAGTGGTCGAAGCTTTTTCTGGAGGACTATTCAACGGGTTAGCAATTGGAAAAACCTCTTCAGCTTGCCCCATTCCTTCTTGTTGAGAAGACATTCTACACAAGGAGCCAGATATTCAAATATGAAGGTGCACGTTTCCTAAAAAGTGTGAAGTGTTGTGCAAAACTAATAAAATGACAAGCAGATATAACTGAAATCAAACTAGTTGACATTTATCGATTATGAAGTTTCAAGGCTTGTTATTTTATGTCCAAGTACAGTATTGATGCAGACAGATCAGTTTTAATTGATTATTTTAGCTTTGCTTTAATACTTCACTTGAATTTGTTGATTCACAGCATTTCTTTCACATAGTTCATTTAAGTTGATTATTCTTTATCGACTAATCTGTCATTCGATGTGGGCAGTCAATGGCAGTATAATCGCCCTAGTTTCCTGCAAATGATATTTCTTTAGCAGGTTGTTAGCTTACAAGTTAGTATAATCTGTAAGGAAGTGCAACAAAGTTCAAACAGTTCAATTAAGTTCTCTCAAAATTTTACAAGTGTTCCAGTTTTGTTCATCTCATAGGTCGTCCAGATTGTGCTCAAGCGACCTAGCATAGGTCGGGTTTCTATTAAGTCGTCCTGTCTAGAATTCATATGCTAATGTAGCTAAGTCTTAGGTCGTTTGAATCCCAGCGCGACCTAAAAATTAAGTCGCAAAAGGTGATGTTATAGGAAGTTTAGTCGCAGACTCGAAGGTCGTTCATCTTTCTCTAGGTCGCAAGGATCCTTAGGTCGCGAGAATTCTTAGGTCGGTCAATTCGTTAGGTCGGCCAAATTTAGTTAGGTCGTAAAGGTTTGTATGTCGCTCAGATTCCCTAAGTCGCTTCTAGTGTAACCCAACAGTATAACGTTGTCTCCCATCAACACACCCTAAGGACTGTCCTCCACTCAAACGCTGCCATGCGTCCACCACCTCACATCACCAGGAACGCAACGGTTCGACCTAGAACCCACTAACTCATTAACCAAAAGTCACCTCACTTCCTCCAAACTCACGAATCAGTTAACATGAGAACCAGTAACCAATCATCATCTCTCCTCATCACCAAAAAATCACCTGAAACCAAGTCAAACCACCTCAACTCCATAAGAAATTGATCGTAACGTGATTCATGATGAAGCGCGGCAAATGAAATTGGGTCAGAAATGGAAAATGGGGAATTCATGATTCAATGGTAATCGTGAATTGGATAGAAAACGGATCCACTTACGTGATGGAATAATAAGGATGATCGGCGACTGGTTAGTTCAATCTTGTCTTTGAAGGCTCGGGAGGTTCTTCAATGGCAGTTTTAAGAGTAGGACCAAGTAAGGAGAAGAAGATGTGTTATGCGACTTATATACAGGGGCAGTAGAATCTGAAACAATGCGAACGACTTAACTCCACCATTAGGTCGCTCACGACCTAGCGACTCAGTAAGGAGCGAGTTAACAAGTATCGAAGCACACGACCTAGTCCATAAGCGTATACTTCGAGGGGCAAGTGTTAACCACTCTTTAGACGACTCAACGACCTAATGAGTTATAAGATCAAGCGACATAATGAACTAATAATGGAAACGACCTAGCGACCTAAAGTGAGAAGTGACCCAGCGACCTAAAGACCTCACGACCTAACAACCTAACTTCACAAGCGACTTAGCGACCTAATGGACTCGGCGACCTAATGACTTAACGAGCTAAAGATTCTAGAGATCATAGCGGGTTAACGACCTAACGACCTAAAGCTCCAGCGACTTAACGACCTGAGGATGAAGCGGTCCCAACGAGGTAAGAAGCTCAGTGACCTAAATGTTAAGAAGTCTTGCAACCTAATGAGCCAACGACCTAAACTACTCAACGAGTTAACGACTTATTAGCTCAATAAAGCAATGTCCTAGTGACCTAAAAGATCCAGCGACCTAGTGAGTTATCACAGAATAAAGCCGCTTGCTTACAGGCCGCTCCCAACCTTAAGTCGCCAACCATTTTCCCATAGGTCGCTCCCGACCTAAACAAGCCAAGACAACTTCTTATGCCTCTTCTCCCCTAGGTCGTTTATGACCTATGACTTGCCAGTGTGTTCGAGTGATGAAGTGCACCCCTGTTAAGCCGTAAATCGTGCCCACTAGGTCGCCCATGACCTACGATCTATCCCTAGGTCGCTCATGACTTACGACCTAACTCCAGATTCTCCCTATAAATACCCCACCTACTCCAACTGAAAGAGGATTTTCGAATCATTTCAGGAACGCTGATACTCTGCTGTTTTCTCGACTCATCCGACACTTTGAACACTTCAAACACCAAGAACGCTTCTACGAGCTTTTGGAAGAGATCTAACACATCCGAAATGGATTCAAAGAGCTCTCCTACACCAAAGTTCTAGTTATTCGTCTAAAGTGTATTGTAATCAAAGTATATTGTAAAGAATTGTAATCGAATCATCAATAAAGGAGATTAAAGTGGACGTAGGCTAACTCTTAAGCCGAACCACTATAAAACTATTGTCTTTTTACTGCTTTTCTGTGATTTCTCTGCTTGTATTGTGTTCCCGTACCAACGGGTGGTGCTTTCACTTTTTCATTACATACACCGGGGTGTTAGCGTTCAACTTTTAGCATTAACAATTAATATAGTAACGGAAGGGTAATGAAAACTAATTAGAAACATAAGTTTATTGTAAAGTAGAAATTGAAATTGGGGGAAATAGTTGAATTAATTCGCAATGTATGTAGAGTAATAAGTTGGTTTAAGGTTGAAATTAAGGAAATTTCATTTATTGGTTTTAAAACCTTAATTAATGCATTTAATTGATAGGAATACATTTAGGAATATAAATTTATGGAAATTGGGTTATTGCAATTTAAGGAAATTAAATATCTAAATATTGCAATAATTGAAATAGAGATAGAGCGTAAGGATATTTATGTTATAGATGTTGAATCCAATGTTAAATCCAGTTGATAACAATGAATTAGAAAATAAAATGAAAGTAAATTTAATAGAATTTTCAAAATTTAGTTTTTAAGTTCTGTATTGTATGGAATGAAGGATAATACTGAAATCGGTAATTTAGTGAACTTAAATTGACTTTTTAATTTGTTTAAACATTGTAAATGATTAAGAAATTAAAAAAAAAAGGTTGAAATTTGTCAATTACTGAAATAAAATGGGTCTTGACGATCTGAGGAGAAAGTACAAATCAAGGAGTGAATTTTGGCTAGATCTAAGAGGTGTCTTCTATTTTAAAATGTTATATTAAGTATAATGTTATTATCATAGTTTGTATGTATATGCTATTTCCTCATTTGTTTTGAAATTGTTTATGTTATTTGAATTTTTTTGATGAATGAATTAATTTGACTTTTAATATGAATAGAATGTTATAATTATAGATCCATGTTTTAAACTCTTAAACCAAATTGCATCTTTTTTTAGATCTGAAAATTTATATACATATAATTTGCATTTGTGTTGAAACAGAAATATTGTATACACATATTGTCACTTTATCTTGAATTGAAAATATCATGAAATTTGAATACTTTGTTGAATAAATTATTTTTTCTTAATCTAATAAATTATAATAGAAGTTTACATATGCTTAACAATTTTTCGATGATAAATCTAAGCTTTGATTTTGATTACAACAATATTTAAATTTGTTACCTAATTTATTATTTCAAATGTCCTTATTTAAGGATCTTAAAGGTTTGTTACTATATTGCTTAATTTGTCCAGTCCCACTTTTGTTTTGTTAAAAAAAAATTTCATTAAGGTAAAAAGGTTTAATTTATATGTATATATGTATTTTTGACTTCAAGTATACACAAGTTTACAAATGCATTAGACAATTTAATGTGGTATGGAAGTACGCTTTGAATTAATTAATAAGCTTTGGTTTAATCTTTATACATACATGTATGTGTGTTTGTGTGCATGTGTATACATATAAACATTTAATATTTTAAATTTCAAATTTGCTAAAGCATGATTTAATTTTTATTATTATTATCAAACAATTTAAAAGTAAGGTAATATTATATACATATTTATTTATTATTTGTTGTTTATGTTTTCTAGTCATAATACAACTTGCATGATAATTAAATGTCGTATTAATAAAATTGGCTAAAGTGGGAAAGTGAAATTAATCAATGTCGTCACCTTTTATCTCCTTCCCTATTAGAACTTTATGTGATTGCATCTACATTTATTTTTGTTTATTCCTATATATTGACACCAATTAATCGTACCTGATATATGTTTAGCAATTCTGACACACAGTTAAAGTATGAATATACATATGATGTATTCAAATTTTTCTGTATTTAGCACTTAATTAATTTAGAATCAAACTAATAAAATGTAACATTTATTTTTGTCCCTCCACATTCATTCCCCAATTATAAATAACCTACATCTTATTTCTTCATTTACATCTTGTTTCTCCTAACACCTCATATTCAAAGGCCCTTATTCTTGCAAATCCAAAAGCATTCTTTTATAAAAATGTTTTTTTTTTCATTTTTCGTACACTTCCTATCCTCATCTTAGTTGTTCTTCAATATTTCCTGAAGCCTCATCTTGAGAGAACACAACATGAAATTGATTAGTTGAATTTGGAGATTTTTGAGTTTTTCGCTTTTGTTTGGATTTTTATGGGCTAAAATCAAAGGTGAGTGTTTTAACCCACTCACAACTTCTAAGTTTTCTTATGTTTATTAAGTTGATTTATGATGTGTTTGAAGATTTATTCAGAGCTGTTTGGCATAAATTTCATCATTATCTTAGTTAAATTGCATTCATTTAATTTACTTGTTATTTAATTCATTTTTGCATATAAACTGCCAGTAAACAGTTATATTTTATTTGTGAATATAAATTGATAGTTGATACCAGTTATTTATCACCTGCTATATATTGATGTATTGTTTGAATTTGGATGATGATTGTGATAAATGGATGTATGATTTTGATGGATGAATGGATGTTTATTTATATTAACTGCAAGTTTTTATGCATTGTTCATTTCATTTGGGATTGCGGTTTGAAATGATATATAACCGCATTTTTTTATTTTTAAATTGCGGATTGAAATGATAAATATCTGTATCACTTGACCATAGGATAGAAAATTTTATACATATACCGTCGGTTTATATATATAATTATTTTGAAAATGATTTCTATGGTTTGGATAGGATACGGTTTAATAAATATAAAATTTTGAGATTATATAAATACTATTTATATATATAGTTAAATTATTGAATTTAAGCTATGTATAAATTTGTTAAATAAAAATAAATAAGTTGAATAATGGAGTTTGATTTTTTTATATGGTTAAGTACATGTTTAAGATATCATATATATATATAGGCTTAATAATTTAAATCAATTAAGTTTGGAAGAGAAATTGGAAATTTATTTGGAATTGAGCTTATTTAAGAATTAAACTCCATAAGTTAATGTAAAACTTATTAAACTTGGAAATTTTAAAGGTATGATATTTATAACTGGATTTTTATTCAAGATAATTAAATGAATATTTCTAGAATAAATAAATTAAAGGAAATATTTAATTGTTAGTATTTTGAGTTTTATTTTAAATGATTATGGATTTATTATGTAAATATTTCAAAACTAAATAATAGGATAATGAATTGTTAAATAGAAATCTCCAACCTTAGTTTTGAAATTGTCAAATACTTAAAGTTTGAAATATATTGAAATTGAAGTGGGTTATTGAAACTGGAAGTGAATTTAAAAATTTATGGGTTTAGATTTAATTTAAAATGAATAAATTTGTAAAGTCGTGGAAATTATTTTATTTTATAAAGTAATTTTAAATTCAAACTCTTTTATTCTATATACTGTTTGAATATCCAAGCCATTTAAATTTTAGAAGTTACGGTTTTAAAGCTATGAATTTCAAAGTATTATGTTTTGAAAGATATAATTCAAATGTTTGGTTTCCAGATATTATAAATTTTAAAGCAGTATGATTTTGGAAAAGAAATATATTTGAAATGAAAATGATATCGTATTTATAATTTTGAAATGGATATTTTATTCTAGTTTTAAAGTATAAACTATTTTGAAAAGACTGCGGTGTTATAATAACGATTGGTTGTTGCAGAGACCGGGATCGGAAGTTGTCATACTCTCTGCCAACTCCGAAAACCACTTTAACAACAGTGTACGTGGCGGAGATTCCAGAATGAAGTAGGATGGTGGTGGCGTTTCCTGTAAGGTAAATACGTTGACCCAACTCCCGTGAGTTGGCATAAGGTGGCTAAAACAGGAGCGATCGACGGGTTAATTGAGGTAGCACCTTTGATCGGACACTTCCCTTCGATACTATACTCTGACTATTGATTGATTCGGTGGCCACCTTCACTTTTGATTTCTTTGATTTGGGGGAGTTTGTTCGAGGTGGGCGGTAGCTGCGGCTACGCGTTACCACCGACCCGAAAGCGTAATTAGTATATCTACCCTGGCATTTCCTAGTTGTGCCGTGTTACCTACCCTATTGCGCATTGTACGAGTTTGTTTTTCTCCCGTAGCCCGTGTGGTATCCTCTGGTAGCTTCCCGATCAAGAGGGACTATGATATTGGATGGACTACTAGGACTATTACGTGTTAAGGGGAATATTGGGTAACTCCTTAACGCTATTTAAAAGTAAGTTTATTTTACAATTAGACACTATTATAATAGCGAAATTTTACTACATAGTAAATAGTTTAACGGATCATTAAGAGATGTGAATCCCGAGCATCTCTTGAGTTACTACACTCATATTCATTTCTGATGCAGCGCAATCTGATCATTTCAGGATTTTAGGTCGCTCACGACCTAGTGAGATTTTAGGTCGCTCACGACCTAGTGAGATTTTAGGTCGCTCACGACCTAGTGAAGGTCGTTCACGAGTTAGTGGATCCAGCGTGAAGACATGCAAACGACCTAAGGAGTTAAACGAGCCAGCGCGCATTCTATTAGGTCGCTTGACCTTATGTTGTGGGAAGAAAGATGAATTACGACCGAAGTTAGGTCGCGAGATTGAATTACGACCTACTTTAGGTCGCGGAGATATGTTTCGACCTATGCTAGGTCACGGGAAGATATGGGAAGACAAGCGCTCACTTTAGGTCGCTCCGATATTCCAAGTGAAGACTGTCTCGAGCTACGACCTAAGTTAGGTCGCGTGAACGAGTTACGACCTAAGTTAGGTCGCGGGGAGAATTAGGTCGTGGAAGAATTCCAGAAGCTAACTTTTAGGTCGTTGAAGCATAAGCCGCATCCATTTTAGGTCGCTCGACCTTATGTGCTGAGAAGTTAGGTGGCTGCCTTGTTTTGGGTCAGTCAAGTGTTAGGTCGTGAAGGTTTTGTGATGTTGTTGTTATGTTGTAATGATGGTCTGTTAGGTCGTTAACGACCTATAGTAAGTCGTCTGTTTTAGGTCGTCTGTTTTAGGTCGTTATGTTTAGGTCGTGAACGACCTATGTGTCGTACCAATTTCTGTTGTGTGAGTTGTAAGCCTATAAATAGGCGGGTTGGGTCATTTGTAACTCTTGGTTGATTTTGAATAAAACTTTTGTTTTGATAGCTTTGTGCTTTCATTAAAATTGGTAGTTTAGTGTAATCTCCTATCTCCACTTTCGGTTAATCGAGTGCGCTCGATTCAACGACTACTAAAGCCGATTCACGGAATCTAGTGCGCTAGATCAACATGCGAAGAATCGTAGATCTTTAAACACGGTATCGTGCGCGATCAACGTGTTTGGGATAGCTAGAATTCAGTATCTTCGGATCAACGAATTTGGGCATTTCGGTATCTTCTACTTCATCGATTGCTACTTTCATCATCACATACATTTCTGTCATTCCGCTGCTGCGTCATTTTTGGTATCAGAGCTAGACTTAGCCAATCATAGCTAAGCCAAGTCTTGGATCCAATTCTTATCGAAGAGTTTGAAGCCGTGCATCATTTTGAAGATCATTTGAAGTTGGAGGCCGTATTTCATTTGGTATCTTTTGTAAATCTAAGCTGAGAATTGAAGTTGAAGTTTTTAAAGATTCAATCATGCCGCCGAGAAGAGCTAATCGCCATCAAAATGTTGAAGCATTGTATAGAAGAGAAGAGGCCGATGAGATGGAGCAAAAAATTAACGAAAACTTTAATGAGAAGCTTAATGAAGGGATTGGTCGAATAGAGAAGATGATGTTAGAGATGAATCAAAATCAGAGAAGGGTTTCACCTTAATCTAACCATGGGAGAAGTAGAGTTTCACCACATTCCAATCGAGAGAGAAGTGTCGATAGTAATCATAGAAGTATGGATCGAGAATGCTTTAGAAATTTTGATGATCGAAGTCATGATCGGAGGAACGTAGATCGAAGGGATGTTGGTGGAAGAAATGATGGTAGTAGAGATGTTAGTGGTCAGGATCGACATCGATATACATCAAATTTAGAAGAGGAGTTTTATGGTGGTAGTGTTCGTGGACAAGGACGAGGTCAAGGAAGAAATTATTCAGAGTATGATCACAAGTGGGAGTCGGAGATGAAAATGGAAATTCCAGAATTCAAGGGTGGTATGCAAGCTGAGGAGTTTTTAGATTGGATGGCTAATGTTGAAGAGATTTTTGACTTCAAGGAGGTTCCAGAACATAGTAGAGTGAAGTTGGTTGCTACAAGGTTGAGGGGTAGAGCTTTGGCGTGGTGGCAGCAAACCAAACTTACACGTGAACGGATGGGGAAGTCAAAGGTTGAATCATGGGGAAAGTTGAAGAAGTTAATGAAAGCTACATTCTTGCCATATAATTATCAATCTCTGATGTATCAACGGTTGCAAAACTTGAGGCAAGGAACGAAGTCTGTGAATGATTATGCAGATGATTTTTATCAACTTATTGCCAGAAATGATATCATGAAGACGGAGGAGCAACAGACAACTAGATTTGTTGGAGGGTTAAGAATGCAGATTCAAGATATGGTGAATATGTTTGATCCCAGATTTGTTGCTGAAGCACATCAGAAAGCGTTAGCTTGGGAGAAGCAAGGTAGACGAGGAGGTGGTGTGTTCACAAATTCTAACAATTCAATGAAAGAGGCCAGTAGCAATGTGAATGTTTCCAAGGCTGTTGCGAAACCAGTTGTTAATGAAGTTGCTAAGACCAAGGTCAATAGTGGTATCAAATGTTTCAATTGTCAAGAGGCTGGTCACAAAAGCAATGAATGTCCAAAGCCTAAGAAGCGAGCAATGATTGCTGAGGTTGAGGAAGAGGATGAGGAGGCTGAATGTTCTAATTCATTACCGGTTGAGGAGGAAGAATTATTGTCAGGAGATGATGGATATACATTAATGATAAGGAGGAATTGCTTGACACCGAAGCAGGAGGAGGAGACTAGCTGGTTGAGGAGTAACATCTTTCAGTCAACGTGCACTATCTTGGGAAGGGTTTGCAAATTTGTCATTGATGCGGGAAGCTGTGATAATATTATCTCTACAGAAGCTGTGAAGAAATTGGCATTAAAGACTGAGAAGTATCTGAAACCTTACAAGTTAGCTTGGTTGAGGAAAGGTGGGGAGGTGAATGTTAATCGAAGAGCTTGTGTTAATTTTTCAATTGGGAAGAAATACAAAGATGAAATTTGGTGTGATGTGGTTGACATGGATGTTTGTCATTTGTTGCTGAGGAGACCGTGGTAGTATGATAGAGCTGTGCAACATGATGGGCGTACCAACAGTTATAGTTTCATGTTTGAAGGCACCAAAATTACTTTAGTTCCAAAGAAGCGACAACAAGAAGAAAGCAAGTTGGAGGAGATTGAAGAGCTTAAAACTTTGTTATCTTTGAAGGAGTTTGTTAAAGAAGTCGAAGAGGAGCCTGAAATATTTTTGTTGATTGGAGGTGAGAGTCATGAAGTGGTTGAAGTTCCTGAAGAAGTAAAACCAGTACTGGAGGAATTTGAAGGTGTATTTCCAAGGAGTTGCCAACGGAGTTGCCACCGTTGAGGGACATCCAACATCAAATTGATCTTGTTCCGGGAGCCGTGTTACCTCACAGACCACACTACAGAATGAGTCCAAAGGAGCATGAGGAGTTACAAAGGAAGGTGGAAGAATTGCTTGAACAGGGGCGTGTGCAGGAAAGTTTAAGTCCATGTGATGTACCGACATTGTTAGTACCAAAGAAGGATGGAACATGGAGGATGTGCACTGATAGTCGAGCATTGAACAAGATTACAGTGAGATACAGATTTCCTATGCCTAGATTGGATGACTTGTTGGATCAACTTAGTGGAGCTACTATATTTTTGAAGATTGATTTGAAGAGTGGTTATCATCAAATTCGAATCAGACCAGGGGATGAATGGAAAACAACGTTCAAGACATGTGAGGGGTTGTACGAATGGCTGGTGATGCCGTTTGGTCTTTCGAATGCACCGAGTACATTTATGTGGGTGATGAATCAGATTTTTAGACCATTCATTGGGAAGTTTGTGGTGGTGTATTTTGATGATATACTGATATACAGTGGAAGCACAGAAGAACACTTGCAACATCTGAGAGAAGTGTTAATGGTACTGCGACAGGAACAATTTTATGCTGCAACGAAGAAATGCGTGTTCATGACGCATAGTGTTTTTATTTTGGGTTATGTAATATCGGGAGGAGGTATACGGGTGGATCAGAATAAAGTTGAAGCAGCCAGAAATTGGCCACAACCCAAGACGATAATAGAAGTTAGAAGTTTTCATGGTTTGGCATCATTCTACCGAAGGTTCATTCCACACTTCAGTAGCGTGATGGCACCAGTTACTGATTGTATGAAGGGGAAACAATTTTTATGGTCAGAGGAAGCAGGGGTTGCTTTTGAACAAATCAAATAACTTTTAACGACAGCACCAATTCTAGTATTACCAGATTTTCAGTTGTTGTTTGAATTACATACTGATGCATCTAAAGTTGGAATTGGAGGGGTGTTAAGTCAGAAGGGATGTCCTATTGCATATTTCAGTGAGAAGTTATCAGGAGCAAAGATGAGATACAGTACGTATGATGTGGAATTTTATGCTGTTGTTCAAGCCATTAAACATTGGAGACATTACTTATTTCACAAGGAGTTTGTGCTATACACTGATCATGAGGCTTTGAAACATCTACAAGGACAGGAGAAAATTTCAGCAAGGCATGCATCGTGGATTGCATATCTGTAGCAATTTACATTTGTTGTGAAGCACAAATCTGGAGTTACAAACCGTGTGGCAGATGCGTTGAACAGAAGAAATCATGTATTAACTACAATGAAATTTGAAGTGATGGGGTTCGAAGTACTTCCAAAGTTGTGTGTTGAAGATCCTTAATTTGCAAAGTTTGTAGATGAAGTCAAGGAGGGAAAGACGAATGAGTTTGTATTGGTGGATGGTTTTCTGTTTAAAGGAAATCGACTATGTGTACCTGATTGCAGTTTACGGATGAAAATTGTCAAGGAGTTACATGAAGAAGGCCATGTAGGTAGAGACCGAACATTACAGCTTATTTCTCAATCTTACTTTTGGCCGTCAATGAGAAAAGAAGTGGAGAGATTTGTGGAGAGATGTCACGTCTGTCAAGTGTCGAAGGGAACCGCTACGAATCCAGGATTATACATGCCTTTACCAGTTCCGACAAAACCATGGGTGGATGTGAGCATGGATTTTGTTTTGGGTTTGCCTAGAACTCAAAGGGGAAATGATTCTATATTTGTTGTGGTAGACAGGTTTTCGAAAATGGCACATTTCATAGCGTGTAAGAAGATAGCGGATGCGGTCCGAGTTGCTCAATTATACTTTAAAGAGGTGTATCGATTGCATGGACTACCTGAATCGATTGTTTCAGATCGGGATACTAGATTTCTAAGCCATTTTTGGTTAAGTTTGTGGAAGATGGTGGGAACAAAACTAAATTTCAATAGTGCTTACCATCCGCAGTCCGATGGACAGACCGAAGTTGTTAACAGATCGTTGGGAAACTTGTCGAGATGCCTCGTGAAAGATAACTTGAAGAGCTGGGATATAAAGCTATGTCAAGCAAAGTTCGCACATAATCATGCAGTCAATCGAAGTACTGGATTCAGTCCGTTTCAGGTTGTATATTCAAGCTTGCCAAAGGGACCATTCGGTTTGTCAACAGTGCCATATCAGAAGGGAGTTGTTAAGGGAGCTGGTGATTTTGTGACTGAGTTGCAGGAGTGCCATAGAACTGTTCATGGACGATTGCTTGCATCAAACGAGAAGTATAAACAACTAGCGGATAAGAAGCGAAGGAGTGTGAATTTCAGAGAAGGTGACTTGGTTTATGCCGTGTTGACAAAAGATTGTGTTCCAGTGGGAACGTATAATAAGTTGAAGGCTCGATAAATCGGTCCAGTGGAAATTTTGAAGAAAATAAATGAGAATGCATATCAGTTGAGATTGCCGGATGATGTTCATAATTCTGATGTTTTCAATATCAAATATTTGATTCCATATCATGGGGATGAGCTTGTTGTGGAAGAGGAAGGTGCAAATTCGAGATCGAATTTTTGTCAACCAGGGGAGGATGATGCAGCGCAATATGATCGTTTCAGGATTTTAGGTCGCTCACGACCTAGTGAGTGTTTAGGTCGCTCACGACCTAGTGAGATTTTAGGTCGCTCATGACCTAGTGAGATTTTAGGTCGCTCACGACCTACTGAAGGTCGTTCACGAGTTAGTGGATCCAACGTGAAGACATGCAAACGACCTAAGGAGTTAAACGAGCCAGCACGCATTCTATTAGGTCGCTTGACCTTATGTTGTGGGAAGAAAGACGAATTACGACCTAAGTTAGGTCGCGAGATTGAATTACGACCTACTTTAGGTCGCGGAGATATGTTTCGACCTATGCTAGGTCACGGGAAGATATGGGAAGACATGTCGCTCACTTTAGGTCGCTCCGATATTCCGAGTGAAGACTGTCTCGAGCTACGACCTAAGTTAGGTCGCGTGAACGAGTTACGACCTAAGTTAGGTCGCGGGGAGAATTAGGTCGTGGAAGAATTCAAGAAGCTAACTTTTAGGTCGCTGAAGCATAAGTGACGCAGCGGCGGAATACAAAACAATCTTCAGTCGGTGAAAGTAGCAATCTGTGGATTGATGAATACTGAAATGCCCGAATTCGTTGATCCGAAGATACCGAATTCTTGCTATCCCGAGCTCGTTGATCGTGCACGATACCGGGTTCAAAGATCTACGATTCTTCACGCATTGATCAAGCGCACTTGATTCCGCGAATCGGCTTCAACAATCGAAGATTCGAGCGCACTCGAATGTCGAAAGTGGAGATAGGAGATACACTCGACTACCAATTGTAATTGAAAGCACAAAGCTAACAAAAGAGAATTTTATTCAACAATCAACAACCTTACAAAATGACACAACTTGCCTATTTATAGGCTACAACACATATCCAGAAAATTACACAAGTCTTAAGTCGGCAACGACTTATAACATCATGACTTACGACCTAGTATAAGTCGTAAACGACTTATCAGATTACAACACCTAGTATTACAACATACCAACCTAGTGACTCAACATTAGGTCGGCAACGACCTAGTTAGAACATACAACGACTTACAAACATATACAATCATACGACTTAAAGAAATACAGCATACTACCATACAACGACTCAACACTTAAGTCGTAGACGACTTATCATAGCTCGGCGACGACTCATCCTCAGCAGCGACTCAACTAAAAAATACACGCTTAAGCTTGGACGACTTAGTGAACAGTGACTTTACGACTTATCCCAGTTCACGCCTTAAGGATCTCAGACGACTCAACTAAGTCGTAACCCGCTTCTTCTTCTTGCTTTTTGTTAAGTCATGGACGACTTATATCTTTAGCTTTGTTAGGTCGTAAACTCGAAGTAACCTCCCCCTCTGATTTCCAGTTAAGTCGTAGCCGACTCAAAACCTTCCCCTTAAGTCGTAGCCGACTTAAGCCTTCAACTCGCGCTGCTATTTGGTTAACTTGTGGCGCTTCGTTAGGTCGGTCCCGAGTTACTAGCTCCTTAAGTCGGTCTCGACTTATTATTTCAACTCTGTTAAGTCGGTCACGAGTTAGGTCCTCAACTTTGTTAAGTCGGTCACGACTTAAGCCTTGAGAAATTATAGCTTGGTCTGCATCATCCTCCCCTAGTTGAAGGAAATTCGACCTCGAATTTGCACTGTCTTCTTCCCCAACAAACTCACTCCCATGATATGGTACAAGGTGTTTAACATTGAACACATCAGATGTATATACATCCTCCGGCAGCTTCAACTTATAAGCATTTTCATTGATTCGTTTCATGACTTGTACGGGACCAATTTTCCTGGCTTTCAACTTATTATAAGCGCCTACTGGAAAACGATCCTTTGTTAATACTGCATAAACCAAATCACCTTCATTAAATTCAACGTTTCTTCGTTTCAAATCTGCCGATTGTTTGTACTTCTCATTTGCTTTCTTCAATCATTCCTGAACAATTTGATGACATTCTGTCAGTCCTTCCACAAAATCAGCAGCTTTCTTAACTGTCCCCTTCGAGTGTGGTATTACCGTTAAATCCAACGGCCCCTTTGGTAAGCTTGAATACACGATCTGGAATGGACTGAACCCTGTACTACGATTCATTGCAAGATTATGAGCGAATTCTGCTTGGCATAACTTCATGTCCCAACTCTTCAGATTGTCCTGTACAAGACATAGTAACAAATTTCCCAATGATCTGTTAACAACCTCGGTCTGTCCATCCGTCTGCGGATGATAAGCGCTGCTAAAATTCAACTTCGTTCCCACCATCTTCCACAAACTTAGTCAAAAATGACTCAGAAAACGAGTATCCCTATCCGACACAATCGATTCTGGTAATCCATGAAGTCGATATATCTCCTTGAAAAATAATTGAGCAACATGAACAGCATCCGCCGTCTTTTTACAAGCAATAAAATATGCCATTTTCGAAAATCAGTCAACCACCACATAAATGGAATCATTACCACGCTGTGTTCTCGGCAACCCCAACACAAAGTCCATACTCACATCAACCCATGGTTTAGTTGGTAGCGGTAATGCAATATATAAACCAGCATTAGTCGCAATTCCTTTCGAAACCTGACAGATATGACATCGCTCAACAAATCTCTCCACTTCCTTCCTCATCGATGGCCAAAAGTAAGATTGTGAAATCAAATGTAACGTACGGTCTCTCCCAACATGTCCTTCTTCATGTAGCTCTTTTACAATCTTCATTCTCAAACTACAATCAGGTATGCATAATCGATTTCCTTTGAACAGAAAACCATCCACCAACATAAACTCATCCGTCTTTCCCTCCTTGACTTTATCAACAAACTTTGCAAAGTAAGGATCTTCGACAAATAATTCTGGTAACACATCGAACCCCATCACTTCAACCTTCATGGTTGTTAACAAATGATTCCTTCTACTCAAAGCATCAGCTACACGATTCGTCACTCCTGACTTGTGTTTAACAACAAAAGTAAACTGTTGCAGATATGCAATCCATGATGCATGTCTTGCTGAAATCTTATCTTGCCCCTGTAAATGCTTCAATGCCTCATGATCAGTGTAAAGTACAAACTCTTTCTGAAATAGATAGTGTCTCCAGTGTTTAATAGCTTGCACAACAGCATAGAATTCCACATCATACGTACTGTATCTCATCTTTGCTCCTGACAACTTCTCACTAAAGTAGGCAATTGGACGTCCCTTCTGACTCAGCACTCCTCCAATCCCAACCTTTGATGCATCAGTATGTAATTCAAACAATTACTGAAAATCTGGTAACACTAGAATAGGTGCAGACGTCAACAACTCCTTGATCTTCTCAAAAGCACTCCCTGCTTCCTCTGTCCATGCAAACTGTTTACCCTTCATGCAATCTGTAACAGGTGCCATCACACTACTAAAGTGTGGAATAAACCTCCGATAAAATGAAGCCAACCCGTGAAAACTACGAACTTCCGTTATCGTCTTAGGCTGCGGCCAATCTCTAATTGCTTCGACTTTACTCTGGTCAACCTGTATACCTTTCTCTGAAACAACATACCCCAAAAATAAAACACTATGCGTCATGAACACTCATTTCTTCATAGCAGCATAAAATTGTTCTTCACGTAGAATAATCAGCACTTCCCTCAAGTGTTGAACATGCTCTTCCATACTCCTGCTATATATCAGAATATCATCGAAATACACCACCATAGACTTCCCAATGAATGGTCTAAAAATCTGGTTCATCACCCTCATGAAAGTACTTGATGCATTTGATAAGCCAAATGGCATAACCAACCATTCGTATAGACCCTCCCTGGTTTTAAAAGCAGTCTTCCACTCATCACCTGGTCTGATACGAATTTGATGATATCCGCTCTTCAAATCAATCTTCAAAAAGATAGTAGCTCCGCTTAATTAATCTAGCAAGTCATCCAACCTCGGCATTGGAAATCTATATCTCACAGTAATCTTATTCAATGCTCGACTGTCAGTGCACATCCTCCACGTCCCATCCTTCTTGGGTACCAATAAAGCTGGTACAGCACAAGGACTCAGACTCTCCTTCACATGCCCCTTTTCAAGCAATTCTTCCACTTGCCTCCTCAATTCTTCATGTTCCTTTGGACTCATTCGATAATGTGGTCTATGTGGCAACATTGCTCCCGGAACCAGATCAATTTGATGTTGAATGTCTCTCAAAGGCGGTAACTCCTTCGGTAATTCCTCGAGGAATACATCCACAAATTCTTTCAAAATGGGCTTTGCTTCTTCTGGAATTTCAACCTCTTCACCGCTCTCTCGCCCAATCAACAAGAATACTTCCGGCTCTTCCTCGACCTCCTTAACAAACTCCTTCAAAGATAACAAGGTTTTCAGCTCTTCAATCTCTTCCGACTTACTTTCTCCTTGTTGTCTTTTTTTTTGGAACTAAGATAATCTTCGTGCCTTTAAACATAAAGCTGTAGCTATTGGTCCGACCGTCATGCTGTACTGCTCGATCATACTGCCATGGTCTTCCCAAAAGTAAGTGGAAAATCCATCTCTACTACATCACACCAGATCTCGTCTTTGTATTTCTTCCCAATAGAGAATGGAACTCGAACTCGTCTATCCACTTTCACTTCTCCTCCTTTTCTCAACCATGCTAGCTTGTATGGACTTGGATGTTTCTCTGTCTTCAACTTCAATTTTGTCACAGCCTCGGTTGAAATGATATTGTCACAGCTTCCTGCGTCGATTACAAATTTACACACCTTCCCCAGTATAGTGCATGTCGACTGAAAGATATTACTCCTCAACCAACTAGCTTTCTCCTGCTTCGGTGTTAAACATGATCTTCTCACCATTAGATTACAACCTTCATCTCCTGATGCAATATCCTGTTCATCCCCCTCAACTGGACTTGAATAACCTCCATCAACATTCTCATTCTCAACTTCTACAATCATGGTTCTCTTCTTTGGCTTTGGACACTCATTGCTTTTATGACCCAAATCCTGACAATTGTAACATTTGAAACCATTGTTAACTTTCGCCTTCTCAGCCTCCTTCACCACCGGTTTACTGATAGGTTTAGAAACATTAGAACTTCCACAAACTCCCTTCATTTGATTGTTGGAACTAGTAAACACACCACCTCCTCGTCTACCCTGCTTCTCCCAAGCCAACGCCTTTTGATGTGCTTCTGCCACAGATCTTGGATCGAACATATTAACCATATCCTAGATCTGCATTCTCAATCCCCCAATAAATCTAGATGTCAGCTGCTCTTCTGTTTCCATAATATCATTCCACGCAATAAGTTGGTAAAACTCATCTGCGTAATCATTAACAGTTTTTGTGCCTTGCCTCAAATTCTGCAAACGTTGATACATCAATGACTGATAATTGTAAGGTAAGAACGTTGCTTTCATCAATTTCTTCAGTTTCTCCCAAGATTCAACTTTTAATTTTCCCATTCGCTCACGTGTAAGTTTGGTTTGCTGCCACCATGCCAAAGCTCTACCCCTCAACCGTGTAGCAACCAACTTCACTCTACGATATTCTGGAACTTCTTTGAAATCAAAAATCTCTTCAACATTGGCCACCCAATCCAAAAACTCTTCAGCTTGCATACCCCCTTTGAATTCAGGAATTTCAGTTTTCATTCCCGATTCCCACTTGTGATCATACTTTGAATAATTTCTCCCTTGACCTCGTCCTTGAATACTACCACCATCATACTCCTCTTCAAAATCAGATGTATATCGTTGTCTTTCTCGTCCACCCACATCTCAACTTCCATCACGTCTACTACCATCCCTTCTATCTACATTCCTCCGAACACGATCTCGGTCATCAACATTTCTACCACTGTCTAGGCTCACACTTCGATGATCACTATCATTTCTTCTCCCTCGATTCGAATGTGGTGAAACTCTGCTTCTCTCGTAGTTAGATTCTGGTCAAACCCTTCTTTGGTTTTGATTCATCTCCGTCATAAGCTTCTCTAACCTCCCGATGCCTTCATCCAATTTCTCATTGAATTTGTCACTTATACGTTGCTCCATTTGCTCGGCATCTTCCCGCTTATACAAATCTTCAACATTTTGATGACGGTTAGCTCTTCTCGGCGGCATGTTTTGAATCTTCTACAAACACTTCAAACTTCAAACTCTCGGCAAACAATGGAATGATGCTCGGTCTACACTCTTCTTAGCTCGGCTTCCACACTTCAAGCTCGGCTAACTCTTCAACTTCGAAATTCTTCAAGATAATTGGCTCCAAGGACTCGATTTAGCTATGATTGGCTAAAACAAGCTCTGATACCAAACTGACGCAGCGGCGGAATACAAAACAATCTTCAATCGGTGAAAGTAGCAATCTTTGGATTGATGAATACTGAAATGCCCGAATTCGTTGATCCGAAGATACTGAATTCTAGCTATCCCGAACTCGTTGATCGCGCACGATACCGGGTTCAAAGATCTGCGATTCTTAACGCGTTGATCAAGCGCACTTGATTCCGTGAATCGGCTTCAACAATCGAAGATTCGAGCGCACTCGAATGTCGAAAGTGGAGATAGGAGATACACTCGACTACCAATTGTAATTGAAAGCACAAAGCTAACAAAAGAGAATTTTATTCAACAATCAACAACCTTACAAAATGACACAACTTGCCTATTTATAGGCTACAACACATATCCAGAAAATTACACAAGTCTTAAGTCGGCAATGACTTATAACATCATGACTTACGACCTAGTATAAGTCGTAAACGACTTATCAGATTACAACACCTAGTATTACAACATACCAACCTAGCGACTCAACTTTAGGTCGGCAACGACCTAGTTACAACATACAACGACTTACAAACATATACAATCATACGACTTAAAGAAATACAACATACTACCATACAACGACTCAACACTTAAGTCGTAGACGACTTATCATAGCTCGGTGACGACTCATCCTCAACAACGACTCAACTAAAAAATACATGCTTAAGCTTGGACGACTTAGTGAACAGTGACTTCACGACTTATCCCAGTTCATGCCTTAAGGATCTAAGACGACTCAACTAAGTCGTAACCCGCTTCTTCTTCTTGCTTTTTGTTAAGTCGTGGACGACTTATATCTTTAGCTTCGTTAGGTCGTAAACTCAAAGTAACCTCCCCTTCTGATTTCCAGTTAAGTCATAGCCAACTCAAAACCTTCCCTTTAAGTCGTAGCCGACTTAAGCCTTCAACTCGCGCTGCTATTTGGTTAACTTGTGGCGCTTCGTTAGGTCGGTCCCGAGTTACTAGCTCCTTAAGTCGGTCTCGACTTATTATTTCAACTCTGTTAAGTCGGTCACGAGTTAGGTCCTCAACTTTGTTAAGTTGGTCACGACTTAAGCCTTGAGAAATTATAGCTTGGTCTGCATCAATAAGCCGCATCCATTTTAGGTTGCTCGACCTTATGTGCCGAGAAGTTAGGTGGCTTCCTTGTTTTGGGTCGGTCAAGTGTTAGGTCGTGAAGGTTTTGTGATGTTGTTGTTATGTTGTAATGATGGTCTGTTAGGTCGTTAACGACCTACAGTAAGTCGTCAGTTTTAGGTCGTCTGTTTTAGGTCGTGATGTTTAGGTCGTGAACGACCTATGTGTCGTACCAATTTCTGTTGTGTGAGTTGTAAGTCTATAAATAGGCGGGTTGGGTCATTTGTAACTCTTGGTTGATTTTGAATAAAACTTTTGTTTTGATAGCTTTGTGCTTTCATTAAAATTGGTAGTTTAGTGTAATCTCCTATCTCCACTTTCGATTAATAGAGTGCGCTCGATTCAACGACTTCTGAAGCCGATTCACGGAATCTATTGCGCTAGATCAACGTGCGAAGAATCGTAGATCTTTAAACACGGTATCGTGCGCGATCAACGTGTTTTGGATAGCTAGAATTAATTCGGTATCTTCGGATCAACGAATTTGGACATTTCGGTATCTTCTACTTCATCGATTGCTACTTTCATCATCACATACATTTCTGTTACTCCGCTGCTGCATCAATTTCTGTCGATTTAACTTGTAACAATCCGCATATTTATCGATTTTATATTTAAATATTTTATTTAAATATTTTATCGTTAGTCGGATTTTAGTCCGAAAAGCTACTTTTTGCACACGGTCAAATTAGGACTCGAGACCACTTCCATTGAGTTCAAAATGACATTTGCGAATCTTTTAAGTATAAACTTCGATATGTTTGGAGATAGTGAAATTTTCATCACTTTTTGGCGTAGGGCTTTGGTTTGGGCTGAACCATTACTAACTCAGCCCCAATCCATCTCCTCTTCATCACTTCTTGTAAAACAACAAAGCTTCATCAAAAATGGTGGAGGGAATGGGAAATTAAAATTCCAAGCTCAAGTTCATTAGCAAATTCAACATCTAACTCCAAATTCAAAGAGAAGACATTTATTCAAGCTTGTGATTGTTCTTGCTTTGCTCTCATGCTTCATCTTCATCAAATTCCGTGAAAAGGTGAGATTTTTATCTCACATTCTTGCTTATAACTGTCATTGGACTATTGGGAATGATTCCCTATCATTTGTTCATGTGCATTTGCATTTGGTTTGGATCGAATTTTTGAAAAACTCCAAATTTCGTGTATTTTAGCAAATTTCTGGGCTTGGGTTGCACTGCCTCGAAACTGGCTCGTTCCATTTAGGTCGCTGGCACTAGGTCGCTCATGTGGAAAAGTCTCCTCCTTCATTTAGCTCGTTCTGGGCCTTAGGTCGCTCGGCGTAAGGTCGTAACCCTTAGGTCGTTCGCATGAGTTAGGTCGCTCGACAGATAGCTCGTTCCACGCTGGATCATTCTCCACTTTAGGTCGCGTACTCCTTAGGTCGCATACCCCTTGGGTCGCACCACCTCGGTCTCATGTCCACTCCTTTAGGTCGCTCGCCTAGATAGGTCGTTTGGACATTATAGGTCGCGCCACATGCTTGGGTCGCTTCCTTAGGTCGTTCAACACGACATACTTAGGTCGTTCGACCTATCCTACTTTAAGTCGCATACCATTAGGTCGTAGGTTGCTTGGCTTTAGGTCGTCTGACCTGTTTTGCCTTAAGTCGCTTGGCCTCATCACTGCTTAGGTTGTTAGACCTTATTCCCTTTAGGTCGCTCGACCTCATCACCTTAGGTCGCATGCACCATAGGTCGCGCCATCTTTTAGGTCGCGTGTTTCTCCTTAGGTCGCTTGTGACTTAGATCGGCCCCGTTAGGTCGCATGCTCAGCCATCACTTTAGGTCGCTTGACCTGCTTACACTCCTTAGCTCGACACTGTTAAGTCGCGCAGTACCTTAGGTAGCATCACTTATAGGTTATTCGACCTATATTTCCTTGGGTCGTTCGGCATGTTAGGCCGCACCTCCTATTTCTACTTTGATGCATTTTGAGCTGATTTCCTTGGGTTTTGTTCACAACTTCGAATGTGAATTTCTATGATAGATTGTTTCTACAATCATTTTGTGATTTGTCACTTTAAAAATATGAAGGTTTCAATACTAGTAGTAAATATCAAAACTCTTTTATCAACTCGATTTCGACACCATTTTATTACAAAACTCTTTTTATCAAACTGTTTTCCAACCTACTAGTATATACAAACCTTTACCTCACTCGAACGAGAAATCTAATTAAACGACTTAGTAAAACGAGTGGTATGAAATGCTTGCGTTCACTTCGTCGGTTAATTCTTGGACTTGTTCGATTAAACCCTTTTGTGACAATTTTCTAGTGAAGATCTACAGTTTGTTCTTAAATATTTAAGTTAAGCAAGTGGTTATGGGACATGAAGCTAAACTCATATATTTACTAGCTTGGTGTGATTGACACTTCTTGATGATCATGACGATCATTTTTTGTGATTTGATTTAGACTAGCAATTGTGCGATGTCTCTTTGTCTGCGAGGGAGACTAGACCCCGCTTGTGTGATGTTTGTACTCACATATATGGGGTAGCGCCCATGGTCTTCGGGCCGTTCGTGTGTTCAAAGGCCTTCGGGTCATTCGTGTGTTCGAAAAATTAAATGGATAGCTTCCATGAGATAGCTTCTCATTCGTGTGTTAGGCCTCCCCCTTTTTGTGGTTTCTAGATTTCGTGTGTTGATTTCTAGGATTTGTTCTGGATTTCGTGTGTTGATTTCTGGAATTTGTGCTTCACCAATTTACGTGATTTTCATTGATATGTTTTATCAATTTTTGTGCATTGGTGAATTCGTGTGTCATTGACTTGTTATGAATACAAGTTTAGGGTATGATACCCTATTTTATCTTTGAGAAGATTCTTGTGATATTGTTTAATCTCTTGTTGATTATCATTTGCATACTTATAGAAGTATGCCATAATGGTTATTACATATTTATACCATATCTTTTATTCTATATCATGTCATCTGATATTTATAACTAGACTGATCCGTTTATTATTTTCTTATGAAATAATACTCGGGTCAGACCGAGATGTTACAAGTGCTTCTGCTTGACTTCTCTTCTGGGATTACTCTGACTTTTGGCTAACTACTTAGTGTTAACGTTAAAAAGTGAATGTTAACACCCGGTGTGTGTAGTAGAATCGTGAAAGCACCACCCATGTGACGGGAACAGAAATTAAGCAGTAAAGTAGCAGAAAAGCAGTAAAAGACAGCAGTTTATAGTGGTTCGGCTTGAGATCGAGCCTACGTCCACTTTGAATCTCTTTATTACTGAATTCGATTACAAATCGATACAATTCACTTATGAAATCAATACAATTTGATCACAAAGACAATCTCGACTGCTAGCTCAAACTTCGATGATAAAACTCGATGAATCCGTGTTGGATGTAAGAGATTTCTCTCGAAGCTTGTTGTAGTGTCTCGATTGTTTGAAGATCTTCGATTGTTGAATGAGTTCAGAATTCGGCAGAGTAGCGACGCTCCTGAAATGATTTGCCAAAAAGTCTTTTTCATGTTGGAAGTGGTGGCCTATTTATAGGAGTTGAATTCTGGTGTAAAGCTTTGCTCTAAGTCTTAGGTCGCGTACGACCTAAGTTAGGTCGTAGGACGCGAGCGACCTAAGATAGGTCACAGTCCATATGCGACTTAGGGAAGGCAGCCTGATTGAGTCGCTTCTGTTTTTATCTGAGTAAGTGGTAGGTTGTGAACGACCTACAATAGGTTGCATTCCTTTCTCTGCTCTTAGCTCGTCAGGTTGTTAAGTCGCTGGATCACTTCAGGCTTTAGGTCGCAAGCATCTTCAGTAGTTAGGTCGCAGGTTCCCTTTGGTCGTAGCCTTTCTTTAGGTCGTAGCCTTTCTTTAGGTCGCAACATCCTTAGGTCGCAACATCCTTAGGTCGCAACATTCTTAGGTCGCAGCTTCCTTAGGTCGCAACATCCTTAGGTCGCAACATTCTTAGGTCGCAGCTTCCTTAGGTCGCAACCTTCTTTAGATCGCAGCTTCCTTAGGTCGCAACATCCTTAGGTCGCAACATTCTTAGGTCGCAGCTTCCTTAGGTCGCAACATTCTTTAGATCGCAGCTTTCCTTAGATCGCAGAGTTTTAGGTCGCTGAAATAAAGGAGTTAACATTTGCCCCTCGAAGTATATGACTATACCTTAGGTCGTATGCTTCGACTCAACTTTGCTAGGTCACGAACGACCTAAAACTTGCACGCCTGTTCGCCTCCCTCTCTCAGCCCCATATAAATTAGTTAGGTCGTTCCTTCCTCCTCACCTTACTGTTCTGAGCCTTCATCGCCATTGACGATTCTTCGAGCTTCCAAAGACAAATCGAACCCGTTCAGTTGTCGATTCTTCCTCACCAGCATAACTCGTAAGTGGATCAATCTTTATTCATCCATAATCACTGCTCGATCACGAATCCTCGTTACCTGACCCAAGCTTAATTTCATGTGCCGTGCTTCATTTTCTGAATGGTAGTTTCGATTGACTTTCGTTTGTCATTTGACGCGTTGTGGTGATTCGTGATCGTATGGGAACTTTCACTATGGATCTGCGGGGTTTGCAATCGATTGGCTAGCTAATTTGGTGGTATGTTGAGATAGAATGAAGGGGAAGATGAATTTCTCTGAAATGGCGGTATTGGGCTATTGGGTCTAGTTAGGTGTTGCTTGGAGAGGAAGTCAGTTACCTTCCAGATCTGGACGACCTAAAAGTTAGGTCGTGATGGGATACTTGGCGACCTAGGCTTCACGATCTAAAAATATCCGCGACCTAAACAATTCTGAACCACCTTTTCCACGACCTAACAAATTTACGACCTATGCCAAGCCGTAAGAGACTTAGGACTTAGAGATAATTGCACTGTCTTAATCCATTCAGTTGCATTGTGCGACCTAAGGACAGCTTGACCTATAATAGGTCGCTAAACGACCTAGCACTTGAAATGATTTTTCACAGTCCTGAACACTTTTAATCTGAACAACGACTTAAGAACGCTGCGACTTATGTTAGGTCGTGAGCGACCTAACACTTAGAACCTTGAGCAGAATTTGACTGAATCCTTGAATTTAACCTGTGTTGCATTTTGCTGACCTTAATTGTACTTCCTCACAGATTATATCATCCTTTAAAGCTGTCAACCTGTTAAATACAACATTTGCAGAAAAATGGGAAGAATATACTGCCATTGACTGCCCACATCGAATGACAGATTAGTCGATAAAGAACACTTAATTTACATGAATTTTGTGAGTGCAATGTTGTGAAATGACAAAACTTTAAATGAAGTATTAAAGAAAAGCTGCAATGATCAACTTGAGCTGATTTGTCTGCATTAACACAACATTGTATCTGAACTTAAAATGACAAGCCCCGAAACTTTATAATCGACAAATGTCAACTATCTCAATTTCAGTCATACTTGCTTATTATTATTTTAGTTTTGCACAACACCTCACACTTTTTAGGAAACGTGCACCTTCATATTTAAATGTGCAGTTGATTGTGTAGAATGACATCTCAACCAGAAGATTCAGGACCGGTCGGAGAAGCTTTCCTGATAGCCAACCCACTGATTGATCCTACGGAGAGAACTCCGACCACTCTAAGTCACAAAATTTTTAGGCAACTATGCATCCAATTCGGTATTGCCGAATCAGACGCTATACTCCCTGGGGCAGACGACACAGCTGACAGACCACCTCTCGGTTTCATCGCAGTGAATCGTCAGATGTGTTTAAGCGGAGCCATTCCGCCTTTCAATGAATTTCTTCGTGAACTCTTTCTTCGACTAGCCATCTCGCCTTTCCAGCTACATCCCAACGGTTACACTGTTCTGATGGGGTTATGTGTTCTGTTTAGGAGGACGCTTGACCGTCTCCCGAGCTTTGACGAAATTTGCTACTTATGCACTTTTTCTAAGAATAAAGACCATCCCTCAATCGTGCTCGTAAGAGGAGCCAGAAACCGGAAATTGATCTTGGATTTGCCGGAAAGTGCCCACGGATTTCTGAGTTAGTTCTTCTTTGTCCGATGTCCTCCAGGATTCTACGCTGTCTGGAGAATCGGAAGTAAGATTGTCTTTTGAAGTTCAACTCATAAGTTTTTTTGAAACCCGAATTACCAAATGCTTAACTTTATTCTTTCTCTTCTTCCAGCACTCCCTCCTCCATTCAGAAATCCCAGCCTCAAGTCAATCTTCGAAACTTTAAATGCTGTGGCGGCGGAAGAAAGATGCGCCAAATTCCTGTTGAAGGACGAATTTTTGCATCAGCATGGACTTTTATACTCTTCCCGATCTACCCAGCCTTATGAAGTCCCTGACTCTCCAGTAAAAACATCGGATGCCCCAGCCCATGCTGGGGAACTTTCACCGAAAGGACTTACTATCGAGACTTCATTGGTAAAGTGCTCTACTCCAACTGACATTGTGGAGTCGTCCAACAAATCAAAGCATTCTCCAGTTATTGAAGAGGAAGAAACTTCTCAACATTTCAAGAAAGTTGATGATGAAGGAGTCGAGAAAGAAAGCCTCACAAAACATGATGGAGACGATACTTTTGATGGGTTGAGTGATCTGATGATCACTTCACAGGAACTCTTCAAAGATGACATAACGAAAGCTACACCTACTGTGACTGAAGCGACATCTACTTTGCAGAAAACTCCATCGGCTCAAAAATTAACTCCTACTTCTCAATCTGTTACCACTTTCCAACCAAAGAGTTGTTTGTAGTTGGATGCGCATAGTCTGCACATCACACACACTTAGGATACTTAGCACTTATATGTACTTTTCTTTTTTTAATTTAGAGATTTCTAAGACTTGTCTTTCTCTTCAAATTCAGGTTCTTCAATGGGGCGAAGTGGCTCATATTTCGACAACTTTCGGCATTACGGAGGGCACAGTTCTTACAATTACGGACACTATCTTCCCACTCGCAAAGAATCCGACGAAGAGCGAGCAATTAGAAAAATTCAAGAGAGGCGAGCCTATGAAGAGCAGTAGCAGAGAAGAAGGGACGATGACTCCCATAAAAGGAGATATCATGATGATAAAGGGAAAAGCCATGCCGCTGGAGACCCGAGTAAACGGGCTAGAATTGATGAAAAGGACGCGTCTGCAATTTCTGAAAAATCTAACGCTCCCATCTCTTCCAACATCCCATCTGTCTCTCCTCCTTTAAAGAAATCTGATATTCAAGCGATCATTAACAGACCCCAGTATCAGGTTAAAGATGGCCCTCCGACACTTCAAAGCCGATTTCCGAATTGGTTTCTGAAAGGAGTGCGCTTTGATTTAGATCTAGTTCCGATCGATAAAAAAGCCATGCTCAGAAATCACGATGCAGTTAGGCTTGACATTGAGAGGATGTCGCAGTGGCAGAAGCTTGTTGATGAGCTTCAAAGAGTCAATCTTATGAACCTTGAAAACATGCTGACTCTGGAGAACCACAAGGCTGAATGGGATAAATGGTGCAAGCAGCACGATGCGGAGATGACGAGTATTGTGGATGACAACGCAAGGCTTGAATCTGAAGTCAAGCGACTTAAAGAAGATCTTGCCTCTTCTTCTACATCCCATTCTCAAAAAGAAGAAGTCTTCCAGAAGCAAGTGCGAGATGCACATGCTGCGCAAAGGGATGCCGAAATGAAACTTGCAACCGAACAATACATTACTGAGAAATACTGCAAAGAAAATGCTGAGCTGCGGGATACAACTGCTTCCCAAAACGCGGAGATTGAAATGTTAAAAGCTTGACTTCTTAAAATTAAGAAAGAGCGCAACGATGCAGTTGCTGGACAGGTTGCAGCTGAAGAATCCCATAAAGCGACTAAGGATATTATTGACTCCACCTTATTCGACTTTTACATGCACATCATTTTAGGGCGTGGTAGTCTCTCATTCTTGGGTCCAAAATATGAGATCACCCTAGCTGAAGTGTGGGAAGCAATAATGGACATGTTCGGAGGTGCCGGATATATTGAGGCAGAACTTGAAGCGACTTATCTAGATGATGAGGCACGTGCCGCCCTTGCCAGGGGAAAAGAACAACTCACCGAGGCTAAAGCTGGAACAGTGGCAGAAGGGCATCTAGAAGAGAAATCATCTTTAACTGCCGCTGTCCATACTTTGACTTCGACCGACGTTGATATCGTTGGCTCCAGTTCACATTCTCCTCTTCCTACAAAAGGCGTTGAGAGTAAGCCCGTTACTGCCGAGTCTCCGCTTACTCAAATCGAGGAGCAGAGCCAAGAAGACACCGAGGCTGATAAATTTGAAGTTGAACTTGCGAAGCCAACTCCTCCAGGTATTTTCGGCGTCGATCCGGGTTCAATGAACCAGTTATTTGATTTAACCGAGTTTGATGACCTTCTTACTTGTTACTTAAACTTTGGTGAACCTATACCTCCTCTATTTTCGGAGAATGCCGATTTTAACTTCTTTTCTTCTACAGCGGAGGTACCAAACACTGCACAAGCTTCCACTCCTTCAGTTGCCATTCCTCCATCTTCACAGATTACCCCTCCTTCTGCTTCCCAACCGGGATCACAGGCAGAGAAAATCGAAGCTTTTCAAGGCCTGGATGATCCGGCTGCTTCGCAGGAGCAGAAGGCGGAGGATCTTGATGACATCGAGAAGACCTCGGAGCGGTCTCTAGATGATGACACGAAGCTTTCAACATTGCTTGCTACTCCGGGGAGTGAATCTTCTTCGAAGAGGAAGGGAAAGCGTGCCATAAGGAAGAAGAAGAATATTTCCGCTGGAGAGGAAGTAGAAGTGGATCCAGCCGTGCCCCTTTCTCCTTCTGCCCCGGCCCGTTCACAATGGCTTCAGAAACTAATCATTAGGCCGGGTAAAGGCTCCAAAGGTGGCGGGAAGAAGGAATAGCAAGCTGGATTTTCTACTTCTTATTTTTGCTTTTCGCATGTATCGTCCGGAGATTGTGCGGGTACCGGTCCCCGCTCCTTTTTGTGATCTGTACAATGTACAAGGTTTTCATAATATTGAATGAAATAGCTATTTTACTTATACAGGTTCTTGTGTACGTGAGAATGCATTTGTTTCTCTTTTTAGTGTAGAATAAACGATTCTTCTTACTTGTACAAACTCTCTGGTCTGTGTTCGAGAATGCATTTATTCCACATCTATTTTTCATGATATTGCAATGAATTTGCGGTATGTTGCTTGCATATTCCTTTTATTAATGTAATTGAATTGTATAGCGTTGCCCCCATACCACAAGTGCATTGCAACATTTCTAACCTTTACAAGACTGATAATCTTACTTCAGAGAATAACTATCCCACTTTTAAAGGAAGAATTATTCTGCTTTTAATAAATCATATCTCGTTTTTTGGAGAAGTTTTTACTTTTTCTTTCCTTCTGAAGAACACTTCAACTTTCGGGGATGATCACTTTCATTTGTCAAAAAAGAAAGTAGATTACCTCATGTAGTGAAATGAACTTTTCTGAAAAGATTTTGTAGTATTTCAACTTTTTTAGGAGGAACTTTTTTGAGATGAACAAGTTAATCTTCCTTTGAGAGTTGAACTGTGCTTCCGGAGAAGGCTTTTTGTTCGAGTATTCTATTTTGGGACATGCCTCCGGAGAGGGCTCCTCTTAAAGAGTTGTGCCTCCGAAGAGGTCTTGTGCCTCCGAAAAGGGCTTGTGCCTCCGAAGAGGGCTTGTGCCTCCGAAGAGGGCTTGTGGTGCCTTGGGAAAGGGCTCTTGCCTCAGAAGAGGTCATGTGCCTCCGAAGAGGGCTTGTGGTGCCTTGGGAAAGGGCTTTTGCCTCCGAAGAGGTCATGTGCCTCCGAAGAGGGCTTGTGGTGCCTTGGGAAAGGGCTTTTGCCTCCGAAGAGGTCATGTGCCTCCGAAGAGGGCTTTTTGGTTGCTTGGAAGTTACTTTCTCATGGTTGGATGGATCCACGGGGCGGACGCAAGTTGTTTGACTGGATGCTCGTTTGCACAAACGATCGCAATCAATTAACAAGGGCCCTGTTCCTTCAGCTTGGGAAGGTGCCCCTCCGGTGGTTCTGCCAATCTTTTTTGATTGAGAGAAGCACTTTCATTTTTTGGCGTGCCTCGTTAGAGGGCTTTGTTGACCTTTGGGAAGGAGCATCGGTTGGTTGATGTGCCAGGAAGGTTGCGTCTCAGGGGCGAGTAGATCCACAGGACGGACGCAAGCTGCCTGATCGGATGCATCACGATCAGTTAGCAAGGGCCCTATTCCTTCTACTTGGGAAGGTGTCCCTTCAGTGGTTCTTACCGGCCCTTTTATTGAGAGGCATACCTCCTTTTGGCTGCTTCTTTGTTTGCTTGACAATGTTCTCTCATCATCTGCTCTTTAGCGATCTTTTATTATCGTTTCCAACCGCATCTTCTTTCCTTTTACAAGTAAATTGCCTCATCCAAAGAAGTGGACTTCACCGTTGAACGACTTCACGGGACAAACGCGAGTTATCTAGTTGGATGTCTGTTCATATTGACAATCTCAACTAGTGAACAAAGGTTTGCCTTAGTGGAGTCGCCAACTTTTTATGTGAAGTTTCTCCTTGTATAGGATTTGAATTTGGAATTTTTTGGTCGCTTGATATTTGCGTAATAGGTGATTTATAGAGGTCGCTTGGCTTTGTGACGAGCAAGCCTTGTTTTAATGTCCTGCAATTTTGAATCGACATTTTAGCAATACATTTAAAGTATCTACATATCGAAATAAAACAGGCATTATGAAATAGTAAAGAACACAAGATTTATAGTGGTTCGGCCAAGAATTGGGCCTACATCCACTTTATAGCTTTCATTCATTTACACTGATTTACAATGTCTTACAATACAACTGATATATTCATCATTATTTTACAATCTTGAGCAGAGCTTTTTTTAAGTAAAATAAGGATGTAAGTGGTTGCTGTTCCAGGCTCTTGGAATTGGATCTCCTTCGACAGTTATGAGTTTGAAAGTGCCATCAAGAAGTTTACTGTTTATGACATATGGCCCTTCCCAGTTTGGCCCAAACACCCCAGTTGCTATCATGATCCTTTTCAAGACTAAATCTCCGATCCCAAAGCTGCGTTGGCGAACTTTAGAGTTGAAATGCCTGGCAATCCTTTGCTGATAAGCTGAAACTCTGAGCCTAGCTTCTTCTCTTTTTTCATCAAGAAAATCAAGTGCTTCAAGTTGCAACTTTTTGTTTTCAACTTCGTTGAAATGAACTCTTCTATGTGAAGGAACTTCTACTTCCACTGGAATCATTGCTTCTGATCCGTATGCCAGTGAAAATGGAGTGTGCCCAGTCGCAGTTTTGTGAGTAGTTCTGTATGCCCATAGTGCTAATGGAAGCTTATCAACCCAACCACCTTTTGCTTTTTCGAGTTGCTTTTTGATAGTTGACTTGATGATTTTGTTCACTGCTTCCACTTGCCCGTTTTCCTACGGATGGGCCACTGCTGAGAAGCTTTTCCGAATTCTGAATCGTTTGCAAAAATCTTAGAATTCTTCACTTTCAAACTGAGTACCGTTGTCTGTGGTTATCTTCTGTGGCACACCATATCTGCAAATGATATTTTTTGTTACAAAATTTATCATCTTTTTAGAAGTGATGGTGGCCAAAGGTTCAGCTTCAGCCCATTTGGTGAAATAATCAACGGCAACAATAGCATATTGATTCCTGATTTAGCGATCGGTAGTGGTCCAATCAGGTCTATTCCCCAAATGGCAAATGGCCATGGGCTGACCATTTGTGTGAGTTCGGTGGAAGGCGCTCTCGGGATTTTTGCAAATCTTTGGCATTTGTCGCACTTCCTGGAGTAAGTAGCGGCATCTCGATTAATATCCGGCCAGAAATACCCATATCGGAGAATCTTCTTGGCTAGAGTTTGACCACCTGAATGATCTCCACATTCTCCTCCGTGCACTTCAGCTAGAATTATCTTGGCTTCTTCCTTAGTTACACATCGGAGCAGTGGCATTGAGAATCCCCGTCTGTATAACCGGCCATCTTGAATTATATATCTTGATGCTTTCATTAATAGTTTCCGACGTTCCTTAGAACTTTCTGGTAGGGAACCATTGAGTAAGTATTCTTTGATCGGTGTCATCCATGATTCATGCTCTTGAGACGCAGCCATAATCCAATCAACATCCATTTCATTAATGCACGGGGCTGACAAAACTTCCAAGGGAACTAATCCCAGTAATTGAGCTTCTCCATAACTTGAGTACTTTGCTAAAGAATCCGCTTTCATGTTTTCCTCTCGAGGTGTGTGGCTTATCATGTAATGATTGAAATCTTCGAGAAGTTCACATGCCTTTGACAAGTATGCGGGCAGATTTCCACCTTTAGCTTGAAACTCTTTCTTTACCTGGCAAACAATAAGTTGAGAATCGCTGAAGATCTGTAACACTTTGATGTTTAGTTCCTTGGCAATTTTTAAACCGTCAATGAGAGCTTCATACTCTGCTTCGTTGTTTGTCAAAGGAAATTCCAGTCTCAATGCATAACACAACGATCGTCCTTCGGGGGTTTCGAGCACAACCCCTGCCCCAGAACAATAATCATTTCTCGATCCATCGACATACAACTTCCACTGGATTGGAATGCCTTTGGTTATTTCATTCTCACTATCACCTTTATCAGTAGATTCTGCAATGAAATCTGCTAAAGCCTGTCCGTTGATTGCTCTCCGGGGATGGTAAGTGATGTCATACTGGCTAAGTTCAATGTTCCACTTCAAAAGACGACCTGAAGTTTCAGGGCGAAACAGGACTTGCTTTAGAGGTTGATCAGTAAGAACCTTGATAGGAGGAGCTTGAAAGTAGGGTCTCAATTTCCTGGAAGCAATCAGCAAACAATAGGCGAGCTTTTCTATCTTCGAATAATTCATCTCTGCCCCAGTAAACCGTTTGCTGATGTAATAAACTGGACGCTGTACTTTCATATCTTCCTATACAAGTGCTGCACTGAGAGCATGAGATGAAATTGCTAAATAGATGAAAAGGTCTTCACCATCGGTAGGCTTGGAAAGAACTGGAGGCGTTTCCATATGATGGATTAGTTCATCGAAAGCATTCCGGCATTCGGGAGTCCACTCAAAAATTTTCTTTCCTTTCTTAAGAGCGTCGAAGAAAGGAATGCATTTGTCTGTGGCTTTGGAAATGAAGTGACTCAGAGCAGCGACTTTTCCATTGAGACTTTGCATTTCTTTCTTTGTTTTAGGGGCTTTAACCTCTCTTAGAGCTGTGATTTGAGTAGGGTTGGCTTCGATGCCCCTAGCGCTCACAATGAAACCCAAGAATTTTCTGGACTCTACTCCGAATGAACATTTCAATGGATTAAGCTTCATTCCGTACTTTCGAAGAATTGCAAACATTTCCTCCAAGTGACCCATGTGGTCTACAGCTCTCTTTGACTTTACCAACATATCGTCAACATAAACTTCCATGGTTCTGCCAATCTGAGGTTTGAACATTGCATTGACGAGCCTTTGGTAGGTTGCCCCAGCATTTTTCAATCCGAAAGGCATAACTTTGTAGCAGTAGAGACCCACATCTATGATAAAGCTTGTGTCTTCCTGATCCGGCTCATGCATCATAATCTGATTGTATCCGGAGTAAGCATCCATAAATGATAACAACTCATGCCCAGCTGTTCCGTCCACCAATTGATCGATTCTGGGCAGTGGGAAACAATCTTTGGGACAAGCTTTGTTTAGGTTCGAAAAATCGATGCAAACTCTCCACTTCCCATTTGCCTTCTTAACAAGTACTGGATTTGAAACCCAATTTGGATAAGTGGAGTTTCTGATGAAGTCGTTTTCCATAAGCCGATCGACTTCTTCCTTCAGTGCTGTTAACCTTTCTGGGCCTTGAGTTCTTCTTTTTTGTTTCACTGGTGTGAATTTTGGATCGATGTTCAGAGTATGGACAGCAATTTCCAGGGAGATCCCACACATGTCAGCGTGACACCAAGCGAACACATCCAGATTGGCTTTTAAGAAGGATATCAGCGTGTTCTGAACTGCTATGCTTAGTTGTGAACCCACATTGAGTACTTTTTTTGGGTCTTTTGAGTCAACAGATATTGGTACCGTTGTTTCCACGGGTACCACCCTATTCTCCCCTGTACTGGCTTTCCTGGGGTCCATTTCTTTTCTTGCATTGCTGTGTTCGCCAGTACAGGGGCCACTCCGTAGTTGCTACAAAGTTGGTTCTTTGAAGCGGAGCGGAGCTGCCGCATCTTTCCCCATTTCTCGTTTTCTGGCCTCTCGGAGCTCCACAAGATAACATTCTCGCCCCGCGTTCTGATCTCCTTTAATGACAGCAACCCCATTGTCAGTGGGAAATTTCATTATCAAACACCACGGAGCGAGGACAGCCCTGAAAGCAGCAAGAGTAGGTCGACCCAAGAAAGCATTATAGGTGGAGAATCCATCAACAATTACAAAAGTTTGCTTCCGAACCAACTTCTTATGCCCTTCGCCCATTTCAACAAACAAGTCCACTGTTCCAATTGGCTGTTCAGCTCTCCTGTAAATCCGGCAATTTTGTTTGAAGAAGCTTGTACATCTGTCATTGGAATTTTCATTTGGTCAAATGTCTTTTTAAAGAGAATGTTGCACGAGGCCCCACTGTCAACCAGCACTCTTCTGACAATAGCCAGCCCAATACCGACAGAGACAACTAAAGGGTCTTCAGTAGGAGCTTCCACATCAATAGAATCCCTGGTTCTAAACATAATATCATCATAAGAAGTCTTTTGCTGCTTTAGAGGTGCAGCATCTTCCAAAATTAAGACACTCTCTTCAGTTGGGGCATACTTCAAAGCTCTAGCATACCTTTCCATTTCACCCCAACTCCTGCCGGCCGGATGAGGTCCTTTTGTGATCACATTGATAACAGGTCTTTCTTTTTCAGCATGCCTCTCTCTTGAACTAGATGAATGAGCTGGGGGTAGTTGCCCCTGGTTAGATGAAGACAGGTCTTTTCTATTTCTTTTGACGTACTGATGCAACTTATTCTCCCTTAACAATTCTTCAATCAGACTTTTCAAATGGCGGCACTCGTTGGTATCATGCCTTGGTTGGTTATGAAACTTGCAAAATCTTCCGCTTTGAACAGCATTTTTCCCAACTTTTACGGCATGTGGTTTTGGAAATTCAACAACATCTTTAGTGGCGCTGAAAATATTCTCCGGTGTATCAGTCAGAGGGGTAAAGTCTGAAGGTTTGAGGAAGCGGGGCTTTTTGAGATCTTTTTGCCTCTTTCCACCGTTACTCTCCCTTTTCTGATTTACGGGTTCTTTCTTGTTCTGAACTGTAGCATTATTTTCCACCACTGTTGTCACAACTTTAGCTGATGCGGAGAGATTCTCTAGCCATATAAATTCGTCAGCCTTTTTGTAGAATTTTTCGAGCGAGTTTGGTTCTTTCATTTTTAACCATTTTCCAAACTCGCTTGACTTGTCAATAGCCCGCATTAAGTAGGTCAAGATCATTCGCGGTTCCGCATTATCAACTTCTACTAGGGCTAGATTAAAGCGATTCAGGAAGGATTTGATGGGCTCTCCATGGTTCTATTCAATACTTGAGAGAGACATTATATCCTTTGCTCTAGAAATGTACAATCTGAATTGTTCCTTGAATTTTCGGGTCAGATCAGAAAATTGGTCAACCGATCGCACAGGAAGTTTGGTAAACCAAAGTAACGCCACCCCTTCCAAGTATACTGGGAATACCGGCATTTATTCTTGTCATTAGCTCTAGCACCAGTCATGTGCCAATCATATTTGTAAAGGAACTGATTCGGATCACTCGTTCCTCGATAAGAAGGAATGGTAGGTGGAACGAATTTTCTGGGAAATTCAGCTTTTAGGATCCTTTCAGTAAATGGAGTTCTACTCGGAGCGAATCCCCAATCATTCTCATCTTCGTTTCTCTGCATGCTTTCCTTCATTATTTGCCGAACCATGCTAGAGAGATATTCTTCATTGTTCAGAGATTTCGCGGAATAGACTTCGGCCATTTTCTCTGAGGTTTGCCCAGGTAAATGCTCACGGAGAACCGGTGACGGCCTGGATCCTTCAGCCTGGAAGGGTGCCCCTTCAGCAGCACCTGATCCCCCTTGAGGAATATTTCTCCCTTCGAAATTGTGAGCAGCATTAGAAAAGTTTTCCTCATTACTTACTGGTCTTTGATTAGCCCCGAGCAGAGCATTCAATTTTTCCATCATCAGATTATTCTGAGTTTCAATCTGCTGGTACAATCCGGACACAGCAGCATCTAACTCTTGTCGCGTCACACCGACGCTTAGAGCTGCCTGATTTGGAGAAAGAGAAGTGGCAGTATTGTCGTGGTCATCATCAGTTCTAACAGACTTACGTTTCCTTCCAGGAGCCATTATGTCTGATAGACTTCTGGTTTTGTAGGAAATTCTTTCAACAAACTTCCGTGAAGCAATGGTGAATGATCGCCTGAGTTGGGTTCTCAGTGAAAGCACCAAAATGTTAACGTTAAAAAGTGAACGTTAACACCTGGTGTGTGTAGTAGAATCGTGAAAGCACCACCCGTGTGACGGGAACAGAAATTAAGCAGTAAAGTAGCTGAAAAGCAGTAAAAGACAGCAGTTTATAGTGGTTCGGCTTGAGATCGAGCCTACGTCCACTTTGAATCTCTTTATTACTGAATTCGATTACAAATCGATACAATTCACTTATGAAATCAATACAATTTGATCACAAAGACAATCTCGACTGCTAGCTCAAACTTCGATGATAAAACTCGATGAATCCGTGTTGGATGTAAGAGATTTCTCTCGAAGCTTGTTGTAGTGTCTCGATTGTTTGAAGATCTTCGATTGTTGAATGAGTTCAGAATTCGGCAGAGTAGCAACGCTCCTGAAATGATTTGCCAAAAAGTCTTTTTCATGTTGGAAGTGGTGGCCTATTTATAGGAGTTGAATTCTGCCGTAAAGCTTTGCTCTAAGTCTTAGGTCGCGTACGACCTAAGTTAGGTCGTAGGTCGCGAGCGACCTAAGATAGGTCGCAGTCCATATGCGACTTAGGGAAGGCAGCCTGATTGAGTCGCTTCTGTTTTTATCTGAGCAAGTGGTAGGTTGTGAACGACCTACAATAGGTCGCATTCCTTTCTCTGCTCTTAGCTCGTCAGGTTGTTAAGTCGCTGGATCACTTTAGGCTTTAGGTCGCAAGCATCTTCAGTAGTTAGGTCACAGGTTCCCTTAGGTCATAGCCTTTCTTTAGGTCGTAGCCTTTCTTTAGGTCGCAACATCCTAAGGTCGCAACATCCTTAGGTCGCAACATTCTTAGGTCGCAGCTTCCTTAGGTCGCAACATCCTTAGGTCGAAACATTCTTAGGTCGCAGCTTCCTTAGGTCGCAACCTTCTTTAGATCGCAGCTTCCTTAGGTCGCAACATCCTTAGGTCGCAACATTCTTAGGTCGCAGCTTCCTTAGGTCGCAACATTCTTTAGATCGCAGCTTTCCTTAGATCGCAGAGTTTTAGGTCGCTGAAATAAAGGAGTTAACACTTAGCTTAGTAGTTTTTGTTGTTGTATACATTTGAGATATCGACTCATAGATGTATTCTTTTGTGAAGCACATGTTGCTATTCTTTTGTATTATCATGGATCTTTCAGACCACTACTCTGATGTACACTTTCATGTGTTATATATTCATATCTTTTTCCGCCTTTGTGATATGGATGTCTATGACTAATTTATGTTATGTTCATTTCTATGATTGTTTCCGAAGATTATATATAGCCACTGTGTGATTGCTTTGAGCTTGTATCGGTACGTCGGATTTCCTCCTTAAATGAAGTATATGCTATACTATCTGACATATCGGTGCTCGCACAAAGAAGTTACATGGATGGTCGCTCCTCAACAGCCTTATTCTCCGTGCTAGTTGACGGCATCACACCGTAGTGTTCTTGGCTAGCGTGGGTATAGAGGTGGGGCGTCACAGCTTGGTATCGGAGCCAAACCTTGGAACAATGTAGAATAACTTAAAAAGGATCATCGTCCTAAGTCCAACTTAGGAGTCGTGCCTTAGTATTTAGTCCGAGTCTTCGTACCGATTCATCCTATTTCCTTTTATGTATCCTTGTTTTATCTATCAAGATTTGCTTGATATTTATTTGAAGAATAACTTTTCTTCTTCTCTCTTTCTTAAAGAAGAGAATGTCTAGATCAGGTCGTCCCGGAGCTGGACCTCCTGCTGCTACTCCCCAAGAAGGAGTTTTCATGACTGCTCAGCAGCTTTTGGATCTAGTAAAAAATGCTCAAGCAGCTGGTCTTAATCAGGAACCTACTCACCCTAAGTCTGGATTTGCATGCTTGTGCAACGATTATACCAACTTGGGTGGGAAACCATTCAAAGGTTCTGAAACTATTATAGAGGTCTAGGCTTGGCTAAGAACATGCGATCGAATCTTTTCTCGCATGAACCTTATTGATCTTCACCGTGTTCAGGTGGCCTCCAGTATGCTCCAAGAGAGAGCATTGGACTGGTACGAACTTATTATTTCTGAAATTAATGAAGCGGATCTCACCTGGGAGCAATTCCGGGGACGCTTCGAATTGAAATTCGTACCAGAAGCAGAGAAAGTGATATTGGCTCGACGGTTCATAGACCTTGTTCAAGGTGAATCCTCTATGACAGATTATGTCGCATCTTTCGAGTCACTGTCTAAATATGGGGTTGAATACATCAACAGCCCATTGAAGAAGAACCAAAGGTTCGTTTATGGCTTAAACAAAAATCTCAAGAAGCCATTACTTCTAAAATTGGAAGTTTCTTTTGACCAACTGGTTGATATCGCTCTTCGTCTTGAAGAGGCAGATAAGGAAAATGATGTTGAAGTTGTGGGTGCTAAACCAAACTTCAACAACAAGAAAAGGCCTAATAAGTTCAAAGGTCCTTATCCCAACAAAAAGGGTAAGCAAGCAACTCCTACTGCAAAGACACTTTCCCCTAGTGATGGGAAATGTTACAACTGTGGTGCTAGGGGCCATTTTGCGAACAAGTGTTCAAAGCCCCGTTCTTGTCGCTATTGTAAAAGTCCAGATCATCATATGCATTTATGCCCTAAGCTTCAAGGCAAGGAGGAAAAGTTAAACGTTGCTCAAGCCCCTGGCAACACATCTCGCGGTCAAGGTATGTCTCATTCTGTCCTTGATGGCATTATTATATTTCATGATCAACCTATTCGAGTTCTTTTTGATACGGGTGCATCCCATTCTTTTATATCAAAGGAACTTGTTGACACTTTTTCTTTAAGTATTATTGCTTTAATGACTTCTCTGAGAATTGCGAATCCCGTTGGTGGATCCGCAACACTCAGTTTGCTTTGTAAAGATGTCGAGATTATTTTGTATGATTTTTCTTTCCTAGCCGATTTGCATGTTATGCGTTACTTAGGCTTTGGAATGATTTTGGGTATGGATTGGCTTTACCGTTATGAAGCTCATATCCTATGTCCTGAGCGGACTATTTATCTTCGACATCCTCTATCTATTAAGCAGATTTCTGTTGTTCTTAAAGATTCGGATACCACTTTGACGACATCTTTATATTTTCTAAATCCTCTTGATGATGACAATGATGATGAGGAAGATGTAATTTCTCTTATTCACGTCGTCCGTGAATTTTCCGACATATTTGAGCCCGTTTTAGGATTACCACCTAAGCGAGCAATTGAGTTCAAAATTGATCATATACCTGGAGCTCAACCTATTACTTGTCCTCCTTATCGCATGTCCAATAAGGAGAATGAAGAGATGCGCAAACAATTATCCGAATTGGAGAAGAAGCAATTTATTTGCTCTAGTTCCTCGCCTTGGGGAGCTTCACCAATTTTCGTGAAGAAATCCGATGGTACACTTAGGCTTTGCGTCGACTACCGCAAGCTTAATGATCTTACTATTAAGAATAAATATCCTTTACCTCGGATTGATGATCTATTTGATCAACTTAGTGGTGCTAGAGTCTTTTCACAATTGGACTGGGCTATCGGTTTTCATCAGCTTCGTATTGCAGAGGATAGTATTCCTTTGACATCGTTTCGTACTCGTTATGGATCTTATGAATGGCAAGTTATGCCATTTGGTTTAACGAATGCTCCGGATTATTTTGTTGACCTTATGAATCGAGTTTTCAAAGATTTCCTCGATCGGTTTGTTCTCATCTATATTGATGATATTATTGTGTATTCTAAAACCGAGGAGGAACACGAAAAGCATCTTCGGATTGTATTGGAAACTCTTAGGAGCAATCAATTAAAAGCAAAATTTTCTAAATGCCACTTTTGGCAATCTAGTGTGAAGTTTCTCAGTCATATTATTTCCTAATCCAGAATATCAATGGATCCTTCAAAGATTGAAGCGATTCAAAATTGGAAGAGACCGGAGAGTGTAACGGAAATCCGTAGTTTCCTCGGATTGGCAGGTTATTACCGCCGTTTCATAAAAGACTTTTCTAAAATGGTCGTACCTCTTACTGGCTTAACAAAGAAAGGTGTTAAATACATTTGGTCAGACAAATGTGAAACTTCTTTTCAAAAATTAAAAGAACTCCTTTCTGATGCTCCTATTCTTGTTATTCCCGAAGGGAATCAAGATTTTGTTGTTTATACCGATGCTAGTCGCGTTGGTTTGGGTGCCGTTCTTATGCAAAAAGAACGTGTTATTGCTTATGCTTCTAGGCAATTGAAGCCGACTGAGACTAGATATGCCACACATGATTTAGAACTCGCTGCTATCGTTTACGCCCTTCGAATTTGGTGACATTATCTTTTGGGAGAGAAATTTATACTTTATTCTGATCACAAGTCTTTGAAATATTTATTTTCTCAAAAGGAACTTAATTTGCATCAACAAAGTTGGCTTGAATTCCTTGCCTCTTATGATCTTGATATTCTTTATACTCTCGGAAAGGCAAATCGAGTTGCTGATGCTCTTAGTCGTAAGCAACAAGCGACTGTTTCTATGATGATATCTGAATGGCATGATCTTGAGGTTTTATCCACTTGTGAGATTAGAGATCGTGTATCTGAATTTGTTCATCTTTTGTTTTATGTAGTCTTGAGGCTCATCCTTCTCTTTTAGACCGCATTCTTGAAGCTCAAAGGCTAGATCCTGAATTGGCTTTGCTTGGCCAAAATTTTAAGGATAAAATTGATATTGAAGATTTGAAAGACTTTGATATTGATTCTCGTGGCGGCCTTCGAAAATTTGGTAGACTTATAGTGCCGAATATTAGTAATCTTCGTAAAGATATTCTAGAAGATTCTCATCGTTCCAAGTTTTCCATTCATTCTGATAGTAGTAAAATGTACACGGATATGAAGCGACTTTATTATTGGGAGGGAATGAAATCTGATATTGCTAACTTTGTTAAGCGTCGCATGACTTGCCAACTTGTCAAGGCCGAACATCAAAGGCCTGGTGGGTTATTGCAACCATTGGAAATTCCAATTTGGAAGTGGGACCAAATTTTCATGGATTTTATTGATGGCCTTCCCCGTTCTCGTTCGGGTCATGATAGCTTATGGGTGATCGTTGATAGACTTACTAAATCCGCCCATTTTATTCTCGTTCGGTCGAACCGAACCGTTCCGCTTCTGGCCAAACTCTTTATCAAAGAAATTGTTAAATTGCATGGAGTTCCTACTTCAATTGTTACCGATCGTGATCCATTATTTACTAGTGGATTTTGGAAGAGTCTTCAAAAAGCTTTGGGAACGAAGCTTAATTTTAGCACCGCTTATCACCCCCAGTCCGTTGGACAAACCGAGCGTGTGAATCAAACTCTTGAAGATCTTCTTCGTTCTTGTGTGCTTGATTTTGGTGGAAGTTGGGAAGATCATATTTCACTTGTTGAATTTTCCTATAATAATAACTTCCAATCCAGTATTGGTATGGCACCTTTCGAGGCACTCTATGAAAGGCCATGCCGATCTCCTTCTTGTTGGCTTGAGGCCGGTGAGAAGCTGGTTTTAGGTCCAGATTTTATTCGAGATTCCACATAAAAGATTGAACTTATTCGTCATAGGATGAAAGAAGCCCAGAGTAGACAAAAATTCTATGCCGATAATCGAAGAAGGAAATTAGAATTCTCTATGGGAGATCACGTATTTATTCCTGTTTCACCTATGAAGGGTGTTGTACGTTTTAGTCGATCAGGAAAGTTAGCGCCTTGATATATTGGGCCATTTCCCATCACTGAACGTATTGGTTCCAGGGCTTATCGCCTTTCATTACCGGCTCAGTTTTCTGCCATGCATGACGTGTTTCACGTTTCTCAATTACGGAAGTGCCTTCGGGATTCCGATTCCATTCTTGAGCCCAGTGTTGTGGAAGGGATTGAAGTTTCGCCGAATTTAACTTATGAGCAGTATCCTATTCGAATTATTGCTTCGAAAGTCAAACGACTTCGAAATAAAGATGTTCCGCTCGTTAAATTTCAATGGTCCTCAAATCCTAAGGATTGCTCTTAGGAATCTAGAGAATTCATCGAGCGTACACATCCAGACTTACTTTCTCATGCTCTTTAAGGTGAACTTCCTATTTCAAATTTCTTTTGTGTTAATATGCTTTTATGGTTGTTACTTTTTATTTCCATCTTATATATTGCGAGGACGCAATTTCTTTAAGGAGGGGAGTCTGTAACAACCCTCATATTTATCGATTTTATATTTAAATATTTTATCATCAGTCGGATTTTAGTCCGAAAAGCTACTTTTTGCACACGGTCAAATTAGGACTCGAGACCACTTCCATTGAGTTCAAAATGACGTTTGCGAATCTTTTAAGTATAAACTTCGATATGTTTGGAGATAGTGACATTTTCGTCACTTTTTGGCATAGGGCTTTGGTTTGGGCTAAACCATTACTAACTCAACTCCAATCCATCTCCTCTTCATCACTTCTTCTAAACCAACAAAGCTTCATCAAAAATGGTGGAGTGAATGGGAAATTAAAATTCCAAGCTCAAGTTCATTAGCAAATTCAACATCTAACTCCAAATTAAAAGAGAAGACATTGATTCAAGCTTGTGATTGTTCTTGCTTTGCTCTCAAGCTTCATCTTCATCAAATTCCGTGAAAAGGTGAGATTTTTATCTCTCATTCTTGCCTATAACTGTCATTGGACTGTTGGGAATGATTCCCTATCATTTGTGCATGTGCATTTGCATTTGGTTTGGATCGAATTAGTGAAAAACTCCAAATTTCGTGTGTTTTAGCAAATTTATGGGCTTAGGTCACACTGCCTCGGAACTGGCTCGTTCCATTTAGGTCGCTGGAACTAGGTCGCTCGCGTGGAAAAGTCTCCACCTGCATTTAGCTCATTCTGGGCCTTAGGTCGCTCGGCGTAAGGTCGTAGCCCCTAGGTCGTTCGCATGAGTTAGGTCGCTCGGCAGATAGCTCGTTCCACGCTGGGTCATTCTCCACTTTAGGTCGTGACCAATTTAGGTCGCGTACTCCTTAGGTCGCGTACCCCTTGGGTCGCACCACCTCGGCCTCATGTCCACTCCTTTAGGTCGCTCGCCTAGATAGGTCGTTCGGACATTATAGGTCGCGCCACATGCTTGGGTCGCTTCCCTAGGTCGTTCAGCACGACATACTTAGGTCGTTCGACCTATCCTACTTTAAGTCGCATACCATTAGGTCGTAGGTCGCTTGGCTTTAGGTCGTCTGACCTATTTTTCCTTAAGTCGCTTGGCCTCATCACTGCTTAGGTCGTTAGACCTTATTCCCTTAAGGTAGCTCGACCTCATCACCTTAGGTCACTTGCACCATAGATCGCGCCATCTTTTAGGTCGCATGTTTCTCCTTAGGTCGCTTGTGACTTAGATCGGCCCCGATAGGTCGCATGCTCAGCCATCACATTAGGTCGCTTGACCTGCTTGCACTCCTTAGCTCGACACTGTTAAGTCGTGCAGTACCTTAGGTCGCATCACTTATAGGTTGTTCGACCTATATTTCCTTAGGTCGTTCGGCATGTTAGGCCGCACCTCCTATTTCTACTTTGATGCATTTTGAGTTGATTTCCTTGGGTTTTGTTCACATCTTCGAATGTGAATTTCTGTGATAGATTATTTCTACAATCATTTTGTGATTTGTCACTTTAAAAATATGAAGGTTTCAATACTAGTAGTAAATATCAAAACTCTTTTATCAGCTCGATTTCGACACTATTTTATTACAAAACTCTTTTTATCAAACCGTTTTCCAACCTACTAGTATATACAAACCTTTACCTCACTCGAACGAGAAATCTAATTAAACGACTTAGTAAAATGAGTGGTATGAAACGCTTGCGTTCACTTCGTCGGTTAATTCTTGGACTTGTTCGATTGAACCCTTTTGCGATAATTTTTTAGTGAAGATCTACAGTTTGTTCGTAAATATTTAAGTTAAGCAAGTGGTTATGGGACATGAAGCTAAACTCATATATTTACTAGCTTGGTGTGATTGACACTTCTTGATGATCATGACGATCATTTTTGTGATTTGATTTAGACTAGCAATTGTGCGATGTCTCTTTGTCTGCGAGGGAGACTAAACCCCGCTTGTGTGATATTTCTACTCACATATATGGGGTAGCGCTCCATGGTCTTCGGGCCGTTCGTGTGTTCAAAGGCCTTCGGGTCATTCGTGTGTTCGAAAAATTAAATGGATAGCTTCCTTGAGATAGCTTCTTGTTCGTGTGGTAGGCCTCCCCCTTTTTGTGGTTTTTGGATTTCATGTGTTGATTTCTGGGATTTGTTCTGGATTTCGTGTGTTGATTTCTGGAATTTGTGCTTCACCAATTTTCGTGATTTTCATTGATATGTTTTATCAATTTTTGTGCATTGGTGAATTCGTGTGTCATTGACTTGTTATGAATACAAGTTTAGGGTATGATACCCTATTTTATCTTTGAGAAGATTCTTGTGATATTGATTAATCTCTTGATAATTATCATTTGCATACTTATAGAAGTATGCCATTGTGGTTATTACATATTTATACCATATCTTTTATTCTATATCATGTCATCTGATATTTATAGCTAGACTGATCCGTTTATTATTTTCTTATGAAATAATACTCGGGTCAGACCGAGATGTTATAGGTGCTTCTGCTTGACTTCTCTTCTGGGATTACTCTGACTTTTGGCTAACTACTTAGCTTAGTAGTTTTTGTTGTTGTATACATTTGAGATATCGATTCATAGATGTATTCTTTTGTGAAGCACATGTTGCTTTTCTTTTATATTATCATGGATCTTTCAGACCGCTACTCTGATGTACACTTTCATGTGTTATATATTCATATCTTTTTCCGCCTTTGTGATATGGATGTCTGTGACTGATTTATGTTATGTTCATTTCTATGTTTGTTTCCGAAGATTATATATAGCCACTGTGTGATAGCTTTGAGCTTGTATCGGTACGCCGAATTTCCTCCTTAAATGAAGTATATGCTATACTATCTGACATATCGGTGGTCGCACAAAGAAGTTACATGGATGGTCGCTCCTCAACAGCCTTATTCTCTGTGCGAGTTGAAAGCATCACACCGTAGTGTTCTTGGCTAGCGTGGGTATAGAGGTGGGGCGTCACATAACTTATATAAGATCTTTTAGTTCTGACTCGAGTGTTTTGTCTTTTCAATTCGCTCGGGTCAGTCCGAGCATTTCAGGATTTTGAAGACTTTAGCTCTGGAGGACGAAGACGAAGTTTTCTATTATTATTATTTATTTTATTCCACTACATGCATATGGTTCCACTGCACTGTTATTGGTATGTGTAACTCTGATATATATTGTATAAGTAAAATCAAAAATTTTGTAAAATAGATTTATGAAATGTATATTTGATTATTATATTTTATCGTTCCGCTGCAAGATTCTATTTTGTTTTTTTTTCTTCCTCTGCTTTTCTTATTTACCCCATAACAATCCGCCCTTCCGTATGCTTTGAATTGGCACGTGTGTCCATTTAAAGCATGCGAAAAGGTGGGATGTTACAAACTTGAAATCCTACAATAATTCACCGATACGGATCCAATGAAACTGGTTTCGTTGAAATACGAGTCAGTGGCCAAAATGGCTATTTTCACATTAATTAAATAAATTTAAAATTAATTAAATCAAATCTTAAATTTCAATTCTGTAATTGACATATTTTTACCCCTTTCAATTTTCTTAATCATTTACACTAAATTAAACCAATTTAAATGTCAATTTAGAGTTGATAAATTTATAAATTTCAATACTAACCTTAATTTCATTAAATTCACAATTTATAAATAAAGTTCCCAAAATTTCCATTTAATTAAATTAACCAATAATTATTCCATTCATTATTTGTCAAATAGATTGGTTTATCATTGGATTCAAACTATTATATAAATTTTCTCATATTCCATCTTCATTTCAAATAATGTATTATTTAGCTATATTCAATTTCATTTAATTGCAATTAATCCAATTATTGAATTTTACATTTCAATTTAGTAAATAAAATCTTGGTCCCATTTTTAAATCAACCAATTCATATTATGAGTAAAATTAACATTACTTAAATTTACGTTAACAAAACGTTAAATTCAGATTTATTTCAATTGATTACCAAAGTTTATTTACACATTAAATACATAAACAACCTATATTAAATGTCACCTATTTGCTTCCCATTGCCTTTATAAGTTTGTTATTTATCAATCCAGATTATTATTCCATATATACACTAATTTATTCCATTCTATTTTCACCTTTATTTCAATTACATAACATTTAATTCCAATTGCTGCAATAATTACACTTATTATAAGTTAGATTTCAATGGAATGATATGTTTGTCTTTCATTATACTAATATATCCAAACATCCATTTTTCTTTGCATTAACTCTTATTTCCATTTTATTATATTTGTCAAATGTGTACATTAATTACTATTTATATCCTCAATTAATTTATTTGGTTTCATACTTTATATTACACCTATTACTACCTTATAAGCAAATGTACGTTACTATTTTAATTTACATTCACTCTTTCCAATTATTATATTACTTATCATGAAAGTACATTTAATTAACTTGAATGCACATTCTTCCCAACTAATTACCACCTATTGTATTATTACTTTACAACTTAACAAATTCATAAATTGCCATTTCATTCAGCCTATTAATTATTAACCTAAATTAGCACCTTTACGTTTTAATTTACTTAAGCTTACAACGAGAGCTACCATTTATTCATACATTATTTTATAAGTAAGTTAACATTTTAAATTATAAATTTACCCTTTTATATCCCGTTATAAATAAATGCGCACATAAATTTAGATTTTCAATCAAATTAATCATATCATCTTGGTGACATTCTTTTATTACAATAAGAATAAAATTAACATTTACATTGTTTCACTTATTGGAATTACATCCAAGTTATTAATAATTAACTTACATTTACTGTTACATTCAAGTTATTAAAAATTAACTTACCAATCTTATCCAAGTTATTATTTTCATTAATAATTCACTAAATTTTTATTTCCTTCAATATTATGTTACCAAAATCTTATTAAATTAAGAAATTGAATTACCGAAATTTTCGGGTCGTTACAACTTACATTTATATTGAATTTTTTTCAACTACGTACTTAAGTTACACTTAACTTTTCCTAGGTAAGTTATATTAATGTTTCTGAGTGTAATTAAACACTATAAAAATTTACATTCTATTTACAATATTTATATTAAGCAGAAGTTAGTTTAAACATTTTTATTTAAAAAATTTATTACTTAAGGTTTCTCTTGCATAATCTTTAATCACAAATTCACATCCATTATAAATTTTGAATATTTTTGGTAAGTTTTATTAATGTTTCATATGTAATTGAGCACTATACCAATTTACTTATTATCTTTAGTATTTTTATTAAGCAAGAGAAATTAATTTGAACAATTTGATGCCTAAGTTTTTGCTTATATAACCTTCAATTGCAAACTCAACTTAACATTTAAACTTTTTAAATAATTTAGGTAAGTTATACATGTTTATAAAAATGCAATTCAGTATTATACAAATAAATTTTATCCTACTTCAACTGTTTCAAGCTGTTTAAATTCCATTGTAGATACTCAATTATTCAAAAATTTCACTTCATTTTAAAGATTGAAAACCATAGCTTAACTTATAATTTTAAGAGTTGAATTTTCAGTTTCACTTCAAATCATTTTAAATATATATATATATATACATATATATCATATAAATCACGTCATATTCAAGAAATTTGAATCATATCAATTTTTCCAAAAATAAAGGTGTAGCAAAGCTACTAACTGGTCTCTCCACTTTGGGACTCGAAAATGAATGTCGATGATGCTGCAGTCATTATCGAAATTATTTTCTAGCGACAAACGAAGAGAGTATACACTTAATTATTTTAAAATTACTCTTTTGAAACAATTTCCATTCGAAAATACTTTCAAATAATATATTCCAAATCTTTAAAACCATTTTTTTTGAAAATATCGGAAATTGAATTCCCAAATTCTTAATTTAAATTCATTTCAATTCCAAATCAATTTACAAACCATGTTTTATAATTTCATTTATTTATCATGATGCGATGGTCAATGGTTTACAAAACAATAAATGATAACCAAATATAATCATTTCTAACAAACAATTTATTTAACTATTTAATTTCAGAAAATTATACCTTTATATATATATATATATTTAATCATACAAAAAATTAGTTCTTTTCCAAATTCTGAAAGCAATATTGTATCGGTTTGCTCAAGTGTTTTGGAATTTCCATCGATACCGTTGGCCAGACGAATCGATGGAAACCCCAAATCAACCTAACAATTCAAACAACACGATATAAACAATTTTAATATTAATAACAAATACAATCCCCCACACGATGATTCAAGGATGGATTTCAAAACAAGGATAGAGATTCAAGTCTAGAGTAACCCTGACCAAAGATAATTCTGATTCGAAGATAGGCTCGAAAGGAAGATAAAATAATTACAGTACAAAAAGAGAAGGGATGAATAGACTAATATTAATCGCGGGTGACCTTAGCCGGGTCAACCGAGATTCTAGGAATAAGATTGATGTGGAAATTCAATTTCCCACTTGAAGAAAAGAGAAGTGACTTTACCAAATCAATCAGGATAATCCCTGACTAGCGAAGAAAGTCAAGATCACTAAGCTAAACATTAGACGGAAAGGTAGAACTGCCTACTTAATCTAGAGGCATTCGACATTCAACAAGAAGAGAATTACTTGGGCCATCTAATAGAGAAACGAGTCGGCTTTTCAAGAAATAACAGCATCTTAACCGAGGACGTAGAAATCTCCCATGAATTGACTCCTATTGTAAAGGAGTTCACCCCATTACAAATCATACAAGATTGAAGGGACCACCAATGGATTAGTCATACAAAAGAATGAAGTTTCAAGTTGAGGTGGCAAGATGTTCTCAAATTCATTATAGAGATCAACCGATGTGGAGCTATGGGATGCTCCAAAATCAAGAGGAACTCAAATGGGAAAAACAAGAATAGATTTCAGAACAAGGAGAGAGTTCCAAAAAATCAAAAGAAATCCTAAGCAAAGAGAATCCTAAAGAAAAAATTCAAGCTCGAACAAATATAATTCAATGATTAAATTTTACTCCATATGCTAAGTTTTGCCTAAACCTGGCTCTGATACCAATTGTAACGGTCAACCGACAGTGAGGTAACGCCTACCATAACATACAACCGTACTTGTGTTATGCTTTTATGGCCAGCCTCTCAATTATACAAACCCCATGGGACATGTAGGAGTAAGAGTCGGGCATTCGCTACCAAACCCAGAAGCGATAACCCCCTATCATGCTGCACCCTCCTAGTGCCAAAGCAGACGCACATGTCAAACTTGAATTGCTCAAAACAACAGATTGTTAATTTTATATTTGGTAAAAAATCAGCATATATAGTAAATAAATCAATCACAGAATCAAAGACACACAGTAATACAACAATAAGTAGCGGAATAGAAAAATAGTAGTTCATGAAGCTAGTATATAAACATCAAAGTCTAAAATAAAATACAATAGAATCTCAAATACAATAGAATTTGAAATACAAATAATCTCTAATACATAGGCAACTAACAAGTCTGGACATAAATGACTGGAATAAACTAAAATGACTGAAATCTGGAAAGACAAACGGATCTCTAAGTGAAGCTCCAAACTCCAAAGGTGAGTCTCAAATGCTGTGACACTCAGTCTGACCCGAGCATAAAGCAAAACACAAAACACTCGAGTCAGGATTAACATTCTTATATTAATAAATTCAACTCAAGTGAAATGTCAACTGAAATACAAGTAACTTAAAGGATGTTTGGGATTTCCATCCTCTAAGGATCCATGAAACTATCTACTATGTAGTAATATACACAATTATAATATGCCTACCAGTAAAGTAAAAGTATTGAAATAGCGTTAAGGCGTTACCCATATCCCCCTTAACACATTTTATATATTGTCGTAGTCTATACAATGTCATACGCTCCACTAAACCGATGGTTTACATAGAGGACACCACATAGGTACGGTACAAAACAAACTCATAGAAGGTACGATAGGACATGTGACAAGGTACACGAGGCAATGCCAAGGTAGATATACCGTTTGCGTATCCGAACTGGTGGTAATGCATAGTAGCTACTACCGCCCGCCTCATTACACACTCCCAAATCAAAGGTGCGCCCAATCAAATCACAAAGTAATAGAATGGTATCGAAGAAGTGTGCCCGATTAGAGGAATGACCTCACTTGGCCAGGCGTGGCTCCTATTTTAGCCACATCAAGCTAACTCACGGGAGTTGGGGCTGCACTAATACCTCATACAGAATCGCCACCAAACCATCCTACTTCATTTAGGAATCTCCACTACCTACACGTTATTAAAGTGGTTTTCGGTATTTACAAAGAGTATGATAATATCCTATCTCAGTTTCTTTAACAACCAAACGCTTATTTCACACGATGGTCATTTCTTTTCAAATAGTTCATACTTCATATCAAAATATCATATTCGTTTCAAAAACAAGATCAATTCGATATCATTGTTTACTTTAAATAATATTCATTTCTAGAATCGTAACACTTTCAAAATTAAAACACTTTCGAAATCATAACACTTTTGAAATCATAACACTTTGAAATCATAACACTTTCAGCTTAAACAGTTTACATATTGAAAATACACTTTCGGCTTAAACGGTTTACATATTGAAAATAGTATATATAATAAATAGTTATAAATTAAAATAGTTTATATTAAAATAATATATATATTAAAGATAATTTATATAATAAAAACCGTTTCCTCCAATTTCGCAATCGATTCAAATCATCTTAAATCCCAAAATTCAATTTAAATTAATTCCAGTTTAACCGTTTCAATTTAAAGTTCAAAGATTCAAGTTTAAATATTCAAACATTTATATTATAAATTTCATTTATATGTCAACATTTAACTTAAATTTTATTCAAATTGGAAAGTATTCACTTGATCATTTTAATAACAATTTATTAAAATCCAAATTTATAAGTTTAAATCAATATTAAATATTAAATCTCAATTTTATTTAAAATTCAGAATATTCATTTAATCACTTTTTATCAAATCAAGTTATAATCATATTTTTCAAAAATCTCAAAACTAATAAGTTCAATTCAATTTTTATTTAAATTAAATTATTAACCAATTTAAATTCAAAGTCAACATTTATTTATCTTCTAACCTCTTATTATTAAAGTTATAAAAAAATCTTTTTAAAAATATTAATATAAATTTGAAATAAATATTTTAAAACATAATATATACTAATTAAATTAAATATTATTATCAAATATATTTTGTATTAAATTCTATTTTATATATAATATATATTTTTATATAATAAATATATAAGAAAAATCTTTAAAAATTATATTTTCAAAGCTAACTTATAAATTTAAAATTTCCAAAAGAAATAATTCTAAAAATATAAATTTTATGAATATATTAAAATAAATTCTTTATGTTATAACTTAAAATCAATATTTAATATAATCCATATATTTTCTTTCAAACTTTGGAAATCATTTTTAAAAATATAGACCAACAGTGTCCGTATATAATTTCCTATGGTCAAGTGATACTGATATTTATCATTTCAATTCACAATAATTTAATATTTACGGGTGTATATCATTTCAACCCGCAATCCCAAAATTTGAAAAATCAATGAAAATCGCTTGGGTTTATCATTTCAACGCATAACGATTTTCCCTTAATCTACAATATCGCTCGAGTATGTATCATTTCAACCCATAGAGAATTTTAAACTAACAAGAAACTTGCAGAGCAAGAACAAATAATATAACATATCAATAACAGGCATATATCATCAGTGATAAATTAAATTAAATATATACAATAGGATATGGTGTCATATATCACAGGTGAACAATTGCAGATAATGGCATATCATATTTAACAATTACTTTAATAACAATTCAAATTTAATAGCATATTTCAATTGTCGTTTCAAGTGAAATCAAATTTATTAAATATAAGAATGTTAATCGTGAGTGATTGCTCACCTTTCGAGGTTAGAGAAATATACAAGAACAAGATACGACAATTCAAGCACTAATTTCCAAAGCACGACACACTGAATACGAATTCGACGATCAAAGCAAGGCTGGAATAACTAAAAATTGATGAAAACAAATCAATAGCTAGATATTAATGGAACAAACTAATAAATAGGAGTCGATGCAAACAAATCAACTAGCTGGATATAAACCGAACAAAATATATGTTATATATATATAATAATAAATTTTCTTTAAAACTAACTTTAAAAACATATATTTTAAAAATAAAATATACAAATCAATATTTTTTTTGAACACATAAAAATAAAATTACCATATATATATATATATATAACCAAAAACATGTGGGCTTCTTTAAACAAACCTATGAAGAGTACCATATACGTATGCAACAAAAAAATGTACATGAACAAACTTAATATGTATAAACAAAATATGCATAAAATATGTATATGTAGACTTGGTATGCACAAACCCATATATGAAGAACTATATATTTAACAAATATATTATAACGACCCGGAATTTTTAGATATTTAAATTTGGAATATTCAATTGATTTTAAATATTCAGGTGTAGATTTTAACTTGAATTTCAAATATGACTATTTAGTGGGTAATTAAATTATTGAATTTAATAATTGGTAATTGAGTAAAATATAAAATTGGTAATTGGTAATTAAATTAGAATTGAAGGTAATAAAAGTTTAAAATTGAATTTGGAAGTGATTTGTTCAATTTTAAAAATATATCGTTTAAATTGACAATTTAAAAATAGCCTTCCGAGGGACAGTCTTGGAATTCAATGAAACTAGTTCCATTGGATGTGTAATAGATTATTATTATCGAATTCCAAGTTTCATAGCGTTTGGATTTATCGTTTGATTGTACGGGATATAAAAGCCTAGAAATAATTAATCGATTTAATTTAAACAGTCGATCCGAAAAGCTATCTTCTCCATACGATCGAATTAGGACTCGAGACCTTCTTGTAACATCCTGCATTTTTGGATAGTTTAGATCGACGATAAACCTCACACATCAGACTCAAACCATACAAAATGCGGATTGTCATCGGGGTGCATAAGAAAAGAAGGTGAAAGAAAGAAACTAAAATAGAATCTCATAGGGGAATGAAAAAATATAATAATCAAATAACAGTTCATGAAGCTGTTTACAAAACATTTGATTATACTTATATAATACAAAATCATAGTTAACTATAACAGAGGTGAATAATAATGTAGCGGAACAATATAAATGTAGTGGAATAACTTAATAAATAATAGTAATACAATCTTCATCTTTGTCCTCCAGAAGTAAGGTCTTCAAACTTGCAATGCTCAAGCTGACCCGAGTGAATTGAAAAGACAAAACACTCGAGTCAGAACTAAAAGATCTTATGTAAGTTAAATCATAGGTAAATAAATATGAGTGGAACGACGTCAGAGATGTTTACTGTGTTTGACATCTCTTATCCAGTGTCTAACGTGAGTGCAGTAACTTAAGAGATGCTCAAGATTTAGACCTCCTAAGGATCCGTTAAACTATCCACTATGTAGTAATATACGCTATTATAATAATGTCTATAGTAAAGTAAACTATTAAAATAGCATTAAGGCGTTACCCATATCCCCCTTAACACATTTTATATATTCCCATAGTCTATATAGTACTGTAATCCCACCCGTACTGGGTGTTGTAAGAGGGCGTACAAAACAAACTTGTAGAAGGCGTGCTAAGGTAGGTGACATGGCACAACTAGGCAATGCCAAGGTGGATATAATAATTAAACTCTTGGACTGTTAGTAACGCATAGCCGCAACTACCGCCCAACTCGAAACACACTCCTAAGGAAAAAATCGAAGGGTGGCCACCGAATAAATCAAAAGCCAGAATATAGATCGATGGAATGTGTCCGATTAGAGGAGGTACGTCATTGGCACGTCAATTGCTCTTGTTTTAGCCACCTTATGCCAACTCACAGGAATCGGGTCTACATATATACCTCATATAGGATCGTCGCCACCATCCTACTACATTCTAGAATCTCCACCGCGTATACAATTGTCAAAGTGGTTTTCGGTATCGACAGAGAGTATGACAACATCTGATCCCGGTCTCTTTAACATCCAATCGCTTATTACACACCGGATGGTTCTTTTACATTTCTGAAATCATTTCATAATTGATATCAAAATATCATATTCAATTCAAACCATATCACATTCGAAATCATATTCGCCTTAGAGAATTATAGTTCGATAATTATATTTCCTTCAAAGTAAAATTCACAATTTATATCAAAATAATTTGTTCTCAAAAACCATGTCGCTTCTAAATCATATCGTTTCCAAAATCATAATTTATTTCAAAATTATAGTTCCAAAACAGGTTAAATTCTTACTTCAAAATCATCATTCAATTCATTATACATTTAGAATTCCAACTAAGGTTATAACATCATTTGGCCTTATTTTCTTTCTAAAACAATGAATTGAATTTAAACACTTTTACTTTACTTGGTTTGGAAATTTAAAAATTAGTTTTAAATTGTTATAAATAGTTGAAATGCACAAAATAGTTTAATTATAGGTTAAAATACTTTTAAATTGATTTAAGATAGTGAAATAGATTTAATTTGAATTAAATAAAATTAAAATAGATTAAATTGCTTAAAATAGATTAATTAGATTTAGATAAATTAAAAGGGCTTAATTAGTTTTTAAAATAAATTAGTTTTTTTAAAATAGATCAAAATAATTTACATAGTTAATATTAGTTAAATAGTTAAATAAATTTGAAAATCTTGATAATTGCAGAATTTAAAATAATATATTTTAAAACAGTTTACTTAAAAATATGAGTTTTTTTGAAACTAATACAAAATTAACTATTCATTTCGTTTCAACATATTTTCAAATTTCCAAATCAACAAAACAAATTTCAATAAATTATCGAATTTCATATTGTTTAAATCCATGTTCAAAATATCAATACGGATTACGCCAACTTCAAAATATTTCAAAGTTATTTTCAAACAAATTCAATTACTCGATTTCGATAGAATTTCATTTATACATAAAGTTTAACTTTGAACTTCCGATTTACTTTCTTAAAGAAATTCCTTTTAAAACCACTTCGCATGTCACCACAAAACTTGATTTTTCTATAATACTTCAATTTATATAAATAAAATTCTATTTCAAAACATCAATTGATTAAATTCAAAATTTTAAGGATTTTAAAATCATTTAATTTAACCTATCCGGCGTCCATATATAATTTTCTACCCTAGACTCAAGTGATACGGATATTTATCATTTCAATTCGCAATTTAATAATTTATGGTTATATATGATTTCAAACTACAATCCTGAATTAAATCCATAAGGAACTTGCATTTATAACGATATATAAAGTAAAACATCCATTCAAACAATTTCAACAATCAACATCCATCACAATAATCATCCAAAAAGTTCAATAAATATCAATACAGAACTGATAATCGATAACAGGTATTTAACTAGCAGTTATATTCAATAATAAAATAAATAATGATTAATTCAAATAAATTCAAATTAACTGAATAGCAATTTAAAAATATCGAACAACCATAAATAAATTCCAAATCACGTCATAAATTAAATTTAACTAACATAAATTTTTTTAGAAGTTGTGAGTTGGTTAAATCACTCATCTTTGAATTTCAAATCAATTTGAAATTCAAATAAAGGCCATAATTTCACCAGTCGTAGAATTTGTCCAAACTAACATCAAAATGTCCAGAATTTCGATACAATCCCATCGAAACAAACCGCGCAAGAATCTAAGCTCGTATGGAAAAGTTATGATAATTAGCGTATTGAAAAATTCTGCTCCTAGGTCGACTTCGGGTTCAACTTCGGTTCGCCGCCTCAAATCCCCGGTGTTTGTTCTAAGTTTTTGCCAAAACGACCCGAAGACCGATGTCATTTTTTTCGTGACCTGAAGTTGCTGCAGGGTTTTTGCCTCTAAAACCCGTAGCACGACCCGAAGTTGCTACAAATCCGCAATTATTATTATTATAATTTTTTTTTAAATTGAAATTAGGTTTTGGTATTTGTAAATTAGGTTTGATGAAGGAGGAAGAAGATTTATGTATAGAAATAATGATATGAGAAACACCTAGGGTTTATAACAGCCAATATATAGGCAGGGTTGGATCGAAACGACTACGCGACCCAAAAAGCCCGTTCTGACCTCGAAACGAAAAAATGTCATCCCATGTATCAAAATATATTTTTTCAATGGTTTTAAACTCAATGGAACAGGTGTTTTACATCCTAATTCCATCGTATGAAGAAGTTAGCTTAAAATCAGCTTATTTTAAATTGATTTCAATTAAATTTATTTCTAAACGTTTCAGGCCTGTACGGTCACACGACTAGTCTGATCGCTACGAAACTTGAAATCCTACAATAATTTAACGTTACGGACCCGATGAAACTGGCTTCGTCGAAATCTGAGATAGTTGACAAAATGGCTATTTTTACATTAATTAAATAAATAACGTTAAATTAATTTATCACCTTTTAATTCTATATTTATAAACTAGCAAATTTTTATCAATTTTGATCCCTTACATATTTATAATAACTAAAAGCAAATTCACATATCAATTTAGTGTTAATTATTTCAATAAATACAGTTTTCAAATGTCACTTTTATTAATCCAATTAATTACAAATTAATTCCAATAAATTAGTTTTTATTTGATTCCAAACTTAATATTCAATCAATTTTTACTCAATTAACATAGTTAACATATTTTTATATTTCATTACATTAATATCTTCCAATTTTCATATTTTATTTTTATTAATTACTATATTTCAATTATATTGGAATTTTGTCAATTTTACACATTAATTTAAATTTAAAAATATAATTAATTATTTTCTCTTGGTTTCATTCTTTTTACTACATAAATTATCATATTATGAATAAAATTTACATTGGTTAAATCTTATAGAATCAACATTCTTAACTTACCAATTTAATCCACATTAACTCCAATAATTAAGTGAATTAATTGCAATTGATTCCAAATTAAACTTAACAAACTAATAAAATAGGTAACGTACAATAATTATTTCCATTAACTATTAATCACACTTTTATAAGTTTATTATTTACAAACCAATATTATAATTACCTACATAACACTAGTTTTACTCATTTACCATTTATTACAAACTATTTCAATAATTTATCCAATATTTATATTGGTTCTCTTATATTCAATTTATAACCAAGTGTAACATTTAACTTATTTCAATTAATTGGGTTTTCATGAAAGTCGTTAATAATTAACTTAAATTAATATGGTTACAATTTCATTCTAATTATTATTTTCCTTAATAAATCACAAATTTTAATTACTTCCAACATTAACTTACAATAACTTATGAAATAAACTATTTTTAATTGTCGAAATTTATGGGTCGTTACACTCTTCCCTGTTGGATCGATTTCACCCTAGAGGGGGGGTTAATAGGGTGATACTATTAATTATAAAATTTATTGTGGAAGTGTATATTAATTTCAACACAGATCACAACAGAATAATATCAACACAGATAATAGCAGAATAGTAAATGCAGAATATAGAACACACAGATTTACCCAGCTTCGACAAAACCTTGCCTACGTGCATCCCCCAAGGTTTCTACTAGAAATTAGATAGTCACATGCTTACACACGTAAACTTGTGACACCCGCTACTGACTAATCCTAACTCTATGCTTAAAACCCTGCCACAACTCATCCATTGAGTTACTAATTCTCAAACTACGCCATGTAGTTTATCCCCTAGTCACACGACTAGAAATTACAACGACTTTAAAAGAAAATAAAAATTAAAAGAAGATTTAAAATTAAACAAGACCCTATTTTTAAATATTAAAGCCTAATAGAAAGAAGCCGACCCAAATTAAAAAGATATTCTTTTTATTTTTGTTATCGGCCGTAACCCTATTCTCTCTTCAACTCTTCGGCTCTCAAACTATGGTCGCTTCCTCGTTCGTTGTTCTTCGTTCTGGATTAGGGCTTTGAGATAAAATTGTATCGCCGCTTGCAATCGCAGTGACTATCTCCTCTATTTGGCTTGATCAATTGATCCTCTGGCTGTGATGATTTTGGTCGATTTAATCTGATTGAGTTCGATCTGAATAATCCTGGTATGCAATTCCTTTGTTCCTTACGTTGATATGCTTTGAACTTAATTTGATTCGAGTTATTGATTTTATGATTCTCTGATTTGCTTGAACTCGAATGATGAAATTGCCGATGATGTTAATGTTTATATAGGGTTCAAATCCCTTTATTTTCATTCGTATATAATCATTTGAATTCGTCAATAATCTTGCTTGGCCGGTCGATGTTAATTGAATGATTGAGATGATTTCTAACTTATTCCAATTCATATAAATTTTGCTTGGTTGATACGGCTTCGATTTTGAACTTGCTTGACTACCACGATGTTGATTTTTAATTGTTCGATTTCGTTGGTCATTATGGTTGTGAATTTCTGGCGATGTTGATTTATAGTTGACTTCGTCACTTTAACTGTTGCTTTGAATTAGCTTTGGCTCTTGATATTATTATAACTAAACTTTGGCCACTTCGATTTGAACTGCACTTGACTTTGTTGTAATGATAATTAGACTTTAAAAAAATGTTACATGACATCTGTCTTCGACATTGCCACTGCTAGTATGATTTCCATTTTGGTTTTGATTTGTTCATTCACTGACTTTGATTTTTACTCTGTAAAGAATATTTCCTCCTTTGACTTGAATTACAAACTTGATTTTGTGAAAGTCTGGAAGTTTCTGACTTGATCGATGATTCGTGTACATGCTTATTGTATCCCTATACTTGATGTATATGATATCACTTTTGTTTAACTGTATATTCATGTTTGTTGATTTGGTGTAGTTGCTCATTCGAGCTTGCTCTGGATACTGTACACATTGTGTGTTTGAGTTTGCATTTTTTATGTGCATTTGCTGTTGGACTTCATGTAGCTATGTACTCCATTGTCCATGACTTAGCGATACTGTAATTTGACTCATATAGATTGACATTGTGACTTTGATACGCCTGACTTGATTCACAGTCTGGTTGCAATTTGTCTTAGTCGAGTCTGTTGTAGTTAGGTCATGTTGATGATGGGGCTTTGTATTGATTTCTTGTATTCACACTTCATGTTTTAGTTGAGTCTGGTTCTGTCTCGACCTGAGCTGATCAATGAAGTGTTGCATTGTATTCATGTTGTAATTGTATCATGTCTGGTGCACCACTTCATATGTGCACTTGATTACATATGCTTGGACTTGACTATTTGGTTGCCAGATCATTTGAGCTTCATGTGCACTGATCAGTTCATAATTGTGGTCTTTGTTTTCTTGATGTTGTGTTTCAGCTTTTCCTCCATGTGTTTGGTATTTTTGTTTCACTAATCTGGTTGCATGCCATTACTATCATGTGTACATCCTTCTTACTTTTGCTTTTTAGTTGTCTTGACCATTTTCTTAAGCTTGTACACTTTGATTGCACCTGTTAACGTTAAAAGTTGCACGCTAACACCCGGTGTGTGTAATAGAGTTGTGAAAGCACCACCCGTGTGACGGGAACAGAAATTAAGCAGTAAAGTAGCGAAAAAGCAGTAAAAGACAGCAGTTTATAGTGGTTCGGCTTGAGATCGAGCCTACGTCCACTTTGAATCTCTTTATTACTGAATCCGGTTACAAAATGATACAATACACTTGTGAAATACAATCTCTTTCGATTCCTAAACACTTTCGACTATTAGCTCAAGCTTCGATCTTGAAGATCTTCTTGCATTCGTGTTGAATGCGGTAGATTTCTCTCAAAGCTTGTTGTAATGTCTTGGTGATTAGAGTTCTTCGAATGTAGGATGAGTTAAGAATTCGGCAGAGTAACGATGCTTTAGAAAAATGGTTGGCCAAAAGTCCTTCTCATGTTGAAGGTAGGGGGGTATTTATAGGGAAATCTGGACATGAGTTTCTACCAAGTCATGAGTCGTGGCCGACTTAGGATAAGTCGTGACTCGTGGTTGACTTAAGGTAGCTCGTGGGCGTCTTACTGAGTTCAGCTTGTGGCTTGGTAGACGACAAGTCCTAAGTCGTGGCCGACTTTTAATAAGTCGTAAGTCGTGGCCGACTTATCAAATAAAAGTGGCATAAGTGCAGGCATTGGATTTTAACTCGATAACTTTTAGATCGTGGACGACTTAAGCTAAGTCGTGGGTCGCTGATAGCCTTAAGTCGCGAGTCTTCTTAATTCTTTAGGTCAGTACTTCCCTTAAGTCGTAGCATCTCTTAAGCCGTTTAGACCTTAACTCGTTGAGTCGTGGGCTTTCTTAACTCGCTGAGTCATAAGCTTTCTTAGGTAATCCATCCCTTAAGTCGTTAAATCGCATAATCCACTTAAGTCGTGCAATACTTGAGTCGTATGAGTCGTACAGTCCTTGAGTCGACCAGTACGTAAGTCATCAAATATTAAGGGTTAACATTTGCCCCTCGAAGTACACGCCTGAGTCATAGGTCGTGTGCTTCGACTTATCTTAACTCGTGTATGCCGCTTCGAGTTCCACTGCCCTGAGATATAAAAGGCTTGAGCCATTCTCCTTACTTCTTTCTTCTCATTGCTTATCTTCTGAGTCGTATCTACCATTAATGTTCTTCCGAGCTTCCTCAAGGCAATTTTTTCCTATCTTTAACAATCAAACAATCACCGATCCTCGATTCTTCATTGTGTAAGTGCTCCTGCTTCCTCCCCGATCCTCGATCATCGTTAATCTGTGAATTCTCCTTTTTGTACTTAATCCATCCCCTTGTGCAATGCTTTGTTGCAAATTCCCCTGTATCGACAGTCCGTGAACTCGATTCTACTCGATTTAGCTTTAGATGATTGAGGCGATGAAGGCGATGGGTTACTATGTTTTAGGCTTAACCGAGTGGATTAGCGAGGCTTTGGCGATCTCGAATTGGTTTTTTAAAGGATATAATCAGTGTGGAAAACGAAAGCTTTTGTTTACGGAGGGGTTAATGGGTTAACGGGTTAGGAGGATAACGGGTTAGGAGGATAACTGGTTAGGAGTTAGGAGAAAAGTCAATGGGTCAAAGGAAGTGAGGTGTTAGCTTGGTCATGATCTATTAGCCTTGTACGACCTATGACTCTCTTGACTTAAATCCTTACCGACTTATCCATTTGCGACACAAACCTTGAGTCGTGGACGACTTATGACTTAGGAAATTTACACCGTTTTGAACTGAAGCCTTTTTCTCCTTTTACACGACCTACAACTCGAAGTACTTCAGACTTAAAGTATCAGCGACTTAAAATTGAAACGACCTATCCTGACTTGGCTTAAGATCCTTTAAGTCGTGGACAAGTTAGCCAGAAACACAACGACTCAACTTAGCCCATGGAACAAACTCTTAAGTCGTTGGCGAGTTAACACTTAAGTCGTTGGCGACTTAGCATTAAGCTTTGCATGAACTTTGAATTATTGAACCTTGAATTGTTGCATTCTTCCACTGATCACTCTAACTTGCAAACAATCAACCTGCTTAATACAACATTTACAGAAAATTGGGACGAATAACTGTCACTGACTGCCTACATCAAATGACAGATTAGTTAATAACAGATAATCAACTCAAATAGGTTAGGCAAACGAAGCGCTTTAAATCAACGAATCCAAGCAAAGTATTAAAGCAACATTGAAATAGTCAACTGAAAATGACCGAATTGCACTAATACTTTACTTAAATTTTAAATTAACAAGTCCTAAAATTTGATAATCGATCAGTTACCGACTAGCTTAATTCCAGTTGTATTTACTTGTTATCGTTACTAGTTTTGCACAATACTTCACACTATTTAGGAAACGTGCACCTTCATATTTGAATATCCAGTTGCTTGTGTAGAATGACTTCTCAACAAGAAGATTCAAGACCAGCCGGGGAAGCTTTCCCAATTGCTAATCCATTGGTCGATCCTCTGGAAAGAACTCCGACTACACTAAGCCACAAAGTCTTCGGACAACTGTGCATCCAGTTCGGTATTGCCGAAGCAGATGCTTTGCTTCCTAGAGCAAGCGACACTGCTGAGAGGCCACCTCTTGGCTTTGTCGCAGTGAATCGCCAGATGTGCCTGAGCGGAGCCATTCCGCCCTTTAATGATTTCCTTCGACAGCTTCTTCTTCGATTAACCATCTCCCACTTTCAGCTGCACCCTAATGGCCACGCCATCTTAATGGGATTGTGTGTATTGTTCAGGAGGACGCTCAATCGTTTTCCGAGCTTCGAAGAGATTTGTTACTTGTGCACTTTTATCAAAACTAAAGATCATCCTTCGATCATTGTTGTGAGAAGCACCAGAAATCGTAAATTAATTATCGGCCTTCGTGACAGTGCCCATGGGTTCTTAACTCAGTATCTTTACGTTCGCTGTCCCCCTGGGTTTTATGCTGTGTGGAGGGAAGGAAGTAAGATTGTCTGTCTTTTATCCTTCTATCTCCTGAGTTTTGTGAAGTCCAAATCACCAAGTGTTAACTTTGCTTTCTCATTTCAGCGCTCCCCTCTCCTTCTAGGGATCCCAGTCACAAGCAAACTCTGGAGAGGCTCCTGGCTGTACCAGTTGAAGAGCGGGACGCGGAATTTTTGTTGAAAGACGAATTTCTTCACCAGTTTGGACTTCTTCAACCCTCTCACTCCACTCAGCCTCGCGAAGTTCCCAACTCTCCTACGGAGGCACCAAATGTCCCACTTTTTGTTGAGGAACTCATACTGAAGGAGTCTGTTACTGAAACTCCACTGGTAAAATGCCCCACACTTGCCGATGTCGCGGGACCGTCCAGCAAACCGGCACTTGCCCCAATTACCGAAGAGGAAGAAAATCCTTGAATTTCTGAAAAGTCAGCCGATGTGGAAGTTGAAAAGGAGAATTCTACTGGGCGCCATGGTGATGACACCTTTGATGACTTGAGTGATATAATGATAACTTCTCGAGAGCTCTTTAAAGACGACTTTCAAAAAGCGACTTCTCTTGTTGTTGAAGCGACTTCCTCTTTGAAACAAGCTTTAACACCTTCTACACCAGTCGTTTCCGTTTCCACATTAAAGCGTGGTTTGTAGTTTGATGCACGTAGTTTGCATGCCGCACACACTTAGGATTTTTCAGCACTTATACGCACTTATCCTCTTTTTTCTAGAAATTTCTAAACTTCGTCTCTTTTCCATTTTTCAGATTCTCCGATGGGGCGTACTGGCTCATATTACAATAAATTTCAGCGCCATGGAGGTCGCGGAGTTTATGACTTTAGGCAATACCTCGATACCCCGAGGGAATTGGACGAGGAAAGAGCTATTAGGAAAGCTCGAGAGAGACGGGACTATGATGAGCGCCGCAGAAGAGAAGATGAACAGCACCATGGGAGTAGGGATGAGCGATACGACCCTTCCCGCAGAAGTGACGATTCTTATAAACGGAAATCTTAAGGTGACAAGGGGAAGAGTCACATTGCTGATGATTCTAGCAAGCGGACCAGACTTAGCTAAAAGGAAGCACCTGCAATTTTGGAAAAGACTGATGCTTCCATTCTTCCTAATATCCCGTCTGGCACTCCTCCTTTAAAGAAGTCTGATATCCAAGCGATCATCAACAGACCCCAGTATCAGGTTAAAGATGGCCCTTCAACGCTTCAAAGCAGATTTCCGAATTGGTGCTTAAAAGGAGTGCGCTTTGACCTAGATTTGGTCCCGATCGATAAGAAAGACATGCTTAAAAGTCTTGATATAGTTAGGCTTAACATTGAGAGGATGTCGCAATGGCAGAAACTTGTTGATGAACTCCAAAGAGTCAACCATATGAATCTTGAAAACATGCTGACTATGGAGAATGATAAGACTGAATGGGCTAAAATTTGCAAACAACATGACGCGGAGATGACGAGTATTGCTGATGATAATGCGAGACTTGAGTCCGAGGTAAAAAACTCAAGGAAGATCTCGCCGCTTCTTCCGCTTCACAATCTCAAAAGGAAGAAGTATTTCAAAAACAAGTGCGGGATGCGCACGCTGCTCAGAGGGATGCTGAAATGAAATTTGCGGCTGAGCAGTTCGTCGTTGAAGAATATCACAAAAATAACACTCAGTTGCGGGAAACAGTCAACTCCCAGAACGTGGAGATCGAATTGCTAAAGTCTCGTCTTGCTAAAGCTGAGACAGAGCGTGAGACATAGCGTTCTGGGTCGTGGGAGCCTCTCCTTTCTGAGTCTTGAATATGAAATTACTCTAGCTGAGGTGTGGGAAGCCGCAGTTGATATGTTGGGCGGTGCCGGCTATGGTGAGGCAGAGCTTGAGGCACGTTATCTTGACGACGAAACTCGTGCTGCTCTTGCTAAAGGGAAGGAACAACTCGCTAAAGCGCGAGCTGAACCGGCGGGAGAAGATATCCAAAGGAGGAGGCTCCTTTAACTGCCCCTGTTCATGCTTCGACCTCGGCCGATGTTAACATTATGGACTCCAGTTTCCATTCTTCGCCTCCAGCTAAAGTTGCCAAAGAAACTGCTACTACTCCTACGGAGGATGAGGTCCCGGACGATGTTGAGGCTGAGAAATTCGAGATCGATCTCGCCAAACCGACTCCTCCAGGTAACTTCAAATCAGATCTGGCTCAAGTGGATTATTCATTTGATTCAATTGACCTGGATGAATTTCTCGCTTATTACTTAAGTCCTGGTGATCCGATATCTTCTCTTTTCTCGGAGAATATTAATTTTGACTTCTTTTCTTCTGTAGCGGAAGCACCGAGCACTATGCACTCTTCCCCTCTTCCAACTATTCCTCCTCCATCTCTTCAAGTCACTCCTGCTTCTCAACCAGGGTCGCAGGAAGAACAGATAGAAGCTCTCCAAGGCCTGGAGGATCCACTCGCTTCTCAAGAACAAAAAGCGGAAGGGACGGAGGATAGTGAGAAGACTCCGGAGCAGTCATTTGATGACAATACAAAACTTTCCAAGCTGTTGACTCCGGGAAGTGAATCTTCTTCAAAGAGGAAAGGAAAACGTACACTAAAGAAGAAGAAGAGAGGTGCTTCAACTGGGGAAGACAAAATAGAAGAAGACCCAATCACTCCTCCTTCTCCATCCCGCCTACACAGGATTCCGAAATTAACTATTAGGCCAGGCAAAGGCTCCAAAGGTAGCGGGAAGAAGGAATGACAGGCTGGATTTTCTACTTCTTATTTTGCTTTTTGCATGTATCGATCGGAGATTGTGCGGGTACCGGTCCCCGCTTCTTTTTGTAATCTGCACAATGTAAAAAGTTTTCATAGTATTGAATAAAATAGCTATTTTACTTGTACAAATTCTTGTGTATGTGAGGATGCATCTGTTTCTCATTTTTAGTGTAGAATAAACGATTCTTTTTACTTGTATAAACTTTTTTGTCTGTGTTTGAGAATGCATTTATTCCATATCTACTTTTCATGATATTGCAATGAACTTGCGGTATGTTGCTTGCATATTCCTTTTATTGATGTAGTTGAATTGTATAGTGTTGCCCCCATACCACAAGTGCATTGCAACATTTCTATCTTTTACAAGACTGATACTCTTATTTCAGAGAATAACTATTCCACTTTTAAGGGAAGAATCATTCTGCTTTTAACAGATCATATCTCGTTTTTGGAGAAGTTTTTATTTCTCTTCCTTCCTTGAAGAACACTTCAACTTTCAGAGATGATCACTTTTATTTGTTAAAAAGTGGGTTTTCCTACGCAGTGAAATGAGCTTCTGAAGAAGGTTTTAATTTTGTGCCCCAGTAAGGGGCTTATTTTTGGTACTTCGAGCACGGTGAAGTGTACCTCCGAAGAGGTCTTTTTGTATCATTTCAACTTTTTAGGAAGAACTTTTTGAGGTGAGTAAGTTAACCTTCCTTTGAGAGTTGAAATGTGCTTCCGGAGAAGGCTTTTTCGTTTGAGTATTCCATTTTGGGACATGCCTCCGGAGAGGGCTCCTCTTAAAGAGTTGTGCCTCCGAAGAGGGCTTGTGCCTCCGAAGAGGGCTTGTGCCTCCGAAGAGGGCTTGTGGTGCCTCGGGAGAGGGCTTTTGCCTCCGAAGAGGGCATGTGCCTCCGAAGAGGGCATGTGCCTCCGAAGAGGGCTTGTGGTGCCTCGGGAGAGGGCTTTTGCCTCCGAAGAGGGCATGTGCCTCCGAAGAGGGCTTGTGCCTCCGAAGAGGGCTTTTTGATTGCCTGGAAGTTACTTTCTCATGGTTGAATGGACCCACGGGGCGGACGCAAGTTGCTTGATTGGATGTTCATTTGCACGAGCGATCGCAACCAATTAACAAGGGCCCTGTTCCTTCAGCTTGGGAAGGTGCCCCTCCGGTGGTTCCATCAATCTTTTTTGATTGAGATAAGCACTTTCATTTTTTGGCGTGACTCGTTAGAGGGCTTTGTTGTCCTTTGGGAAGGAGCATCGGTTGGTTGGTGTGCCAGGAAAGTTGCATCTCAGGGGCGAGTAGATCCACGGGACGGACGCAAGCTGCTTGATCGGATGCATCACGACCAGTTAGCAAGGGCCCTGTTCCTTCTGCTTGGGAAGGTGTCCCTTCGGTGGTTCTACCGGCCCTTTTATTGAGAGGCATACCTCCTTTTGGCTGCTTCTGTGTTTGCTTGGCCGTGTTCTCTCATCATTTGCTCATTAGCGATCTTTTATTATCATTTCCAAGCGCATCTTCTTTCCTTTTGCAAGTAAATTACCTTATCCGAAGAAGTCGACTTCACTGTTGAACGACTTCATGGGACAAACGCGAGTTACCTAGTTGGATGTCTGTTCATATCGACAATCACAACCAGTTAACGAAGGCTTACCACAGTGGAGTCGCCAACATTTTATGTGAAGTTCTTCTTGTATAGGATTTGAATTTGGAATTTTTGTCGCTTGGTATTTGCTTAATAGGTGATTTATAGAGGTCGCTTGGCTTTGTGACAAGCAAGCCTTGTTTTAATGTCCTGCAATTTTGAATCGACATTTTAGCAATACATTTAAAGTATTTACATATCAAAATGAAACAGGCATTATGAAATAGTAAAGAACACAAGATTAATAGTGGTTCGGCCAAGAATCGGGCCTACATCCACTTTATAGCTTTCATTTATTTACACTGATTTACAATGTCTTTCAATACAATTGATACATTCATCACTATTTTACAATTTTGAGCAAAGCTTTTTTCAAGTAAAATAAGGACGTAAGTGGTTGCTGTTCCAGGCTCTTAGAATTGGATCTCCTTCAACAGTTATGAGTTTGAAAGTGCCATCAAGGAGTTTACTGCCTATGGCATATGGTCCTTCCCAGTTTGGCCCAAACACACCAGTCGTTGTCATGATCCTTTTCAAAACTAAGTCTCCGACCTCAAAGCTGCGTTGGCGAACTTTAGAGTTGAAGTGCCTGGCTATCCTTTGCTGATAAGCTGAAACTATGAGCCTAGCTTCTTCTCTTTTTTTATAAAGAAAATCAAGTGCTTCAAGTTGCAGCTTTTCGTTTTCAGTTTCATTGAAGTGAATTCTTCTGTGTGAAGGAACTTCTATTTCTACTGGAATCATTGCCTCTGATCCATATGCCAGTGAAAATGGAGTGTGCCCAGTCGCAGTTTTGTGAGTAGTTCTGTATGCCCATAGTGCTAATGGAAGCTTATCGACCCAACCACTTTTTGCTTTTTCGAGTGATGGTTGACTTGATAATTTTGTTCACTGCTTCCACTTGCCCGTTTGCCTGCGGATGAGCCACTATTGAGAAGCTTTTTCGAATTCTGAACCATTTGCAAAAATCCTGGAATTCTTCACTTTCAAACTGAGTGTCGTTGTCTGTGATTATCTTCTGTGGCACACCATACCTACAAATGATATTTTTAGTTACGAAATTTATCATCTTTTTAGAGGTAATGGTGGCCAAAGGTTCTGCTTCAGCCCACTTAGTGAAATAATCGACGACAACAATAGCATATTTGATTCCAGATTTAGCGATCGGTAAAGGTCCAATCAAGTCTATTCCCCAATTGGCAAACGGCCACGGGCTGACAATTTGTGTGAGCTCGATGGAAGGTGCTTTTGGGATTTTTGCGAATCTTTGACATTTGTCGCACTTTCTGGAGTAAATAGCAGCATCTCGATTAATACCCGGCCAGAAATATCCATATCGGAGAACTTTCTTGGCTAAGGTTTGACCACCTGAATGATCCCTACATTCTCCTCCGTGTACCTCAGCTAGAATTGTCTTGGGTTCTTCCTTGGTTACACATCGAAGTAATGGCATTGAGAATCCCCGTCTATATAATCGGCCATCTTGAATTATATATCTTGACGCTTTCTGTAATAGTTTTCGGCGTTCTTTCGAACTTTCTGGTAGGGAACCATTGAGTAGGTATTCTTTGATCGGTGTCATCCAGGATTCATGCTCTTGAGACACAGCCATAATCCAATCAACATCCATTTCATCAATGCTTGGAGCTGACAGAACTTCCATAGGAACTAATCCCAGTAATTGAGCTTCTTCAGAACTTGAGTACTTTTCTAGAGAATCTGCTTTCATGTTTTCTACCCGAGGAATATGACTTATCGTGTAATGATCGAAATCTTCAAGAAGTTCACATGCCTTTGACAAGTATGCGGGTAGATTTCCACCTTTAGCTTGAAACTCTTTCTTTACCTGGCAAATAATAAGTTGAGAATCACTGAAGATCTGTAACACTTTGATGTTTAGTTCCTTGGCAATTTTTAAACCGGCAATGAGAGCTTCATACTCTGCTTCATTGTTTGTTGAAGGAAATTCCAGTCTCAATGCATAACACAACGATCGTCCTTCAGGGGTTTCGAGCACAACCCCTGCTCCAGAACAGTAATCATTTCTCGATCCGTCAACATACAACTTCCACTGGATTGGAATGCCATCAGTTATTTCATTCTCACTATCACCTTTGTCAGTAGATTCTGCGATGAAATCTGCTAAAGCTTGTCCGTTGATTGCTCTCCGGGGATGGTAAGTGATGTCATACTGACTGAGTTCAATGTTCCATTTCAAAAGACGACCCGAAGTTTCAGGACGAAATAGGACTTGCTTTAGAGGTTGATCAGTAAGAACCTTGATAGGATGTGCTTGAAAGTATGGTCTCAATTTCCTGGAAGCAATTAGCAAACAATAGGCGAGCTTTTCTATCTTCGAATAATTCATCTCTGCCCCAGTGAACCGTTTGCTAATGTAATAGACTGGACGCTGTACTTTCATATCTTCCCGTACAAGTGCTGCGCTGAGAGCATGAGGTGAAATTGATAAATAGATGAAAAGATCTTCACCATTACTAGGCTTGGAAAGAACTGGAGGCGTTTCCATATGACGAATTAGTTCATCGAAAGCATTCTGGCATTCGGGAGTCCATTTAAAAATTTTCTTTCCTTTCTTTAGAGCGTCAAAGAAGGGAATGCATTTGTCTGTGGCCTTGGAAATGAAACGACTCAGAGCAGCGACTTTTCCATTGAGACTTTGCATTTCTTTCACCAAAATGTTAACGTTAAAAGTTGCACGCTAACACCCGGTGTGTGTAATAGAGTTGTGAAAGCAACACCCGTGTGACGGGAACAGAAATTAAGCAGTAAAGTAGCGAAAAAGCAGTAAAAGACAACAGTTTATAGTGGTTCGGCTTGAGATCGAGCATACGTCCACTTTGAATCTCTTTATTACTGAATCCGGTTACAAAATGATACAATACACTTGTGAAATACAATCTCTTTCGATTCCTAAACACTTTTGACTATTAGCTCAAGCTTCGATGTTGAAGATCTTCTCGAATTCGTGTTGAATGCGGTAGATTTCTCTCAAAGCTTGTTGTAATGTCTTGGTGATTAGAGTTCTTCGAATGTAGGATGAGTTGAGAATTCGGCAGAGTAACGATGCTTCAGAAAAATGGTTGGCCAAAAGTCCTTCTCATGTTGAAGGTAGGGGGTATTTATAGGGAAATCTGGACATGAGTTTCTGCCAAGTCATGAGTCGTGGCCGACTTAGGATAAGTCGTGACTCGTGGTTGACTTAAGGTAGCTCGTGGGCGTCTTACTGAGTTCAGCTTGTGGCTTGGTAGACGACAAGTCCTAAGTCGTGGCCGACTTTTAATAAGTCGTAAGTCGTGGCCGACTTATCAAATAAAAGTGGCATAGGTGCAGGCATTGGATTTTAACTCGATAACTTTTAGATCGTGGACGACTTAAGCTAAGTCGTGGGTCGCTGATAGCCTTAAGTCGTGAGTCTTCTTAATTCTTTTGGTCAGTACTTCCCTTAAGTCGTAGCATCTCTTAAGCCGTTTAGACCTTAACTCGTTGAGTCGTGGGCTTTCTTAACTCGCTGAGTCGTAAGCTTTCTTAGGTAATCCATCCCTTAAGTCGTTAAATCGCATAATCCACTTAAGTCGTGCGATACTTGAGTCGTATGAGTCGTACAGTCCTTGAGTCAACCAGTACGTAAGTCGTCAAATATTAAGGGTTAACAGCACCTAAGTTGAATCCAGCTTAAAGCTCGGGTTTGACCTTGTGCTCGTGTCGTGACTTGAGTTGAACCCGGTTTTTTGGGTTTGACCTTGTGCTCACCTGTCCCTGTAGATTTATCAAGTTTATATCGATGTGCACGGCCTTGTGGCATGTACAGTGATATACTGTGCATGTCACAAGCTGTTCGTGTATGATGAATTCAAATTTAAATGATGACGAACAACCCAAATAACTGAGGCAAATAATATTTTCAAAATACATTTTATTTTATTTTACACTACAAACATATTTCATTTTCAATTTTACTGCGTCAGTGTATATTTTTGCAGATTGCTCAAATGCTGGATTCAATCTTAAATGGAGTTGACGATAAATTTTGGGTGAACGAGTAATATGTGGTGAGGTGTATTTGTAAATGTGAATTGTGATGTAATCAAAATTTGTATTGTAATTGAAATTGTGTAATATATATAGTGAGAGCTTGAATTTGTATTATTCAAAATTGTAATAAATATTTGTTTGAATAAAATATCTATTTGAATTTTAAATCTGAGTTATTTATTTTATTCAGCAAATATTTATTTAATCTGTGAAAATAAAATCGTACAATAACAAATTAATTTAAATGAATATATATATGTTTATTATCATCAAACAAAAATCATATACACGCATATTCAACAATCTCTCCCTTTTGATGATAACGAACATATATTTAAGATTTTGAATATATTAAATGCATTTGATTATTCAATTTGCTCCCCCTATTTGAATGCTCCCTCTCTACACAATACTCCCCCTTCATATATGCATGAGAATAAAAATATTCAAATGAGCCTTAATGCAATTAGAAAATATTTGACCTTTATTCACCAAAATCTTAACCTTGCTCTCCCCTTTTTGTTATCAGCAAAAGAGTAATAGTGTTAGAAAAATAGAGATAAACCGATAGACATTAATACCACATTAATATCCAATAGAGTATAAATAATAAATTTCAATAAAAAAATCAAACAAAAATCACAAATACTCTGTTTGACGCATATTCCACTTTAGAATGATAGGGATGATATCATCATATAAAACCATATAGTTGTATCTATTTGTGATATATTTTTATCGGGAATTTGAATATCTACTAATCATGCATAATCGTTAGGACTTTTAAATGAGATTAGTAGTATTCCAATTTTTATTTCTAAAAAAAAATGAATTCAAGTATCTTCTAACCACGCATAACCGTGAGGACTTTTAAATGGGATTAGAATCAACTTGTTTATTTAAACAATCAATTTTGATATGCGTTCCATACATGCATAACCGTAAGGACTTTCAAATGAGCATGGAAGCACATAAAAAATTCAAAGTAATTCGTCCATGCATAACCGTGAGGACTTTTAAATGAGAGTTGTTAATCCCTTTATCTCAGCGACCTAGAATTTAGCGACCTAAGAGGAGTTCACGACCTAAAGAACTCTACGACCTAAAAAACTCTGCGACTTAGGAAAGGCATGCGACCTAACTACAGGGAAGGTTTGCGACCTAAGGACTTAAGGGACCTCGCGACCTAAGAACAGAAGCCTTGCGACCTAACAACAGGACCTTGCGACCTAAGGATTCAGGGAGGCTTGCGACCTAGCAACAGAAAGCCTTGCGACCTAAGATCCAGAAGGGCTTGCGACCTAGCAACAGAAAGGCTTGCGACCTAGCAACAGAAAGCCTTGCGACCTAAGATCCAGAAGGGCTCGCGACCTAAGAGCAGAAGGCTTGCGACCTAGCAACAGAAAGGCTTGCGACCTAAGGAACTCAACGACCTAAGGTAGCTAGCGACGTAAGGGACTTAACAACCTAAGGTAGTTAGCGACTTAGGGGACTTGACGACCTAAGGAGGTTAGCGACCTAACTATTAAAGCATGTTCAGCGCCCTATGACCTAAGAGGTTAACGAGCTAGGACTTCAACGACCTAAAGCTCCCACAGCTATTCCTTAGCTCGTCTGCGACCTACCACTTGATCAAATGAAGCCAAAAACAGCTTCACCAGCTAATTTCTTAAGCCGCGAGGAGACTGCGACCTAGCTTAGGGCGCTCGCGACCTACGACTTAACTAAGGTCATACGCGACCTAAGACTTAGGCAAATTTCCTGCCCAGAAATCAGCTCCTATAAATAGGCCACCACTTACAACATGAAGGGGACTTTTGGCAAATCATTTCTAAAGCGCCGTTACTCTGTCGAACTCTTCACTCATTCAGCAATCAAGGATCCTTCAAGCATTCGCGACACTACAACAAGCTTCAAGAGAAATTCCTTACATCCAACATGGATTCAACGAGTTTCATCGTCGAAGATTGAGCTAGTAGTCAAGATTGTTTCTTGTGATCGAATTGTACTGTTTTCATAAGAGATTTGTATCGATTTGTAACCGGATTCAATAATAAAGAGATTCAAAGTGGATGTAGGCTAAATCTCAAGCCGAACCACTATAAATTGCTGTCTTTTACTGCATTTCTGCTATTTTCCTGCTTGATTTCTGTTCCCGTCACACGGGTGGTGCTTTCACGATTCTATTACACACACCGGGTGTTAGCGTTCACTTTTCAACGTTAACAAGAGTGAATACTTTGGATATATTTTTTATTATTATTTTATTATTTGTTAAAAAATATAACGAAATGAAAAATGAATGATTCCCGTTTAAATTAACACATATTGACTTACAATATTGGATTTTAATCAGTGATGGTCGATAGAAAAATGATAGAAATAGAAATGGTCATGAAATTTTTGCCAAACGAAAGTTTTTATAACTCTTGTTTAAATTTCTAAAGAAATTTATTAAATATACTTTCTCGAGTTATAATATATGATTAATATCAAAAATCATCACTTTTTCAATCACTATTTATCTTTTTGATAATTAGTCGGGGGTCAGATTAGTTAATGTAGTAATTTAAAATCAATTTCAAAAATAATTATAGAATCAATTATTCTAAAATAACTAATCTGAAACAAGGTCAACTAAAAAATGATTTTCTAGAAGGGGTTTTCTAAGAAAAATATCTGTTAATTGAAAATTATTTGAAATGAAAAATATGCAGATATTGTCCTTGAAAAACGATGCAATTAGTGAATGTTAAATCATGTTCCACTAGTAATTTTACATTAACTAGATTGCCAGTGTAATCTGCATCTGAATTTTTCTTTCACTCGAGATTATCATTGTTTGAATGTTATAAACCAGACTGTGAAACTGAAACAAATTTCTTTGAAATCATTTTTAACAGCTTTTAAATGAAGTTTTCTTGAATTTGAATTGAAGCTGTTGAAATAAACAAGCAGTGAACATAGTGTCATATATATATCCACTTGTAACATGAGTAATTAGTAATCAATCAACATCATAATTAATTCAAGCAATTCTATTCAAAGATGATTGGTCAACATTTTGAATAAGTCAAAAAACAACATCATCATTCATTTCTTTATCACATCACTGGCTGATTTAATTTCAGATTATGGTGCAGATTATCACATTTAATATATCGTTCAAAATAATTACCATTACCTGTTTTACCTTTACGATAATCTTTCGTTATTGCCCATTGTGAATCTATCACCTTTATATTAGGCTAAGGAACTCTGAATTGTCGCCTGTTGTGTATTTGGAACAGCCAGAATCCAGATGACACTGTTGTTGTTCCTTAGCCTGCCACCACACCTACACGATGAAAGGTTTTTGTGACCTATTTGTTTTTATAGGTCCATGGTTGTTAGTGGCAGAATATTTTGAAAAATAATTTTGTGGAGTCCCATAACTATTTATATATGTTCCTTTTGGCACCCATATTTGTTTAACTTTGAGGGATTTTATATTCGTACCTTTTGGAACCCAAATTGGAATTTTTTTCACGTGTTTGGGTCTATACCAACAATTATTTTAGTTGTGTCCAATTTTTCTACAAATAGTGCACTCGGATTTGATTTCGTTTCTAACTTTTTCAGATTGATTATATCCAAGTCCTTGTTTAACTATATTAAGAGTTTGTTTCCCTAATAGCAAATTCAACGATCTTTCACATTTGGAAAATTTTCCTAAAGTCGTTGATAGTTGTTGGACTTGTATTTTTAGTGATTCATTTTCGTTCAATAACTGTGTGCACTTTTTAATAGAGTTTTCTCTGCTCGTGTTTTCATTATCTTTTAAAATCAGAATTTCATTTTCAAGTGATTTAATTTTATTTTCTGATTTTTAATTTCTTATAACGATCCTGGCCCGGCCTTCCAAAATTGACAATCGTATACCATACTAGTACCCAAATTTCACAGATTCAAACGCTGTATCTAGCTCGCCGGAGCTTATAACACCATTAAGTATAACAACACAGCGGAAAAAGAAAATCAATGATATCATATACAACTCCAAATAAATACAATATCCAGAATGATGTACAGCTGTGATACCAGTAATACAAGAATATCAGAGATATGATACAGCGGAACAACAGAAAAATAACTCCAATGATCTGTAAAAGGAGAATGCATCCAACCACTACAACGACCAGCTTGACCACTATCAAGTTGCACCAAGCTAAGCAACTATCAGCCACGAACTCCAAACACCGAACTAGCTCTAGGTAATCTACTACCTGACTATCTGAAAAGATACCCAACTCTAGACTGCCCATGTGGAAAATAGTGGGCACCCAAAGTTTAGGAAGGGAACAATAAACTCCGAGTCAGTCATGGGACTGGTGTGAGCAACAAAAACAATTTGGTTGAAATAAAACAATTCATAAGAGAAATCCGATATGCTTTTGGAAAATGAAACTACCATAAGGCCTCCCGCCACACACACAATGCAAATGCAGAATTGGAGGAGATTTCTCCTTATGATAGTCAAACATGCTTACTACGTAAATCATTAGATATTATTATTAGTGCATAGTGCAGAAAACATTTTGAAAATATAATATTAATCTTAGCCAACATACAATCATTATTGTATGCCTACTATAGCTACCATCTAAACAGTGGTGACCACTATAAGTAAATGGCAGGTTCTACAACTAATACCGTACAAAGTTCGTATTGGAAGATGGATTTCTAATAAATGGTCAGGCTAAGGAACTTCCTATTGTCAATGGGTATGCCTCTGGATGGACGACCCGAGAACTAACTAGCTCTCTACCAACACAAGGCCGGGTTACCTCGTAACTAGGTAACTACTACACGAATATGTCATCCCCCGGTCCTTTGGGACCTTTATCCGAGGTACCTCGATAGCAACAAAGCAACAACCACACAGAAATGAGATTGGAGCAACCACATAGGTTAAATATCAGGGCTCCATACCTAATACCACCCTTTTCCAAAAGGAAATGACATACCCTAAAGGGCGCGACCCTCATAACCTTGCTGCATCTTTCCTGTTTCGACCATTTCCGGGTTGTGAGGTCCGAAGAGGTCTCGTCCACAAAGCTACTCTTTTTCCAAAAGCCATGCTTTGATCAACAAATGATCAACAAATGATCATCACACAACAGCACTCAATATGTCATATTACCAACTTGGGAATATATCACTGATAACCTTCAACTACATAATCTCTGAACTCATACGTCTCAGAGAAGGGTGTTAAGCTAAGAGAATAAATTCTCCGCCAACAACAGATATGTATTTGAAAGTAATCTGCTTTATATCTCAAAGTGTAATGTCAGACATGTAACCATACAAGTCTGTCCCGGGTTCGAACAGAACCGAAGGCACTTGCAAAGAAGCCCTTGCAATCCGGGTATTCACACTACGCCATAGATGACCTTCTGCAACACAAATTTTTTTTTGGCTCAGGCCCGAAAAATGTTGCCATAGGTCTATGGCAACAATTTTAGGGTGATGCAATTTTTGCCGTTGCCTTAGAACTCAAAGGCAACATTTTGACAATCTAAGGCAACATAAGTAATAGTGTTGCAATAGAACCCTATTTGGGTCTATGGCAACACCCATAGGTATCTGTAGCAACATTCCAAAATGTTGCTATAGATATTAACTTTCTGAATTTGTGGGGCCCACAATGTAGAGCATATTTGATTTTTTAATAAAAATAAATATTTATTTAATAAAATGCTATCGCATAGAATTTGATATTTAAACAGTAATTTATTTAAATAATTATTTTATTTCAACATTTGAAATAGTACAAATTCCTTACTCCACTATTTTACAATTCAATGATATATAACACTGATATTCACATATACAGATATTCTCACTACATCACTCAGTTCACTCATTACATATGCAGTTTCAATTTATATAGACACCGACAAATATATGACGAGCCGAGTGCCGACCCGAAGGCGAGCCGAGAAGCGGGTCCGGGCGCAGCGCCGGCGGGGGTCCGGGGCACCGCAGTCCCATCGGGTGTCGAACAAGTGGGCACCGCCCGATTCATCCGATTTCGGAAGATCGAGCCTTCTTTGAAACGATGTAAAATGATGCACAAATGAAGACTGAACTTAGCAAACCCCATCCTTAGCAACTTCATCTTCCATCGGAACTACTGCCCATCTACCACTTACCTGAAACACAATTGCCTGAAACACTGACCACACTACCAACCTCTTTCACAAAACACCCACTCATTGTCTCATCAAATTACATCATCAACACATAGGCAGCCTATCAAGCAAAAACAGTGAATGCATCAGGCATGTACAAGAGAAACATAGGCAGTAATATGATATACAGAGGACTTGGAGCATCGGTTCATGTTAAAGAACGAGGTTAGCATGGTACCAGTTCAGTCCAGACCAAATATATAAGGTTAGCATGACTTGGAGCATCAGTTCATGTTAACAAACTTAAGGTTAGATATATATCTAACAAACTAAATATATAAGTTGAGCGTGAATACCAAATTTGACTGTACAGCAAAACTAGTATCCATCAAGCTAACATATTCCCAAGCTTCAAAAACTGAAGAAGAAATCATCAAAAAGCACAAATAATATTAAAAAAACAAACCAGAAGCCTTCATATGCAAAACAGATTGCTGCTGAGAAGATGCTTGAGTCTGAGATACTGAATTTGAAGATGACGCCCTTGATTTTGCTTCTAGATCTGAAACACAACATTCGTTGTCTGTTGTTAATTTCGCTTCTAGACCGAATGATGGCACTGCGAGCCACTCTAGATCTGAAACACAGCATCACCGGTCAGTGGCATCGTAATCTCAGTAGTATCCAAGCCTCTATCTCGGCAATCTTCAGCAAACTTTCCAAGCACTGAACGCAACATGAAGCAGCAGGCGACTTCATCAACCAGACTTGTGGATCCCCAAAGAAGATGAATCGCGAATTGGAACTTAATACTTGATTTATTCTAATCGCCTGAAATCATCTTCCATCCCCAAAGAAGATGAATCGCGAATTGGAACTTGATACTTGATTTATTCTAATCGCCTGAAATCATCTTCCATCTCCATGCGAATTGATTTGAGAATTATGAATTGATTCTAATCGCGAATTGGAAGTATGAATTTGCTGGATTTCGTGAATTTGCTGGATTTCGTGAATTTGCTTTTTGATTTGAGAATTATGAATTGAATCTAATCGCGAATTGGAAGTATGAATTTGCTGGATTTCGTGAATTTGCTTTTTGATTTGAGAATTATGAATTGAAAACTGAAAGGGGATCTACAGCAACATAAGCGGGAAAATGAAAATTTGGTAAAAAGTGCAGCGGTGATCCATTTTAACAGTTGGATTAAATGTAGACCGTTGGATCGTATTCACGCGGATTGCTAATTTTATTAATTTTTTAATTTGAATACATCTATAGCAACACTATATAAAAATGTTGCATCGTGTTACACTTGTTTAGCTAGAGCAACACATTTTTATGGCTAAGGTAACACCATAAATACAACGTTGCAGTAGGACCAAAATTTTATATCTATTGCAACATTTTAGCTAGCAACACCTTGCAAAAATGTTGTAGAAGGTCATCTATGGCGTAGTGATCATAATCCCGATCGGACATCTCATCACTTAGGGAATCTCAATACCGGGGCCACTGGATGCAGAGACAATCGATAGGTCATCCTATCGTTTTCACAAATACCCGGTCTTCACCACCGGTCTTTAATGCTATCCACATACAACGTATCACTATTCGAAATGGGTTATATGACATAAAGGTCCTCTCCCAGCTAATTCGATTAATAAGCACAATATTTTAAAACATATGAATATTGGGAATTCAATTAAGTCATAACTTATTATCCAAAACTTCTCTTTCAAATGGTTTAAACAAATTACCATTTCAAATTTTTTTTAAAAAAGATTTAATTCACAAAGTTCACCTAGTTTCACAAAGATTCATTTACAGACTTTCAAATCAATTTCCATTTCAATTTGATTAACTCATTAAATCTTTAAATCAAAATTTTACTTATAGCTTTCAAAACTCATTTCCAAAGATTTATCCGTAACTTGGAAAACCAATTCCATTTCAAACTTGAGAAAATCCCTTTAACACAAATTGGAAATTCATATCTTATGTGAAAGCTTTTGTTATTTAAAACAAATAGTTTTTTTTTCTTCTTTCGTTTCGGAAAAATCCGATTTCATTTATACAAGTTAAAATCTTTGGGTTAAACTTTAATTCCCAAAACAATACCTTAAAAATTGTTTAAATCCACATAATCACATTTATAACTTGTATAACATTTTAAATCATAATTTCAAAACATAGGATTCCACTACAAACCTTGAATTTAAATTCATTCAAGTTATTTAAATTTCAAACTTCATTAAGTTATTAAAAATAACTTTTATTTTCAAAACTCCATTTCAAAAGCTTTTCCCCATTTAACCCAATTCCATTTTCAAAGTCAATTGAAATTAAAGTTTCAATTTCAAAAACATTAAATTTAAATCATCTGTGACTTAATCGATTTTCTGTGAAATCCATATTCATGTGTGTATAGTGTGGTCCAGGGGTTTTACACACAATAGTGCAACATCAACAGTCATCATAGATCAAAACACAGAAGGATAATTGATAAGCGGTATAAACTATAACACTTATCTTTCATTCACAGATTACAGATATATATCACGGATAATAAATCACATCATAGATAATTAATTACATCACATATGAATGAATTACATCACAACTTGAATTAAAACAATTCAAATCACAAAGCATCACATAGTAGAGATATCAAACAATTTAACAACCAATAACATCCAAACATCCATAAGTAGGATCAATTCAATTATCTGATTTATTTAATCAGATTATTTACTTATGAATTTAATTACTAATTCTGGTTAATTAACATTAATTAGTTACCAATGATTTTAATTAATTATTCATTAACCTTTTGTTATTTATTAATCAACCTTACTTAATAAATAACTCAACATTAAATCATTCAATAGTTAACCTTTAATTATTTATTCTTAATAAATCACACCTTAATTAATTAACCCTCAATTAATTAATTAATTAAATTAAGTACTTTTAAATTAACTTCTTACTTTTAATCAATTTTTAGAACATTAAGTCTTAATTAACTTTAAGATAAAGTATTATCCTCATCAATGACATAATTATCATCTACAAAAGCCTTTGAAACTTTTACTTTTAAATCTTCCTTTAAATTCATTTCAATTTTAAAAATTTAAAATAATTACAAAGTTTAACTTTAACAAAATTGAAACCAACTTAAAAACCTTTAACTTAATTGTTAAAGAAACACTTGTTTTATAAAAAAATTATATAAATAAAGTTTAAACATTTTTATTTGGAAAAACCAATTCACTTTAAATTATTCTTTAAATAAATTAACCTTAAATTATTCGATTAATCAATCTTTAATCATTAGTTATCTATCTTTAATTACTTATACAATTTCAATACCCAACATTTATAAACAATTATTACCTAGAGGCAGTAGTTTAAAGTTTAGAAGAAAACTCGACTTATATTTCACAATTGATAAAACAAGTTCTCGAGAAAATCTCGAGTAAACCCGAGCCAGATGTATGTTTACCCGAGTAAACCCCTGCGTTTCTTCCTTTCCTCTTCCTCAAATCAAATTCAACCCAGATGCAGATGATACATGGTGCATGTGCACCGACGATCAGAGCTCCTCCAACCAACTCTGCAATCTGCGACAAGTCAACGTACTTCTCGCTGCCGCACACGACCTCCTAGACGAAAGAACCCGATCGAAAAATAAAATTTGAGCACTCGAATGAAAATCTGGAACCAACCATATTATCAAAACCCCACTGCGACGACGAACAGTACCACCGGAGCTTACGTCCTACCGACCACAACTGCACCACGACCTCCAGCAACTATTCCCCCACCTGCGATCGCCTCTCGATAATCCAAATCAACGCCAAGGGCTCGAAAATACGACGAACCGAAACTGCACTCCTACCCTAAATCAACCTCGCCTTAACTCCTCGTTGATCAATAAATTAAGTAATCATTTTTCTGATAATTAGCAACCCATAAGCTACCTTTAACAATAATCCCTAGATTCAATTCGCCATTGATCGGCATCAATTGACGATAATACAAATTTCGTTCAATTCGAGATAACATGCTAATCCCAGGCTTAAAAATCTTGAAAATATTATCAAAAATCATTGTTTCCTATTACGAATCGATTCATGGGATCCAAATTTGAATTCGTGATAACTGATTTTCCAGTTCTTGAATATGTTTTACTGAAATTCCAATTCTTTTGAATGTTTGCTAAATAAATAAACTTGAGATTATTTTTAAAAATCATAACACACTTTTACACATGATTCATCTTTAAAGATGTTAACCAATCATTGATTGTATGATGATATATTGAAATTTTTTTTTTCTTTGTACATGTTTTGAAACCCTGTAACCAAAGATAGAAACTACGCCCAATATTTTTCACATGTACACAGACATATTTATTTAATTATTTTTTTTCACGCAAACATATCCTACTCTATTTATTCATCAACTTCCACAAAAACATAAACATATAAGGGTTTTAAAGGTGATGTTTGCTCACTGTTTAGATCCAAGAATCTGAAATTGATTTATCACTATTATTTTACCATTTCTAAGTAGTTACTAAACATTTCAACTTGAACCATTTTAAAAATCTAAGTCTTGTAAATTTGGACATGTTTTGTTTAACAACCAAGCCTTTAAAGAAATGGACAGGCTTTAAACATGTACAGTGAGAACATGGGTGATTTTCTCCTATAAGCATGCACACATACATTTCAACATGCAGTCGCATTCACACACCCTATTAGCATAACCACATCATAGCTCAAAATGCAACTTCAAGCAATAAACAACAAGGTCAAAGGGTTTCTCACCTGAGAAAATTGTAGACAGAGGACAAGCCTGTCATGATGAACATAGGACATCCCTGGGAACAAAACTGGAATTGAAACAAAGAAGCAAAGCTCAGGTTTCTGAATCTGGAATTTATTGAGATGTTGATCTAATTTTCTTTTGTTTATATAGCTTTTGATTTGCCTGTAACTTGATTTTGAATTCTGAAGTTGCTTAATGTTTCTCTGATCTGTTGAGTTGCTTTTGTATGCTAATAAAATTACTTGCTTTGCTTAAGATTGAAGTTGAAGCCTTTCTTGCTTTTTTTCAGTTTTGATTTTTTTTTCTTAAATGGACGAACTGATGAGGAAGTTGATTAATATATATAGAAAAGAAGGTGACAAGGTATACAATATTTTGTACAAGGTGATGTTATCCTTTCTTTGTACTAAAGATATCTTTGCATTAATTGCTTTAGTCCTTTGATCTTTTTCTTATACATTTCCATATCAAATTTGATTTGCTTACAACTTTATGCAGGCTGATATATATATTTCTTGTGTGTTAGAGGATATGGCATTAATTTCCTTGTACAAGTGATTATGTTGTTTGTACCAAAGATCAGAGATTTTTTCTATCTTTTGTTTGACTAGCCAATTCATTTATTTATTTGGTGGCTGATGATACTTGTTTTGGTGGCTGCATTAATTATGTTGTACAAATCTTCATACTTAGCCTTTTACTTGTTTATACATTAATGTATATAATGTTTTCTTCTTTTCTTTGTCAATAGATATTTGCATTCCTGCTTATGCAAGCTACTACATAAATATATATAAATATGTTTTCATACTTATGTATATTATCTGTCTTCCTTTGTCTTCTTTTTGTAGGTTCATTTACATAAATTTTTGTTTTATTTCTTATTTGTTTAAGTGTACATACTTATGCTTTGTTCATCTGTGAATATATTGTTTTCTTTAAGTCTTTAGTCTTATGCTTTGAAATATAGATGGGTCTATATTTAATTTAATGTTAAAATTTGTCGAGTGTGTTTACTTAATATTTTGCAACTATATATGTATTCCTATTTCTAACTTAAATAATTATTATTTTTCAACTTGAATACTTATTGTCTTGAATTTTCTTTTCTATATATATTTATTTTGGTAGTATATTTTGTTTGTATTAACACATATTCACTTTATATACATTTACTTCAATAGTATATATATATTTATTTATTTTATATTTTACAAAACTATATAATTTATCTCATAAAATTAAATTCAAATATCCTTACATTTGCATTCCTATATATATATATATATAGATATCTGATTTCTAAAGAAATTGGTTTTAAAACTTAATTATACATAAATATATAAAAAACACAAATATGATATATTATAAAATATAGGATTTAACTTTAACCCTCCTTTGAAAATATTTTCATATCAATTTCAAAATGTAACTTTCAAAATATTCATTTGTATAAATGAAGGTACATCAATCATATCAAAATTTAAATACAATTTTAACTTCTAAGATATTTTAAATTTAAATCCTAATTTCAAATTCTATCTATTTTATATACATATTTATTTTTAAATATCCAATTTAATTCTCAATAAATTCAAAATTTAACTAAAATTTTATATTAATTACCAATTATTTCACAAATTTTATTCATAAATAAAATTAATTATCAATTTAAAATAATTGAAAATCCGAGATCGTTACATTTCTTCTTCGAATGTTGGACACTTATCACACTTAGGGATCCTATTTTGATAATTTTTAACTAATTGATCAAGCTGTTCATTTAATTCTATCAAACTTTCTCTTGTGATTCAAATTTCACATATCTTTCCCTAAGTCGTTCAAAATAGCGGTTTACTTCATGGAAATATATAAGAAACTTAGAATGGGTAAGTTTTGATACCTCACTTGGCTCGTCATCATCGTCACTGTTAGTTATATCACCTCGATGACACAATTCAGCCTTTTCGCTTCCACTGCCAGTACTTTGATTATCTTCATCACTTGTATTCCACGTGGCTGCAAAACTTCTCCTTTTTGATTTCTTTTCTTGGCCGTATTGATTTCGAGGACAATTAGGCTTGATCTGGCCAGGTTTAGTACACTTGTGGCAGATGATCTCCTTCTCTTCTGGGCTATCTAGTGCTTTGGCTATTCTGCTTTTCAATTGTTGATTAAGAGCTAGATTTCCGTATCTATGATTCCATTTTTTGAATTTCTTCATTAATAGTGCCAGCTCAGCTGCTCCATCTTCATCACCATCACCATCACTTTCTGTTGTTCCTTTGAGAGCTATCGATTTCTTTCGAGTATCACCTCCTTCTCGTTCTTCGTTGAATTTCATCTCTAGCTCGTAAGTGGTGAGATTTCTAATGAGTTCTTCAGCTTTGAGTTGTTTCAAATCTTTTGACTCTTGAATAGCTGTGACTTTTGCTTCAAAATTCCGTGGAAGGTCTCTGAGGATTTTTCGGACTATTTCTAATTCGGTGTATGATTTTCCAATTGCTTTTGATTTGTATATGATATTGGAAAGTCGTCCGTACATCTATTTGACATTTTTTTCCTTGGCCATTGTGAAGTTCACGTATTCACTACTTAGCATGGCAAGGTGAGATTCTTTGACTTGAGACGTTCCTTCGTGAGTCACTTCGAGTATGTGTCATATTTCCTGCACAGTTAGACAATGTGAGACACGATTAAATTCAAATTGATCTAATGAACAAATAACAGAATTCATAGCTTTAGCATTAATATATTTTAATTTATTTTCTAGCTCTGTCCATTGATCCTTCGATTTTTATATTTCCTGATAATTTACAATTATAGTTGGTGCCCTATACCCTGTCTCAACAATATTCCAAGCGTCAATGGTTTCTAGAAAAATTTTCATCCTGTTTTTCCAGTAAGCCTATTTACCATTGAACATTGGTGGTCTAACTGTGGACTGACCCTCAACAAAAGCAGTATTAAAAGAAGCCATAATAAAAAATCAAAATTTTAAAAAAAATTGATTTTTGAAAAATCGAATTTTTAAAACAAAAATTTGACACCTATTCCTAGCTCTGATACCACTTGTAGGATCGATTTCACCCTAGAGGGGGGGTTAATAGGTTGATACTATTAATTATAAAATTTATTGTGGTAGTGTATATTAATATCAACATAGATCACAGCAGAATAATATCAACACAGATAATAGCAGAATAAGAAATGCAGAATATAGAACACACAGATTTACCCAGCTTCGGCAAAACCCTACCTACGTGCTGCCCCCAAGGTTTCTACTAGAATTTAGATAGTCACACGCTTACACATGTAAACTCGCGACACCCACTACTGACTAATCCTAACTCTACGCTCAAAACCCTACCACAACTCAGCCACTGAGTTGCGAATTCTCAAACTATGGCACATAGTTTGTCCCCTAGTCACAGGACTAGAAATTACAATGGTTTTAAAAGATACAAATTAAATGTAACGACCCATAAATTTCAACTGTTTTAATAACGTAATTAGTTGAAATTTTGTGAAATTTTAAACGATAAAATTTTGAAATAAAAATTTTATATTTCGAATACGCCTAGTTAAACATAGCAACAGGTAAATTTCCGTCCGAAAATATGAAAATTTATTTCGCGCGTAAATTCACTTCAATTTAATCAGTTAAAAAGCAGTGAAATAATGTTTCCGAAACCTAAATATTTTTACATAGAAAAATTCTAAACCATCTTCTGAGCAAGATGTCAGTTTGTCGTTTTTCAAAATTTGGACATCTATTGCTCCGTCGTTCTTATTTTCTGCAAAATAGCAGTATTCTGGTACCGATATCGATTTTTATCGGATGATCGTACAACTGATATCTGTATACCGTTTTGATCGTCTTGTCGTGCTGATCTTTGCGGTATATTAAATTCTGTGTTTTGAGATTCGGTAAGCGGTGGAATCCGCGAAACCGGTAACCGTATCGGTACCCGTTCATGCCTTTTGATCTCTTGTGTCTCTTCAATTTCCACGGTGCATTAACCAACGGTCATTAGCTTTTATTATTCCTTGGAATTCACGTACTGACTTTTGATCTTTCCCACTTTTCCCACTGTTCAAGGTACACGTGAATTCGTCCTTTTCAATTCATTCATTTTTTTTTCCGTTTACTATTGCTCAGAAAAATGGGTATACATTCATATACCAGTTTCACATATCTTGCCTGCTCGTGTTTCAAATTCCTCTTCTTATAGTTCATTTTCTTTATTTGAAAAGAAAAAAAAATGAAAGGCCTGAGCAATAAAATTTTGAGACCACCTTCAACCTTCCTTCCCCACCCCTCTGCTTGATCACTCCACGTTGTCCCTTCCACCCGTACAATCGCAAGCAGCCACCACCATTACTCAACCGAGCATTCATCTCACTGCCTCTGTTCTCCACCCACACCATCGGCCATTCGCCTAAAGCCTCCCCAACTTCGGCTATCATCACCAAGCGCCGAGACTTCCATTTCAACATCCACCCACGAGCACCACCGAACCCCTCATCTTCACGTGTCTCTTCCTTTGGGTCTGTCCACTGCTCCATCTCAGTATGACCGAAGTCACGGCCTCGCCCTGAGATCCGCACCTCCCCTCTGACCCCTTGCCTCGCTGCCAAATCATCTCTGGCCGATGCTTATTGTATAAAGGTGTATATATATATTCTTATATATAAGTTTTTTTATTTTTCTGGAGAGATATATATAAATGTTCGCCTGGGACCTATATATGTTAGGCCATATATATACCATTATATGAAGATTTGCATAGGACATGTTAATTCACATATATTAGTTATTCAAAGTTAGTCTATATCTGTAGCCTGTTCTAGTTCTCTGGTGATCTGTTCATCGATTCTATTTCCCCAGAACCAATTCATATCTTACAGTTTTAAAGTATGCAAATGTATAGGAGTTTGTAAATGTGTTTATATAAACCAGTTATATATATTAGTTTAGATAATTGATATATTGGTATAAGTTTATATTTATAATCTGTTGTAGATGTGAGTTTATATAACTATATATATAAGTTACAGTGAATATATAAGATTTTGTTTAAGTCTGCCAATGTATATATATAATCAGTAAAGGTTTTATTATTTGAGTGATTATATATGTGTTGTTTTATATGATAATTTATATACTGTTAGTTATATTTTGGCCATACCTTCGTTGTATGTTCATAAAGTTATTTCATTACAAAGTTTTTCAAAGTTTATAGTACAAGTTTTATATTTTGAAAGTATACAAATTTAGTTCTAGTATGTGTATATAGTTCAGGCTGCACGTGTTGATGAATATTCCGCATGCCTATTTTTGTTTTGTGTTCACCTACTTGCTTACATATAACTATGACTCTGACTGTACTTTGGATAGATATGGATCTAAAGTGATAGCCGAGTATATTGCGTCTGTCTCTCTTCATTCAAAAAAAGAAAAGAAAAAGAAAATATACATTGTTAGTTATCCTTTACACGTTAGTTATTTGTATTTAGGTATTAGTAGTTGGCCGTGTAGTGGTTTGGTGGACATCAGATTTTAAATTACATAAGTTGTTTATACGGGTTATTTATTTGCAGTTTGTGTTACAGTTTGTATATTCTAAAGTATAGTAAGTTATATCTATGTTTGTTTACAACTAGTACAGACGTGAGCGTTTGAAATATTAGGTCAATATTATATGTATTTTGTTTAAGAGTTGTAGCTATGTGGTAGGGAGTTAAGTTGTATATCACTTATGTTTTGGGTATTAGTATTCTAAGTATATTAATTATATTAAATTTGTAATAATAATAATAATAGTAATATCAACAAGACTTGTTATATGTAAATGGTTTCGAAATGTTGCATTTGGGTCGTCTTGTTCATACATATATCTTGTTTCAATTATATAAAAATTGATTTGATTCTTTCTCATCGACTTCTTATCTATCAGCTTGTCCGTCGAATTCGTGCACAATTCACTTTGCTCTGGATTCGTAGCTCATTTCTGTGTCTGTATCGGTGTGCGTATCCGTGTCGTCTTCTTGTTCATCTCTAGCCTCGAAAGGTGAGCACTCACTCACGATTAACGTTCTTTTATTTATTAGATTTGATTTCAATTGAAACGACAATTGAAATATGCTGCTGTTTGATATTTACACTGTTATTACCTGTATCAGTTCACCTATGACATCTGACACCCTTTTCTGTTAATTATTTATGCGATGATAATACAGTTTGGCTGATAATTGATTGATTGTTGATGTTTATATTGGACGTTAAATTATTAATGTTAAAATGATAAATAGTATGAAATTGAACTTGATATAGGATAATTAAATGTTAAATTTGATTAACTGACATTTGTATAATATGACCCCTTTAACTGTTAAATCCATTGACACGTATGATTTGCTTAATTACATTTTGAATCACTGAATGTATGTTGTTAAATTGATGATGTATGAAATTGTAAATAGATGACAAGTGAAAAACCGTAATGTAATAATCTTTAATCTACATGAAATGATAGTGTAGATTCTAGAAATAATTATATTAATTCGTACAAATAACAATGCGAATTAATACGGTTATTTCGGGATTATTTGAATTGATTATTGGATTGATATTGGTTGTTGTTATTGCTTGTTTATTTACTTTGACACCATCCCTGTTATCACACTGCAAGTTCCCTTTGTTATGTTTGATTTTGAATTGAATTGGAATTGGGTTGAAATAATAAATACCCAAATTGAACTTTGACCTAGGATAGGAAATTTAAATAAAACCCGATTGGTCAATGAATTTGATTTAAAATAAATAAAGATTTTATTTGAATAAATAATATGGTTTTGAAATTAAGTTTGAAATTGAATTTAGTTTGAAATTATTAAACTTTGAAATGATTTAATAATTAAGTTTGGAATTATAATTAAGTTTTGAAATTATTAAGCTTTGAAATTATTTAATAATTAGGTTTTGAATTATTTAATAATTAAATAAGATTGAATTATTTAATTGAATTGGATTTTTAATTAATAAAAATTGAACTTTCGAATAAGTGGATTTTACTTCGTAAATAATTGAAATCGAGTTTTCTTTATTAAGTGAGTTTTGGAAAATTATTTAAGAAAGTAAATAGGTGAAATTGAATTTCTTTAACAAGAAATAAAATGTGATATTTTTGGAATTAATGTAAGACTTGTAATTGAAAGAAATGATTTGACGAATTTAATTTAATTCAAAATTGTAAGTTTTGTTTAATGAAGTTGAACTTAAGAAATTGATTTAATGAATTGGAAATTTAATTGAAATTGTTTTGAATGATAAAGTAACTTAATGAATATTGAATGAAATCGATAAATAAATTTGAAATTGATTTGAATGTTAAATAAAATTTATTTAAATGATTTCGGAATTGAATCTTATATACGAATTTAAATTGATATTTGAATTGTTTAAAATAAAGATTGAAATTGAATTATAAGGTTTTGAAATGATAAATTGGAAGTTTTGAAACGAAAATTTGGAAATTGTTTTAGAAAGACAAATGAAATGTTGATTTACGAATTCTATTTGAAATTGAAATTGATTTGGTTTTTGAAATATATAAACGACCAATCGGTGTAATAATTACGAAAGTTATTAAAGAGACCGGGATCGGTAATGGATATACTCTCTATCTGAACCGAAACCACTTTAATAACTATACGCGGAGTGTTGATCCAGAACGAAGTGGATGGTTTTGATGAACGCGTTGACTGAAGAAAGAGAATGATTTTGGATGACCCCTGACATGACTAAAACAGGAGCCGCGCCGGGCCATTGAGGTTCGCTACCTCTAGCGGACACACTTCTTCGATACCTTATCTATTACTTTTGTGATTCGATTTGGGTGCACCCCTCGATTATGGGAGTGTTGTTTCGCGGTGTTGGGATAGTAGCTGCTATGCCCAACATCAGTCCGGATCACGCAACTACTAGTATCCTAGTTGGTATCGCCTCATGTACCTTGTCATACTGATTATCCTATTCGCGACCACTACGATTTTGATTTGTACCTTTAGTATATGGATTGCCCTCTGGTGACTTCCGGTTTTGGGGAAACTACGGTCTTGTATATGCTTTTGGGAATAAACAGGTTAAGAGGTGTATGGGCCCTGCTTAACCCTACTTTGATATCTTTATATTACTGATAGACATTATCTACTTAGCGTACATTACTACCTAGTAGATAGTTTAACGGATCCTTAAAGGATGGTTATTCCAAACATCCTTTGAGTTACTTGTATTTCAATTGCTATTTCACTTGAGTTGGATTTATTAATATAAGAATGTTAATCCTGACTCGAGTGTCTTGTGTTTTTGCTTTACGCTCGGGTCAGACTGAGTGTACCAGTATTCGAGACTCACCTTTGGAGTTGGAGCTTTGCTTGAAGATCCAGCCATCTATTCTGCTTTCAGTATTCGATGATTCCAGTGATGTATTCTGATTTGTATCTGATGTATCGTATTACTCTTCTGTTGTAAACTTTGATGTATTTTATATATTCATATAGTAGCTTCATGAACTACTATCTCTTTTAATTCCGCTGCAATTATTACTCTGTGTCTGTGTTCTGTGATTATTTATTTACTGTATATGTTCAGTTTTGCCAAATTTAAATTAACAACGCGGTATTTTGAGCAATTCAACTCCGGCATGAGTGTCTACCTATACACTTATAATGGATGCGAATGGTTCAAAATTCCGGGTTGTTACAGTTGGTATCAGAGCTTTGGTAGCTCTAGGCAAAACTTAACATATGGGGTAAATGTATTTACAGAATCACTCTCATTCGAGTTTCAATCTCTTCCTTTTGACTAAATTCCTTTGAAATTTTGGAACGTTCCCCTCGGTTCCGAAATTCATTCCTGTCCTTCACTATTCGTCTTCTTTCAATCATGGAGCAACCCCATAACTCCATTTTGAATGATATTTATAATAGATCGGCGGTCTGGCCAATCTTCGAATGATTCGTAAAGGATTAAACTCCTTTACAATAGACATCGATTTACCGGAGATTTCTGTATCCTCGGTTTACGATGCTATCTATTCCCTGCTATACCTAAATTCCATCTCTTGAGATCGAGTGTTGATTTACCTCGGAATTCAGCATCGATCTTATTCTTGAAGTTACGGACGACTCGGTTAAGGTTGCCCGTGAATTAAATAAACTCATCCATCTCCCGATTGTGGAAATTGAATTATCTTATCTTCTGTTTCAAACTTATTTTTCGAATCAAAATTCTCTCTGATTTGAGTCCATCAGATTTGAATCTCTGTCTTTGCTTTAAAAATCCATTCTTGTATCGTCGAGCGAGGAAGTGTATTTGTAAATAAATTTTTAAATGTTTTAATATATACTGTGTTGTTTGAGTTGTTGATGTTGATTTGGGTTTCCAATCGATTCGTCTGATCAACGCTATCGATAGGATTTCCAAAACACTTGAACAGAGCAAACTGACACAATATTATTTTCAAATTTGGAAAATAAAATAAATTGTTTGATTATATTGTGAAAATATAAGTAAAATTTTCTAGAATTTAATAGGTTAATTAAATTGTTTGTTTGAAATGATAGTATCTGATTATCATTTATTATTCTAAATAAATTTATAAATACGGTTTATAAATTGATTTGGAATTTGAAATGAATTTAATTCAGAAATTTGAGAATTTAGTTTCCGGTGATTTCGAACTTTGGTTTTAAAACTTTAAAGTATATATTATTGGAAGTATTTTCGAATAGAAATCGTTTCCAAAGAATTTTAAAATGTTGAAATCAGTGCTCTTCTCTTTGTCGCTGGAAAATAATTTCGGTGATGGCGGCCGCATCATCGACATTCATTTTCGAGTTTCGAAGTGGAGAAACCATTCTGTAGCTTTGCTACGGTTTGTTTTGGAAAAAAAAATATTTTGATTTGAATTTCTTCAGTATAATTTGATTTATATATATATAAGTATCTTATTTTAAAAATGTAATTTGATTTGATATAAATATATTATATATATCTCTAAATTGTTTAAAGTTAATCGGAAATCAAATTCTTTAATTTTGTTAAAGGATGATTTTAATTATAAATAAAACTAAAATTTGGAATAAATATTTAAACTTAAATAATTGAATTGGGAAAATTTATTTGTATATTGTTCAACTGCATTCTAATACAACTTACCTAAATCATTCAGAAGTTGAATATGTAATTGGATAATATATAATATAAATTGAAATTATAAATAAAATTTGAGTGTTTATAATAAATGTTATACACTAAATTTTGATTATAAAGATGTTAATAGAGTTAGATAGGATAATAAGTAAAACTCGGTTAATAATTAATAAATTTGTATTGAAAGAATTAATAAATTGAAATTTGATCAATATATGAAAATACCTTGAATTAAAAAAAAACTTAATAGATGTAAATTAATTTAAATCGAAACTTTTATGGTTTAAATTAATTTATATGGATTAAGTATATGTGATTAGATATATTAAGTAGATTAAATTTAACAATAATTTGGAATAAAGAAGAATTTAAAATTGTTGAAGAAAATATGATTATAATAAAGTCTATTCAAATTTATGGTTTTAGAAATTGTAAATTTAAGAAATCGGATAATAAGATAATGAATTTAGAAATAGTTAATATTGATTTTAGTGAAATCAAATGGATTAAATAAATTATTTAATATCAATTAATTTAAATCTGAATTTATATGGTTTAAATTAATTGTTATTTTGTATTTCAAATCTGTTTTTCTTTCTGGTTGTTTCTATTCTCCTACCTCGTTCCTTTTCGGGGACGAAAAGTTTTGAGTGGTGGAGAGTGTAACGACCCGTAAATTTCAACTGTTTTAATAACGTAATTAGTTGAAATTTTGTGAAATTTTAAACGATAAAATTTTGAAATAAAAATTTTATATTTGGAATACGCCTAGTTAAACATAGCAACAGGTAAATTTTCGTCCGAAAATATGAAAATTTATTTCGCGCGTAAATTCACTTCAATTTAATCAGTTAAAAAGCAGTGAAATAATGTTTCCGAAACCTAAATATTTTTACATAGAAAAATTCTAAACCATCTTCTGAGCAAGATGTCAGTTTGTCGTTTTTCAAAATTTGGACATCTATTGCTCCGTCGTTCTTATTTTCTGCAAAATAGCAGTATTCTGGTACCGATATCGATTTTTATCGGATGATCGTACAACTGATATCTGTATACCGTTTTGATCGTCTTGTCGTGCTGATCTTTGCGGTATATTAAATTCTGTGTTTTGAGATTCGGTAAGCGGTGGAATCCGCGAAACCGGTAACCGTATCGGTACCCGTTCATGCCTTTTGATCTCTTGTGTTTCTTCAATTTCCACGGTGCATTAACCAACGGTCATTAGCTTTTATTATTCCTTGGAATTCACGTACTGACTTTTGATCTTTCCCACTTTTCCCACTGTTCAAGGTACACGTGAATTCGTCCTTTTCAATTCATTCATTTTTTTTTCCGTTTACTATTGCTCAGAAAAATGGGTATACATTCATATACCAGTTTCACATATCTTGCCTGCTCGTGTTTCAAATTCCTCTTCTTATAGTTCATTTTCTTTATTTGAAAAAAAAAAAATTGAAAGGCCTGAGCAATAAAATTTTGAGACCACCTTCAACCTTCCTTCCCCACCCCTCTGCTTGATCACTCCACGTTGTCCCTTCCACCCGTACAATCGCAAGCAGCCACCACCATTACTCAACCGAGCATTCATCTCACTGCCTCTGTTCTCCACCCACACCATCGGCCATTCGCCTAAAGCCTCCCCAACTTCGGCTATCATCACCAAGCGCCGAGACTTCCATTTCAACATCCACCCACGAGCACCACCGAACCCCTCATCTTCACGTGTCTCTTCCTTTGGGTCTGTCCACTGCTCCATCTCAGTATGACCGAAGTCACGGCCTCGCCCTGAGATCCGCACCTCCCCTCTGACCCCTTGCCTCGCTGCCAAATCATCTCTGGCCGATGCTTATTGTATAAAGGTGTATATATATATTCTTATATATAAGTGTTTTTATTTTTCTGGAGAGACATATAAAAATGTTCGCTTGGGACCTATATATGTTAGGCCATATATATACCATTATATGAAGATTTGCATAGGACATGTTAATTCACATATATTAGTTTTTCAAAGTTAGTCTATATCTGTAGCCTGTTCTAGTTCTCTGGTGATCTGTTCATCGATTCTATTTCCCCAGAACCAATTCATATCTTACAGTTTTAAAGTATGCAAATGTATAGGAGTTTGTAAATGTGTTTATATAAACCAGTTATATATATTAGTTTAGATAATTGATATATTGGTATAAGTTTATATTTATAATCTGTTGTAGATGTGAGTTTATATAACTATATATATAAGTTACAGTGAATATATAAGATTTTGTTTAAGTCTGCCAATGTATATATATAATCAGTAAAGGTTTTATTATTTGAGTGATTATATATGTGTTGTTTTATATGATAATTTATATACTGTTAGTTATATTTTGGCCATACCTTCGTCGTATGTTCATAAAGTTATTTCATTACAAAGTTTTTCAAAGTTTATAGTACAAGTTTTATATTTTGAAAGTATACAAATTTAGTTCTAGTATGTGTATATAGTTCAGGCTGCACGTGTTGATGAATATTCCGCATGCCTATTTTTGTTTTGTGTTCACCTACTTGCTTACATATAACTATGACTCTGACTGTACTTTGGATAGATTTGGATCTAAAGTGATAGCCGAGTATATTGCGTCTGTCTCTCTTCATTCAAAAAAAGAAAAGAAAAAGAAAATATACATTGTTAGTTATCCTTTACACATTAGTTATTTGTATTTAGGTATTAGTAGTTGGCCGTGTAGTGGTTTGGTGGACATCAGATTTTAAATTACATAAGTTGTTTATACGGGTTATTTATTTGGAGTTTGTGTTACAGTTTGTATATTCTAAAGTATAGTAAGTTATATCTATGTTTGTTTACAACTAGTACAGACGTGAGCGTTTGAAATATTAGGTCAATATTATATGTATTTTGTTTAAGAGTTGTAGCTATGTGGTAGGGAGTTAAGTTGTATATCACTTATGTTTTGGGTATTAGTATTCTAAGTATATTAATTATATTAAATTTGTAATAATAATAATAATAGTAATATCAACAAGACTTGTTATATGTAAATGGTTTCGAAATGTTGCATTTGGGTCGTCTTGTTCATACATATATCTTGTTTCAATTATATAAAAATTGATTTGATTCTTTCTCATCGACTTCTTATCTATCAGCTTGTCCGTCGAATTCGTGCACAATTCACTTTGCTCTGGATTCGTAGCTCATTTCTGTGTCTGTATCGGTGTGCGTATCCGTGTCGTCTTCTTGTTCATCTCTAGCCTCGAAAGGTGAGCACTCACTCACGATTAACGTTCTTTTATTTATTAGATTTGATTTCAATTGAAACGACAATTGAAATATGCTGCTGTTTGATATTTACACTGTTATTACCTGTATCAGTTCACCTATGACATCTGACACCCTTTTCTGTTAATTATTTATGCGATGATAATACAGTTTGGCTGATAATTGATTGAATATTGATGTTTATATTGGACGTTAAATTATTAATGTTAAAATGATAAATAGTATGAAATTGAACTTGATATAGGATAATTAAATGTTAAATTTGATTAACTGACATTTGTATAATATGACCCCTTTAACTGTTAAATCCATTGACACGTATGATTTGCTTAATTACATTTTGAATCACTGAATGTATGTTGTTAAATTGATGATGTATGAAATTGTAAATAGATGACAAGTGAAAAACCGTAATGTAATAATCTTTAATCTACATGAAATGATAGTGTAGATTCTAGAAATAATTATATTAATTCGTACAAATAACAATGCGAATTAATACGGTTATTTCGGGATTATTTGAATTGATTATTGGATTGATATTGGTTGTTGTTATTGCTTGTTTATTTACTTTGACACCATCCCTGTTATCACACTGCAAGTTCCCTTTGTTATGTTTGATTTTGAATTGAATTGGAATTGGGTTGAAATGATAAATACCCAAATTGAACTTTGACCTAGGATAGGAAATTTAAATAAAACCCGATTGGTCAATGAATTTGATTTAAAATAAATAAAGATTTTATTTGAATAAATAATATGGTTTTGAAATTAAGTTTGAAATTGAATTTAGTTTGAAATTATTAAACTTTGAAATGATTTAATAATTAAGTTTGGAATTATAATTAAGTTTTGAAATTATTAATTAGGTTTTGAATTATTTAATAGTTAAATAAGATTGAATTATTTAATTGAATTGGATTTTTAATTAATAAAAATTGAACTTTCGAATAAGTGGATTTTACTTCGTAAATAATTGAAATCGAGTTTTCTTTATTAAGTGAGTTTTGGAAAATTATTTAAGAAAGTAAATAGGTGAAATTGAATTTCTTTAACAAGAAATAAAATGTGATATTTTTGGAATTAATGTAAGACTTGTAATTGAAAGAAATGATTTGACGAATTTAATTTAATTCAAAATTGTAAGTTTTGTTTAATGAAGTTGAACTTAAGAAATTGATTTAATGAATTGGAAATTTAATTGAAATTGTTTTGAATGATAAAGTAACTTAATGAATATTGAATGAAATCGATAAATAAATTTGAAATTGATTTGAATGTTAAATAAAATTTATTTAAATGATTTCGGAATTGAATCTTATATACGAATTTAAATTGATATTTGAATTGTTTAAAATAAAGATTGAAATTGAATTATAAGGTTTTGAAATGATAAATTGGAAGTTTTGAAACGAAAATTTGGAAATTGTTTTAGAAAGACAAATGAAATGTTGATTTACGAATTCTATTTGAAATTGAAATTGATTTGGTTTTTGAAATATATAAACGACCAATCGGTGTAATAATTACGAAAGTTATTAAAGAGACCGGGATCGGTAATGGATATACTCTCTATTTGAACCGAAACCACTTTAATAACTATACGCGGAGTGTTGATCCAGAACGAAGTGGATGGTTTTGATGAACGCGTTGACTGAAGAAAGAGAACGATTTTGGATGACCCCTGACATGACTAAAACAGGAGCCGCGCCGGGCCATTGAGGTTCGCTTCCTCTAGCGGACACACTTCTTCGATACCTTATCTATTACTTTTGTGATTCGATTTGGGTGCACCCCTCGATTATGGGAGTGTTGTTTCGCGGTGTTGGGATAGTAGCTGCTATGCCCAACATCAGTCCGGATCACGCAACTACTAGTATCCTAGTTGGTATCGCCTCATGTACCTTGTCATACTGATTATCCTATTCGCGACCACTACGATTTTGATTTGTACCTTTAGTATATGGATTGCCCTCTGGTGACTTCCGGTTTTGGGGAAACTACGGTCTTGTATATGCTTTTGGGAATAAACAGGTTAAGAGGTGTATGGGCCCTGCTTAACCCTACTTTGATATCTTTATATTACTGATAGACATTATCTACTTAGCGTACATTACTACCTAGTAGATAGTTTAACGGATCCTTAAAGGATGGTTATTCCAAACATCCTTTGAGTTACTTGTATTTCAATTGCTATTTCACTTGAGTTGGATTTATTAATATAAGAATGTTAATCCTGACTCGAGTGTCTTGTGTTTTTGCTTTACGCTCGGGTCAGACTGAGTGTACCAGTATTCGAGACTCACCTTTGGAGTTGGAGCTTTGCTTGAAGATCCAGCCATCTATTCTGCTTTCAGTATTCGATGATTCCAGTGATGTATTCTGATTTGTATCTGATGTATCGTATTACTCTTCTGTTGTAAACTTTGATGTATTTTATATATTCATATAGTAGCTTCATGAACTACTATCTCTTTTAATTCCGCTGCAATTATTACTCTGTGTCTGTGTTCTGTGATTATTTATTTACTGTATATGTTCAGTTTTGCCAAATTTAAATTAACAACGCGGTATTTTGAGCAATTCAACTCCGGCATGAGTGTCTACCTATACACTTATAATGGATGCGAATGGTTCAAAATTCCGGGTCGTTACAGTTGGTATCAGAGCTTTGGTAGCTCTAGGCAAAACTTAACATATGGGGTAAATGTATTTACAGAATCACTCTCATTCGAGTTTCAATCTCTTCCTTTTGACTCAATTCCTTTGAAATTTTGGAACGTTCCCCTCGGTTCCGAAATTCATTCCTGTCCTTCACTATTCGTCTTCTTTCAATCATGGAGCAACCCCATAACTCCATTTTGAATGATATTTATAATAGATCGGCGGTCTGGCCAATCTTCGAATGATTCGTAAAGGATTAAACTCCTTTACAATAGACATCGATTTACCGGAGATTTCTGTATCCTCGGTTTACGATGCTATCTATTCCCTGCTATACCTAAATTCCATCTCTTGAGATCGAGTGTTGATTTACCTCGGAATTCAGCATCGATCTTATTCTTGAAGTTACGGACGACTCGGTTAAGATTGCCCGTGAATTAAATAAACTCATCCATCTCCCGATTGTGGAAATTGAATTATCTTATCTTCTGTTTCAAACTTATTTTTCGAATCAAAATTCTCTCTGATTTGAGTCCATCAGATTTGAATCTCTGTCTTTGCTTTAAAAATCCATTCTTGTATCGTCGAGCGAGGAAGTGTATTTGTAAATAAATTTTTAAATGTTTTAATATATACTGTGTTGTTTGAGTTGTTGATGTTGATTTGGGTTTCCAATCGATTCGTCTGATCAACGCTATCGATAGGATTTCCAAAACACTTGAACAGAGCAAACTGACACAATATTATTTTCAAATTTGGAAAATAAAATAAATTGTTTGATTATATTGTGAAAATATAAGTAAAATTTTCTAGAATTTAATAGGTTAATTAAATTGTTTGTTTGAAATGATAGTATCTGATTATCATTTATTATTCTAAATAAATTTATAAATACGGTTTATAAATTGATTTGGAATTTGAAATGAATTTAATTCAGAAATTTGAGAATTTAGTTTCCGGTGATTTCGAACTTTGGTTTTAAAACTTTAAAGTATATATTATTGGAAGTATTTTCGAATAGAAATCGTTTCCAAAGAATTTTAAAATGTTGAAATCAGTGCTCTTCTCTTTGTCGCTGGAAAATAATTTCGGTGATGGCGGCCGCATCATCGACATTCATTTTCGAGTTTCGAAGTGGAGAAACCATTCTGTAGCTTTGCTACGGTTTGTTTTGGAAAAAAAAATATTTTGATTTGAATTTCTTCAGTATAATTTGATTTATATATATATAAGTATCTTATTTTAAAAATGTAATTTGATTTGATATAAATATATTATATATATCTCTAAATTGTTTAAAGTTAATCGGAAATCAAATTCTTTAATTTTGTTAAAGGATGATTTTAATTATAAATAAAACTAAAATTTGGAATAAATATTTAAACTTAAATAATTGAATTGGGAAAATTTATTTGTATATTGTTCAACTGCATTCTAATACAACTTACCTAAATCATTCAGAAGTTGAATATGTAATTGGATAATATATAATATAAATTGAAATTATAAATAAAATTTGAGTGTTTATAATAAATGTTATACACTAAATTTTGATTATAAAGATGTTAATAGAGTTAGATAGGATAATAAGTAAAACTCGGTTAATAATTAATAAATTTGTATTGAAAGAATTAATAAATTGAAATTTGATCAATATATGAAAATACCTTGAATTAAAAAAAAACTTAATAGATGTAAATTAATTTAAATCGAAACTTTTATGGTTTAAATTAATTTATATGGATTAAGTATATGTGATTAGATATATTAAGTAGATTAAATTTAACAATAATTTGGAATAAAGAAGAATTTAAAATTGTTGAAGAAAATATGATTATAATAAAGTCTATTCAAATTTATGGTTTTAGAAATTGTAAATTTAAGAAATCGGATAATAAGATAATGAATTTAGAAATAGTTAATATTGATTTTAGTGAAATCAAATGGATTAAATAAATTATTTAATATCAATTAATTTAAATCTGAATTTATATGGTTTAAATTAATTGTTATTTTGTATTTCAAATCTGTTTTTCTTTCTGGTTGTTTCTATTCTCCTACCTCGTTCCTTTTCGGGGACGAAAAGTTTTGAGTGGTGGAGAGTGTAACGACCCGTAAATTTCAACTGTTTTAATAACGTAATTAGTTGAAATTTTGTGAAATTTTAAACGATAAAATTTTGAAATAAAAATTTTATATTTGGAATACGCCTAGTTAAACATAGCAACAGGTAAATTTTCGTCCGAAAATATGAAAATTTATTTCGCGCGTAAATTCACTTCAATTTAATCAGTTAAAAAGCAGTGAAATAATGTTTCCGAAACCTAAATATTTTTACATAGAAAAATTCTAAACCATCTTCTGAGCAAGATGTCAGTTTGTCGTTTTTCAAAATTTGGACATCTATTGCTCCGTCGTTCTTATTTTCTGCAAAATACCAGTATTCTGGTACCGATATCGATTTTTATCGGATGATCGTACAACTGATATCTGTATACCGTTTTGATCGTCTTGTCGTGCTGATCTTTGCGGTATATTAAATTCTGTGTTTTGAGATTCGGTAAGCGGTGGAATCCGCGAAACCGGTAACCGTATCGGTACCCGTTCATGCCTTTTGATCTCTTGTGTCTCTTCAATTTCCACGGTGCATTAACCAACGGTCATTAGCTTTTATTATTCCTTGGAATTCACGTACTGACTTTTGATCTTTCCCACTTTTCCCACTGTTCAAGGTACACGTGAATTCGTCCTTTTCAATTCATTCATTTTTTTTTCCGTTTACTATTGCTCAGAAAAATGGGTATACATTCATATACCAGTTTCACATATCTTGCCTGCTCGTGTTTCAAATTCCTCTTCTTATAGTTCATTTTCTTTATTTGAAAAGAAAAAAAAATGAAAGGCCTGAGCAATAAAATTTTGAGACCACCTTCAACCTTCCTTCCCCACCCCTCTGCTTGATCACTCCACGTTGTCCCTTCCACCCGTACAATCGCAAGCAGCCACCACCATTACTCAACCGAGCATTCATCTCACTGCCTCTGTTCTCCACCCACACCATCGGCCATTCGCCTAAAGCCTCCCCAACTTCGGCTATCATCACCAAGCGCCGAGACTTCCATTTCAACATCCACCCACGAGCACCACCGAACCCCTCATCTTCACGTGTCTCTTCCTTTGGGTCTGTCCACTGCTCCATCTCAGTATGACCGAAGTCACGGCCTCGCCCTGAGATCCGCACCTCCCCTCTGACCCCTTGCCTCGCTGCCAAATCATCTCTGGCCGATGCTTATTGTATAAAGGTGTATATATATATTCTTATATATAAGTGTTTTTATTTTTCTGGAGAGATATATATAAATGTTCGCTTGGGACCTATATATGTTAGGCCATATATATACCATTATATGAAGATTTGCATAGGACATGTTAATTCACATATATTAGTTTTTCAAAGTTAGTCTATATCTGTAGCCTGTTCTAGTTCTCTGGTGATCTGTTCATCGATTCTATTTCCCCAGAACCAATTCATATCTTACAGTTTTAAAGTATGCAAATGTATAGGAGTTTGTAAATGTGTTTATATAAACCAGTTATATATATTAGTTTAGATAATTGATATATTGGTATAAGTTTATATTTATAATCTGTTGTAGATGTGAGTTTATATAACTATATATATAAGTTACAGTGAATATATAAGATTTTGTCTAAGTCTGCCAATGTATATATATAATCAGTAAAGGTTTTATTATTTGAGTGATTATATATGTGTTGTTTTATATGATAATTTATATACTGTTAGTTATATTTTGGCCATACCTTCGTTGTATGTTCATAAAGTTATTTCATTACAAAGTTTTTCAAAGTTTATAGTACAAGTTTTATATTTTGAAAGTATACAAATTTAGTTCTAGTATGTGTATATAGTTCAGGCTGCACGTGTTGATGAATATTCTGCATGCCTATTTTTGTTTTGTGTTCACCTACTTGCTTACATATAACTATGACTCTGACTGTACTTTGGATAGATTTGGATCTAAAGTGATAGCCGAGTATATTGCGTCTGTCTCTCTTCATTCAAAAAAAGAAAAGAAAAAGAAAATATACATTGTTAGTTATCCTTTACACGTTAGTTATTTGTATTTAGGTATTAGTAGTTGGCCGTGTAGTGGTTTGGTGGACATCAGATTTTAAATTACATAAGTTGTTTATACGGGTTATTTATTTGCAGTTTGTGTTACAGTTTGTATATTCTAAAGTATAGTAAGTTATATCTATGTTTGTTTACAACTAGTACAGACGTGAGCGTTTGAAATATTAGGTCAATATTATATGTATTTTGTTTAAGAGTTGTAGCTATGTGGTAGGGAGTTAAGTTGTATATCACTTATGTTTTGGGTATTAGTATTCTAAGTATATTAATTATATTAAATTTGTAATAATAATAATAATAGTAATATCAACAAGACTTGTTATATGTAAATGGTTTCGAAATGTTGCATTTGGGTCGTCTTGTTCATACATATATCTTGTTTCAATTATATAAAAATTGATTTGATTCTTTCTCATCGACTTCTTATCTATCAGCTTGTCCGTCGAATTCGTGCACAATTCACTTTGCTCTGGATTCGTAGCTCATTTCTGTGTCTGTATCGGTGTGCGTATCCGTGTCGTCTTCTTGTTCATCTCTAGCCTCGAAAGGTGAGCACTCACTCACGATTAACGTTCTTTTATTTATTAGATTTGATTTCAATTGAAACGACAATTGAAATATGCTGCTGTTTGATATTTACACTGTTATTACCTGTATCAGTTCACCTATGACATCTGACACCCTTTTCTGTTAATTATTTATGCGATGATAATACAGTTTGGCTGATAATTGATTGATTGTTGATGTTTATATTGGACGTTAAATTATTAATGTTAAAATGATAAATAGTATGAAATTGAACTTGATATAGGATAATTAAATGTTAAATTTGATTAACTGACATTTGTATAATATGACCCCTTTAACTGTTAAATCCATTGACACGTATGATTTGCTTAATTACATTTTGAATCACTGAATGTATGTTGTTAAATTGATGATGTATGAAATTGTAAATAGATGACAAGTGAAAAACCGTAATGTAATAATCTTTAATCTACATGAAATGATAGTGTAGATTCTAGAAATAATTATATTAATTCGTACAAATAACAATGCGAATTAATACGGTTATTTCGGGATTATTTGAATTGATTATTGGATTGATATTGGTTGTTGTTATTGCTTGTTTATTTACTTTGACACCATCCCTGTTATCACACTGCAAGTTCCCTTTGTTATGTTTGATTTTGAATTGAATTGGAATTGGGTTGAAATGATAAATACCCAAATTGAACTTTGACCTAGGATAGGAAATTTAAATAAAACCCGATTGGTCAATGAATTTGATTTAAAATAAATAAAGATTTTATTTGAATAAATAATATGGTTTTGAAATTAAGTTTGAAATTGAATTTAGTTTGAAATTATTAAACTTTGAAATGATTTAATAATTAAGTTTGGAATTATAATTAAGTTTTGAAATTATTAATTAGGTTTTGAATTATTTAATAGTTAAATAAGATTGAATTATTTAATTGAATTGGATTTTTAATTAATAAAAATTGAACTTTCGAATAAGTGGATTTTACTTCGTAAATAATTGAAATCGAGTTTTCTTTATTAAGTGAGTTTTGGAAAATTATTTAAGAAAGTAAATAGGTGAAATTGAATTTCTTTAACAAGAAATAAAATGTGATATTTTTGGAATTAATGTAAGACTTGTAATTGAAAGAAATGATTTGACGAATTTAATTTAATTCAAAATTGTAAGTTTTGTTTAATGAAGTTGAACTTAAGAAATTGATTTAATGAATTGGAAATTTAATTGAAATTGTTTTGAATGATAAAGTAACTTAATGAATATTGAATGAAATCGATAAATAAATTTGAAATTGATTTGAATGTTAAATAAAATTTATTTAAATGATTTCGGAATTGAATCTTATATACGAATTTAAATTGATATTTGAATTGTTTAAAATAAAGATTGAAATTGAATTATAAGGTTTTGAAATGATAAATTGGAAGTTTTGAAACGAAAATTTGGAAATTGTTTTAGAAAGACAAATGAAATGTTGATTTACGAATTCTATTTGAAATTGAAATTGATTTGGTTTTTGAAATATATAAACGACCAATCGGTGTAATAATTACGAAAGTTATTAAAGAGACCGGGATCGGTAATGGATATACTCTCTATCTGAACCGAAACCACTTTAATAACTATACGCGGAGTGTTGATCCAGAACGAAGTGGATGGTTTTGATGAACGCGTTGACTGAAGAAAGAGAACGATTTTGGATGACCCCTGACATGACTAAAACAGGAGCCGCGCCGGGCCATTGAGGTTCGCTACCTCTAGCGGACACACTTCTTCGATACCTTATCTATTACTTTTGTGATTCGATTTGGGTGCACCCCTCGATTATGGGAGTGTTGTTTCGCGGTGTTGGGATAGTAGCTGCTATGCCCAACATCAGTCCGGATCACGCAACTACTAGTATCCTAGTTGGTATCGCCTCATGTACCTTGTCATACTGATTATCCTATTCGCGACCACTACGATTTTGATTTGTACCTTTAGTATATGGATTGCCCTCTGGTGACTTCCGGTTTTGGGGAAACTACGGTCTTGTATATGCTTTTGGGAATAAACAGGTTAAGAGGTGTATGGGCCCTGCTTAACCCTACTTTGATATCTTTATATTACTGATAGACATTATCTACTTAGCGTACATTACTACCTAGTAGATAGTTTAACGGATCCTTAAAGGATGGTTATTCCAAACAACCTTTGAGTTACTTGTATTTCAATTGCTATTTCACTTGAGTTGGATTTATTAATATAAGAATGTTAATCCTGACTCGAGTGTCTTGTGTTTTTGCTTTACGCTCGGGTCAGACTGAGTGTACCAGTATTCGAGACTCACCTTTGGAGTTGGAGCTTTGCTTGAAGATCCAGCCATCTATTCTGCTTTCAGTATTCGATGATTCCAGTGATGTATTCTGATTTGTATCTGATGTATCGTATTACTCTTCTGTTGTAAACTTTGATGTATTTTATATATTCATATAGTAGCTTCATGAACTACTATCTCTTTTAATTCCGCTGCAATTATTACTCTGTGTCTGTGTTCTGTGATTATTTATTTACTGTATATGTTCAGTTTTGCCAAATTTAAATTAACAACGCGGTATTTTGAGCAATTCAACTCCGGCATGAGTGTCTACCTATACACTTATAATGGATGCGAATGGTTCAAAATTCCGGGTAGTTACATTAAAAGAAGATTTAAAATAAAACAAAACACTATTTTTAAATATTAAAGCCCAATAGAAAGAAGCCGGCCCAAATTAAATAGATATTCTTTTTATTTTTGTTATCGGTCGTAACCCTATTCTCTCTTCAACTCTTCGGCTTTCAAACTATGGCCGCTTCCTCGTTCGTTGTTCTTCGTTCTGGATTAGGGCTTTGAGATAAAATTGAATCGCTGCTTGTATATGATCAATCGCAGTGACTATCTCCTCTATTTGGCATGATCAATTGATCCTCTGGATGTGATGATTTTGGTCGATTCAATCTGATTGAGTTCGAACTGAATAATCATGGTATGCAATTCGTTTGTTCCTTACGTTGATATGCTTTAAACCCAATTTGATTCGAGTTATTGATTTTATGATACTCTGAATTGCTCAAAATCAAATGACGAAATTGCCGATGATGTTAATGTTTATATAGGGTTCGAATCCTTTTATTTTCGTTCGTATATAATCATTTGAATTCTTCAATAATCTTACTCGGCCGGTTGATGTTAATTGAATGACTGAGATGATTTCTGACTTGTTCCAATTCATATATATTTTGCTTGGTTGACATGGCTTCGATTTTGAACTAGCTTGACTACCATGGTGTTGATTTTTAACAGTTCGATTTCGTTGGTCATTACGGTTGTGAATTTCTGGCGATGTTGATTTATAGTTGACTTCGTTACTTTAACTGTTGCTTTGAATTGGCTTCGGCTCTTGATATTGTTATAACTAAACTTTGGCCACTTCGATTTGAACTGCACTTGACTTTGTTGTAATGATATTTAGACTTTAAAAAACTATTACATGACATCTGTCGTCGGCCCTGCCACTGCTAGTATGATTTCGACTTTGGTTTTGATTTGTTCATTCACTGACTTTGATTTTTTCTCTGCAAAGAATATTTCCTCCTTTGACTTGAATTACAAACTTGATTTTCTGAAAGTCTGGAAGTTTCTGACTTGATCGATGATTCGTGTACATGCTTATTGTATCCCTGTACTTCATGTATATGATATCACTTTTGTTTAACTGCATATTCATGTTTGTTGATTTGGTGTAGTTGCTCATTCGAGCTTGCTCTGGACACTGTACACATTGTGTGTTCGAGTTTGCATTTTGATGTGCATTTGCTGTTGGACTTCATGTAGCTATGTACTCCATTGTCCATGTTTTAGCGATACTGTAATTTGACTCATATAGATTGACATTGTGACTTTGATACTCCTGACTTGATTCGCAGTCTGGTTGCAATTTGTCTTATTCGAGTCTGTTGTAGTTAGGTCATGTTGATGATGAGGCTTTGGGTTGATTTCTTGTATTCAAAATTCATGTTTTAGTTGAGTCTGGTTCGGTCTCGACCTGAGCTGATCATTGAAGTGTTGCATTGTATTCATGTTGTAATTGTATCATGTCTAGTGCACCACTTCATATTTGCACTTGATTACATATGCTTGGACTTGACTATTTGGTTGCCAGATCATTTGAGCTTCATGTGCACTGACTAGTTCATAATTGTGGTCTTTGTTTTCTTGATGTTGTGTTTGAGCTTTGCCTCCATGTGTTTGGTATTTTTGTTTCACTAATCTGGTTGCATGCCATTACTGTCATGTGTACATCTTTCTTACTTTTGCTTTTTAGTTATCTTGACCATTTTCTTGAGCTTGTACACGTTGATTGCACCTGAGTTGAATCCAGCTTAAAGCTCGGGTTTGACCTTGTGCTCGTGTCGTGACTTGAGTTGAACCCGACATTTTGGGTTTGACCTTGTGCTCAGCTGTCCCTGTAGATCTATCAAGTGTATATCGGTGTGCACGGCCTTATGGCATGTACAGTGATACACTGTGCATGTCACAAGCTGTTCGTGTATGATGAATTAAAATTTAAATGATGACGAACAACCCAAATAACTGAGGCAAGTAATATTTTCAAAATACATTATATTTTATTTTACACTTCAAAAATATTTCATTTTCAATTTTACTACGTTAGTGTATATTTTTGTAGATTGCTCGGATGCTGGATTCAATCTGAAATGGAGTTGACGATAAATTTTGGGTGAACGAGTAATATGTGGTGAGGTGTATTTGTAAATGTGAATTGTGATGTAATCAAAATTTGTATTGTAATTGAAATTGTGTAATATATATAGCGAGAGCTTGAATTTGTGTTTGAATAAAATGTCTGTTTGAATTTAAAATCTGTGTTATTTATTTTATTCAGCAAATATTTATTTAATCTGTGAAAATAAAATATTACAATAACAAATGCATTTAAATTAATATATATATATAAAAATATATATATATATATATGTTAATGCTTAAAATTGAACGCTAACACCCGGTGTGTGTAATAAAGTTGTGAAAGCACCACCCGTAATACGGGAACAAGAAATAAGAAGTAAAAGAGCAGAAAACAGTAAAAGACAGCGATTTATAGTGGTTCGGCTTAAGATCGAGCCTACGTCTACTTTGAATTCCTTTATTGCTGATTTTCGGTTACAAGTTGATACAATGCACTTGAAAATACAATATACTTTGATTCCAAAACACTATAGACTAATAGCTCAAACTCCGATGTAGAAGATCTCCTCGAATTCATGTTGAATGCGGTAGATTCCTTTCGAAGCTTGTTGTAGTGTCGTGAATGTTTGAATTTGTTCAAGTATCAGATGAGTTGAGAATTCTGCAGAGTAACGGCGCTTCAGAGAATGATCGAAAAGTCCCCTCCACGTTGGAGTTATGGCCGTATTTATAGGGGTGGTTCTGGACAGGTATTTTCCCCCAAGTCCTAGGTCGCGTACGACTCAAGGTAGGTCGTAAGTCGGTTGCGACCTAAAATGTTAACCTGGGTCATCTCGGTTGCATTTGGTTTCTTCTGAACGAGTTAATAGGTCGTGTGCGACTTAGCATAAGTCGTAGATCGTTAGGTCGTAACCTGTTAAGTCGTTCATCCACTTAGGTCGTTAGCTCCTTAGGTCGGTAGGCCGTAACCTGTTAAGTCGTTAGGTCATAAGTCCTTTTAACTCCTTAAGGTCGCTAACGCCTTTCAGTAGTTAGGTCGTTAAACTTCTTAAGTCGGTCCACTTCTTAAGTCGGTAACTGCCTTAAGTCGCTATGCTCTTTAAGTCGGTCCACATCTTAAGACGGTAGCTCATAGACTCCTTAGGTCGGATATGCTTTAGGTCGTTAAGTCGGCTATGTTCTTAGGTCGCTAACTTCCTTAGCTCGTTAAGTCGCGAATCAAAAGAGGGTTAACATTTTCCCCTCGAAGTACACGCCTAGGTCGTAGGTCGTGTGTTTCGATTTCCTTAGCTCGCTCTTTGATGAGTCTGTTAGGTCATGAGCGACTTAAGATAAGTCGTAGGTCGTGCGTGTTGACTTGCCTCCCAGTGTATAAATAGCTTAGGTCGCTTTCCCTTCACTTCACCTGTTCTATCATTCTATTCAGCCATTAGCAAGCTCTCGAGCTCTTCGAAGACGAATCCCTTTTCTCGATCATCGGTTACCTTTATCATTACATTGCGTAAGTGAATCTGTTTTCTTATTCAATCCTCGATTGCTACTGAACCATAAATACCGCTCTTCATCTCCGACCTATTTTTCATGCCGCGCTTCATCACGATCCTTGTTTCAATCGATTGCTGATGGAGTCGAGGTGGATTGTTCCGGCCTTAGACACTTTGCGAGAACAAGGCGATGGGTTACGGCGCTTTTAGGCTAAATGATTTGTGACTTTTAGAGGAGATGAGAGAATCATTAACGGGTTGTTGGGTTTTATGGATCTCGAGTTAGCGATTTACTGATCTTCTCAGTGGAGAGGGAGGAGATTGGTGAAGGAAGTGAGGCTTTGGTTTGAACAGGAGATAGCTCGATATTCTTTCAGGGACGACCTAAAACATTTACGATCTAAAACTTGTCCGGTTCGGGAATTCCTGCGACTTAGCTGATCGAACGACCCAACTATCTCTACGACCTAATTAGTTTGTGGCATAGGCCTTAACTCGTGGCCGAGCTAGGACTTAATGAAATTCGTGCCATTCCGACTTGTGACCTTTATACGCATTATGACCTAGGGCCAACGACTTAATTTTAACTCGTTGCATATCCTCTAAGTCGTGGACGACTTAACTTGCACATTGTATCCTAAGGAATTTCCAACCTATGCCAGGTCGTGAACGAGTTAGAACTTAAACATATTTTGCACTGCCTTAAACATTTTGACTTGAATTGCCTGAATTTAAACTGTTCAAACTTCTTTGCAAATTATTCCTAATGCTAATAACCTGTTAAACACTATATTCGCAGAAAACTGGGACGAATATACTGCCATTGACTGCCCACATCGAATGACAGATTAGTCGATAAAGAAAAAATCAACTTAAATGAACTGTATGAACGAAATGCTGTACAATAACCAATTCAAGTGAAGTATTAAAGTAGAACTGTAATAGTCAACTAAAACTGATTTGTTTCCATTAACACTGCACTTGAGCATTAACAAGTTCTGAAATCTTGTAATCGACTGATTGTCAACCAGTTTAGTTCCAGTTATGTTTGCTTTCTATTTTTATTAGTTTTTGCACAACACTTCACACTTTTTAGGAAACGTGCACCTTTACATTTGAACATCCAGTTGATTGTGTAGAATGACTACTCAACAAGAAGAGACAATGGTTCAAGCTGGAGAAGCCATCCCTATTCCTGTCCCGCTGACTAATCCTCTAGAAAGAATTTCGACCATTTTAACATATAGAGTTTTTCGCCAACTATGTACTCAGTTCGGCATTGCTGAAATGGATGCCATACTGCCTGAGAGGAGAAACACTACTGTCACACCACCTCATGGTTTCGTTGCTATTAATCGCCACATGTGCATGAACGGAGCCATTCCTCCATTTAACGATTTCCTTCAGCAGCTTCTTCTACGATTATCTATTTCTCCCTTTCAGCTACATCCCAATGGTTACGCCATCTTGATGGGATTATGTGTGTTATTTAGGAGGACGTTGGATCGTCTCCCAAGTTTTGACGAAGTTTGTTATCTGTGCTCTTTTGCCAAAAATAAAGATCATCCTTCTATCACAGTCGTGAGAAGTGCTAGAAACCGCAGGCTGATCATTTGTCTTCCTGACAATGTTCATGGGGTTTTATGCCAGTTTTTCTACGTTCGTTGTCCTCCGGGATTTTATGCCATCTGGAGAGTAGGAAGTATGATGATTTATCTTTTTCCTTTCCTTATGTTTTCTGAACTCTTCGAAGCCCGAATTGTCAAGTGTTAATTTCGTTCTTTACTTTTTTCAGCACTCCCTCCTCCTTCTAGGGATCCTGGCCATAAAACAACTTTTGAGAGGCTTATGGTCGTGCCAGTTGAGGAAAGAAGTATCCAGTTTCTTTTGAAGGACGAGTTTTTTCACCAATTTGAACTCTTACATCCTTCCCGTTCTATTCAGCCACATGAAGTCCCTGATTTTCCAACTAAGGCATCAGATGCCCCAGCTCCTACTGAAGAACTTTCATCGAAAGAACCTATCACTGAAACTTCACTGGTGAAGTGTTCCACTTCCACTGACGTAGTGGGGTCGTCCAGCAAGCTAACATTGTCTCCAGTTATTGAAGAGGAAGAAAATCCTCAAATTTCTGAAAAGACGGCCAATGTGGAAGTTGAAAAAGAGAGTTCTGCTGGGCATCACGGCGATGACACTTTTGATAACTTGAGCGATATAATGATAACTTCTCAGGAGCTTTTTAAAGACGACATTTCAAAAGCAATCTCTCCTGTTGTTGAAGCGACTTCTTCTTTGCAACAAACTACAACACCTTGTACACCAGCTGTCTCCATTCCCACACCACAGAGTGGTTTGTAGTTCAACGCGCTTAGCTTGCACGCCACACACACTTAGGATTTTGTACAATTAAATGCACTCGACTTCTTTGCTTTGAAGATTTTTAACACTTTCCCCCTTTTTTTATTTTCAGCTTTTTCGATAGGGCATAGTGGTTCATACTATGACGAATTCCGACGCTATGGGGGGCGCGACACTTATGACTACAGACGCTACCTCCCTTCCCGCCAAGAGACCGATGAAGAAAGAGCCATTAGAAAAGCTCGTGAGAGACAGGACTATGAAGAACGCCGCAGGAGAGAAAATGGACGATATGACTCATCCCAAAGAGATGATGACTCTCATAAGAGAAAATCTTATGATGATAAAGGGAAGAGTCACGTCGCTAGTGACCCGAGCAAACGGCCTAAGCTTAGTGACACCTCTACTATTTCTGACAAGCCTGCTGCTTCTATCCCTCTTGACATCCCCTCTAGTTCCCTCGCTCTTGAGAAGTCTAACATCCAAACAATCATCAACAGGCCCCAATATCAAGTTGGACAGGGTCCGCCAACTCTTCAAAGTCGGTTCCCGCAATGGTGCTTAAAGGGGGTACGCTTTGGCCTTGACTTGGTCCCGATTGATAAACCGGCTATGCTGCGTAACCTCGATGCCGTCAAACTTGATATCGAAAGGATGTCCGGATGGCAAAAACTTGTTGACGAGTTGCAAAGGGTCAATCGCGCGAATCTCGAAGCCATGCTGACCATGGAAAATGATAAGTCGGAGTGGGATAAAATTTGCAAGCAGCACGATGCTGAAATGAAGAGCATTGCTGATGGTTATGGGAAACTTGAAGATGAAGTTGAAAGACTAAAGAATGAGCTCGCCGCCTCTTCCACTTCTTATTCACAAAAGGAAGAGGTACTTCAAAAACAGGTTCGTGATGCTCATGCTGCTTAACGGCACACTGAAGCTTAACTTGAAGCTGAACAGAAAGCGACAACGGTCTATCGTACTGATATTGCCCAGCTGCAGGAGAAGGCGAGCTCTCAGGATGTGGAAATTGAACTGTTAAAAGCTCGACTTCTTAAAGTTGAAAAAGAGCGTGATGAGGCAGTTGCCGACCAAGTTGCAGCCGAAGAATCTCATGAGGCAACTAAAGCCAACATCAGCTCTACTTTGCTTGACTTTTATGTCCATAGCGTTTTGGGGCATGGAAGTCTCTCCTTTCTGGGGCCAAAATATGAAACTACTTTGGCAGAAGTGTGGGAAGTAATAATCGACATGCTTGGAGGGGCTGGTTACAGTGAAGCGGATCTTGAAGCCATTTATCTAGATGATAAGTCCCATGCCGCTCTTGCTAAAGGGAAGGAGCAACTTGCCCAATCGCGAACCAAAGCGTCGGGAGGAGGGCTTTCCAGAAAAGAAGTACCTCTTGCTTCCCCTGTTCGTACTTCGATTTCAGCTGATATTGATATTATTGGTTCCAGTACACATTCTTCGCCTCCTGCTAAAGTTGACACTGAAATTGTGACTACTCCCACCGAGGAAGAGGCTCTGGAAGATATTGAGGCTCAGAAATTCGAGATTGATCTTACAAAGCCAACTTCTCCAGGTAACTTTGACGTCGACCCGGTTCCAGTGAATCACTTATTCGATTCAACCGAGCTTGATAAACTTCTTACTTATTGCTTAAGCTTCGATGAACCAATATCTTCTCTTTTTACAAAGAATACTGATTTTAACTTCTTTTCTTCTGTAGCGGTGGCACCGAGCGCTATGCACTCTTCTCCTCTTCCAGTTGTTCCTCCTCCAACCCTTTAAGTCACTCCTGCTTCCCAGCTGGGTTCGCAGGAAGAGCAAATAGAAGCCCTTCAAGGCTTGGAGGATCCACTCGCTTCGCAAGAGCAAAAGGCGAAAGGATCTGAGGGCAGTGAGAAGACCCCGGAGCAGTCTCTTGATGATAACACGAAACTTTCTCCGCTGCTTACTACTCCGGGAAGTGAGTCTTCTTCGAAGAGGAAAGGGAAGCGCATCATGAGGAAGAAGAAGAGTATTTCAGTTGGAGGAGATGAAGCAGAAGAAGATCCAGCTACACCCTCTCCTCCTTCTTCTCCGACCCGTCCACGCCGGATTCCGAAACTAGTCATTAAACTGGGCAAGGGTACTAAAGGTGGAGGAAGAAGGAGTGATAAGCTGGATTCTACTTTTCTTATTTTGCTTTCTTGCATGTATTGACCGGAGATTGTGTGGGTACCGGTCCCCACTTTTTTGAGATCTACACATGTAAAGAATTTTCATAGTATTGAATAAAATAATTCTTTTACTTGTACAAATTCTTGTGTATGTTGGAACGCATTTATTTCTCATTTTAGTGTAGAATAAACGATTATTTTTACTTGTACAAACTTTTTGTCTCTGTTTGAGAATGCATTTATTCCACATCTTTTTTGCGTGACATTGTAATGAACTTGTGGTATGTTTCTTGAATACTACCTTTTGAATACTATTTTTATTGATGTAGTGTATGATATTGCCCTTATACCACAAGTGCATTACAATATCTTTCACTTTGATGAGACTTGTACTCTTATTTTAGAGAATAACTATTTCATTTTTGAGAGAAAAATTATTCTGCTTTAATGGAGCATGTCTCGTTTTAGGAGAAGTTTTTACGCTTCAACCTTCGGAAATGGTCACTTCATATTTTTGAGAGGTGAATTTCCCTACGCGGTAAAGCGGGCCTCTGAAGAGAGCTTCATGTAGCACTTCAATTTTTTATTTTTTTTAAAAGGATTTTTCAAGATGAACGAGTTATTCTTCCTTTAAGAATTAAAGTGTGCCTTCAAAGAGGGCTTTTCTTTTTTATTTGTTGTGCCTCGTTATAGGGCTTTTTGTTTGACTCGTTTGAAATTACTTTCTCACAATTGAATGGACCTACGGGGCAGATACAAACTGTCCGGTCAGATGCTCGTTTGTTTGAACGATCGCGACCAATTAGTAAGAGTCTTGTTCCTTCTTCTTGGGTAGGTGCCCCTACAGTAGTTCTATCAACTTTATTGTTTGAGAAGAGCATTTCATTCTTGGGACGTGCCTCCGAAGAGGTCTTGTGCCTCCGGAGAGGTCTTGTGCCTCCGGAGAGGTCTTGTGTGCCTTGGGGAAGGTCTTATGCCTCCGGAGAGGGCAGTATGTGCCTTTGGGGAAGGCTTGTGCCTCGTAAGAGGGCTTGTAGTGCCTCGGGAGATGTCTTATGCCTTCGAAGAGGGCAGCGTGCCTCCGAAGAGGTCTTGTGCCTTCGGAGAGGTCTTTAATTGATTGCCAGAAAGTTACTTTCTCACAGTTAAATGGATCCACGGGACGGACGCAAGTTATTTAATTGGATGGTTGTTCGCACAAATGATCGCAATTAGTTAACAAAGGCCTTGTGCCTCAATGGTTCCATCAACCTTTTTGTTGAGAAGAGCACTTCCATTTATTGGCATGCCACCGAAGAGGGCTTGCGCCTCCGAAGAGGTCTTTATTCTCCGAAGAGTTGCGCCTCCAAAGAGGTCTTGCGCCTCTGAAGAGGGCTTTTTGTTGATTAGCTCGCCCACGTCTCTTTGTCGTTTGCTCGTTAGTGGTCCCCTGTTACCGTTTCTGAGCCCGTGTTCCTTTCTTTTGCGAGTAGCTTGCTTTATCCGAAGAAGCGAACTTCACTATTAAGTGATTTCCACGGGGCAGGCATGAGTTATCTAACCAGATGTCTATTAGTACAGACGACTGTAATTAGTTAACAAGTTTCTGGTTCCTTATCTTTTGAGAAGCGCCCTTCGGTGGAATTATCAACCTTTTGTGCGAAGTTCATCTTATGTTCGATTTAACTTTGGAACTTTCTATGGCTTGAAATTTGTTTATTGAATGATTTACGGGGCTCACTTGGCTTTGTGATGGGTAAGCTTTGTTTAAATGACCTGCAATATTAAATCGATATTTTAGCAATACATTTAGAGTATTTACACATCGCAATGAAACATGCATCTGATAATAATAAAGAACACAGAATTTATAGTGGTTCGGCCAAGAATTAGGCCTACATCCACTTTATAGCTCTTTTATTGATCATCATTGATTTTACAATACAATTGATACATCCATTTTTACAATTTCAAGCATTGCTTCTAAGTAAAATATGGATGCAAGTGATTGCTGTTCCAGGCTCACGGGATTAGATCTCCTTCAACAGTTGTGAGTTTGAAAGTGCCATTGAGAAGTTTATTGCCTATGACATACGGTCCTTCCCAATTCGGTCCAAACACTCCAGTTGCTGTCATGATCCTCTTCAAGACTAAGTCCCCGATTTCAAAGCTTCATTGACGGACTTTAGAGTTGAAGTGCCTTGCTATCCTTTGCTGATGGGCTACAACTCTGAGTCTGGCTTCTTCCCTTCTTTCATCAAGGAAGTCAAGTGCTTCGAGTTGCAGCTTTTTGTTTTCAGCCTGGTTGAAATGAATTCTCCTGTGTGAAGGGACTTCTAGTTCCACCGGGATCATGGCTTCTGATCCGTATGCCAATGAGAATGGAGTGTGCCCAATCGCAGTTTTATGAGCTGTTCTGTATGCCCATAGTGCTTGTGGTAGCTTATCAACCCATTCACCTTTTGCTTTTTCAAGCTGTTTTTTGATGGTTGACTTGATAATTTTATTTACTGCCTCCACTTGCACGTTTGCTTACGGATGAGCCACTGCTGAGAAGCTTTTCCGGATTTTGAATTGCTTGCCAAAGTCCTGGAACTCTTCACTTTCGAATTGAGTACCGTTGTCTGTGATTATCTTCTGTGGCACACCATACCTGCAAATGATATTTTTATTCACAAAATTTATCATCTTTTTAGAGGTAATAGTAGCCAAAGGTTCGGCTTTAGCCCATTTAGTGAAATAATCAACAGCAACAATAGCATATTTGATCCCTGATTTGGCAATTGGCAAAGGTCCGATTAGATCTATTCCCCAAATGGCAAATAGCCATGGACTGACCATCTGTGTTAGTTCGGTGGAAGGTGCTCTTGGGATTTTAGCGAATCTCTGGCAGTTGTCACATTTTCGGGAGAAGATAGCAGCATCTCGATTAATATCTGGCCAGAAATACCCATATCGGAGAACTTTTTTGGCAAGAGTTTGGCCACCTGAATGATCCCCACATTCTCCTCCGTGTACCTCTGCTAAAATCGTCTTAGCTTCTTCCTTGGTGACACATCGGAGTAATGGCATTGAGAATCCTCGCCTATATAACTGATCGTCTTGAATTACATATCTCGATGTTTTTCTTAACAATTTTCGGCGTTCTTTAGGATTTTCTGGCAAGGAACCGTTGAGTAGATATTCTCTCATCGGGGTCATCCATGACTCTTGTTCTTGAGATACAGTCATGATCCAGTCGATATCCATTTCATCAGTGCTTGGGGCTGACAAGACCTCTACAGGAACCAATCCCAATAATTGAGCTTCTCCGGAACTTGAATACTTTGCAAGTGAATCCGCCTTCATATTTTCCTCCCGAGGTATGTGGCTTATCGAATAGTGATCAAAGTCATTGAGAAGCTCACAAGTCTTGGACAAGTAAGTAGGTAGATTCCCTCCTTTAGCTTGAAATTCCTTCTTGACTTGACATATAATAAGTTGAGAATCACTGAAGATCTCCAATACTTTGATGTTTAGTTCCTTTGCAATCTTTAATCCAGCAATGAGAGCTTCATATTCTGCTTCATTGTTTGTAGAAGGAAATTCCAATTTTAATGCGTAACATAATGATCGCCCTTCAGGGGTTTCAAGCACAACAGCAGCTCCAGAACATTAATCATTTCTTGAACCATCAACGTATAACTTCCATCTAGTTGGGATGTCAATTGTAACCTCTTCCTCACTATCACCCTTATCTGTGTACTCTACAATGAAATCTGCTAAGGCTTGTCCATTGATCGCTCTTCGGGGATGATAGGCGATATCATATTGGCTAAGTTCAATATTCCAATTCAGAAGACGGCCCAAAGTTTCAGGGCGAAATAGGACTTGCTTTAGTGGTTGATCAGTGAGAACTTTGATAGGGTGAGCTTGAAAATACGGTCTTAACTTTCTGGAAGCAATTAGTAAACAATAAGCAAGCTTTTCTAGCTTTGAGTAAATCATTTCTGCCCCAGTGAATCTTTTGCTAATATAGTAGACCGGGCGCTGAACTTTTGCATCCTCCCGTACTAATGCTGCACTCAAGGCATGAGATGAAACTGCAAAGTATAAGAAAAGATCTTCACCGTTGTTGGGCTTAGAAAGTATTGGAGGCGCTTCCATGTGACGGATTAGTTCATCGAAAGCTTTCTGGCATTCAGGAGTCCATTCGAAGTTTTTCTTTCCTTTCTTTAGAGCGTCGAAGAAGGGAATGCATTTATCAGTGGCTTTGGAGATAAACCGACTTAAAGCAGCAACTTTCCCATTGAGGCTCTGCAGTTCCTTCTTCGTTCTAGGGGCTTTGACCTCTCTCATCGCAGTAATTTGAGCAGGGTTAGCTTCAATGCCCCTAGCGCTTACGATAAATCCCAAGAATTTCCAGGATTCTACTCCGAATGAAAATTTCAAAGGGTTGAGCTTCATTCCATACTTTCGGAGAATTGCGAACATTTCTGCTAGATGATCCATATGGTCAATTGCTTTCTTTGATTTTACCAACATATCATCAACATAGACCTCCATAGTTTTCCCAAGCTATGATTTGAACATTGCATTGACGAGCCTCTGATATGTTGCCCCTGCATTCTTCAGTCCGAAGGGCATGATTTTGTAGCAGTAAAGTCCGACATCAGTGACGAAACTCGTATCTTCTTGATCTGACTCATGCATCATAATCTGGTTATATCTAGAGTAAGCATCCATAAAAGACAACAATTCATGTCCAGCAGTTCCATCTACCAGTTGATCGATCCTTGGCAACGGGAAGCAGTCTTTGGGACAAGCTTTGTTTAAATCTGAGAAATCGATGCATACTCTCCATTTTCCATTTGCTTTTTTAACCAGTACTGGATTTGAAACCCAATTCGGATATGTGGACTCTTTGATGAAACCATTCTCCAAGAGTCGGTCTACTTCTTCCTTTAGCGCTGCTAACCGTTCTGGACCTTGAGTTCTCCTTTTTTGTTTCACAGACGTGAACTTCGTATCAATATTCAAAGTATGTACAACAATTTCTGGAGATATTCCACACATATCGGCGTGACTCCAAGCGAATACGTCTAGATTTGCTTTCAGAAATGATATCAGCATATCTTGAACTGTCACACTTAGTTGCGAACCCACATTTAGCACTTTGTTCGGGTCTTTAAGATCAACAGGTACTGGTACCGTTACTTCCATCGGCACCACTCTATTCTCCTCTGCACTGGCTTTTCTGGGATCCATTTCTTTCCTTGCACCACTATGCTCGCCAGTGCAGAGACCACTCTGTACTTGGTACAAGGTTGGATTTTTGATGCGGAGCGGGGCCGCCGCATCTTTTCCCATCTCTCTCTTCCTTGCCTCCCGAAGCTCTATAAGATAACACTCCCGCCCAGCGTTTTGATCCCCTTTAATGACACCAATGCCGTTATCCGTGGGAAATTTAATTGTTAAGCACCATGGGGCAAGAATGGCTTTGAATGCAGCTAGGGTTGGCCGGCCCAGGAAAGCATTGTAGGCGGACAATCCGTCAACAATTACAAAAGTCTGTTTCCGAACCACCTTTTTCTGTCCATCTCCAAGTTCCACAAATAAATCAACAGTTCCAATTGGCTGTTGCGGTTCCCCGGTTAATCCAACAATCTTCTACGATGAAAACTTACAATAGCTGGCCCAATTCCTGCAGAAATGACCAAGGGATCTATAGTTGAAGCTTCAATACCCATAGAATCCCTAGCTTTAAACACAATGTCTTCATTGGAAGTTCTCTGTTGTTTCAGGGGTGTAGCGTCTTCTAAAACAAAAACATCTTCCTCCGTTGGGGCATATTTCAGAGCACGAGCATATCTTTCCATTTCACCCCAGCTTCTGCCGCTGGGTGTGGGCCTCCTGTGACTATATTGATAACAGGTCTTTCAGATTTTTGTGCTGTAGTACCCTCATCCGAGCCAGATGGGTGAGTAGGGGGTCGCTGCCCCTGAACAGATGAAGTCCGGTCATTTCTGTTCTTCTTAACATACTGTTGCAGTTTATTTTCTCTTAACAACTCTTCAATCAAGCTCTTCAAGTGACGACATTCGTTGGTATCATGGCCGGGTTGGTTATGAAATCGACAAAATTTTCCATTCCGCATAGCACCCTTTCAAGGTTTTATCTCAGCTGGTTTAGGATAGTTCACGGCGTCTTTGGTGGCAAAGAAGATATTCTCCGGAGTGTCAGTTAAAGGAGTGAAATCTGAAGGTTTAAAGAAACGAGGTTTTTTATATCCTTTTGTTTCTTTCCATCATTATTCTCCCTTTTCTGACCTCCGGAATCTTTTTTGGATGAAGCAGGAATGCTATTCTCCACTCCTGTCGCCGCCACTTTCGTCAGTGCAGGAAGATTTTCCAAGTGTATAAACTCATCAGCTTTCTTATAAAACTTATCGAGCGAATTCGGCTCCTTCATTTTCAACCATTTACCAAATTCACTTGACTTATCGATAGCCCGCATCAGATAAGTCAAAATCATTCACGGCTCCGCATTGTCGACTTCAGCCAGAGCTATGTTGAAGCGATTCAAGAAGGACTTAATAGATTCTCCTGGATTTTGCTCAAGACTGGACAATGACATGATGTCCTTTTCCTTTGAAGCGTACAGTCGGAATTGCTCTTTAAACTTTCGAGTTAAATCAGAAAACTGGTCTACAGATCGGGCAAGCAGTTTAGTAAACCAGAGCAGTGCCACTCCTTCCAAGTATACCGGGAAGTACCGGCATTTAATTTCATCCGTCGCCCTAGCACCCGTCATGTGCTAGTCGTATTTGTACAGAAATTGATTGGGGTCGCTTGTCCCTCGTTAAGCTGGAATGGTCGGAGGAACAAACTTTCTCGGGAATTCAGCTTTCAGAATTTTCTCGGTGAATGGAGTTTTACTTGGAGCGAACCCCCAGTCGTTCTCATCTTCATTTCTTTGCATGCTCTCTTTCATGATCTGTCGTACCATTTCCAAGAGGTATTCCCCGTTGTTCAGAGGCTCTGCAGGGCATTCATCAGCCGTTTTCTCAGATGTTTGCCTAAACAAACGTTCGTGGAGAGTTGATTGCGACCTTGTCACTTCGGCTTGAGGAGGTGTCCCTTCGGCAGTGCCAGCTGCCCTTTGAGGAATGTTTCTCCCTTCGGAGTTATGAACAGCATCAGCAAAGTTTTCCTCATTATTCACTGGTTGACGGTTAGCTCCGAGCATAGCATTCGACCTTTCTAGCATTAAAGTGTTCTGGGTTTCAATCTGCTGATATAATCCAGATACAGCAGCGTCTAACTCCGCTCGTGTCACCCTAATGCTTGGAGCTGCTTGACTTGATGAAGGAGAAGTAGCAGTGTTATCATGAGCATCGACGGATCTTGCAGACTTACGCTTTCTTCCGGGAGCCATTATTTCTGACAGATTTCTGGTTCTCAAAGAAACTTTCTCTACAAACTCTCGTGAAGCAATGATGACAATACACCTGAGTTCAATTCTCAGTGAAAGCACCAAAATGTTAACGCTTATAATTGAACGCTAACACCCGGTGTGTGTAATAAAGTTGTGAAAGCACCACTCGTAATACGGGAACAAGAAATAAGCAGTAAAAGAGCAGAAAATAGTAAAAGACAGCGATTTATAGTGGTTCGGCTTAAGATCGAGCCTACGTCCACTTTGAATTCCTTTATTGCTGATTTTCGGTTACAAGTTGATACAATGCACTTGAAAATACAATATACTTTGATTCCAAAACACTCTAGACTAATAGCTCAAACTCCGATGTAGAAGACCTCCTTGAATTCATGTTGAATGCGATAGATTCTTTTCGAAGCTTGTTGTAGTGTCGTGAATGTTTGGAGTTCTTCAAGTATTAGATGAGTTGAGAATTCTGCAGAGTAACGGCGCTTCAGAGAATGATCGAAAATTCCCCTCCACGTTGGAGTTATGGCCGTATTTATAGGGGTGGTTCTGGACAGGAATTTTCCCCCAAGTCCTAGGTCGCGTACGACTCAAGGTAGGTCGTAAGTCGGTTGCGACCTAAAATGTTAACCTGGGTCATCTCGGTTGCATTTGGTTTCTTCTGAACGAGTTAATACGTCGTGTGCGACTTAGTATAAGTCGTAGGTCGTTAGGTCGTAACCTGTTAAGTCGTTCATCCACTTAGGTCGTTAGCTCCTTAGGTCGGTAGGCCGTAACCTGTTAAGTTGTTAAGTCGTAAGTCCTTTTAACTCCTTAAGGTCGCTAACGCCTTTCAGTAGTTAGGTCGTGAAACTTCCTAAGTCGGTCCACTTCTTAAGTCGGTAACTGCCTTAAGTCGCTATGCTCTTTAAGTCGGTCCACATCTTAAGTCGGTAGCTCGTAGACTCCTTAGGTCGGATATGCTTTAGGTCGTTAAGTCGGCTCTATTCTTAGGTCGCTAACTTCCTTAGCTCGTTATGTCGCGAATCAAAAGAGGGTTAACAATATGTTTACTATCATCAAACAAAAATCATATACATGCATATTCAACATCCCCTACTCAAAAAATTTCGTCTTCGAAAAGGAAAAAGAAGGGAAAAGAAGGAATTAAGAAAATCAATATGTTATTCAAAATGTTTATACTTATAAACAAATAAATTTTACAAAATTAAATAATTTAAATAAAATTTATCAATTTATAAGCATTTAAATCCTTTTATACTCAAACTAATAAGATTTGGAAAACATTTCTCAAAATTTCCTAGTCGAAAATTTTCAAAAAATTTCGACAGAGTCTCCTTTGTACGGAGAGGTCTGGGAGAAATAGTAATACAATAATAACAATATATCAAAATTTTCAAAACAATATATATCCCAACAACGAGAGAACAATATAATATTGCTAGAAAACCATAATCCAAGAACGTACCTATTTGTCGGGCAAACAACGGTTAATTATGAAACCAAAAGCAGTGGCAATTGCTTCCATAACCTGTATTTCACTGATATACTCCAAAAGAGTTAATAATTATATAAAATGAAATATTTAAAGTTGTTTCAATCACTAACAAATAAATTAATATAAACAACAATCACTGGCAACCATAGCATACAACCATCATACGAAATCAATAAAATCAACTATCTATCCATAACAAACAAACAAATGGTTTGTTCGGGTTAAGACACCTTTAATCACATAGAATGACAAATAACTACTAACTATACAGTTTACTCAACAGTCTTATATAAACTCAATAAATTATTCATACATCTTAAACAATTAGAAGTATCCAATCCCAAACAACTTAAAAGCCAAAACAAACAATAATTTACATTGTACTTGTGTTATTGCTTATTAAATTACTTTCACAACATTTATAGTTTTTATTTTTCTTTTCATTCATATAAGGATTATTTCTTTAACTTACATTTATCTCTTACAAAATTTTATTCCCATTCATTCATTCAGTGTTTATTTCATTTATTTTCATTTATTACTTACAAAATTCATTTTCATTTATTCATATCATGTCAATTTCATTTTATTGTATTATATTCATTCGTTCGTTACTTAATTTCATTCATTTACGTTTATATATTTATATTATTCATGTTCAATACAATTTCTTAGCATATCAATTCATTAACTTATGTTTATAATTTCTTACTTACCATAATTCCTTTTTATCACATTTTATTATAGTAACCTTTCAATTATAACTTAAGTTTATAACAACTACAACATCAAATTCTTATTTATTAAAGAATTTCATTAAATACTTTCATTATATTAAGTTTTACTTGTATAGGGTTCCATTACATTTTCTTATTAAACATTTCAACTTTTAATATTTAGTAATTTATATATATGCTTTTAAGAGTGCAATTGAAAGTTACACAAGTTTATCTCATTTCTTTTAATTAACTTAATGTTCAATATTCATATCCTTTGTTTTATAAGTTAAAATTATCAACTTTCTATAATTTCATATATAATCTAGTATTTAATCTCTTATTTCATTTAGAAGTTCTAATTTTCAAATAGTTAAATTCCATTTCATTTTCAATAATTAAAACCTCTAATTTGTAGCAATTTAAGAACTAAATGTCGGGTTCTACTTCAAATCATTTAAACTATTTATATCTAATTATATTTAAAACAATTTGAAATTTATATTTGTTTATCAAAAATAAATCTGTAGTAAAGCTACTATAGTTGCCTTCCCACTTTGAAACTCGAAAATGAACATCGATGATGCGTGCACTCATCACCGAAATTATTTTCCAGCGACCGAGAGGGGAGTATAGAGCTTTTCTTCCAAAATTTCATTAAAACAATTCTTTCAAATTATATTGAAATATTTATATCAGAAAATACTTATAATAATATTATTATTATATCCCAAAATCATTCGAAAGAAATTTTCAAAAACCCCGGAACTTAAGTTCTAAATTTTCCAATTTATATTTATTTATTTACATTTTTTTCCCATTTTTAACCAATATTCATAAATTTCACTACATAACAACCAATATATTTCAACCAGATATATATAATTTATAAATCATTATTTTATATATATACAAATACAATAGGAAAATTTTATTTCATTTACCTATATTTCAAAACAATATTGCGTCGGTCAGTCCTATTAAGTTTTTAGAAATCCCTATCGATGTCGTAGCATCCTATGCACCAACCAAAATTTATAAATACAAAACAGAACAAATTAAAACAATAAAAAACATTTTATAACACTAACAAATACACTGTCTCATATATATATACTCAGCGACTCATCATAGGTATTACTACCCTATTAATAAAGAGTCTGATCCCACAAAGCCAAGGTTTATCGCTAAACCTCGCTCTAATACCAACTGTAACATCCCGCCTTTTTGGACAGTTTAAATTGATAAAAAACCTCACACGTCAGACTCAAACCATATAGAAGGGCGGATTATTATTGGGATGAATAAGAAAAGAAGGAAAAAGAAAAAAAACAAAACAGAATCTCATAGCGGAATGACAAAATATAATAATCAAATAATAGTTCATGAAGTTGTTTAAAAAACATTTGATTATACTTATACAATACAAAATCAAAGTTAACTATAATAGAGACGAATAACAATGTAGTGGCACAATATGAATGTAGTGGAATAATATAATAAATAATAGTAATACAATCTTCGTCTTTGTCCTCCAGGAGTAAGGTCTTCAAACCTGAAATGCTCAAGCTGACCCGAGCGAATTAAAAAGACAAAACACTTGAGTCAGAACTAAAAGACCTTATGTAAGTTAAATCATAGGTAAATAATTATGAGTTGAATGGTGTCAGAGATGTTTACAGGGTTTGACATCACTTATCCAGTGTCTAACATGAGTGTAGTAACTTAAAAGATGCGCGGGATTCACACCTCGTAACGGCCCGCCTTTTTGTACGTTTAAGCAGACACTCATGCCGACTCAAACCATACAGAAGGGCGGATTGTTATTGGGATGAATAAGAAAAAGTGGAGAAATAAAAAACAAACAGAATCTTGCAGCAGAACGACAGAATATAATAATCAAATAACAGTTCATGAAGTTATTTTACAAAATATTTGATTTTACTTATACAATATATATAAGAGTTTCACATACCATAGAACATTAATATTGCAGAGGAACCGTAAAAATGTAGCGGTATACTATAATATATATATCAAATCTTCGCCTTCGTTCTCCAAAATACGGTCTTCCAAAATCCTGAAATTCTCGGACTGACCCGAGCGAATTGAAAAGACAAAACACTCGAGTTAGAACTAAAATATTTTATGTGAGTTAAATCAACAGGAATAAATATGAGTGTAGTAACTTAAAAGATGTTCGAAATTCACATCTCTTAAGGATACGTTAAACTATTTACTATGTAGTAATATTACGCTATTATAATAATGTCTAATAGTAAAATAAACTTACTTTTAAATAGCATTAAGGCTTTACATTTTCTACCTTAACACGTAATAGTCCCAGCAGTCCATCCAGTATCAGCGCATCTCCAGATCGGGAGACTACCCTAAATATTCTACGGGCTAAGGGAGAAAATCAAACTCGTACAAGGGCTCACTAGGGTAGGTGACATGGCACAACTAGGCAATGCCAGGGTAGATATACCAATTGCCATCCGGACTGGTGGTAACGCGTAGCGCGCAGCTACCGCCTACCTCGAGCCACACCCCCAAAATAAAAATCAAAGTGGCCGAAGAATCAATCCAAAAGTCCAAGTATAACATTGAAGGGATGTGTCCGATAAAAGGTGCTACCTTCTTGGCCCGGAATCGCTCCTGTTTTAGCCAACTTATGCCAACTCACGGGAGTCGGGTCCACGTATATACCTCAAAGGACGTCGCCACCATCCTACTTCATTCTAGAATCTCCACCACGTACACGGTTGTTAAAGTTGTTATCGGAGTTGGCAGAGAGTATGACAACTTCCGATCCCGGTCTCTTCAACAACCAATCGTTATTATAACACCGCGGCCTTTTCAAAATAGTTTATACTTTTAAAATCAAAATATAATAACTATTTCAAAACCATAAACTTTCGATATCGGTTCTTCTTTTAAAACCAAATCAATATGATATCATTTTCAAATATTTTTTTCTTCTAAAACCATAACATTCCAAAGTTATAATATTTCAAAACCAATACTTTAAATATAGCCTTTCAAAACATAAACTTTAAATTTCATAACTTGGAAATATAACTACACCACTTAAATGGTTTAAATATTAAATTACTTTATAAAATAAAAGAGCTTCTTTACCTTTAACAAATCAATTCCAAATACAGATTTAAATCCCAAATAAACCATTTAAATTTCAATATCTTTCAAAGCTTAAATATTCAATATTTCAAAACTAAATTTTATAATTCGTATATATACCAAATTCACTTTAACTATTATTTAGTTTTGAAATCTTTGCTTACTAAATCCAATATTCTTTAAATAAAACTTCAAATTTCAATAACTGAATATTCCTCAATTTATTCACTTTAAATCACCTTAAACCCGAATTAAGTTATAAAACCATATTCTTTTAAAATCTCAATTTCAATAAGATCTTAATTAAATAAATCTCAAATAAAATTCAAACTATCTTCTCAACTTTGATCTATAAAATCAATATAAACCCTATATAAAAATAATTTAAGTAAATACTTATCCATAATATATTTAATAAAAATCAAACTTTATTATTAACTTATTTCATACTTTAAACATTTTTTTTTCATAGCTTAAAACCAAGAATTTAACTATATATATAAATTAACATTTATAAAATATCCAAATCAATATCTCATAAAATCATATATTTATTTCTTTACAAAACCATAGGAAATCACATCAAAATATTTTTATATATGGACCGCGGTGTTTGTATATAAAATTTTCTATCCTATGGTCAAGTGATATGAAATGACCCTATCTATTTCACCTAATTTTTACTAGGATTTTTTTTACATCAATAATTTCCTAGAGTCATTTAGCCTTTCCACTAAATTATCCAGGATCCAAATTTTCTACTAATATATTTATATTAGTTCATTAATAATTATATTCACATACATATGAAGATGTATGTGACCCTCTTGCTTGGATCAGAGTGTTGTTTAGCAAGAGTGCATCCTGATTGAGTTTGAATAACTAATCAACCAATACATAGCTCATTTTCCATGTCTATTGATATTTGAGTCAGGGTAAAGAATCTCATAATCATATGCAATCTGTACCTAATAATTTTGACCATTCCTATGGTGTTTGTTTGTTAATTTGAGATATTAAGGTGATCTCAGATGATATAGCAAGCCACTATAATTTTAGTGTAATTATTTGGTATTTGATCAAAGCCAGAAAGGAAAATGATATATTTATTTATCATTTTCAACACAGGTGATTTTATACAGATTCCTTTACTTATAACCAAGCCAGTTTAGTAATTCTTTCATAATCTATATAGTTGTGTTTTTCTGGACCAAATTTATTCCCTAATCCCTGGATTACCTCAGTTGGCATCTAATTTACAGGTTGCTTTACTGGATTTGGGGAATCCAGATTTTATGGTCATTTGACAAAAGTAGTACTTAGTTGATATGTGTGCATATCAGATGTAGTGTACTCTCTGGACTAATAAAACTATTCAAATAAATGTGTGTTGCTCCAGTATTTGAAAATGTCTTTGTGCCTACATTTGCAAAGAAAGCTTCAGATTTTACAAAGTATATTTTCTTCCTTTATAACCAAAAACTCTGTTCATCTTGATCAATCCAGACCTCATTGTTTTTGAAGTGGGTTAACTTTATGACTAAATCATCAAAACATTAGTGCCTGGCTTTTGCAATGTAAATTCAGATACCAGACACTTGCAAAATCCCTTAAAACATGTTCATATCTTTATACAGTGCACAAATATATTTTGTTTCTTTTATCAAAACACTTCTGCATATAGTCACAAAATTCTTGTAATATTACTTCTGGCTAAACTCAGATTTTAACCTTCAAACTTAAAGTTTTAAGTAACTTGGAATTAACTAATACAATATATGTATATACAAATCCATTTCTCAAATACAGGCATATATCATTTATAGATTTTTACCATAATACTTCAAACATATACTTTCTTGCATAGATTCAACTAAGTCTTTGGTTAATCCCAAACTTAATACATTACTAGATTCAGTTAAAACAACTAAACAAATTCAAGCATTCAAGATCATTACATAACAACCAAAGCATAACTATAAAAACTTCTCAGATTACATGCAAATAATTCCTTTTAAGTTCTTATTTAATTCTAACTTAGCATGCTTATCCAATCATTCTCATTAGCCATAGCACCTTCCTATTTAGAACCAGCATTCCCTGAAAGAGCATTAGAGGCTGCCCCATTTTAAATGAGACACCCCAGATGCCATAAGCAAACAAGGGTCAGATACAAGATCTGGTATGAGCAATATCAAAAATTCCATGATACTAAGTAAATGAGTGAGACATAAATATTTTGTATATATTGGCATAACTTCTTTGATCAATTTGACTGACTTGTTTATGGTAATATTATGCATATGTGATTAGTATTCAAAACTAATTATGTACACACATTCAACCATGCAAACATATATTCCAAATAGAAATACTCAGGAACTATCATAGCTCCAGTCCAACCAACCTAGGAATAACACAAGTTCGTTCTTCATTAATTTGAGGTTGCATTTACCAATTTTCTTCCTAGCCTCATCTGCCATAAAGGAATCACGGGGACACATTGCAATAAAATAATTCACAATATTGCACAAAGATCTCAGGGCTTAAACAAACCATGTGCCAACTTGCATACTTTAAATACAACAAGCATTCCAGCAGTCTTCTTCGCTCATAATCCTTAGTTTATGTACTAAGTGTTCATGTTTAATCCTATCATGAGATAGCTAGGTAACTAAAATCCCAGTATACATGAAACATTACATAGAGTTTACAAGCATAATTCAAGAACAAGCTAACATTCATGTCCAGGGAAATCATGTTTTCAAATATTCTAGTTCAAAGAAAATATAAGAATATTTACAACTGGGAATAAAGACTAGGCATGTGGGTTATTATTGTTTCATAAGCAACCATGTTTGAACTAAATTCAAGATCTAGCTTAAACAAGATTTCTGGCTCATGAGTTTTCTATTTGATCAAGGGTTCAACACTTTTGGATTTTTCCATTGCAACCTTGAATCTTTCATTTGAGCCTCAGCACTTACACAAGTGTAATGCAACTCTTATACATTTTGATTTCTATATTTTCCATGCCATATCTAAACCAGTTACAAGTATTCTCTATTTACTTTCATGATTCATATTTTAACATTTCTGGGTGTAACCAAACAGAGCATAATACTCAAACATCAAAGCAATCCAAAACATTCAGAAACACCCATTAAAAACATCCATTAAAACCATAGTAATGAAATCAAAATATGTAAAAAAAATAACATAAGTTTGGCTGCCTCATAACAGGACTTAATGCCATGGGTTTAGTGAGATTACTCACAGAAAAATGCTTCTCTTGCTTAATCCAGAAAAGAATCCTCTCAAAGCTTGCTTTTCTGCTTGCAAATATTTTACTTCTTTGTTTTCTTAAATGTCTTGGGTAGCAAATGATTTTTCTGGTTTATACTGAGATTTATAAGAGAGGTTTTCTAGGGTTTTATCATTGTAAAATCCCATTCCTACCCTGGCCAAGACTCATGCATTTTGCATTTCAGATTTGTTTACTTTTCTCCCTTAATACCCCGGCCATATGTGATACTTACTCCCCTTTTTCTTTTCCAAAATATCATATTCTTACCAAGTCATGATAATTGTGTGTGACATTGTCACTTGTTTATTTTCTATTTTCTGCCTAAAGTAATTATTTTGCTTGCAATTTGTCTTTTGCTATTTTAGTGTTACACTTTCCCTTGCTTATTTCATTTAATATTTTCAGTACTTTTAGAAATGTATATTTATATACATATCTTATCTAGGCTTATTTAATTCCTTAATTTCAGAAACATATGCACCTATATATGTATACAGGTTTCCAAATCCTTGTAACACATATTTTTTTTTTGGGTTTTAAATAAAATCTGTTTACTAAATTCAAAACAAAACCTACTTTTCTTATTTTCTGGGATGATACATATAATTCCAGAAATCAAATATCCATATCACAAAATCATGTTTGTAATGCTTTTTAATTCTTGTTTTAAATTCAAGAAATCTGGAGTTCTTTCTGGTGCCATATCAGTGTGCACGTGCACACATGCACACACACTTGCACACAATTTATTCTATATATTCCTATACAAATAAATTCATATATTTTCAAAATCTAACTAAAATAAGATTTCATGAATTTCTGGGGCATTACAATCACCCCACCTTTTTAGGAATTGTGTCCTCACAATTTTCTCATTTTGACTTTAAACATTTCCAGATTTATAAAATCTATCAAACATTGCATAAGCAAACAATTCAGTCAAAACAACCATACATATTAAACTTTTTAGGGATTTAAATTTTACCTTCCACTGCAAAAAGCTTAGGGTAATCCATCTTTATCTTATCCTCTAACTCCCATGTACAATCATTAGGGTCTAGGCTCCATTGAACCTTTACCAATTTCAGAGTTTTGCTCCTCAACTTCTTTTCCTCTTTAGCTAAAATCCCCACTGGTTCTTTCTCATAGACCAGATCTGGATTTATTTGGACTTGAGTTGGTTTCTCAAGAATTTCCTCTTTATCATGCACCCATCTCCTAAGTTGTGACACATGAAATACATTGTGCATTGCACTCATCTCTTTTGGTAGCTCCAGCTTATATGCTAATGAACCTATTCTTTCCGAAATCTTGTAAGGTCCAACATATCTTGGGGTAAGTTTTCCCTGCTTGCCAAACCTCAACACCTTCTTCATAGGTGAAACTTTGATGAAAACATAATCACCAACTTCATATTCTACCTGCTTCCTCCTTACATCTGCAAACTTCTTTTGCCTATCCTGAGCTGCTGCCATCCTTCTCCTTACAAGTTCAATTTTCTCTATAGTTTCTTTAACATACTCAGGCCCTAAGACAGCCTTTTCTCCTGCTTCAACCCAACATATTGGTGACAAACATGGTTTGCCATACAAGGCTTCAAATGGTGCCATGCCTATGGTGCTTTGATAACTATTGTTATATGTAAATTCAGCCAAATGGAGGTGATCTTCCCAATTACCTCCAAAGTCCAATGCATATGCCCTCAACAAATCCTCCAAAACTTTATTTATTACTTCAGTTTGACCATCTGATTGGGGGTGGTATGCAGTACTCAAGCATAATTCACTCCCCATGGCTTCTCGAAAGCTCTTCCAAAATCTGGATGTAAAGATTGTGTCCCTATCACTCACTATAGTCTTAGGAATTCCATGCAACCTTACTACTTCTCTCATGAATATTTGAGCTAGTTTAGGTGCATTTCTTTCTGCCTTCACTGGTATAAAGTGTGCCACTTTAGTCAATCTATCAACTACTACCCAAATGCTTGTATTTCCTCTCTTTGATCTAGGTAGACCATCTATGAAATCTATAGATATATCTTCCCACTTCCACTGTGGTATGCTTAGAGGTTGTAATAGGCTTGAGGGTCTTTGGGTTTCTGCCTTGACTTGTTGGCAAGTCATACACTTTGCAACATGTTTGGCCACATTAGTTTTCATCCCTCTCCACCAATAATCCCTCTTCAGGTTTTTGTACATCTTGGTACTGCCTGGATGTATAGAATATTTGCTCTTATGATATTCATTAAGTATTTCTTCCTTTAATCCTGTATCCTTTGGGACACATATTCAACCTTTATATCTTAAGTAACCATTCTTATCAATGTGGTAGTTTGCTACTTCTTCTCCTTTTTCTATTAGAGTTTTCTTTTCTAATAAATCTGGATCTTCCTCTTGCATTTTCTCCACTTTCAAAATTAAATCTGATTGCAAAGTTATCAAACTTAATTTTCCTCTACTCCTTTCTTCAATCATATTCATGTTTACCTCACTGTTTTCCTCAATTTCCAAATCAGTAAGTAGAGATAAATTTCTAAACTCTTCTATCATTAACATGGCTACTTTTGCATGCTGCCTGCTCAAAGCATCTGCAACCTTATTAGCTTTTCCTGGAGTATAAAGTATGTCTAAATCATATGCTGCTAGAAACTCAACCCATCTATGCTGCCTCATATTCAAATCTTTTGTGAAAAGAGATATTTTAATGCTTTATGGTCAGTGTATAAGATAAACTTAGCACCTAAAAGATAATGTCTCCAGAGCTTTAATGCATATACTACTGCTGCTAACTCAAGATCATGGGTTGCATACCTTGATTCATGTGGCTTCAATTGTCTTGATGCATAGGCTATAACTTGATCTTCCTGCATCAATACAGCTCCTAGCCCAGAACCACTTGCATCAGTATAAACAATCAAATCCTCATTTCCTTCTGGTACTCTCAACACTGGTGCATTGACTAAGGCCTCCTTGATTTTACTAAAGGCTTGTTCACATTTCTCAGTCCATACAAAGGGTTGGTTCTTTCTAGTTAGGTTAGTAAGAGGTGATGACATCTTAGAAAAATCTTTTATAAATATTCTGTAATACCCTGCCATTCCCATAAATGACCTAACTTCTCCTACTGTGCTTGCCCTTTTCCATGCTTGGATAGCCACAATTTTATTGGGGTTAACTGAAATGCCTTTGGCAGATATAACATGCCCAAGGAAATGCACTTCTTCTTTCCAAAATGCACACTTCTTCTTAATCTACACAAAACAAGGTGTAAGTGATTTTCATGTTCCTCTACTGTTTTAGAATAAATCAAAATATCATCAATAAAAATCAATACAAACTTGTCTAAATAATCCCTGAATATCCTATTCATCAAGTCTACAAAATATGATGGGGCATTTGTCAACCCAAATGGCATGACAAGAAACTCATATAGACCATACCTAGTGTTAAAGGCTGTGTACTTAACACTTGAGTTCTCAACCTTCATCTGATGGAATCCAGATGCCAGGTCTAATCTAGAAAATATTTTTGCTCCACTAAGTTGATCAAAAAGATCATCAATCCTAGGTAAGGGGTACTTGTTTTTTATAGTGACTTTGTTTAGCTCCCTGTAATCTATGCACATTCTCAAAGTGCCATCATGTTTCCTTACAAACACTACTGGAGCACCCCAGCATGAACTACTTGGTCTTATAAATCCTTTGCTTTCCAATTCTTCTAACTGTTTCTTCAATTCCTTCAACTCACTTGGCCCCATCCTAGTGGGTTTCTTAATAATTGGACTTGCTCCGGGTATCAGACTAATCTGAAATTCCACTGGTCTGTGGTGTGGAACACCCTTAACTTCTCCAAACACATCTAAGTATTTGTTAATTATGTGGATTTCTTCAATAGAAGGCTCACTGGAATCCTTATTTAAGTCAATCAAGTGATATAATTTTCTTTCTTTGGCTATTTCACACAAAATTGTGATTCTTTGCCCTTTAGAATTCTGTAATGATATGGTGGATGAGTCTAAATTAATTCTGGCTTTGTATGGCCTTAACCAATCTACACCCAATATAATACCTATATTTGGGTAATTTAAAACAAATAAATTGGAAATAAAAACATTTCCTCCTATGTTTAATTCCACATCCACACACTTCATGTTTAAAACACTAGAACTCCCCAGTGGGCTTTGCACTAACAAAGGAGTTTCAACCAGTATGCAATTTAATTTAAGCAATGCAACTAATTCATGGGAAATCAAAGAATGTGTTGCCCCTGTGTCATACACTACTGATATAGGTAGGGTACAAATAAATAAGGTACCTTCCACTTGACCATGGTTTTCTGCAATAGCTTCTACTATGGATTTGCTTTTGCTCTCCAAACTTGCTAGCTTCCCTTGCTGTTTATACTCAGGGCAATTTCTCTTGATATGTCCCTCCTTACCACATAGGTAGCATTTGAAAGCTCCTCCTTTCAATTCTGGGCACCTTGGTTTGATATGTCCTTCTTTTCCACAATGATGACATGTTATTTTCCTCTTTATGTCAGTGGTCTTAGTATCATTGGTCTTCTTGCTTTCTGTCTCCTCCTTCTTTTTGTCATAGGGGTGATACCTTCCCTTATTTTTCTTATGGTTGTTATTCTTAAAACTTTTATACTTCTCCCTTTCCTTGTCATGTTGCTCAAACTTTAAGGCCAGATCAATGACTTGATCAAAAGTTTTATCTGTATATGGCAACATAGCCCTACTAAGCACTGGGTTTAAACCCTTAATATACCTATCATTCTTTGATGCCTCATCAGCCACAAGCATAGCTCCATACTTTGACAAGCCCTCAAACCTATGAGTATATTCAGTCACATTAAAAGTTCCCTGCCTAAGTGTAACGACCCGTAAATTTTAATCGTTTTAATAACGTAATTAGTTAAAATTTTGTGAAATTTTAAACGATAAAATTTGAAATAAAAATTTTATATTTGGAATACGTCTAGTTAAACATAGCAACTGGTAAATTTTCGTCCGAAAATATGAAAGTTTATTTCGCGCGTAAATTTACTTCAATTTAATCAGTTAAAAAGCGATGAAAATAAAATGTTTCCGAAATCTAAATATTTTTACATAGAAAAATTCTAAACCATCTTCTGAGCAAGATGTCAGTTTGTCATTTTTCCAAATTCGGACATCTTTGGCTCCGTCGATCTTATTTTTCAGCGTTTTTCTTACATTTTCTGCTAGTAGAAAAATTCAAATTTTATAATTCAATCGTACCACTGATATCTATATACCGTTTTGATCGTCTCGTCGTGCCGATCTCTGCGGTATATTCACTTCTGTATTTCAAAGCCGATACGCAGCAGAATCTATGGAAACGTTGATCGTACCGGTACCGGTTTTAAACTTTTGGCTTTCCTTACTTTTTGTATTTCACCGTTCAAAATCGAACAGTCATCAGCTTTAATTGTTGCTTTGAATTCAAGCGAGACTTTTATATTCTCGGTTTCCAAAAAAATTTATGTGCAGGCGTTCACACATTTGTACCATTTCATAAAAAAGATTTCCCATTTGTTGCCTACTCCTCTCTCTTCCTTGTTCTTTCTTTACTTGCCTGTTCCTCTTCACATTCCCACTCCTACAGCCGCCATGTCCATTGTCACCACCGAACGCCGCCTTCCTTCCCATGCTCCACCACCTCAACAGCAACCACCGGCCGAGTTCCCTCCTTTTCCGCCGTATGTTCTTCACCTTGCCCATGCTTCCCTGGTCGTGATCCAACAACAACCCATGTCCAGCCCATCGTTGAACGCAACCGCCAAGCCTTCGACCCCGCCACCATCCACTTCCTCCCCTCCACATCACACGAGCTGCTGCGCCCATCAACCATCTGCCAAAGCCCACGTTCATATTCCTCTCCAACCATCTCGCCCTCATCCCCTCACAAACCAACTCCCCATGCCACGTCATCGGCAAGCTAACGTCCATCGTTCACCCACCTTCCACCCATGCAGCAACCCGCAAGCATCATGTGCTTCCTTCCCTTCCCTCCTTGCCACGTGCTCCCAAAGCTTCTCTCTGTTATGTAAATAGGTGAGTTTGTGAACCTTTACATCCAAGTATTTTGTTACATGCATATACTTTGCCAGTTCTTTTTTTTTACCTCTCGCTTTTAGAAGTGTATGCATGTATATATTATGTAAGAGGGTTAAGACATATGGATATATTGATTTATTTATATATGTATTATTTAATGTTAATATTTTAATTATATATATCATAACAAATCAAGTTTATGTTGAGTTTATAATAAAAGATTTATTTTAATTTATTGGTATGTATATCGGGTTTGGTCTTATTTATAAGTTAGATTTGTGTTAGTCTATATTTATATGTAAGTTACGTAAGTTGTATTATATGTCAGTCTTTATGGGAGTTGGTTTATATGAATTCATAATGTGTCAGTACTAAATATTATATCTCGGTTCACATACGTTAGTTTATACTACTTGATATAATATGTTTTGTTACACTGTTAGATTAATATGGGTTTGCTTTTCAAAACTAAAAAAAAGTTTATACAAGTTTAAAACTATCTGTTATGAATTACATTTTATATATGTTAAGTATGCATAGGTAAGTACGCATATTTTGATCAGGTTTCAGCTATTACAGTAAGGTGTAGCTTATTTATATTATTTTATAAACCGTTAATACATGTAGATTAATAGATATCTATGGAGTATTATATTAGTATTATATATAAATATGTGGTACGTTGGATTCTGTTATTCTTAATGTATTAGTTATATAATTGGGTTTATAAGTGCGTATGGATTAAATAGGGTAACGTGTATATATATTGGCATGAGTATATAAGGTATATAAGTTTATTAACATACGTTCTATTATAAAATTTAAATAGGTGTTATGATTTTTAAATCTATGTGTTTTAATGAAGTAGTGATTTTCTAATAACATATACAGTATAATGTCACGTGGTAATTTTGTAGTAAATAATATATAATCTATATAAAGATCTTACGTTTTAATAAGTGTATACATATGTGTGTTTTAATTTAAAACAATAATTTTTTTTTTTCGCATGTATTTATACATTTAATTTAATATGTGTTGAAATTAGAATATGATTTTGTATATATAATTTTATATGTTATATCAATATCAGTTCACTTATACCATTTCTCTTCATCAATCCAGTTCTGCTTTGATTTCATCTATTCCAAGCTATCAGCTTTGTTCGTCGAATCGTGTCCATCTAGCTTCGATTTGGAAGTCGTGCCTGCATTTCGTAACACAATTTCGTTGTCTATCATCTAGCCTCGAAAGGTGAGCACTCACTCACGATTAACGTTCTTTTATTTATTAAATTTGATTTCAATTGAAACGACAATTGAAATATGCTGCTGTTAGTTAATTACACTGTTATATATGCTATTACCTGTATCAGTTCAACTGTGACATCTGACACCATTTTCTGTTAATTATTTATGCGATGATAATACAGTTTGGCTGATAATTGATTGATTGTTGATGTTTATATTGGATGTTAAATTGTTAATGTTAAAATGATAAATGGTATGCAATTGAAATTGATATAGGATAGTTAAATGTTAAATTTGATTAACTGACATTTGTATAATATGACCCCTTTAACTATTGAATTTATTGACACGTAGGATTTGTTTAATTACCCTTTGAACCACTGAATGTATGTTGTTAAATTGATGATGTATGAAATTGTAATAGATGACAAGTGAAAACCGTAATGTAATAATCTTTAATCTATATGAAATGATAGTGTAGATTCTAGAAATAATTATATTAATTCGCACAAACAACAATGTGAATTAATACGGTTATTTCGGGATTATTTGAATTGATTATTGGATTGTTATTTGTTGTTATTGCTTGTTTATTTACTCTGACACCATCCCAGTTATCACACTGCAAGTTCCCTTTGTTATGCTATGATTTTGAATTGAATTGGAATCGGGTTGAAATGATAAATACCCAAATGAACTTTGACCTAGGATAGAAAATTTAAATAAAACCTGATTGGTCAATAATTTGATTTAAAAATAAAACGAAGATTTTATTTGAAAAAATTATGGTTTTGAAATGTAGTTGATATTTGAATTTTAAGGAAAGGAAAATGTTAATATTTAATAATCTGAAACAGAATATTAACAATGTAATTGATGAAAGAACGATGTTTAATTTGAGAAATGATTGAATTAAGTTTGAAATGATTTAATAATTAAGTTTGAAATTAAAATTAAGTTTGAAATTATTAAACTTTGAAATTATTTAATAATTAAACTTTGAAATTATTTAATAATTAAGTTTTGAATTATTTAATAATTAAATAAGATTGAATTATTTAATGATTAAATTAAATTAAATTTTTGAATGGGTGAATTTTACTTCGTAAATAATTGAAATTGAGTTTTCTTTATTAAGTAAGTTTTGGAAAATTATTTAAGAAAGTAAATAAGTGAAATTGAATTTCTGTAACAAGAAATGAAAATGTGATATTTTTGGAATTAATATAAGACTTGTAATTGAAAGAATTGATTTGACGAATTTAATTTAATTCAAAATTGTAAGTTTTGATTTAATGAAGTTGAACTTAAGAAATTGATTTAATGAAATGGGAAATTTAATAGAAATTGCTTTGAATGATAAAGTAACTTAACGAATATTGAATGAAATCGATAAATGAGTTTAAATTGATTTGAATGTTAAATAAAATTTATTTAAATGATTTCGGAATGAAACTTATATACGAACTTGAATCAATATTTGAATTGTTTTAAAGGAAATTGAAATTGAATTATAAGATCTTGAAAGGGTAATTTGAATGTTTTGAAACGTAAATTATTGGAAAGTGATTTGGAAAGACAAATGAAATGTTGGTTTATAAATTCTAATTGGAATTGAATTTGATTTGGTTTTGAAATATATAAACGACCAATCGGTGTAATAATTACGAAAGTTATTAAAGAGACCGGAATTCGGTTATGGATATACTCTCTATCTAAACCGAAAACCACTTTAATAACTATACGCGGAGTGATGATTCAGAATGAAGTGGTTGGAATGATGTACGTGTTGACTGAAGAAAGTGAACGATAATGGATAGCCTTGACACTTGTGTCAAATTGGAAATGACTAAAACAGGAACTGTGCCGGGCCAATGCAGGATTTGCTACCTCAAGTGGACACACTTCTTCGAACTACTTATTACTTATTGTCGATTGGTGCACCCTTGATTTTGGGAGTGTTGTTTCACGGTGTTGCGGGCGCTGCGGCGTTGCGTTCTCACCAGTCCGGATCAGGCGAACGGTAGTATCACTACCTTGGGTATTGCCTCATGTGCCTTGTCATACTTGTATTCCATTTATGCGCGACCACTACGATTTTGATTTGTACCTTTAGTATATGGATTGCCCTCTGGTGACTTCCAGTTTTGGGGAAACTACGGTCTTGTATATGCTTTTGGGAATAAAAATGTGTTATGGGTGGAATAGGCTATGACTTAACACTATTTTGATATCTACATATTACTGATAGACATTATCTACTTAGCGTACATTACTACCTAGTAGATAGTTTAACGGATCCTTAAAGGATGGTTATTCCAAACATCCTTTGAGTTACTCGTATTTCAATTGCTATTTCACTTGAGTTGGATTTATTAATATAAGAATGTTAATCCTGACTCGAGTGTTTTGTGTTTTGCTTTACGCTCGGGTCAGACTGAGTATACCAGTATTCGAGACTCACCTTTGGAGTTGGAGCTTTACTTGAAGATCCAGCCATCTATTCTGCTTCCAGTATTCGATGATTCCAGTGATGTATTCTGATTTGTATCTGATGTATCATATTACTCTTCTGTTGTAAACTCTGATGTATCTTGTATATTCATATAGTAGCTTCATGAACTACTATCTCTTTTATTTCCGCTGCATTTATTACTCTGTGTCTGTGATCTGTGATTATTTATTTACTGTATATGTTCAGTTTTGCCAAATTTAAATTAACAACACGGTATTTTGAGCAATTCAATTCCGGCATGAGTGTCTACCTATACACTTATAATGGATGCGAATGGTCCAAAAATAGCGGGTCGTTACAGTTGGTATCAGAGCTTTGGTAGCTCTAGGCAAAACTCAACATATAGGGTAAATGTATTTACAGAATCACTCTCATTCGAGTTTCAATCTCTTCCTTTTGATTCGATTCCTTTGAATTTTTGGAACGTTCCCCTCGGTTCCAAAATTCATTCGTGTCCTTCACTATTCATCTTCTTTCAATTCTGGAGCACCCATAACTCCATTTTGAATGATATCTATAATAGGTCGGCGGTCTCGCCAATCTTCGAATGATTCGTAAAGGAGCAAAACTCCTTTATAATAGGCATCGATTTACCGGAGATTTATGTATCCTCGGTTTACGATGCTATCTATCTTCTACTATACCTGAATTCTATTTCTCGAGATTGGATGTTGATTTACCTCGGAATTCTACACCGATCTCATTCTTGAAGTCACGGTCGATCCGGTTAAGGTTGCCCGCGATTTATATAAACTTATCAATCTTACTACTTTGCTATTAACCATCATATCTTGTTTCGAACTCATCTTCGAATCAAATTTCTCTTTGATTTAAGTCCATCAAATTTGAAACCCTATCCTTATTTTGAAAAATTCATTCCTGTATCGTCGAGCAAAGAAATGTATTTGTAAATTAATTTTAAAATGTTTTATATTGTGTTGTTTGAGTTGTTGATGTTGATTTGGGTTTTCGATCGATTCGTATGACCAACGCTATCGATAGGATTTCCAAAACACTTGAGCAGAGCAAACTGACACAATATCGTTTTCAAATTTGATAAATAAAATAGAAGTTTTGTATGATTATCTTATATATAAGTATAAGTTTTCTGAAATTAAATTGTTAATGAATTTGTTGTCTGAAAAATAATAATATTTGATTTCCATTTATTGTTTTGTAAACCATTGACTATTGCATAATATAAATAAATGAATTTATAAACTTGGTTATAAATTGATTGGAATTTGAAATGAATATTAATTCAGAAATTTGAGAATTTATTAGTTTCCGGTGATTTCGAACTTTGGTTTTTAAAATTTTAAAGTATATATTATTGAAAATATTTTCGAATAGAAATCGTTTTCAAAGAATTTTTAAAATGTTGAAATTAGTGCTCTTCTCTTTGTCGCTGGAAAATAATTTCGGTGATGGCGGCCGCATCATCGACATTCATTTTCGAGTTTCGAAGCGGAGATACTATTCTGTAGCTTTGCTACGGTTTTGTTTTGAAAAATACTTTGATTTAAATTTCTTCAGTATAATTTGATTTATATATATATAGGTATCTTATTTTAAAATTTAATGTGATTTGATATAAATATATTATATATATCTCTAAATTGTTTAAAGTTAATCGGAAATCTAATTCTTAAATTTTGTTAAAGGATGATTTTAATTATAAATAAAACCAAAATTTGGAATAAATATTTAAACTTGAATAATTGAATTGGGAAAATTTTATTTGTATATTGTTCAACTGTATTCTAATACAACTTACCTAAATCATTCAGAAGTTGAGTATGTAATTGGATAATATATAAGATAAATTGAATTTATAAATAAATTTTGAGTGTTTATAATAAATGTTATACACTAAATTTTGATTATAAAATGTTAATAGAGATAAATAGAACAATAAGATAATTGAAAATAAATTTTGTTTTGAAGGTTAATTAATAAATTGAAATTAGATCAACTTATGGAAATACCTTGAATTTAAAATCAATTAATGAATATAAATTAATTTAAATTGAAATTTATACGGTTTAAATTAATTTATATGGTTTAAATATATGTAATAAGATATATTAAGAAAATAAATTTAACAGTAATTTGGAATAAAGAAGAATTTAAAATTGTTGAAGAAAATATGATTATAATAAACGACTATTCAAATTTATGGTTTTAAAAATTGTAAATTGAAGAAATGGGATAATAAAATAATAAATTTAGAAATAGTTGAGATTGATTTTAGTAAAAATCAAATAGATCAAATCAATTATTGAATATCAATCAATTTAAATTTGAATTTATATGGTTTAAATTAATTGTTATTTTGTATTTCAAATCTGTTTTTCTTTCTGGTTGTTTCTATTCTCCTACCTCGTTCCTTTTCGGGACGAAAAGTTTTGAGTGGAGGAGAGTGTAACGACCCGTAAATTTTAATCGTTTTAATAACGTAATTAGTTAAAATTTTGTGAAATTTTAAACGATAAAATTTGAAATAAAAATTTTATATTTGGAATACGTCTAGTTAAACATAGCAACTGGTAAATTTTCGTCCGAAAATATGAAAGTTTATTTCGCGCGTAAATTTACTTCAATTTAATCAGTTAAAAAGCGATGAAAATAAAATGTTTCCGAAATCTAAATATTTTTACATAGAAAAATTCTAAACCATCTTCTGAGCAAGATGTCAGTTTGTCATTTTTCCAAATTCGGACATCTTTGGCTCCGTCGATCTTATTTTTCAGCGTTTTTCTTACATTTTCTGCCAGTAGAAAAATTCAAATTTTATAATTCAATCGTACCACTGATATCTATATACCGTTTTGATCGTCTCGTCGTGCCGATCTCTGCGGTATATTCACTTCTGTATTTCAAAGCCGATACGCAGCAGAATCTATGGAAACGTTGATCGTACCGGTACCGGTTTTAAACTTTTGGCTTTCCTTACTTTTTGTATTTCACCGTTCAAAATCGAACAGTCATCAGCTTTAATTGTTGCTTTGAATTCAAGCGAGAATTTTATATTCTCGGTTTCCAAAAAAATTTATGTGCAGGCGTTCACACATTTGTACCATTTCATAAAAAAGATTTCCCATTTGTTGCTTACTCCTCTCTCTTCCTTGTTCTTTCTTTACTTACCTGTTCCTCTTCACATTCCCACTCCTACAGCCGCCATGTCCATTGTCACCACCGAACGCCGCCTTCCTTCCCATGCTCCACCACCTCAACAGCAACCACCGGCCGAGTTCCCTCCTTTTCCGCCGTATGTTCTTCACCTTGCCCATGCTTCCCTGGTCGTGATCCAACAACAACCCATGTCCAGCCCATCGTTGAACGCAACCGCCAAGCCTTCGACCCCGCCACCATCCACTTCCTCCCCTCCACATCACACGAGCTGCTGCGCCCATCAACCATCTGCCAAAGCCCACGTTCATATTCCTCTCCAACCATCTCGTCCTCATCCCCTCACAAACCAACTCCCCATGCCACGTCATCGGCAAGCTAACGTCCATCGTTCACCCACCTTCCACCCATGCAGCAACCCGCAAGCATCATGTGCTTCCTTCCCTTCCCTCCTTGCCACGTGCTCCCAAAGCTTCTCTCTGTTATGTATATAGGTGAGTTTGTGAACCTTTACATCCAAGTATTTTGTTACATGCATATACTTTGCCAGTTCTTTTTTTTCACCTCTCGCTTTTAGAAGTGTATGCATGTAGATATTATGTAAGAGGGTTAAGACATATGGATATATTGATTTATTTATATATGTATTATTTAAATTATATATATCATAACAAATCAAGTTTATGTTGAGTTTATAATAAAAGATTTATTTTAATTTATTGGTATGTATATCGGGTTTGGTCTTATTTATAAGTTAGATTTGTGTTAGTCTATATTTATATGTAAGTTACGTAAGTTGTATTATATGTCAGTCTTTATGGGAGTTGGTTTATATGAATTCATAATGTGTCAGTACTAAATATTATATCTCGGTTCACATACGTTAGTTTATACTACTTGATATAATATGTTTTGTTACACTGTTAGATTAATATGGGTTTGCTTTTCAAAACTAAAAAAAAAAAGTTTATACAAGTTTAAAACTATCTGTTATGAATTACATTTTATATATGTTAAGTATGCATAGGTAAGTACGCATATTTTGATCAGGTTTCAGCTATTACAGTAAGGTGTAGCTTATTTATATTATTTTATAAACCGTTAATACATGTAGATTAATAGATATCTATGGAGTATTATATTAGTATTATATATAAATATGTGGTACGTTGGATTCTGTTATTCTTAATGTATTAGTTATATAATTGGGTTCATAAGTGCGTATGGATTAAATAGGGTAACGTGTATATATATTGGCATGAGTATATAAGGTATATAAGTTTATTAACATACGTTCTATTATAAAATTTAAATAGGTGTTATGATTTTTAAATCTATGTGTTTTAATGAAGTAGTGATTTTCTAATAACATATACAGTATAATGTCACGTGGTAATTTTGTAGTAAATAATATATAATCTATATAAAGATCTTACGTTTTAATAAGTGTATACATATGTGTGTTTTAATTTAAAACAATAATTTTTTTTTCCGCATGTATTTATACATTTAATTTAATATGTGTTGAAATTAGAATATGATTTTGTATATATAATTTTATATGTTATATCAATATCAGTTCACTTATACCATTTCTCTTCATCAATCCAGTTCTGCTTTGATTTCATCTATTCCAAGCTATCAGCTTTGTTCGTCGAATCGTGTCCATCTAGCTTCGATTTGGAAGTCGTGCCTGCATTTCGTAACACAATTTCGTTGTCTATCATCTAGCCTCGAAAGGTGAGCACTCACTCACGATTAACGTTCTTTTATTTATTAAATTTGATTTCAATTGAAACGACAATTGAAATATGCTGCTGTTAGTTAATTACACTGTTATATATGCTATTACCTGTATCAGTTCAACTGTGACATCTGACACCATTTTCTGTTAATTATTTATGCGATGATAATACAGTTTGGCTGATAATTGATTGATTGTTGATGTTTATATTGGACGTTAAATTGTTAATGTTAAAATGATAAATGGTATGCAATTGAAATTGATATAGGATAGTTAAATGTTAAATTTGATTAACTGACATTTGTATAATATGACCCCTTTAACTATTGAATTTATTGACACGTAGGATTTGTTTAATTACCCTTTGAACCACTGAATGTATGTTGTTAAATTGATGATGTATGAAATTGTAATAGATGACAAGTGAAAACCGTAATGTAATAATCTTTAATCTATATGAAATGATAGTGTAGATTCTAGAAATAATTATATTAATTCGCACAAACAACAATGTGAATTAATGCGGTTATTTCGGGATTATTTGAATTGATTATTGGATTGTTATTTGTTGTTATTGCTTGTTTATTTACTTTGACACCATCCCAGTTATCACACTGCAAGTTCCCTTTGTTATGCTATGATTTTGAATTGAATTGGAATCGGGTTGAAATGATAAATACCCAAATGAACTTTGACCTAGGATAGAAAATTTAAATAAAACCTGATTGGTCAATAATTTGATTTAAAAATAAAACGAAGATTTTATTTGAAAAAATTATGGTTTTGAAATGTAGTTGAAATTTGAATTTTAAGGAAAGGAAAATGTTAATATTTAATAATCTGAAACAGAATATTAACAATGTAATTGATGAAAGAACGATGTTTAATTTGAGAAATGATTGAATTAAGTTTGAAATGATTTAATAATTAAGTTTGAAATTAAAATTAAGTTTGAAATTATTAAACTTTGAAATTATTTAATAATTAAACTTTGAAATTATTTAATAATTAAGTTTTGAATTATTTAATAATTAAATAAGATTGAATTATTTAATGATTAAATTAAATTAAATTTTTGAATGGGTGAATTTTACTTCGTAAATAATTGAAATTGAGTTTTCTTTATTAAGTAAGTTTTGGAAAATTATTTAAGAAAGTAAATAAGTGAAATTGAATTTCTGTAACAAGAAATGAAAATGTGATATTTTTGGAATTAATATAAGACTTGTAATTGAAAGAATTGATTTGACGAATTTAATTTAATTCAAAATTGTAAGTTTTGATTTAATGAAGTTGAACTTAAGAAATTGATTTAATGAAATGGGAAATTTAATAGAAATTGCTTTGAATGATAAAGTAACTTAACGAATATTGAATGAAATCGATAAATGAGTTTAAATTGATTTGAATGTTAAATAAAATTTATTTAAATGATTTCGGAATGAAACTTATATACGAACTTGAATCAATATTTGAATTGTTTTAAAGGAAATTGAAATTGAATTATAAGATCTTGAAAGGGTAATTTGAATGTTTTGAAACGTAAATTATTGGAAAGTGATTTGGAAAGACAAATGAAATGTTGGTTTATAAATTCTAATTGGAATTGAATTTGATTTGGTTTTGAAATATATAAACGACCAATCGGTGTAATAATTACGAAAGTTATTAAAGAGACCGGAATTCGGTTATGGATATACTCTCTATCTAAACCGAAAACCACTTTAATAACTATACGCGGAGTGATGATTCAGAATGAAGTGGTTGGAATGATGTACGTGTTGACTAAAGAAAGTGAACGATAATGGATAGCCTTGACACTTGTGTCAAATTGGAAATGACTAAAACAGGAGCTGTGCCGGGCCAATGGAGGATTTGCTACCTCAAGTGGACACACTTCTTCGAACTACTTATTACTTATTGTCGATTGGTGCACCCTTGATTTTGGGAGTGTTGTTTCACGGTGTTGCGGGCGCTGCGGCGTTGCGTTCTCACCAGTCCGGATCAGGCGAACGGTAGTATCACTACCTTGGGTATTGCCTCATGTGCCTTGTCATACTTGTATTCCATTTATGCGCGACCACTACGATTTTGATTTGTACCTTTAGTATATGGATTGCCCTCTGGTGACTTCCGGTTTTGGGGAAACTACGGTCTTTTATATGCTTTTGGGAATAAAAATGTGTTAAGGGTGGAATGGGCTATGACTTAACACTATTTTGATATCTACATATTACTGATAGACATTATCTACTTAGCGTACATTACTACCTAGTAGATAGTTTAACGGATCCTTAAAGGATGGTTATTCCAAACATCCTTTGAGTTACTCGTATTTCAATTGCTATTTCACTTGAGTTGGATTTATTAATATAAGAATGTTAATCCTGACTCGAGTGTTTTGTGTTTTGCTTTACGCTCGGGTCAGACTGAGTATACCAGTATTCGAGACTCACCTTTGGAGTTGGAGCTTTGCTTGAAGATCCAGCCATCTATTCTGCTTCCAGTATTCGATGATTCCAGTGATGTATTCTGATTTGTATCTGATGTATCATATTACTCTTCTGTTGTAAACTCTGATGTATCTTGTATATTCATATAGTAGCTTCATGAACTACTATCTCTTTTATTTCCGCTGCATTTATTACTCTGTGTCTGTGATCTGTGATTATTTATTTATTGTATATGTTCAGTTTTGCCAAATTTAAATTAACAACACGGTATTTTGAGCAATTCAATTCCGGCATGAGTGTCTACCTATACACTTATAATGGATGCGAATGGTCCAAAAATAGCGGGTCGTTACACTAAGCCTGATGAATTCTTCAAGTAATAGAGTTTTGGCTGATGTTGGAACAAATCTAGCTTCCAACATCTCCTTGAATTGATTCCAAGTGATTTCATTCTCAATCCTCCCAGCTATGACTACCTCCCACCAGCTTAGAGCCACACCTTTCAGTTGTCTTGAGGCCACTTGCCTCTTCCTTTGATCATCCAATTGCATGTCATTGAAAATTCTGTCCAGTGTTCTCAACCATGCTTGAATTTCCATCACATTTTCAGTCCCCTCAAAGCTGTTGCCTCCTAAATTGGTATAAGTCTTTAATAGTTTGGAAAGTTCCTCATGTGGGTTCTCAAGTCTCTACCCTACTCCATCCCTTAAAGCCCTCATAAAGTCTTGCATATCAAGCATTCGTGGTGTACTTGATCCTGCATTGTGATGAGATCCCCTTCCTACCATGATTTGATAACTAGAGTATGGGTAAATAGGGTTAGTTTATCTATATTTTTTTTTTGCCATAACTGTCTATCTGTATTATTATTTTACTCAAACAAACAACCAGTTCATACATATGGTTATAATACTTCAATCAATCAATACAATCATTCTTAGCTATGTACAGTTTTAACATAGCTCTGATACCAACTGAAATGACCCTAGCTATTTCACCTAATTTTTACTAGGATTTTTTTTTACATCAATAATTTCCTAGAGTCATTTAGCCTTTCCACTAAATTATCCAGGATCCAAATTTTCTACTAATATATTTATATCAGTTCATTAATAATTATATTCACATACATATGAAGATGTATGTGACCCTCTTGCTTGGATCAGAGTGTTGTTTAGCAAGAGTGCATCCTGATTGAGTTTGAATAACTAATCAACCAATACATATCTCATTTTCCATGTCTATTGATATTTGAGTCAGGGTAAAGAATCTCATAATCATATGCAATATGTACCTAATAATTTTGACCATTCCTATGGTGTTTGTTTGTTAATTTGAGATATTAAGGTGATCTCAGATGATATAGCAAGCCACTATAATTTTAGTGTAATTATTTGGTATTTGATCAAAGCCAGAAAGGAAAATGATATATTCATTTATCATTTTCAACACAGGTGATTTTATACAGATTCCTTTACTTATAACCAAGCCAGTTTAGTAATTCTTTCATAATATATATAGTTGTGTTTTTCTGGAGCAAATTTATTCCCTAATCTCTGGATTACCTCAGTTGGCATCTAATTTACAGGTTGATTTACTGGATTTGGGGAATCTAGATTTTATGGTCATTTGACAAAAGTAGTACTTAGTTGATATGTGTGAATACCAGATGTAGTGTACTCTCTGGACTAATAAAACTATTCAAATAAATGTGTGTTGCTCCAGTATTTGAAAATGTCTTTGTGCCTACATTTGCAAAGAAAGCTTCAGATTTTACAAAGTATATTTTCTTCCTTTATACCCAAAAACTCTGTTCATCTTGATCAATCCAGACCTCATTGTTTTTGAAGTGGGTTAACTTTATGACTAAATCATCAAAACATTAGTGCCTGGCTTTTGCAATGTAAATTCAGATACCAGACACTTGCAAAACCCTTAAAACATGTTCATATCTTTATACAGTGCACAAATATATTTTGTTTCTTTTATCAAAACACTTCTGCATATAGTCACAAAATTCTTGTAATATTACTTCTGGCTAAACTCAGATTTTAACCTTCAAACTTAAAGTTTTAAGTAACTTGGAATTAACTAATACAATATATGTATATACAAATCCATTTCTCAAATACAGGCATATATCATTTACAGATTTTTACCATAATACTTCAAACATATACTTTCTTGCATAGATTCAACTAAGTCTTTGGTTAATCCCAAACTTAATACATTACTAGATTCAGTTAAAACAACTAAACAAATTCAAGCATTCAAGATCATTACATAACAACCAAAGCATAACTATAAAAACTTCTCAGATTACATGCAAATAATTCCTTCTAAGTTCTTATTTAATTCTAACTTAGCATGCTTATCCAATCATTCTCATTAGCCATAGCACCTTCCTATTTAGAACCAGCATTCCCTGAAAGAGCATTAGAGGCTGCCCCATTTTAAATGAGACACCCCAGATGCCATAAGCAAACAAGGGTCAGATATAAGATCTGGTATGAGCAATATCAAAAATTCCATGATACTAAGTAAATGAGTGAGACATAAATATTTTGTATATATTGGCATAACTTCTTTGATCAATTTGACTGACTTGTTTATGGTAATATTATGCATATGTGATTAGTATTCAAAACTAATTATGTACACACATTCAACCATGAAAACATATATTCCAAATAGAAATACTCAGGAACTATCATAGCTCCAGTCCAACCAACTGATGCAGCGCAACCCTTATTAGTCCAAGGTATAAGTCATGACCGACTTAAGGAAGGAAGCATACGACTTAAGGAAGGAAGCATAAGTCGTCAACGACTTAAGGAGGCGGTGATGAGTCGTCCACGACTCAACTGGAAAACCAAAGGGGAAGTTGCGACGAGTTTACGACTTAACGAAGCAACTATAACTCGTCTACGACTTAACAGGGAGATGAGTCGCTCACGACTCAAGGAGGACAGTACAGTATTAAATCAGATACGACTTAAGGCAAATGATAAGTTGGCACCGAGTTACGACTCCGTTAAGTCGTATCATCTTATGTCGCCGAAGCTTGAAGACCGTTCATCCTTACGCCGAGTTAATCTGGACCATTGATTCTTAAGTCGAATGAAACTGGTTATCTTAAGTCGCGTGAAGATGGATGCCGTTGATTCGTCTGCGAGTTAATCTCTGCCATTGATTGATGAGTCGTAAATCGTATGGGTCTTATGTCGTTAAGTCTGTATATTTTGTAAATCGTAGAACGCATTTGTTTAAGTCGTAAGTCATGGTGATTATGTTGTAATCTGCTAAGTCGTAAACGACTTAAGGTGAGTCGTCTGTTATGAGTCGTTTACTTTCGAGTCGTGTTGTATGTTGATAAGTCGTATACGACTTATGATGAGTCGTAGGTCGTAGGTGATGAGTCGGAAACGACTTAAGACTTAGGAATTTTTCTGGATATGTGTTGTAGCCTATAAATAGGCAAGTTGTTTCATTTTGTAAGGTTGTTGATTTTTGAATAAAATTCTCTTTTGTTAGCTTTGTGCTTTCAATTTCAATTGGTAGTCGAGTGTATCTCCTATCTCCACTTACGTCATTCGAGTGCGCTCGAATCATCGTTTGTTGAAGCCGATTCACGGTATCTTGTGTGCAAGATCAACGTCGAAGAATCGTAGATCTCTTTCCCGGTATCTTCGGATCAACGAGTCAGAGATAGCTAGAATTCGGTATCTTCGGATCAACGAGTTCGGGCTTGTCAGCATCAATCAATCCACCGACTGCAACTTTCATTGAACTACATCGTTTTGTTTAATCCGTTGCGTCAGTTTTGGTATCAGAGCTTGTTCTAGCCAATCATAGCTAGATCGAGACTTGGAGCCTAATCATTTTGAAGTTTGAAGTGTAGATTTGACCACGGCCGAGAGTTTGAAGAATTGGGTCGAGCATTGATTTGAAGATTGAAGTTCGAATTTGAGTGGGAGGCCGAAACTTTGTCCATCGTGTTCATCGCGATTTGCAACGAAGTGGAAGCTTTCGATCCATTTCATTTTGGATCAAAATTCGAAAAGTGTTTGAATTTTGAAGTGTTGAAGAATTTGTGAAGATTACAATCATGCCACCAAGGAGAGCCAATCGACATCAAAACATTGAAGATTTGTATAAGCGGGAAGATGCCGAGCAAATGGAGCAACGTATAAGTGACAAATTCAATGAGAAGTTGGATGAAGGCATTGGGAGATTAGAGAAGATGATGTTAGAGATGAATCAAAATCGGAGAAGGGTTTCACCAGAATCTAATCATGGGGGTAGTAGAGTCTCACCACAATCCAATCGAGAAAGAAGTATTGAAGATGATCAAAGGCGTAGGAGGAATGTGGATAGAAGTGATGATGGTAGTAGACGTGATGGTAGTAGAGATGTTGGTGGTCAGAATCGACATCGATATGCATCTGATTTTGAAGAAGAGTATGATGGTGGTAGTAGTCAAGGACGAGGTCAAAGAAGAAATTACTCTGAGTATGATCACAAATGGGAGTCAGGGATGAAGACTGAAATTCCTGAATTCAAAGGTGGTATGCAAGCAGAGGACTTTCTAGACTGGGTGGCTAATGTCGAAGAAATTTTTGATTTCAAGGAAGTTCCAAAACAACGTAGAGTGAAGTTGGTTGCTACAAGGCTGAGGGGTAGAGCTTTGGCATGGTGGCAGCAAACCAAGCTTACACGTGAACGAATGGGGAAATCAAAAGTTGAATCTTGGGAGAAAATGAAGAAATTGATGAAGGCAACGTTCTTACCTTACAATTATCAGTCACTGATGTATCAACGTTTGCAGAACTTGAGGCAGGGCACAAAGACAGTTAATGACTATGCTGATGAATTTTACCAACTGATTACGAGGAATGATATTATGGAAACGGAAGAGCAGCTGACATCAAGGTTCATTGGGGGATTGAGGATGCAGATTCAGGACATGGTTAATATGTTCGATCCAAGATCTGTAGCAGAGGCACATCAAAAAGCGTTGGCTTGGGAGAAGCAAGGGAGACGAGGAGGGGGTGTGTTTACTAATTCTAACAATCAAGTGAAGGGTGTTAGTGGGAGTTCTAATGTTTCTAAACCTATCAGTAGACCGGTGGTGAAGGAGGCTGAGAAGGCGAAAGCTAACAATGGTTTCAAATGTTACAATTGTCAGGAATTGGGTCATAAAAGCAATGAGTGTCCAAAGCCAAAGAAGAGAACCATGATTGTAGAAGTTGAGGATGAGGATGTTGATGGTGATGGTTCTAGTCCAGTTGAGGAGGATGAGCAGGATATTGCATCAGGAGATGAAGGTTGTAATCTAATGCTGAGGAGATCATGTTTAACACCGAAGCAGGAGGAAGCTAGTTGGTTGAGGAGTAATATCTTTCAGTCAACATGTACTATTCTGGGGAAGGTGTGTAAGTTTGTGATCGACGCAGGAAGCTGTGACAATATCGTTTCAACCGAGGCTGTGACAAAGTTGAAATTGAAGACAGAGAAACATCCAAATCCCTACAAGTTAGCATGGTTGAGAAAAGGAGGAGAAGTGAAAGTGGATAGACGAGTTCGTGTTCCATTCTCTATTGGGAAGAAATACAAAGACGAAATCTGGTGTGATGTAGTAGAGATGGATGTTTGCCACTTATTATTGGGAAGACCATGGCAGTATGATCGAGCAGTACAACATGACGGTCGGACCAATAGCTACAGCTTTATGTTTAAAGGCACGAAGATTATCTTAGTTCCAAAGAAGAGACAACCAGGGGAAAGTAAGTCAGAAGAGATTGAAGAGCTGAAAACTTTGTTGTCTTTTAAGGAGTTTGTTCAGGAGGTTGAGAAAGAGCCTGAAGTATTCTTGTTGATTGGACGAGAGAGTCAAGAAGTGGTGGAAGTACCAGAAGAAGTAAAACCAATACTGGAAGAGTTTGACGATGTATTTCCAGAAGAGTTGCCAACGGAGTTACCACCGTTGAGGGATATTCAACATCAAATCGATCTTGTTCCAGGAGCTGTGTTGCCACACAGACCACACTACAGAATGAGTCCGAAAGAGCATGAGGAGTTGCGGAGGCAAGTGGAAGAATTACTAAAACAGGGGCGAGTGCAGGAGAGTCTGAGTCCTTGTGCTGTACCAGCTTTATTGGTACCCAAGAAGGACGGGACGTGGAGGATGTGCACAGATAGTAGAGCATTGAATAAGATCACAGTCAGATACAGATTTCCAATGCCGAGACTTGATGATTTACTGGATCAGATCAGTGGGTCTGTAATATTTTCTAAGATTAATTTGAAAAGCGGTTATCATCAGATTCGCATTAGACCAGGGGATGAATGGAAGACAGCATTCAAGACAAGGGAAGGATTGTATGAATGGCTGGTAATGCCGTTTGGTCTATCAAATGCGCCAAGTACATTTATGAGGGTGATGAACCAAATTTTCCGACCATACATTGGGAAATTTGTGGTGGTTTACTTTGATGATATTCTGATCTACAATGCTAGTACAGAAGAGCATGTTCAGCATTTGAAGAAAGTGTTAATTATTCTCCGTGAAGAATAATTCTATGCTGCTACAAAGAAATGTGTGTTCATGGCGAGTAGTGTTTTATTTCTGGGATATGTTGTTTCGAAGGAAGGCATACAGGTTGACCAAAGCAAAGTCAAAGCTATCAGAGATTGGCCGCAACCCAAGACAATAACAGAAGTTCGTAGTTTTCACGGGTTGGCTTCATTTTACAGAAGATTCATTTCACACTTTAGTAGTGTGATGGCACCTGTTACAGATTGCATGAAAGGAAAGCAGTTTGCATGGACAGAAGAAGCAGGGGATGCTTTTGGGAAGATCAAGGAGTTGCTGACATCTGCGCCAATTCTAGTATTACTTGATTTTCAGTTGTTGTTTGAGCTACACACTGATGCATCCAAGGTTGGGATTGGAGGGGTGTTGAGTCAGAAAGGGCGTCCAATTGCATATTTCAGTGAGAAGTTGTCAGGAGCAAAAATGAGATACAGTACATACGATGTGGAATTTTATGCTGTTGTGCAATCAATCAAACACTGGAGACATTACTTATTTCAGAAGGAGTTTGTTCTCTACACTGATCATGAAGCATTGAAGCACTTACAAGGACAAGACAAGATTTCAGCAAGACATGCATCGTGGATTGCATATCTGCAACAGTTTACTTTTGTTGTTAAACACAAGTCAGGGGTGGCAAATCGAGTAGCTGATGCTTTGAGTCAGAGGAGTCAGTTGTTGACTACACTAAAAGTTGAGGTGACTGGGTTTGAATTATTGCCAGGATTGTTTGAAGAAGATCCTTATTTTGCAAAGCTTGTTGAGAAAGTCAAACACGGAAGTACTGATGAATTTGAAGATATATCGGGTTTAAGTTTTCAAAGTTAATTGATTTAAAGGTTAGTTACTTTGTGTAATTAAATTAAAAGCTAATTGCTTAGTGTAATTAATAAAGGATAATTTATTAAGGGTTAATTAATTAATGATTGAAGGTTAATTAATTAAGTAATTAAAAGATAATAAATTGATGATTTAAAAGTTGATTGATTAAAGTGGTTAATTAAAGTGAGTAATTAATAAATGTAATCAATTAAGATAATAAGAGAAAATTAAGGAATGACTTATTTGTTTAATGTATAAATTAATGAATTAGATTAATTTATAATTTGAGATTAATTAAAAGTAGTTAAGAAATGTTATTAGTTAATGAAGACAATTAACTAGGGTTTATTAAGTAATTAAATTAATGTGATTAATTTTGATAGTTAATTAGATTAATAAATTAGATAATCAATTATAAATTGATTAAATGTAATTACTTAATGAAAGTAATTAAGGATAAATTACTCATTGTAATTGATTTTGGATATTTTGATTAACTGGAGTTAATTAAATTGGTTTAATCAACTTAAGGAAATAATTGGATAAGTGAATTTACTTAGTGAAATTTATGGAGATAATTAATTGTAGGTTAATTAATTTATAATTAATGGTTAATTAATAAATGACTAAAGAGTAATTAATCAAAATGATTTGTAAATTATTAATGTTAATTAACCAGAATTAGTAATTTATTCATAAGAAATTTATCTGATTTGAATTAATCAGACAATTAACTGACCTTACTTATGATGTTTGGATTTTATTGGATGATTGAATTGTTTGATATTTCCTGATCTATGATGTTTTGTGATATATTCTGATTTGTGTGTAATCTTTACTGTAGTTTATTTATCTGAAATTTATATATATCTATGATCTGTGAGTAAAAGATAAGCGATATAGTTTATATCGTTTATCAACTATATCCAGTATTCTGATATGTGATGATTCATTGTGTTGCACTATTGTGTGAAACCCCTGGACTACACCTTTACACACACAAATATGGATTTCACGTGGAAATCGGTTAAGTCACAGATAATTTAAATCTGATGTTTTTGAAATTTTAATTTTAATTTCAATCGATTTTGAAATTGGAAATTTGGGTTTGAAGTGAAAAGCTTTTGAAATAGGATTTCAAAGATAAAAGTTATTTTGAATAACTTAATCGAGTTTTGAAAATTTAAATAATTTGATTTAAATTTGAATTCAAGTTTGAAATTGAATCCTATGAGTTGAAACTAGGGATTTAAAATGTTATAAATGTGTTTATTTGAATTTAAACCATTTAAAAATGTAATTTTTGAGAATTTGGATTTAACCCAAAGACTTTAACTCGTATGAATAAATCAGATTTTCTGAAATGAAACTATTTGTTTTCAAAAGATAAAAGCTTTCAGATAAGAAATGAAATTCCAGTTTAATTTAAGGAATTTCAAGATTGAATTGAAAAAAATGGTTTTCCAAGTTATGAATGAATTCTTTTTGAAAGCTATAAATTAAATCTGTTTATTTTTAACAGATTTAGAATGACGATTTGTTTAAACCATTCGAAATGAAATTGTTTTGAAAGCTATAAGTTAAATCTTTGTTTAAAGATTTAACGAGTTAAACTGAAATGGAAATTGATTTAGAAAATCTATGAATGAATCTTTTATATAAAAGATTTAAATGTGGAAATTGTTTAAACCGTTGTAGGTTGTTAAAATGAATCTTTTTGTTTAAAGATTTGGAAATGGTAATTTGTTAAACCATTCGAAAAGAAGATTTTGGGTAATAAGTTGTGACTTAATTGAAATCCCAATATCCATATGTTTTTAAAGATTGCGCTCGTTATTCGGGTTAGCCGGGAAAAGACATTTGTGTCATATAACCCATTCCGAATAGTGATACGACGTATATGGATGGCATTTGATGACCGGTGTTGAAGACCGGATATTTTTGAAAACGGAAGGATTACCGTCGAGTTACTCTGCATCGGCTGATCCCCGATATAGAGGTTTTATCATCCTTAGTGACGGGAAGTCCGGACGTGATTGGTAATTATCCGGATTTGCAAGGGCTTCGTGAGAAGTGCCTTCGGTTCTGTTCGATCCCGGAACAGACTTGTATGGATTGTGTCTCTGACGTTACAATTTGAGATATAAAGCTGATTTCTTTCAAATACATTTCTGTTGGTGGCGGAGAATTTATTCTCTTAGCTTAACACCCTTCTCTGAAACGTACGAGCTCAGAGGTTATGTAGATGAAGGTTATCAGCAATATACTCCCAATTTGGTAACGTGGCATACTGAGTGTTGCTGTGAAATGATCAGTGTTTGATTCATTTGCGATATGATCATTTGTTTGATCTTATATCTTTGTGATCATAGGTTGATCATTTGTTTGACCCGAAGCATGGCTTTGTAACAAAGTGTAGCTTTGTGGACGAGACTTCGTCGAGCCTCACACCCCGGAAATGGTCGAAACAGGAAAGATGCAGCAAGGTTCTAGGGAGTAGCGCCCCTTAGTGTATGTCATTCCTTCTGGATAAAGGTGGTATCATGGTATGGAGCCCAGATACTTAACCTCTGTGGTTGCTGCATTATTATTATGTGGTTTGTTGGAAATCGGGGATCCTTGGGAAGATCGGTGACGATCGGGGGATGGCATACGCGTGTCAGTAGTTACCTATTTTTGCAGAGGTAACCCGGCCTTGTGTTGGTAGAGATCCGGTTAGGTTCTCGGGTCGTCTATTCCAGGGACGTACCCATCGTGGCATAGGAAGGTCCTTAGCCTGACCATTTGTTGGAAATCCAAAGAAACAATACGAACTTGTACGGTTTTAGTTGTAGAACCTATCATTCACTTATGGTGGTCACCACTGTTTGGATGATAGCTATAGTAGGCATAAGTGCGGAATGCCTATGCTGGCTAAGATTTATATTATACTTTCGAAATGTTTTCTACACTATGCACTAATAATACTATCAAAAAAAGATTTTATTTTGCGTAGTAAGCATCTTTGACTATCATAAGAAGAAATCTCCTCCAATTCTGCGTTTGCATTGTGTGTGTGGTGGGAGGTCTTATGGTAGTTTCATTTTCCAAAAGCATTGCGAATTGACTTTAACTTCTCTGCTATTTGTTTTTAAAGATAAACTGTTTTTGTTGCTCACACCAGTCCCACGACTGACTCGGAGTTTATTGTTCCCTTCCTAAACTCTGGGTGCTCACTAATTTCCACACGGGCAGTCTAGAGTTGGGTTTCTCAGATATTCAGGTTGAGTAGATTATCTGGAGCTAGTCAGTCCTTGGATGACTGACCTTGCTTTTCGCTAGCTATGGATTGGAGCATTCTATTGGAGATATTCTATCCGCTGCTGATGTTATCATTTTCTTTTTCACTGCTATTTGTTGTATCATATCTCTGATGTATATTGATATTCATTGTATCACTCTGTTGTATCTGATATTGTATATCAATGTATTATTCTTTTTATTCCGCTGTGTTATTTACTTAACTGTGTTATAAGCTCCGGCGACTCGGATTTGAACGGTCGAATCTGCGGCATTCGAGTACGATGTAAAGTATGGATGTCGATTTTCGAGCGCGAAAATCTGGGACGTTACATTTGGTATCAGAGCTAAGGTGAAACTTTAGCTCAGGAGTATAACACATTAAGTAGCTCATTAGAGATAGGGTGAAGTATACCCTAGAATGAGTAATCTCTCAGATATCCGTTCGAATGCCTCAGTAAATTCTCTTGCTATCCACTGATAGTAAGTATGAGTGCGAGAAGAGGATGGGATAGGGGATAGGGGAATACGATTATAAATGGTCAATACCCTGTAACAATAGTGGAAACAAATTTTCTCTATCAATCTCTTTTGTTCAGCATCTTTTCTCAATTCGTCGATGGTTTCTGGTAGATCGAGAAAAAAGATTCGATATATATATTGAAATGGGGACATAAACTCCGGATAGACCAAAATTGTTTGTTTGGATGAATTGGTTGCTTTGTTTGTTATGGTTGGTAGATATTATTTGGTTTCTAAACTAAAATTTTGAAATTGTATCCATATATCTATCTATTCTTTGGATCCTAGTATATTCTACGAATGGTTAGTTATTCCTTCGAACTAACCGATGCCACTACATATTTCGTAAATCTGGATAACCCGAGCATCTTGTGAAGTTTTAGACAGATTCGTTCTCATATCTGATTTTGATATTCTGATTTGGTAAGCCAAATGGAGAATAAATGTTCAGTTTGATTAGATGAAATATTCTTCATCTGTCTTTGTTTTCGTGCCTGTGAATTTCGAGGACGAAATTCTTTTAAGGAGGGAAGTTTGTAACGACCCTAGATTTTTATTTAATTTAAGTTAATAATTAAATAAATTTTTGGATAAAAATAGTAAAATAAATCGATAAAATGGAGCGAGTTTCCCCGGATTCAAGTATATTCTGTATGAATTATTTCAATTTAAAATATTGTAAATATATAGATATATATTTTGACTTGAATTTAAAGTGTAAATAAATGGTGTTAAAAATAAATATAGTTGATAAATAAGTAATTTATTTTTTTTGAGATAATTTCTTTATAAATTATTTTAATTTGATAATGAGTTTTAATTGTAATAAAATATCTTTACAAATGGGTTTTTAATATGTATAGAAATTGTTTATATGTATGTACTTGGGAAAACTATGATTGTAAATATAAATTAAATCTTATAAAAATGTACATAAGTTTGAAATAATTTTAAGAAAATTAAGTATTTAATAGTTAAGTTTAAAATAAAAGAGTAATAAATAAATAGGATAAGTATAAAATAGAATACATCAAACTAGAAAAAGATTTTATAACTAAACTTGCATAGGGGAAACTAATGTTCGAAATGATATACAGCAAACTTCAAGGCAACAAAACCAAAAGAATGTAGGCTGCAAAAGAAAAGAATCAAAGCACAAAGCAAAATACCACATGTTTGTAACTTGTTAAACAAGACTTAGGCAAGTGTAAAAATAAGGAAGTATGAGACATAAAGTACAATAGCATTTAATGTTCCATTTATTAGCAGCAAACCAAGTCTATTCGAATTGTATAAAAGAATCCTTTCAGCCTCCAAAACTATGAACTATCTCTGATAAATTGTACAAAATGTACACTGTTTTGTAAAAGAAAATAATACCCTGTTTTATATATCAGCTCTGTAAACTTCTTTCCCTTATCACCTTTTCATTTCCAATTCGAGCTAAGTAAATAAAAAGACTAAGATAAAACTTCATTTGAAAACCCAAACAAGTCTTCATCTAAAACATCATCAGCAACTACAACTAAAACAAAAGCAAGGGACTTGGCAAAAGGATGTAAATGAAAACACTTTCCAGTTTTTCAAAGAATTCAAAACAAGTTCAAATGGCAGGCTGTTCAAAAATAAAGATGATGCTCTGTTCTTTTACGAAATCCGGTGAGTAACATTTTATTTAAAATTTATAACCTAAGTTAATATGGCATGTTTACTCTGTGATGGTATGTATCTTGTATATGTGTGATTGTGCAATCTGTGTGTATCTGTTTCTTTAATACCCTGTTATCTGTTGTTTATGTTTTGTAGATTTGTAAACCAACCTCCAACTCTTGATCTATCAACTGGTTGAACTTAGGTTATAAACAAAAACTATTTGTTAGGTTGTAGTCTAAGTGTTAAAAATGTGTTAAAGCTAAACAACCTATAATTTCCTCTGGTAACTCAAGAAAACTAAGTATAACTTTAATTATGTTTTAAACAAATTTCTTGTTTAAGGGATTCAGGTGTATAAAGTGAAAGTACATACAAAAATAGGATTTTTTAAGACAAGAATTAATATTTTTAGAGTTTGGGTTAGAGAGCAGTTTTCGTTTTACTATTTTGAATGTTTTGAGTTGCCGGGAACGATCTAGTGCACTAGTGACATCGTGGTTTGGTCGAGAGGTAGAGGAGGGATGGGTGAAGCTAGGAAAAATGGAGTCAAGGTGGCTAGATCAACGTGGAGCCGGTGGCCACGTTTTCTATTTTGTAGACCTAGTTTTTACGAGCCATGGGTATTTGTCTCGTTCGAAGTCGTAGCTCGATCGAGTGCCTCGATTTTCTGGGTATTGGTGAAGGGGCGATTGACGAAGGCGTGGCCAAATTTTCAGGTGCACTGATGGCCGGAATCGCCTGGACGAAGATGTTTAGCGGAGTTGTTTTACCAGGTGGAGTTCGCGAATACTCGAATTCGTCTGGAGCTTCGTGATGTGGTTTCGTGGGTCGGAGTCGTCTTGGTGGTGGTTCGTCGAGGTGTCTGGAGGATCGCCAGAGGTAGCGGCTGCGGGGACTACGTGTGCACGTGCACAAGGATTGGACTGTATCAGTTCATTTAGTTGGGGAAGAAGAAGGAGTTGGGTCTGGGTGAACTCGAGAAGTACTCGGGTAATTCAGCGTTAAGCTCGGGTTTCATATAAAAAAAAATTACCAGGTTTTCAAATTGTAAGAGAAACATGTTTTAACTTGAAGATATATCGGGTTTAAGTTTTCAAAGTTAATTGATTTAAAGGTTAGTTACTTTGTGTAATTAAATTAAAAGCTAATTGCTTAGTGTAATTAATAAAGGATAATTTATTAAGGGTTAATTAATTAATGATTGAAGGTTAATTAATTAAGTAATTAAAAGATAATAAATTGATGATTTAAAAGTTGATTGATTAAAGTGGTTAATTAAAGTGAGTAATTAATAAATGTAATCAATTAAGATAATAAGAGAAAATTAAGGAATGACTTATTTGTTTAATGTATAAATTAATGAATTAGATTAATTTATAATTTGAGATTAATTAAAAGTAGTTAAGAAATGTTATTAGTTAATGAAGACAATTAACTAGGGATTATTAAGTAATTAAATTAATGTGATTAATTTTGATAGTTAATTAGATTAATAAATTAGATAATCAATTAAAAATTGATTAAATGTAATTACTTAATGAAAGTAATTAAGGATAAATTACTCATTGTAATTGATTTTGGATATTTTGATTAACTGGAGTTAATTAAATTGGTTTAATCAACTTAAGGAAATAATTGGATAAGTGAATTTACTTAGTGAAATTTATGGAGATAATTAATTGTAGGTTAATTAATTTATAATTAATGGTTAATTAATAAATGACTAAAGAGTAATTAATCAAAATGATTTGTAAATTATTAATGTTAATTAACCAGAATTAGTAATTTATTTATAAGAAATTTATCTGATTTGAATTAATCAGACAATTAACTGACCTTACTTATGAATGTTTGGATTTTATTGGATGATTGAATTGTTTGATATTTCCTGATCTATGATGTTTTGTGATATATTCTGATTTGTGTGTAATCTTTACTGTAGTTTATTTATCTGAAATTTATATATATCTATGATCTGTGAGTAAAAGATAAGCGATATAGTTTATATCGTTTATCAACTATATCCTGTATTCTGATATGTGATGATTCATTGTGTTGCACTATTGTGTGAAACCCCTGGACTACACCTTTACACACACAAATATGGATTTCACGTGGAAATCGGTTAAGTCACAGATAATTTAAATCTGATGTTTTTGAAATTGAAATTTTAATTTCAATCGATTTTGAAATTGGAAATTTGGGTTTGAAGTGAAAAGCTTTTGAAATAGGATTTCAAAGATAAAAGTTATTTTGAATAACTTAATCGAGTTTTGAAAATTTAAATAATTTGATTTAAATTTGAATTCAAGTTTGAAATTGAATCCTATGAGTTGAAACTAGGGATTTAAAATGTTATAAATGTGTTTATTTGAATTTAAACCATTTAAAAATGTAATTTTTGAGAATTTGGATTTAACCCAAAGACTTTAACTCGTATGAATAAATCAGATTTTCTGAAATGAAACTATTTGTTTTCAAAAGATAAAAGCTTTCAGATAAGAAATGAAATTCCAGTTTAATTTAAGGAATTTCAAGATTGAATTGAAAAAAATGGTTTTCCAAGTTATGAATGAATTCTTTTTGAAAGCTATAAATTAAATCTGTTTATTTTTAACAGATTTAGAATGACGATTTGTTTAAACCATTCGAAATGAAATTGTTTTGAAAGCTATAAGTTAAATCTTTGTTTAAAGATTTAACGAGTTAAACTGAAATGGAAATTGATTTAGAAAATCTATGAATGAATCTTTTATATAAAAGATTTAAATGTGGAAATTGTTTAAACCGTTGTAGGTTGTTAAAATGAATCTTTTTGTTTAAAGATTTGGAAATGGTAATTTGTTAAACCATTCGAAAAGAAGATTTTGGGTAATAAGTTGTGACTTAATTGAAATCCCAATATCCATATGTTTTTAAAGATTGCGCTCGTTATTCGGGTTAGCCGGGAAAAGACATTTGTGTCATATAACCCATTCCGAATAGTGATACGACGTATATGGATGGCATTTGATGACCGGTGTTGAAGACCGGATAATTTTGAAAACGGAAGGATTACCGTCGAGTTACTCTGCATCGGCTTCGTGAGAAGTGCCTTCGGTTCTGTTCGATCCCGGAACAGACTTGTATGGATTGTGTGTCTGACGTTACAATTTGAGATATAAAGCTGATTTCTTTCAAATACATTTATGTTGGTGGCAGAGAATTTATTCTCTTAGCTTAACACCCTTCTCTGAGACGTACGAGCTCAGAGGTTATGTAGTTGAAGGTTATCAGCAATATACTCCCAATTTGGTAACGTGGCATACTGAGTGTTGCTGTGAAATGATCAGTGTTTGATCATTTGCGATATGATCATTTGTTTGATCTTATATCTTTGTGATCATAGGTTGATCATTTGTTTGACCCGAAGCATGGCTTTGTAACAAAGCGTAGCTTTGTGGACGAGACTTCGTCGAGCCTCACACCCCGAAAATAGTCGAAACAGGAAAGATGCAGCAAGGTTCTAAGGAGTAGCGCCCCTTAGTGTATGTCATTCCTTCTGGATAAAGGTGGTATCATGGTATGGAGCCCAGATACTTAACCTCTGTGGTTGCTGCATTATTATTATGTGGTTTGTTGGAAATCGGGGATCCTCGGGAAGATCGGTGACGATCGGGGGATGGCATACGCGTGTCAGTAGTTACCTATTTTTGCAGAGGTAACCCGGCCTTGTGTTGGCAGAGATCCGGTTAGGTTCTCGGGTCGTCTATTCCAGGGACGTACCCATCGTGGCATAGGAAGGTCCTTAGCCTGACCATTTGTTGGAAATCCAAAGAAACAATACGAACTTGTACGGTTTTAGTTGTAGAACCTATCATTCACTTATGGTGGTCACCACTGTTTGGATGATAGCTATAGTAGGCATAAGTGCGGAATGCCTATGCTGGCTAAGATTTATATTATACTTTCGAAATGTTTTCTACACTATGCACTAATAATAATATCAAAAAAAGATTTGATTTTGCGTAGTAAGCATCTTTGACTATCATAAGAAGAAATCTCCTCCAATTCTGCGTTTGCATTGTGTGTGTGGTGGGAGGTCTTATGGTAGTTTCATTTTCCAAAAGCATTGCGAATTGACTTTAAATTCTCTGCTATTTGTTTTTAAAGATAAACTGTTTTTGTTGCTCACACCAGTCCCACGACTGACTCGGAGTTTATTGTTCCCTTCCTAAACTCTGGGTGCTCACTAATTTCCACACGGGCAGTCTAGAGTTGGGTTTCTCAGATATTCAGGTTGAGTAGATTATCTGGAGCTAGTCAGTCCTTGGACGACTGACCTTGCTTTTCGCTAGCTATGGATTGGAGCATTCTATTGGAGATTCTATCCGCTGCTGATGTTATCATTTTCTTTTCCGCTGCTATTTGCTGTATCATATCTCTGATGTATATTGATATTCATTGTATCACTCTGTTGTATCTGATATTGTATATCAATGTATTATTCTTTTTATTCCGCTGTGTTATTTACTTCACTGTGTTATAAGCTCCGGCGACTCGGATTTGAACGGTCGAATCTGCGGCATTCGAGTACGATGTAAAGTATGGATGTCGATTTTCGAGCATGAAAATCTGGGACGTTACATTTTAATCACATCATAAATCAATTTAACAACATAAGAAATTTTAGAAGTTGTGAGTGTGTTAAAACACTCACTTTTGAGTTTAAATTGAATTTAAATCCAAAATTCCAACTGTCTCAGAATCCAACCAAACTAGAAATTTCAAACGATCCTAACAAAAAAATTCACGCGTAAATCTGATATTGTATGCGAAAGTTATGGTCATTAGAACATTTGAAATCAAAATAAAAATAAAAATAAAACGAAAACAAATGTACCAGTCAGAATAGGCCACGTCAGCTTCCCCTCCTCTTCCTCACGCACTATAGCAAACATGAACGAGACCGAACCCAAAACACGCCCAACTTTGACCAGCCATTGACCAATGAATTCGACCACCTCTGGCCACCAACGACCGGCCGAACACCACCATCCAACTCGTCATCTTCCCCTCTACCGAACCGCACCCACGCGGCCTCCCCAGGCGACGCCGCTGCCGAACCCTTCCAAAACTAAATCGCCAAATACGAACGCCACGGGATGATCTAGGCATTGCGACCACCACTGATCTGCTCCACGAAGCGAGCTCCACAGAACCCCTCAACCGATTTGACGATCGGTCACCGTTAATTGTCCCGTGATGAACGGCTGATGGTAGTTCATCGATTTCCGACCACACACAAACCCAAATTAAAAAAAAATCATAGAATTGAGATGCGCTATTCGAGAACTTCGATCCATATAAAATATGATAGTATTTGAGGAGTTTGAAATTTTGGCTTCGGATTTGAATTTGATTTGTATTTGGATCTAGAATTGTTTGTCTGCCATTGAATGAGGAGGAGATATGGTTGAATTACATACAGAAAAATGAGAAATAGAGGCTGCTAGGGTTTATAGTGGGATATATATAGGCACGTTGAAATGGAATAGATGGATCGGATTGATAAACGCGTTGAACGATATATGGTCCGAAAAGCCTGTTCTGCCTCCGGATCGAAATTGGGTCAACCCTTATATCAAAATAGATGTTTTAAAATATTTTAAACGCAATGGAAATTGTTTCATCCAAATTCCATCATATGAAGAAGTTATGCTAAAATCAAATTATTTCAAATTGATTTCAAGGCGTTTCAAGCCCATACGATCAAACGACAAGCCCGATCGATACGAAACCTGAAATCCTACAATTATTCACTGTTATGGATCGGATGAAACTGGTTTCGTCAAAATCCGAGTAAGTGGCCAAAATAGCTATTTTTCCATTAACTAAATAAATTTAAAATAAATTAATTAAATTGAATCTTAAATTTCAATTCTACAATTGACATATTTTTACCCCTTTCTATTTTCTTAATCATTTACACTAAATTAAACCAATTTAAAAGTAAATTTAGAGTTGATAAATTTATAAATTTCAATGCTAACCTCAATTCCATTAAATTCACGAATTATAAATAAAATTCCCAAAATTCCATTTAATTAAATAAATTACTTATTATTCCATTCATTATTGTCCAATAGATGGATTAAACATTGGAATCAAAATTTTTACATAAATTTTCTCATATTCCATCTTCATTTCAAATAACGTATTATTAAGCTATATTCAATTTCGTTAAATTACAATAAATCCAATTATTGAATTTTATATTTCAACTAAATAAAACCTTGGTTTCCATTCTTTAAATCAACCAATTCATATTATGAGTAAAATTAACATTACTTAAATTTACATTAACCAAACGTTAAATTTGGATTTACTGTAATTGATTACCAAAGTTTATTTACAAAATAAATAAACAACCTATATTAAATGTCACCTATTAGCTTTCCATTGCCTTTATTAGTTTGTTACTTATCAAACTAGATTATTATTCCATATATACACTAATTTATTCCATTCTATTTTCACCTTTATTTCAATTACATAACATTTAATTCCAATTGCTGCAATAATTACACTTATTATAAGTTAGATTTCAATGGAATGATTTGTTTGTCTTTCATTATACTACTATATCCAATCATACATTTTTTTCTTTGTATTAACTACTATTTCCATTTTATTATATTTGTCAAATGTGTACATTAATTACTATTTATATCCTCAATAAATTTATTTGGTTTCATACTTTATATTACACCTATTACTACCTTATAAGTAAATGTACGTTACTATTTTAATTTACATTCACACTTTCCATTTATTATATTAATTATCATTAAAGTACATTTATTTATCTTGAATGCACATACTTCCCAACTAATTACCACCTATTATATTATTACTTTACAAATTTAATAAATTCATTAACTGTCATTTTATTCAACCTATTAATTATTAACCTAAATTAGCACGGTTACTTTTTCATTTACTTAAGCTTACAACAAGAGCTACCATTTGTTCATACATTATTTTATAAGTAAATTAACATTTTAAATTATTAATTTACCCTTTTATATCCCGTTATTACAATAAGAGTAATTTTACATTTACATTGTTTCACTTATTGGAATTACATCCAAGATTTTAACAATTAACTTACAATCTTATCCAAGTTATTATTTTCATTAATAATTCACTAAATTTTTATTTCCTTCAATATTAAGTTACCAATATCTTATTAAATTAAGAAATTTAATTACAGAATTTTCCGGGTCATTACACTCTCTCCCACTCAAAACTTTTCGTCCCCGAAAAGGAAAGAAGGGAAAGAAGGATTAAGAAATCAATATATCTTACTTAAATATTAAATTTATAAACAAACAAATTTACAAAATAAAATAATTCAAAATAAAATATACCAATTTATAACCATTAAATATTTTTATACTCAAATTAATAAAGATTGGAAAACATTTTCAAGATTTTTCTAAGTCCAAAATTTACGGAAAATTTCGGCAGAGTCTCCTTTGTACGGGAAGGCTCAGGAGAAAATATAATATTAAATATAACATTATAAAACTTAAAATTTCAAAAATAATTTATCCCAACATGGGAAAACAATATAATGGCGCTATAAACCGAAATCCGGAAACGTAGCTATTTGTCGGGCAAACAACGCTTAAATTATGAAACCAAAAGAAGTAGCAATTGCTTTCATAACTTGTATTTCACTTATAAAATCTAGAAGAGTTAATAATTATAAAATGAAATCTTAAAGTGGTTTCTACCATAAACAAACAAATCAATACAGACATCAATCAGTTGCAACAAGACATACAACCATCACATAGAATCAACACAAATCAATCATTCATTCCTATCAAACAAAACAAATAGTTCTTCGGGTTCAAACTTCAAATTGTACAGAATGAAAAAAATAAACTACTAAGCGCACCACTTACTCAATAGTCTTTGATGAAACTTAAATAGATTATTTATTCATCGAGACAATTTTAGAGCATTCTTGCCCAAACAACCATGACTAAAACAAACAACACCAATTTCAAACAACAGATTTAGTTTATCCTTATTGATTGCATTCATACATTTGTTGCTTGATTCTCTTTCATTCATATAATTGTTTATCTTTTAAATTTACATTTATTCCTTACAAACTTGTTTAGAAATACTTCAACTTATTTACTCAAATTTAAAATTTCTTACTTCAATACCTGCCTTCTATTATATTTAATTAGTAGTACTTCAATTATACTTAAGTTTTGTAACGACCCAGAATTTTGAACAATTGAAAATGAAATATTTAATTAATTTTAAATATTTGAATGATGGTTTAATTTGAGTTCCCAATATAAATATGAATTTGGCGATTAAATTATAAAATTCAATCTATTGAAAGTTGAATAAAAATTTGAATCTTCAGTTTTAAGCCGATTAAAAATATTTTTCAATGCTCAGAAAATTCATATTGATAATACTGAAGATAATAGAAGCTTTGGAATTGAATTTGAAAGTGATTTGTTCAGTTTTGAAAATATATCGTTTGAATCGATATTTAAAAATAGCCTTCCGAGGCACAGTCTCGGAATTCGACAAAACCAGTTCCATTGGGTCCGTAATATTGAATTATTACCGAATTTCAAATTTTGTACTGATCAGAGTTGTTATGCGAGCATACGACTTATAAACGCATTGGGATTTTTAAATGAATTCAATATAAATTCAAATTTAAATTGGTCAACAAACAGCACGTTATCTCCTTTAATTACGCCTTAAATTACGGAACAAAATCGTGCAAACCATCTTCCTCTGTCTGTACAAATCAAAAAAATCAAAAAGCAGAAGAAAATCTTTAAAATGGCCGCAAACCCTTTCTCTTGTTAAAAAACAAAACAATGGCCGATCTCTCGATTGAAGCAAGGGGGGGTCACGCGATCGCAAACCTCAGGCGGCGTTATTGAGCAAGGCGTCGGAGGCGATGGGGTCTTCGCGAGGTCGAGGCAGCGTCGCGCGATCACGAGTTAGGGCTTCACTAATTGGATGAAGTCGAATTCAACGTTGACAGAGAGTCGCGCGCTCGAGGCCATGGCAGCGTGGACGAGATCGGCATCGGTGTTCGTTGGCGTGCTCGATTGCACGAGCAAGGCTGAGGCGGCGACATCACAAACTCGCTAGGGTTTCATTCAATTTGGGGGTTTAGTGATAGCATCGTGGTCAGATCGTGGTTGAGGTATCATTATATTTAAATTTAATTTGATAAATGTGGTACAGTGAAAATATATGCATAGAAAAAAAAATTATCTCTAAGGTATGAATTTGAAAAAAATAATGAAAAATAGGCTGTGACGACCGCCCATGACCCCTGCACTGAACCTAGAGAAAGTGCGCTGTAAAGTGTGTCAGGCGACCATGGACGATTGTCAGGGTAAATTAAAACAACATAATCTATCATATTACTCTAAGTGCATGGTCAAAATACAATAGAATATATATATATATAGTGAAGCTTTACAGAATAGAATCTCATCAATAAAACTTCATAATAGTTGAATACAACATCTGAACAGTCAATACATCAAGCCTCACTACATAACACTCAGAGAATATACAAGCAGCGGAACATCCAGTACATATAGTAAGAAGATAATATGCAAGCCTCCAACTCGTCTTCGACATCAGCATCGTGGGAAGCAAGAACAGCACCTGTCACCTGCTACCTAGTCTGCCCGTCCCAAAATGGACGAACAACCCAAGGCAATAAGAGTTATAACATAAAGCCTTGAGTCAGACAACAGTCTTAGTGAGCGGTAAATTAACTAACAACATACCAAAAGAGCATAAAGGAATAGGAATACAACCCTCCCACTCCACCTCCTTCTACAGTGATAGCCCCCAGACACACACTAAGTAGAAGCAAACATAGCAGAGCATACAATTTAAAGTAAAGCAATTATCACTCGAGTCAAGGGCGATGTTTTCCAAGTACAAACCCCCAAGGCCTAAACCAAGATCAGATAAGCACCCAGAAAATACCGCTCTTGAGACCGAATGACGATACAACCAAACATCCATGACTCTGGCTATCACTGTTATCATTGCTTCGATATCATCGTTAATTGAATGACCGGCTCATTCTTTCATCTACCCGTCAAGGGCTAATGGAAACCCCGATTCTAGACATAACTCCGCACGTCATCGTGACCCGTGCCTAGGACTATCGAATCTGCCCAGAGTACTCGACTACCAATCAGTAGCCTTCAGGGACTATCGAATCTGCCCAACGTACTCTTGCTTTGAGCATGCTAGAACCTTCAACAACGATGAGATCTCAGCCTTCTAGTCATCCTCCTCGACGACTGTTTCCATACTAGCTCAAGCACTTCTCGAGCAAACCATTATCCTCAAACTCGAACCATTTCACCGAGTTATCAACATGCTTGGAATGATCCCGTCTAGATTAGACCCAGGCTTTCTCATATCATGCTTCGCCTCATCATCATCATAGCAAAGCTTCATCTCAACATCATCATCAAATCTATCCATATGAGCTTCATCATCCGCTACATATGCCACAAGCAGCTTTTCCAATTCAAAAGCCTTTCCCTTAGCTTTTGAATCATCTTCGGTCTAAATCAAATCATCAATCATCTAATTCATAGAAATCAATCAAATCAAACATTAATCCAAGTAATCAAGCATTCAAATATGATCTAAATAGACAATTATAACAATAATGGCAATTTCGTAATAAAAGAGGCTAAAGTCTAACAAGCATGAAAACATGAGCAATATCTCTATAACTTGATGAATGAACTTGCATAGGTTATCATGTAGTAAAATGGATGTCAAATCATCATGAACAATGGATCTATATGGATCTATACTTAGGATGAAGAAAATGCATGGAAATCACTACTTTAACACAAAATCAAGCCAACGATCCGATATACTCCTTTGGATCCGTGTGAGAGATAATCACCACTCACCAAATCACCTAAACAACTCAAAAGCAACACACTTCAGATCTGGACAGCGAAGGATCTAACTCGATCTATCACGAATCCGCTTCAAACGATGAAATCTCTCTTCGAAGAATGTAGATCTTCAATCTAAGCTCTTCGATCTTCGATTTGGATGGAAGGAAGTACTAAATCAAAGTGGAGAAAAGAAGTGAAGAAGTGTAGAAGTCGAGCTCTCAAAATAGCAGCACTTCGTCGCTTCGAAATCCGGATCCCAAAAAGTGAGAAAAACCCTCCTAATTATAGGCTGATTTTCCCTTAGGTCGCTTACTCTTAGGTCGTCCACGACCTAAAAAGCCCACGACTTAACAACCAAAGTCTCTACGACCTACGACCTAACACTTAGCAGATCAGCGCACCGAAGCGACCTACGATCTAACCCAGATGCGCTTCCTCGCGACCTAACGAATGCGCATCCATGCGACCTAACAGATCCAATGACCTACGCGCATCCGCGACCTACGACCTAACAGATCCAACGACCTACGCGCATCCGCGACCTAACTGCTAAGCCCTTACGCGACCTAACACTCACGCGACCTAACACACACGCGACCTAACACACACGCGACCTAACACACACAGAAGCTCACGACCTAACTAACTTAGGTCGTCTACGACCTAACTACGCTAACTCGCTCACCACTAGGTCGCTCACCACTAGGTTGCTAACTACTGTAGGTTACTACCCCTTAGGTCGCTAACTCCTATAGGTCGCTAACTCCTGTAGGTCGCTAACTCCTATAGGTCGTTAACTCTTAGGTCGCTAACCACCTATAGGTCGCTAACTCTCTTAGGTCGCCTAATTCTATAGGTCGCTAAACTCTATAGGTCGCTCCTATCTCTTAGGTCGTCTACGACCTATCCCAGACATAGGGTCTTACGACCTAAACCTTAACGACTTATCCCATTATCCTTAAGTCGCTCGAACGACCTAAACTATAACACGACCTAACTATCACACGGCCTAACTCCTTAGGTCGGTCAAATCCTATAGGTCGCTACAAACTATCATACGACCTAAACCACTACGCGACCTAACTGCTATACGACCTAAGTCCTTACCTTGTCCAGTCTACTAGGTCGCTAACTGCTATAAGTCGCCAACTTCTATATGTCGCTCCTCCGACCTAATCCTACCCCACGACCTAAGCCACCATATGACTTATCTTCTATACGACCTATCCCCAAAATCCTTAGGTCGCCAACTACCTTAGGTCGCTCCACTTTCTTAGGTCGTCTACTCCGACCTAACTACTACACGACCTAAGACTTAGACTCAGGATGACTTATCAACAATGCGACTTAATGACAACTGTTCTACGATGTTTCGATCCGTAAAAATACGGGTCGTTACATTCTTCCCCACTTAGGAATTTTGCCCCCGAAATTCCAAACAAACAGAGCAATCAAAGACTATTCTGCATGCCTACCATCCATAGAAATCAACAAACCATGCATCCAATTCTAGCTTAGCATGCAGAATTCTAAAACTTAGAACAAGTTACAATGTCGTTAGATGACACGACACCTTAGGGCCATACCTTGAAGAGTTCAGGATGAGCTGCTTTCATCCTCTCTTCCACCTCCCATGTACAGTCGTTATCATCATCACTCCATTGTATCTTGAGCAACTTAACTATCTTCCTCCTAAGCTGTTTCGTGTCGGTTTCCACAACACGAAGCGGCTTACAAGGTCTCTTATCGACTGGATCAACTTCGAAATCTTCACAGCTATCAGTAGAAACCACTGTATTCGAGTCGTGCACATACTTCCATAGATACGATACATGAAAAACATTGTGCACACCCGACATCTTTTCCGGTAACTCCAATCTGTAGGCGAGCTTTCCAATTCGCTCGATGATCGGGAATGGTCCAACAAATCTCGGAGTCAATTTTCCTTTCTTCCCGAATCGAATAACATTCTTCAGTGGAGAAATCTCCACAAAAACCATATCACCTACTTCGAATTCCAAATCCTTATGACGCTTATCAGCATAACTTTTCTGATGGTCTTGGGTTGCCTTCATTCGTTGCTGAATGATCTCTATACAATCCGAAGTCTGTCGAATCATCTCTGGTCCAAGCATCATCTTTTCTCCGGTCTCTAACCAACATGTCGGAGAGTTACACGGTCTTCCATACAATGCCTCATACAGTGCCATACCAATGCCTAACTGGTAACTATTGGTATACGAAAATTCCACCAAATGAAGGTGATCTTCCCATGATCCTCCGAAATCCAAAACACAAGCTCTGAGGAGATCTTCCAAAACTCAGTTGACTCTCTCGGTCTGACCATCTGTTTGAGGGTGATAAGCTGTACTCAAACTTAACTCGGTTCCCAAAACTTCCTAGAAACTCTTCCAAAATCCACTAGTGAACAATGGGTCTCGATCGCTCACTATACTCTTCGGAATACCATGGAATCGAACTATCCACTTAACATACAACTCAGCCAACTTTGATGCAGTCCTAGTCGATCGAACAGGAATGAATCTTGCACTCTTAGTCAAACGATCTACAATGACCCAAATCCCTTCATTTCCCGTTCTTGTTCTAGGTAGTCCATCAATAAAATCCATCGATATTTGCTCCCACTTCCATGTAGGAACTTCCAATGGTTGAAGCAATCCACTTGGCTTCTTTTGTTCGGCTTTTACCAACTGGAAGTTCATGCACTTGGAAATAAAATTTCCAACATCCTTCTTCATGCCTTCCCAGTAATAAGTTCTCTTCATATCCCGATACATCTTATTTCCACCTGGATGAATTGTCAGCTTCGAGTGATGACTTTCCTTCAGAACTTCATTCCTCAATTCATCTATATCGGGAACAACTAGTCGTCCTTGCTTCCAAAGCCAACCCTCTCGATTGACTTCGAATCCTTTATCCTTTTCTGGTTCCAATCCAGATCCCAAATCACGGATAATCTTGACAAGCTTATCGTCTCGCTTTTGACTCTCGCCAATTCTTTCCACAAGAGTCGGTCTTATCGATAAGTTTGCCAACATCTCAGGTTCCAATTCACATCTGGGCCTGAAGTCAAATCCAGCTAAATACTCGAGATTCTTCCATTCTGAAAACATGGCTCCCAATCCTGCATATCTTCGACTTAACGCATCTGCCACTGCGTTACCTTTTCCCGGAGTATAAGCTATACCAAAATCATATGATGCCAAAAACTCTAGCCAACGTTGCTGTCGAAGATTCAAATCCTTTTGGGAGAAAAGATACTTCAACGACTTATGATCTGTAAACAACTCAAATCGAACTCCCAATAGATAATGTCTCCACATCTTCAGAGCAAAAACAATCGCCGCTAACTCCAAATCATGAGTCGGATAATTCCTTTCATGCGGCTTCAGTTGTCGACTTGCTAATGCAACAACTTTATCCCTCTGCATCAGCACTGCTCCAAGTCCAGTACCACATGCGTCGGTGTAAACTACCATCTCATCATTCCCACTTGGAATAGTCAAAATTGGAGCACTTGTCAATCGCTCTTTCAGGATTCCGAAAGCTTGCTCACACTTATCATCCCATCTAAACACTTGGTTCTTTTTCGTCAATCCTGTTAACGGTGCAGCTACCTTGGAGAAGTCTTTGATAAATCGACGATAATATCCTGCTAATCCAAGAAAACTTCTCACATCAGATGCATTCTTAGGTCTACCACAATCCTGGATTGCTGCCACCTTGGCGGGATCAACCGCTATTCCATTTCCAAAGATAACATGGCCTAAGAACCTCACTTCACTCTTCCAGAAGTGACACTTCGAAAACTTAGCCTTCAGCTGATGTTTTCGTAAGATTTCCAAAACAATACGCAAGTGCGTCTTTTGCTCTTCTTCGGTTCTGGAATAAATCAGAATATCATCCACGAACACTAGCACGAACTTGCTCAACTGATCTCTGAACACTCTATTCATAAGATCCACAAAATATGCTGGTGCATTAGTCAATCCAAACGGCATTACCAGCCACTCAAAGAAACCGGATGGTGTCCTAAAAGCAGTCTTCGACACACTATCCTTAGCCACTCTTAACTGGTGAAATCCCGTTGCCAAATCCATCTGAGAAAACACCTTAGCTTCGTGAACTTGATCAAACAAGTCATCTATTCTCGGCAATGGATACTTGTTCTTCTTAGTCACCTTATTCAGCTCACGATAATCCACGCACAACCTCAACGATCCATCTACTTTGGTTGCAAACACAACTGGTGCACCCCATTCGGACACACTACGCCGAATGAATCCTTTCTACAAAACATCATCAACCTGCACCCTCAACTCCTACTGTTCCCTAGGCGCCGTCCGCCTAAGAGGCATCACAACAGGTCTGGCTCCTTCAACTAGATCTATACGAAACTCGATCTCTCTATGCGGCGGTAACCCTTTGACCTCGTCAAAGACATCCTCAAATCCATTAGCGATTGGCACAGATGACAATCCATCCCGTGGAACAACCAACAAGTACATGAAGCTCATGAAGACGCCTTCTTCATGCTTACATCATATCACAATCTTTCGCCCCTCCACATTCTCGACTGTCACCTCCAACCTCTCACAATCAACCTTTGCCGCATACTTCCTAAGCCAGTCCATACCCAAAATAATTCCGAACCCCGCAAAGTTCAGAACAAAACAATCACAAACAAAAGAGCAACCATGACTCGATACAATCAGACCACGGCATATCATACACAAACAAGACGAACCCCCAACTGGATTAGTCACAACCAATGGCCTATCAACAATATCCGGTTCTAAACCCAACCGGCCTACAAGTTCGTTACAAACAAACGAATGCGACGCCCCCGTATCAAACAGAACTCTAACTGGAACACCACATATGGAAAGAGTACCTTGAACCACCACACTCTTTCCCTTCTCTTCAGTGGTTGGAGCTTTCGAAGATGATCGAACAGCCCCCAAAGCATAAGCTTGCACAATCTGCTTGTCCTTCCGTGGTTCTGGATAATTCTTCCTGACATGCCCCAGCTTGTCACAGTTGTGGCACTTCACCGGCACCTTCGGATTCTTACAATCCCTAGAGAAATGGCCCTTCTGCTGACAATTGTAGCAGGTCACTTCGCCCTTCGGCTTCTTCTGGCCATCCTTACCCTTTTGCTGCTGCTGCTTCCTCTTCTTGTTTCCACCCTGCTGGGGTTTAGACTCTTCCCTGGTCACAGCGACAACAGATCCTTCCTTAGGAAACAGATTCTCATGCCTGAGAGCCTTCTCCACAAGCTTCTCAAATGGATCGTCCAAATGATCCACCAACTGCCTCCCAAGATAACTGTCCAAGCCTGTCACAAACTTCTCGTTCTTCTGATATGAAGATTCTATATACAATCGGGCATACTTGGACAAAGCTTCAAACTCAGAAACATACTCAAGAACTGGTCTTCCACCTTGCTTGAGCTCCACAAACTTCTTGAACAGAACAGACTTCTGAGCTGTAGAAATGAACTTAGCTTCAAATCTGGCTTGGAATTGCACCCAAGTAATTTCTTCCTCCGGAGTATTAATGGTGATAGAGTTCCAACAATCAGAAGCTCTCCCTTGAAGCTGTCTTGATGCTAACTTCCTCTTAGTTGCATCCTCAATTCCCAAATCACCAAAAATCCTTCTACAAGCATCAATCCATCTCTGGACCTCAATGGTTGATTCTGTTCCAAAGAAAACTTTCCCTCCAAGAGCAGTATAGTCCTTACACAACTTAGCAAAATCCATCGGTCTTGGAGTTTGGACTTGAACTCCAACATCAACTGCTGTCCCCGGAACTGGTATCCTTCTCATGATCGAAGTCATCATTGCTTCGAACATAGCAGCATAATCAGCAGTCCCCTCAGCAACACGGCCTTCCCTAGCTGCTGGTCTCCCTCTTCGACTCATCCTTAATATCTATAAAAAGGAATGATCAGCACATCTTGAGAAACAACTGCATAAAGGACTCACATACTTCTAAGCTACTATATTATATATAGTAATCATCCATCAAAATACACTTACGTCTCTCATACGTAGTTATATCAGCGACCGTTGGGAAAAATCGATTAACCAATGCTCTAATACCAAATGTGACGACCGCCCATGACCCCTACACTGAACCTAGAGAAAGTGAGCTGTAAAGTGTGCCAGGCGACCATGAACGATTGTCAGGGTAAATTAAAACAACAGAATCTATCGTATTACTCACAGCGCATGGACAAAATACAATAGAATATATATATAGTGAAGCTTCACAGAATAGAATCTCATCAATAATACTTCATAATAGTTGAATACAACATCTAAACAGTCAATACATCAAGCCTCACTACATAACACTCGGAGAATATACAAGCAGCGGAACATCCAGTACATATAGTAAGAAGATAATATGCAAGCCTCCAACTCGTCTTCGACATCAGCATCGTGGGAAGCAAGAACAACACCTGTCACTTGCTACCTAGTCTGCCCGTCCTAAAATGGACGAACAGCCCAAGGCAATAAGAGTTAAAACATAAAGCCTTGAGTCAGACAACAGTCTTAGTGAGCAGTAAATTAACTAACAACATACCAAAAGAGCATAAAGGAAAAGGAATAGGAATACAACCCTCCCACTCCACCTCTTTCTACAGTGATAGCCCCCAGACACACACTAAGCAGAAGCAAACATAGCAGAGCATACAATTTAAAGTAAAGCAATTATCACTCGAGTCAAGGGCGATGTTTTCCAAGTACAAACCCCCAAGGCCTAAACCAAGATCAGATAAGCACCCAAAAAATACCGCTCTTGAGACCGAATGACGATACAACCAAACATCCATGACTCTGGCTATCACTGTTATCATTGCTTCGATATCATCGTTAATTGAATGACCAGCTCATTCTTTCATCCGTCCGTCAAGGGCTAATGGAAACCCCGGTTCTAGACATAACTCCGCACGTCATCGTGACCCGTGCCTAGGACTATCGAATCTGCCCAGAGTACTCGACTACCAATCAGTAGCCTTCAGGGACTATCAAATCTGCCCAACGTACTCTTGATTTGAGCATGCTAGAACCTTCAACAACGATGAGATCTCAACCTTCTAGTCATCCCCCTCGACGACTATTTCCATACTAGCTCAAGCGCCTCTCGAGCAAACCATTATCCTCAAACTCGAACCATTTCACCGAGTTATCAACATGCTTGGAATGATCCCGTCTGGATTAGACCAAGGCTTTCTCATATCATTCTTCGCCTCATCATCATCATAGCAAAGCTTCATCTCAACATCATCATCAAATCTATCTATATGAGCTTCATCATCCGCTACATATGCCACAAGCAGCTTTTCCAATTCAAGAGACTTTCCCTTAGCTTTTGAATCATCTTCGGTCTAAATCAAATCATCAATCATCTAATTCATAGCAATCAATCAAATCAAACATTAATCCAAGTAATAAAGCATTCAAATATGATCTAAATAGACAATTATAACAATAATGGTAATTTCGTAATTAAAGAGGCTAAAGTCTAACAAGCATGAAAACATGAGCAATATCTCTATAACTTGATGACTGAACTTGCATAGGTTATCATGTTGTAAAATGGATGTCAAATCATCATGAACAATGGATCTATATGGATCTATACTTAGGATGAAGAAAATCCATGGAAATCACTACTTTAACACAAAATCAAGCCAACGATCCGATATACTCCTTTGGATCCATGTGAGAGATAATCACCACTCACCAAATCACCTAAACAACTCAAAAGCAACACACTTCAGATCTGGACAGCGAAGGATCTAACTCGATCTATCACGAATCTGCTTCAAACGATGAAATCTCTCTTCGAAGAATGTAGATCTTCAATCTAAGCTCTTCGATCTTCGATTTGATCTTCGATTTGGATGGAAGGAAGTACTAAATCAAAGTGGAGAAAAGAAGTGAAGAAGTGTAGAAGTCGAGTTCTCAAAATAGCAGCACTTCGTCGCTTCGAAATCCAGATCCCAAAAAGTGAGAAAACCCTCCTATTTATAGGCTGATTTTCCCTTAGGTCGCTCACTCTTAGGTCGTCCACGACCTAATGTTGGGCGTGTTCTCACCCAGAAGATCTCGAGACCAAGAAGCTTGATTCATCCATCCAGGCTTGCCTAAACTCATTCGGCATTCTCATCTCACAGAGCCCATTCGGCAGTCTCGTCCCAAGGAACTCATTCGGCATCCATATCTCATAGAGCCCATTCGGCAGTCTCGTCTCAAGGAACTCATTCGGCATCCATATCTCACAGAGCCCATTCGGCAGTCTCGTCTCAAGGAACTCATTCGGCATCCATCTCACAGTCGGACTAACTAACGCCCCACAACTGCCAGACCAACCTTCTCCTACCACTGCCGGACCAAGCTCCTCCTACCACTACCGGACCAACCGTCTCCTAGCTGCCATCGAACCAAGCTCCTACCGGACCAAGACATTCCGAACCAACACTACCCGGCCAGATCGCGTCAGCCCAGGCCCATTAGCAGCTGTACACATCCAGGACTCCTACCCCCAGCCTCACTCTATAAATAGAGGGGCAGGGGTACAACAATGGGGGACAAGTTTGAGAGCTCAAGCACGGAGAGAACTTTCAAACGACTTTCTTTTACTTGTATCAAAGCTTTGTACTTGTAATCTAAGCAAGAGAAGAGAAATAACATATAAAGTGGACGTAGGAACATTCTGGCTGAACCACTATAAACCCGCGTGTCTTTTTACAGTTTAGCCCCTGCTTTTCATATATTTGCATAAATCACCCAAACCACTAAGAACAACATAAGATCTACTAAATCATACGACTTTGAGGTGTTTGTCCATTTTTTGTGCAAACATTTTTGGTGCTTTCATTGAGAGCTAGAAGCTCGAGGCTTCAGCTTCATCCACTTAACAGTTTTCCTAACAACATCGTTCGCCACTTGGAAAACATGCCTCCCAAACAGAAAAAAGATGTTAACAAAGGAAAAAACATCGCGTCCAGCAGTCTTCCAGATCCAGCTGTCACGGGTCAAGTAAATCGTCCTCCTTCAACAGCGGTAACAAATGAAGGACAGGCTAATCCAACCACTCCTGCCACAGAACAGCCCGCAGCAATTACTAAGGCAGATCTAGACAGGGTTGTGGCTGAAGTAACTAACCGCTTCACGTCCCAGCAAGAAGCTTTGGTGGACCATCTCATGTCACGCTTAAGGGATGCTGAAGATTCCAACCGCAACACTGAATCATGGGGAGAGTCCCAGTCTGGAGGATCTCAGAGACAACAAAGATCTTCCTTCTTCGAAGGAGCTAACGGCAGAAGTAGCCATGGTAGGACCCGAGACCGAGCACAGCCCGAAGTTAGGCCTGAGGAAATGTTTGGTACCGAACCCAACGGGGGAGGTACCGGGCGAAGGTCAACTGTAGTTGAGCCTGTCATACTGCCTAACCACGGAAACGCCAGTGAACGGGGCCAAGCTAGAGTCCAGCCCGAAGTTGGACCCGAGGAAGTGCTTAGATCAGAACCCAGTAGGGGAAGATCAAGGCAAGGGCCAACTGTAGCTGACCCTAGCATGCTCCCAGAAGATCAAAGGCAGTCGCTGGAAAATATGAGAAAAGATAGATGATACCATCCCTACAAGTCATCTGGACGGGATCATTCCCACAGAACAGAACCAAACTCGTTTCTATCTGCTCCAAATTCTGATGAAAGGATGACACGCTTGTTCAGAGAGTGCGTCCAACAGGAGCAAAGAGATCGAGGGATAGGCGCTAGGGTGACCAGCCCTTTCGCCCGCAACATTGAAATTGCTATCACCCCCCGAGAATGGAAGATGCCAACAATGGAACCTTACAAGGGAACCTCCGACCCCATCATACATTTACAAAGATACACACAGCACATGCTCATGAGTGGAGCAACAGAGGGAGTACTGTGCAAATGCTTCCCACTATTCTTAGCAGATCTCGCTACCTCCTGGTTCTGTCATTTACCCCAGGGATCCATCAGCTCGTGTGAAATGTTGAAAGAAAGGTTTATCAGTCAGTTCCGCATTCATGTGGAACAACCTAAGGATGCTTATTCCTTATCCAGCATCAAACAGAAACCCGGAGAAAACCTATAGCAATACCTAACCCGATTCAATGCCGCAGCGGCCGCAGTCCAAGATGCCGATGAGAAGCTTATCCTAATGGCCCTCGGTAGTGGTGTGCATCCGGACACTAAATTTGCTAGGCGGTTGACAAAAGAAAAACCAGCTACTTTACCCGATTTCTTCGATGAAGCCGGGAAATATATGAGACTCGAGGATGCTGCCGTGGAGGGGCAGTCAGGACAGCAAAATAAGGCAACTCACAACAACGCCCCTGCGGTGGCAAGGGACGTTCGAAGAAATGATTCCAGAGACAATGCTGGGGGCAAGAATGGAGAAAAGCGCCTATATCGGCCTGGACCGAGATTCAACACTTACACTCCTTTGAACGAGACCATCGAAAATATCTTCCTTGCCACCCAAGGCGAAGTTAGATACAAACGCCCACCATACAAGAAGGAATCAGATAACGCGTAGAAGTCTGGAAAGTTCTCCCGCTTCGACGAATCTCACGGGCATGATACCAATGAATGCCATCATCTTCGGGATCTGATTGAGGAACACATCAGAAGGAAGAAACTGGAACGTTATGTAAAAAGTCAGGACAGGACTCCAACTCCTGCCAATGAAAACCCAAGGCTACCCTCACCGGGGACCGACAGAGGAAACCGCAACGCTAGCAGCTCTAGCCAAGAGAAGATAGTGGTCCATACCATCTCAGGAGGACCGCACATCGCAGACAGAAGCTGGAAAGAGATGGAAAGATATGGAAATTCGCTTAGAGACAATAAAGACTGTGTCAATTCGGTTATAGAAGAGCGCCACCCGAAGTGGAAAGAAAGTGATGACATCACATTCGGTAAGCGTGACCTAGAAGGAAGGCAGTACCCTCACATGGATCCCATGGTTATCTCTGCCCGACTCGGTCCCGCCGAAGTTTACCGAATCCTGGTAGACACTGGAAGCTCAGTAAACATCCTGTTCAAACACGCATTTGACAAAATGAAGCTATCAATGAAGGATGTATCTCCTTGCGATAAACCACTACACGGTTTCACTGGAGATGCGAAGATGCCCCTCGGGCAACTAGACCTCTTTGTTGAGATTGGAAGCCATCCCCGCTCCGTTGTACGGAAATAGACGTTTGTGCTAATAGAAAACCATTCGGCCTACAACGCCTTCTTAGGAAGGCCAGCCTTGTCTGACTTCCAAGTTGTCCTAGCCCCATGGTGCCTAAAGATGAAATTTCCAACAGACAATGGAGTAGGGGAAGTGGAAGGAGACGAGGACGTTGCTCGAGGCTGCTATGTGACTGAACTTCGCAACAACCACAGGAAGGATAAAGGGAAGGGTGTAGAGATTGCCCTCTGCACAAAAAGTCTAGAAGCATAGCAACTAAAGAAAGCCCCTCCTCTTCGATATACCAGCGACCCTTTCAATGAATTAGACCCTAGGGACAAAGAGGAGGAGGCCATCGCCGAGCCTGTAGAGGCTATGGAGTTTATATCTGTAGACAAGCACGACTCAAATAGACTATTGAAAATTGGGTCCCAACTAAAAGCCGAATTGAAGGAACAACTCATCGATTTTCTCCGCCACAACTTATATGTATTCGCATGGTCACACGCTGACATGACCGGAATCTCCCCCGACATAGCCTGCCACGTATTAAAAATTGATCCTACCAAGGCGCCTGTAAAACAAAGAAAGAGAAGTATGGGGGCAGAGCGATCAGCAGCCCTCGATGAAGAAGTAAAGAATCTACTCGACAATGACTTCATACGAGAAGCGATTTACCCGGAATGGATCGCCAACCCGGTGCTGGTAAAGAAGGCTAATGGGAAGTGGCGAACCTGCATTGACTTTTCCAACCTAAACGACGCCTGCCCAAAGGATTGCTTCCCACTTCCCAGAATCGACCAACTTGTAGACAGCACAGCCGGGCCGAGCTCCTATCTTTTATGGACGCATACTCAGGATATAACCAAATTCCTATGCATGCTCCCGACCAAGACCACACTAGTTTCATCACTGACCGAGGTTTATACTGCTATAAGGTAATGCTTTTCGGACTTAAAAATGCAGGAGCCACCTACCAGCGCCTCGTCAACAAGATGTTTGCAGGGCTAATAGGACAGACTATGGAAGTATATGTGGATGACATGCTGGTAAAATCAAGGAAAGCCAAAGATCACGTAAGCCACCTAGGCAAGATGTTTCAAGTACTCCGCCAGTATGGAATGAAGTTGAATCCTCTAAAATGCTCCTTCGGAGTGTCATCAGGAAAGTTCTTAGGATTCATCGTTCATGCCAGGGGGATTGAAGCAAACCCTGAACAAGTCCGAGCGCTAAGGGATATCAAGATACCTTCCACCCGAAAAGAAATGCAAAGCCTAAATGGAAAAGTGGCCGCCCTAAGCCGATTCATCTCGAAGGCAACGGACAAGTGCGTCCCCTTTTTCGAAGCTCTAAAGAAAGACAAAGGAAAGTTCGAATGGACTGACGAATGCTTAACCGCTTTCCTTAACCTAATCGAACACCTCCAGAAACCACCGGTACTCTCGACTCCAAGCGAAGGCGAAGAATTATACATATACCTTGTTGTGTCATCTCACGCCCTAAGCGCTGCCTTGGTAAGGGAAGACAACCGCACGCAACGGCCAGTTTACTTCGTCGGCAAAAGGTTTACTGGGGCAGAAGTCAGATATCCTAAACTTGAGAAACTAGCATACTGTTTACTAATCACATCACGGAAACTACGTTAGTACTTCCAGTCCCATTCCATCAAAGTTCTGACCGATCAACCACTGAGGCAGGTACTCCATCGTCCCGACACTTCTGGGCGACTACTTAAATGGTGCATTGAACTGAGTCAGTATGATATCACCTATCACCCTCGCACCGCCATCAAGGGACAAGCCATGGCTGATTTCATTGCAGAATTCACTACCAACGAAGATAAGGAGCAATTGGAAATAGCAGAAGATATCAAGTGGAATCTCTTTGTGGATGGTGCGTCGAACGAACAAGGCTCGGGGGCAGGTGCGGTAATAATCACTCCCAAGGGAAACAAACTGCGCTATGCTATAAGGTTGGAGTTCGGTGCCACCAACAACGATGCAGAATATGAAGCAGTGATAGTCAGACTAGAAATTGCCATAGAAATCGGAGCCAATTCTTTGTGTCTTCATAGCGATTCTCAACTTATTGTTAATCAAATACTAGGAGAATTCCAAGCTCGATAAGAACGACTCATAGCATATCTAAAGAAGACCAAGTTACTTCTCAGCCGATTGGACCACTACTTAGTCAAACACATCCCTCGGGAAGAGAACCAAGAGGCCGACGAATTGGCAAAGCAAGCAAGTGTGAGAGACATCACCATCTTCGGGGCAGTAACCATCTCAAAGCAACTGGCCCCAAGTTTTGAGCAAGTGAATCTGATAGCTGCAACCGAAGAAGCAACTTGGATGACTCCCATCCGAGACTACCTACAAAGTGGCACACTACCCAACGGGCGTAACGAAGTCAAGAAAATCTTGAGGAAAGCATCCCGCTACGCAATACAAGAAGACATCCTCTATCGGCGCGGATTCTCTAACTCGTTATTAAGGTGTGTCGCTGGGAGGGAAGCCAAGGAAATCTTATCCAACATCCATCAGGGAAGCTGCGGAGATCACACCGGAGGGCAAACATTAGCAAAAAAGATACTCCGATACGGATATTTCTGGCCCACCTTAGGCAAGGACGCCTTAGATTTCGTCAAAAAGTGTGACAGATGCCAAAAATTTGCTAAGATTTCGCGGCTACCAACAACTGAGATTACTCAAATGACCAGCCCTTGGCCCTTCGCAATATGGGGAATTGACTTAATCGGCGAGCTACCGATGTGCCGAGGCGGGGCCAAATATGCTATAGTGGCAGTTAATTATTTCACCAAATGGGTGGAAGCGGAACCTCTGAATAAAGTATCTTCAGCAAAAGTTATTAACTTCTTAATCAAAAATGTTCTATGCAGGTATGGAGTCCCACTCAAAATCATATCAGACAATGGACTTCAGTTTGACCGCGAGGAATTCGCCAACTAGTGCCAAGAGCACGGAATTCACAAAAGCTTCTCATCCGTAGCATATCCCCAGGCAAACGGACAAGTCGAAGCCGTCAACAAAATTCTGAAAACTCTAATCAAAAAGAAACTCGAAAAGTCAAAGGGCGCTTGGGTGGATGAACTCCCTACGGCACTGTGGGCCTATCGCACATCTTTCAGAACATCAACGGGGCATACTCCCTTCTCTTTGGCATACGGATCGGAGGCTATGCTCCCAGTTGAAACCATTGTGCCTTCCCACCGTAGGATCCACTATAACCCTGAAGAGAATGAAGAACTCCTCCACATGTCTTTGGATCTAGTGGAGGAGAGAAGGAATGATGCAGTCCTTAAAGCAGCGGCCCACAAGCAGAAAGTGGCAGCACAATACAACTCCAAAATCAAGCATCGTACCTTATAAGAAGGGGACCTTGTCCTCAAGCGAATCTTCCCTCGCCCCGGAGCATTAGATCCAATCTGGGATGGACCATATGTAATTCATAAAGATCTCCAAAATGGAGCTTATATTTTGTCAACAGTGGACGGAGAGGTGTTCCAGAGGGCATGGAACATCCAGCACCTCCGTTGATACTTTTCTTAACTTGTACTGCCCATGTGAAGTGAATTAACAAAGAGAATCAGTGGACGTAGGACTTTTCGTGCCGAACCACTTTAAAAAACCTTGTCTCTTTTTTAACTTGTTCCTTTATGTCTTGGCTGCTCGTTAACTTTATCCTTTTCTGTTGAACAAAATCCTATGCGTATAGCATTTCCACTCAAAGCACTCCACAGCGCAACTTCACCTGGACAAGACCTAACAGGTACTATGCGAATCTATGCCCTCGCCAATGAGACACTTTCGCTCCGGCATTCCTCTGCTGTGGGTTAACTCATTGCTCGCGACGGCCCTTAAAGCCAACTGTAATGAGCCGATTATAAGCCACCGAGAAGGTCGACTATAGCGGAGGCAGCTCATTACGGCGTTCGGCTCGCCGGCAACTGTGAACCGACTATAAGCCCCAACAGAAGGTGTGGGCAGCCAGGGGCAGTTCACAGTTGACGATAGGCACCCACGCTAGCCGGCTACAGTAAATCGAATAATACCCACGATTACGGGCCATAATGGCTTGGGTAGTTACTGTGCGCGATCTCGGCTCCGATGTGTCTTAAGTGCGGCTGTGGTAAAAAAGAATTAACTCCCCACGGAGGCGTAAGATGGGTGACAAATGTCTCCAAGACCCACAGCTTGGGAAAGTGACTACAAAACCCGTTTGCCATGAACTTAAGCACATCGAAGGCCTTCCGTGATTGGAAGTTTTACTTTTTCACATATTTCAATTTTACTTGAGAAGCTTTTCTCCTATCCTTCATAACAATTCTTGAAGTAAAAGACACAGGACATGGGACACTCACTAATAGAAGCGAATACCCACAGCAAGATACTGGACCGCATCCCTTACTCGGTCACGCAGGATGTTCAAAGCTGCCATCTACAAGCAAAATATAAAGGGCGGTACTTCCTTCTTTCATATATAAACACATGACTATAATTTATTCACACCTCACGCTAACATTGCAAGTCATGAAATCATGTTTTAAACAAGAACCTGACATCAAACACCATTTAATTACAAGAATATGCATAACTATATTTCTTATACAACATGTCAAAACAGCAAAAAACATTCGAAAGACGACAAAATCACCTTAAGTTAAAAAATCACACAACAAGAATAGAGCTATTTATTACAAGTAGCAGGAATTACAACCTAAAAGTTACTATACTGTTTTAAGACTAACATATACAATCCTGTCAAGTCCACAAAAAGAGTTTTTTCAGGTCTGATCAAGGGGCCGGCTGCATTGGAGTTTTATCCTTGTCCTGTTGACCACCTGTCCAGTCAGAGAAAGGATTCATTAGTGATAAGCAACCAAGTTAATGGAGAGACTAAAAAGGAAGACTTACCAGCACCTTCTTCTTGACTATCCTGGTCGTCATCCTCTACTTGCACGCCTGCCTCCTCAGCAGCAAGCAACTGCATACCCTCCTTCACCGCCACCTTCTCCTCCTTGGTAAACTAGGCAGTGACCACATCCATGCTGAAGGACACGCCACCCTCTTTATCCGCATCCGCCTTAGCCTCCTCCAGAGCCCGAAGATAAATCTTAGCCATGACCCTAGGATAATCATCCATCCAGGATAGGTTGCCCTGCTTCCAAGTTCAGAAGTACATATCCTGAAGCATTTCATCCATCATCCCCTCATTCTCCTCAAACTCCCTCATCCGGGCCTCGGAAGCCGACAACCTTCCAACGGCAGTTTCTCTCTCTAATCGGTATCTCAAGCAGTCGGCCTGAAGGGATTTCCGCATCGCCTCCATCTCCTCCTTCAGCCTAACCCGAGCAAGCTCTGCGGCTTCAAGCTTCCCCGACAGCTCCTCTACCCGCTCAAGATCCGCCCTCCGAACCTCATCCACTGTCAAGATGGTCATATTTATCTGCTCCTTGCAGGCAGCCTCCATCTTCCGCAGTTCCGCCTTACTAGCCTCCTCCATAGCCTTCCTCAACCGCCCGGAGGCAGCCTCATGCTGAGAAATCTGAATGGCCTGATCAGCAAGCTGTTTGGCCTGGTCCGAAACCATCAATCGTAGTCGGATGTTGGCACTCCCAATCTCCTCTCCAGCCTTAACCAGCCGGGCATGATGTCCCATCAGCTTCCTAGTCTCCTCCGCCACCCGATCAATATTAGCCTTGGCCTCGTCTCCCATGGTAACTATCCGAGTAGTAAGTAGATCGAGATCTAAGGACTTAGCCTCATCGAGCACCCGTACCATGGGATTGCGGGGAAGAAGGTGCTCACCAGTAACCTCGTCAAAGGTAATATCATAGGAACTTGGATCCAGATCAGAATGACCCGCAAATGGATTACGAGCCAAGTCAGGACGATCAATCTGAATAACAGTAGGTTTTTCGGACGGGTGCGGAGAGAGTGCAAACTTGCTATCCTCCTCCGTGATATCATGAAGAGGCTGAATTGGGGGCTGAGGACCAAGTGAAGGTTCGGATGAGGGATGACTCCTCTTTCTCTTTTGAATACCCTCTTCAATGACCCCGAGAAGAGGACGGTAGCCGACTACATCCCCGGAACGGTGGGTCGAAGACTTCGGCTTGGCGGAAGCTTTGGAAAGCTTGTATTGTTCAAGCCTGTGCCGAAGATCTGAGGCCTTGGCCGTTTTAACCTGCTCCTGATATGAAGAACAAGTGTCACAAGCTTACATCGATACATAATTCGAGAAACGCGGTAGATTAAAAGTTATAAGAAGAAAGGAAACACGTCTGTTATACAAACCCTAGGGAGTAGGATACTGCAATGAGTCCTGGATTTCATTCCAGGACGGGAGCGGATCATAAAATATTCCTAAGTCCCTATCATTAATGAAGCCTGCAGGAGTCAAAAGTTCACCTTGAGTCGTCGGAGCCACCTTGGCTGGAATGGTCTGGGAAGACTCGCTTGCACCGGTCCCGGCCTTATCCGCTTTCCCGAATTTCTCTACCAAAGCCGGTTCTCCGTCCAGCCCCTCGAAAGCCTGGTGGAACGCATCATCCGTCCACTCCTGAATCTCGCCTGCCTGCCCAGGAAGCAAGGCCCCGACGCCATCGCCACCATCATCACCTTCCCGACCATCTCCACCCTCACATCTTTCCTCCTCTACGTCTTCCTCCCCCTGGGTAAGTGGAAAATTGCTGGGGGAAGGACCGTCCGACTTCTTAAGTTTCTTACCTCCGACAACTGGAGGTTTCGTGAAAGATTTCCTCTTGCCACTCTCTACCGTGACACCTCCCTTAGCCTGAGCAGCCGCCCTCTCCTCCGCCATTTCCCTCAACTTGACTGCTGATTGCTGTGGAAGAATCAAGTTATACTCCAGAAGGGTCGCATTTCTGATCAGGTAGGCAGTTAATCTATCTCTCCCGGGGATAGCTTCTATCTCCGTCGCCGTCTGAACCAGGCGATCAGTCTTCACAACCGGAAAGCCACCTGTCGCTAGCAAAAATGAAAACGTATGAGAAGAAGCATCATGATCAGAATGGAAATTACAAATAAAGCATCGACTTACATCCAGAAGTAAAACGCCGAATAGAAACAGAGTCGTCCCTGACGAAGAACCACTCCTTCTTGAACATGCTGAACTTAGAATACAGATCCTAGACCGGCTTGAAGGTTACAGCTGACTCCAAGATGATATATAGGGACCCCTTCTTATAGCCCCTCGGATTATATAAGTACCGGATCTCCCGGTTGGAAGGAGCACGCCCATACTTCCTTTGGAAGATGACGAAGAGGCTCACCAGTATAGCATAGGAGTTGGGTTGAAGCTGGAAGGGGGCCACCTTTAGATATGTAAGGAAGCTGGCTACCCAAGCATTAAGAGGCGGAATGGCACCACACATGCAGTGGTATCTGCTGTAGGCAAAGTACCCTTCGGGAGGGTCATACAGCATAACTTCTCTCTCTGGCAACAGCAAGCGCGCCCTATCAATTCCGAAAGAATGGGAGATGACATCGAGCTGCTCCTCCTTGAGGGAGCTGGGAAAGCAATCAAGCGGGGAGTTCAGAAGCTCCTGAGGGCCGTACCCGTCCACTAGTGATCTCGGGGCAGGTCCATGACGTTCTGGATTCGGCTGAGCTGGGGGCACGGTGGAGGAACCTCCTTCGCCCTCGGATTTCTTTTTGTCTGATCGAGTTTCCGCTTTACGAGACATTATCTACAACACCGGAAAAACACATTGTTAGAACAGAGGATGTAAACAAGTATGTGTGTAATATGAAATTTCACTCATAAAATCAAAATGCTCAAACTCCCATTGTCATTCGGTAAAGTGAATGTAAAATTTCATTCGGCATTCTCATCTGGAAAGCCCATTCGGCATTCTCATTCTCCAAAGCCCATTCGGCAGTCTCATCTCAAGGAACTCATTCGGCATTCTCAACTAATATTCATTCGGTACGTATGACACACACACTTCATTCGGTGAACACAAACGAAAAACCATTCGGCGAAGGGAAATTGAGTACCTGGTTCGGCAAGCTGAAATGGTTCGGCAGTAGGTTAGAATCTGATTCGGCTATGTGACTGACTTGGCTCGGCTGTTTCATTCGGTAGAAGGTAACGGAGGCCCTAGGCCCTTACTTATAGGCAACCATAGACGACCGGACCGGCTGATTCAGCGAAAGCATCCAAGCTAACGTCATTGGTTTTAAAACAAAGCGCGGCACATGCCGGCATATGCCCCACTTTGGGGGGCAAATGTTGGGCGTGTTCTCACCCAGAAGATCTCGAGACCAAGAAGCTTGATTCATCCATCCAGGCTTGCCTAAACTCATTCGACATTCTCATCTCACAAAGCCCATTCGGCAGTCTCGTCCCAAGGAACTCATTCGGCATCCATATCCCACAGAGCCCATTCGGCAGTCTCGTCTCAAGGAACTCATTCGGCATCCATATCTCACAGAGCCCATTCGGCAGTCTCGTCTCAAGGAACTCATTCGGCATCCATCTCACAGCCGGACCAACTAACGCCCCACAACTGCCGGACCAACCTTCTCCTACCACTGCCGGACCAAGCTCCTCCTACCACTACCGGACCAACCGTCTCCTAGCTGCCATCGAACCAAGCTCCTACTAGACCAAGACATTCCGAACCAACACTACCCGGCCAGATCGCGTCAGCCCAGGCCCATCAGCAGCTGTACACATCCAGGACCCCTACCCCCAGCCTCACTCTATAAATAGAGGGGCAGGGGTACAACAATGGGGGACAAGTTTGAGAGCTCAAGCATGGAGAGAACTTTCAAACGACTTTCTTTTACTTGTATCAAAGCTTTGTACTTGTAATCTAAGCAAGAGAAGAAAAATAACATATAAAGTGGACGTAGGCACATTCTGGCTGAACCACTATAAACCCACGTGTCTTTTTATAGTTTAGCCCCTGCTTTTCATATATTTGCATAAATCACCCAAACCACTAAGAACAACATAAGATCTACTAAATCATACGACTTTGAGGTGTTTGTCCATTTTTTGTGCAAACACCTAAGAACCCCACGACCTAAAAAGCCCACGACTTAACAACCAAAGTCTCTACGACCTACGACCTAACACTTAGCAGATCAGCGCACCCAAGCGACCTACGACCTAACCCAGATGCGCTTCCTTGCGACCTAACGAATGCGCTTCCATGCGACCTAACAGGTCCAACGACCTACGCGCATCCGCGACCTACGACCTAACAGATCCAACGACCTACGCGCATCCGCAACCTAACTGTTAAGCCCTTACGCGACCTAACACTCACGCGACCTAACACACACGCGACCTAACTAACTTAGGTCATCTACGACCTAACTACGCTAACTCGCTCACCACTAGGTCGCTCACCACTAGGTCGCTAACTACTGTAGGTTACTACCCCTTAGGTCGCTAACTCCTATAGGTTGCTAACTCTTATAGGTCGCTAACTCCTATAGGTCGTTAACTCTTAGGTCGCTAACCACCTATAGGTCGCTAACTCTCTTAGGTCGCCTAATTCTATAGGTTGATAAACTCTATAGGTCGCTCCTATCTCTTAGGTCGTCTACAACCTATCTCAGACACAGGGTCTCACGACCTAAACCTTAACGACTTATCCCATTAGCCTTAAGTCGCTCGAACGACCTAAACTATAACACGACCTAACTATCACACGACCTAACTCCTTAGGTCGGTCAAATCCTATAGGTCGCTACAAACTATCATACGACCTAAACCACTACGCGACCTAACTACTATACGACCTAAGTCCTTACCTTGTCCAGTCTACTAGGTCGCTAACTGCTATAAGTCGCCAACTTCTATAAGTCGCTCCTCCGACCTAATCCTACCCCACGACCTAAGCCACCATACGACTTATCTTCTATACGACCTATCCCTAAAATCCTTAGGTCGCCAACTACCTTAGGTCGCTCCACTTTCTTAGGTCGTCTACTCTGACCTAACTACTACACGACCTAAGACTTAGACTCAGGATGACTTATCAACAATGCGACTTAATGACAACTGTTCTACGATGTTTCGATCCGTAAAAATACGGGTCGTTACATAGGCAGTAAGTTACCATTTTTATTTCAATTTAATTTTTGATTATATATTTACATATATTTGAATATGTACAGATACACTGGGAAATATATGTATGAAGTTTTTACAGTAAAACAGGAAATAAAATTGGTTTAAAATAAAAAAAATTATATTAGCTCAAATTAAAATCATTGGTTAGTTTAAAATTATCAAATGGGATTTTTATAGTTTGATTTAATTCGAATATTAATAAATTGTGTAAATGTTTATACAAGGTATAAATCAAGAAAATCGAGTCAAGATGGTAATGGGATTGCAAAATAAAAAGCAAAGGTGAGATTTTCTCACTCAAATAAAATTTTGAATTACAGTTATTGATTGATTTCTATTTGGAAGTGATATAGTATATATAGTATTATATAGCAATATATATATATATATATATATATATATATATATATATTGGCATATGTATATATTGCAGTTGAGATTTCCCGCACTATATAGCGGATGAGACCCTATTACGCCGCATAATAGCGGGTGACATTTTTATAAATCCCATATACCGCGATATACCACCTCAAAGTGGAATTGGCATTGTGCTAACATCTTTGGATGTAGGAAAACAGGTTGGAGGGATCCACCTGGATCCCTCACATTGATTGAATTTATTTATGTTGTGATATGATAATCTGTGAATGATTATATTGATGTGACTGATCATATTGATGTTTGGAAATCATTTGAAAACTATAATTTAGCCGAATGGATTTTTGGTATCATTGGATACCAATAATAAATGAAATCGAATTTTGAAATTAAAATAGAAATCTTTAAACGAATTAATTTTACAGAATTGAATAAATTTGGAAAGAAAAGAATTTAAAAGTATAAAAAGTTAATTTTTGAAATTTTATCGAATAAATTCCAAAATATATGGTGAAAATGGTTAATAAATGGATTTCGAATAATATTGTTTATAAATTGAGAATTTATCTAAAATTTGGATTTTTAAATAGATTAAAAGAGATAAAGGAATTTATATTCTTTATAAGGAATTTATTTTTAAAAAGGAAATAAGTTGGGAAATCCATTTGGAAATATATTTTGGAAAGAAAGAAAAAAAAATGAATTTGGAAAGAATCAATGTGAAATCAATTGGGAAATGGTTGTGAAAGTGAATATTTGAAAATTGATTTGAAATCGTATATCAATAGAATTTGAATTCGAATTGGAATTTAGAAAAGGAAAGGGAAATTTGTTTAAAAATAAATATTGATTTATTTTTAAAGTATGGAGATAAATTTACGGACTTGGAATGTAAATTTTAAATAAATCGTTAAGGAATTATTTAATTGGTTTAAATGGACCAATTTGAAATGAAAGTGTATTCTCCCTCGAAAGCCGAATAAAATTTCTGAATAGTATTGAAAATACATATGTATATATATATATATATATATATATATATAATTCTAGAATTGGTTTTGAAAAAGATATTTTGGAGAAATTAACTTTTAAAATCGTTTTAAATCCTTTATGCAAAGATTTATTAAATTGACTATAGAAATGATTATTTCTGTGGTTTAAATAAATAATTGTTTAGAAAATAGTTATCTAAATAGTTATACTCTATCTATAAATTTTATTTTGGAAAATTAGTCTGGATTTAAGTTTATATGACATTAGTATGATATTTTTATAACTAATATTTTAAGTAAAATGTTTGAAGAAAAATAGTTTTATTTTAAGATGTTTCCCAAATATATTATTGGATAAGGAATTATAAATTATTTAAAGTATTTGAACCCGGCAGATTTTCAGGGAAAATGAATAAGTATTTGGAAATGTTTCCGCTTAAGGAAATTGATTTGAAATTTGTTTTTCAAAGTTGAAAAGTGAAAAGTAATTTGAAATTTGTTTCAAAGGATAGAAATGTGGAAATTGATTTGAAATCTGGTTTTTCAAAATAATTGAAGTGTTGAAATCTATATCGTGTAAAGATATTTTGGGAAATAAATAATTTGGGAAATTATTTGAAATTGGATTACAGTTGTGAACATTTATTGAATGTTAGATAACCGACTATCAATAATTACCTTGAATGGGTATTTGTTGTGATTGCTTGAATTTGAATGCTACACTTATTTTTAAAAAATAAGCGCTCACTATTCGGGTTAGCCGGGAAAGGACCTTTGGGTTGTATAACCCATTCTGAATATGTGATACGTCGAAATGGATTGCAATTGATGACCGGTGTTGAAGACCGGATATTTTTGAAAACGGAAGGATTACCGTCGAGTTACTCTACATCGGCTGATCTCCGATATAGAGGTTTTATCACCCTTAGTGACGGGAAGTCCGAACGTGATTAGTAAATATCTGGATTTGCAAGGGCTTCTTTGGAAGTGCCTTCGGTTCTGTTCGAGCCCGGAATAGACTTGTATGGATTGTATGTCTGACATTACATATTGAAATATAAAGCTGATTTCTTTCAAATATATTTCTGTTGGTGGCGGAGAATTTATTCTCTTAGCTTAACACCCTTCTTTGAGACGGACGAGCTCAGAGGTTATGTAGTTGAAGGTTATCAGCGATATATTCCCAACTTGGTAATGTGGCATGCTGAGTGTTGTTGTGAAATGATCATTGTTTGATCATTTGTGATATGATCATTTGTTTGATCATTTATCTTTGTGATCAATTGATTGATCATTTGTTGACCCAAAGCATGGCTTTGTATAAAGCGTCGCTTTGTGGACGAGACTTTGTCGAGCCTCACACCCCGGAATGGTCAAAACAGGAAGGATGCAGCAAGGTTCTAGGGAGTAGCGCTCCTTAGTGTATGTCATTCTTTCTAGATAGAGGTGGTATCATGGTATGGAGCCCAGATATTTAACCTATGTTGTTACTGCAAATTTATTATGTGGTTGTTGGAAATCGAGGATCCTCGAGAAGATCGGTTATGATCAGGGGATGACATATACGCGTCAGTAGTTACCAGTCTGAATGCCTATGCTGGCTAAGATTTATATTCTACTTTCGAAATGTTTTCTACACTATGCACTAGTAATAATATCAAATATTCTTTTTAATGCGTATCAAGCATCTTTGACTATTATAAGGAGAAATCTCCTCCAATTCTGCGTTTGCATTGTGTGTGTGTGCGGGAGGCCTTATGGTAGTATCATTTTCCAAAAGCATTGCGAATTGACTTTAAAATTATTCATGTTGTTTGTTTTAAAGATAAATAACTGTTTTAGTTCTCACCAGTCTTGCTTATCTAGGTGAAATGTGATGGGGGATTCTCGCTTCGCGGTTTGGTGGCGAACAGGAGACTCTTACCCCTACACGTCCTCTTTACGGGGTTGGTTAGGCGAGGGCCGTGACAGTCGAGAGGCTTGCCGTAAAACCAAGCTTGGGATGCCTTTGTAAGCCACGACGGGGCTGGGATGGTTGAAAAGTCTACCGGTTGGCTGCTCATACGTTACATTTGGTATCAGAGCATATGGTTAAGCGACAACCATGGCTCTGTTGGGTGTTACTCATTAGAGATAGAGTCAGTAGTACTCTAGAATGAGTTTGAGTGTATTAATAGATATGAGCGTGTATTTGTTAGTGAATATATAAAATTGTTTTGTATTGCGTTGACTTATCGGTTGATTGTTTATGGATTCTGGTCGATGCAGGGTGGCCAACTGTAATCGATAGGAGTTTCTAAACTCTTAAACAAGATAAACTGACACGGTATTGTTTTGAATAGGGTAAATGATATAATTTTGCCCAAAACTATTTTTATGTAGAAAGGAAATGATTTTCTATGGATTATTATAATATATGGATGTACTAATTGAATTAAATTAGTGAAATTGAATAGTGATAGATATATAACTTCAGTAATGAAGTGAAAATAAATACAAGAAGTATATATAAATATTTGCATTGTTTTTGTTGAGTTTTGTGGAATAATTTTGAATGAAATTTGTTTGGTTACTGAAATAAACCGAACGAAAATATGAAATGCAAATTGAACTGAAGTAGAATTAAAATAAATTGAATTGGTATCAATTTGAATTAGTTATGAATTAGAATGGATATTCAATTAAGTGAATATCGTTGAATTGAATAGAAATGATTGTCGTTTGATGCAAACAAAATTATATAAAATTTTATGAGTTAATGAAAACAGATAGAATTGATTTTGAAATCAATCGAAATGGATATGAATTCATTTCGCTTAAAAATGAATTGAATATAAGGAATTGCATTGTAAACCATTGATTAAAAATGATGTGTGATATAGTTGTAAGCAATTTAATTTGTATTGAAACTTTATGAATTGCAAATGAAAATGATTTTGGATGCATTGCATATGAAATCTATATATTGCTTATTGAAAATAAGTGAAATGTTAATAGATTTCTTATATTTGTCATTGACGTGTTTAAATTAAGTAAGTACAGGTCTTTGGAAGCCGTTTGGTTGGATTTGAGCATGCTAATATGCTAATAATAAATTTCTTTGCTTAAAATGCTAAAAAGGTACGCCTACACAATAAAAATAGGAAATATGAACTGTTTTTCTGCTTTTCCGACCGAGTGGGTCGATGTATACATATTTATATCTTTTGTCAAATTTCAAAAGCTCCTCCGTACAAAGGAGACTCCGCCAAAAATTTTCGAAAATTTTGGGAGTTAGAAAATTTTTGAAAATAAGTTTTGTTAACAACAAACGATTTCAAATTTGAAATTGAAGTAAATTAGTGAATGAAACTAGTTTAAAATAATGATATGAATCAGTTATAAATTGAAGATAAATTGAATTCATACGGTAATGGGAAAAACAAGTTTGCATAGACGTAGATACGAAACTTCCGTAAGGAAATGTATAAAATGTTTTGTAAATCTATAGTTGGATATGGTTAAATTGGATATAAAGGTATTATAAAACAAGTGGGAAAATTGGATTTTGATTTGAAGATAAAATTTAAATTGCTCGACAATAAGGTATGTATTTGAATTTCAGTATAAAATTTGATGAGTTTCTGATTTTTCCACTTGGCATTTTGTTTTCTTTTGAAATTGGGAGTCCATAGGGACATTTTGTAGTCGTACCGAGCTAGCCGCGGAAAGGAGACGCTGGCGAAATTTTTCGAAAATTTAGAGAGTTAGAAAATATTTGACAAATTTTGGATAATTTTCAATTTGAATTTGAATTGTGAAGTAAAATAAAGTTTGTTGAACTTATGGATATGTTTGGAAAGTTAATTAAAGAAATAACGAATCTTTAATAGAAAGATTTGTTTTGAAAATTTGATAAAACTGTTTGATTTTGGAAAAATGATAACGGGAATTAGAGCATTCTTCTTAACTTGTAATTTCAGGACGAAATTCTTTTAAGGGGGGAAGATTGTAACGACCCAGAATTTTGAACAATTTAAAATGAAATATTTAATTAATTTTAAATATTTGAATGATGGTTTAATTTGAGTTCCCAATATAAATATGAATTTGGCGATTAAATTATAAAATTCAATCTATTGAAAGTTGAATAAAAATTTGAATCTTCAGTTTTAAGCTGATTAAAAATATTTTTCAAGGCTCAGAAAATTCATATTGATAATACTGAAGATAATAGAAGCTTCGGAATTGAATTTGAAAGTGATTTGTTCAGTTTTGAAAATATATCGTTTGAATCGATATTTAAAAATAGCCTTCCGAGGCACAGTCTCGGAATTCGACGAAACCAGTTCCATTGGGTTCGTAATATTTAATTATTACCGGATTTCAAATTTCCTATTGATTATAGTTGTTATGCGAGCATACTACGTATAAACGCATTGGGATTTTAAAACGAATTCAATTTAAATTTAAATTTAAATTGGTCAACAAACAGCACGTTATCTCCTTTAATTATGCCTTAAATTATGGAACAAAATCGTGCAAACATCTTCCTCTGTCTGTACAAATCAAAAAAATCAAAACGCGGAAGAAAATCTTTAAAATGGCCGCATACCCTTTCTCTTGTTCAAAAACAAAACAATGGTCGATCTCTCGATTGAAGCGAGGGGGGGTCACGCGATCGTGTAACAACCCAGGAATTTCTCACCAATTTATAATCATCGTTAAATGATTAATGGCGTTTGCTAATTGCTGTTTGGAGTTTATAAAACCCAGTTTAAATTCCTTTCAAAAATTTGTTGAAATGGTTGCGGGCTTCAATTAAATTTGGCCCACGTATTTGTTGTTTTGTGGTTGCATTATATCGAGATAGAGGTCGTTGCTTCATTTATTTCTCCATCGCAACCCTAAAGCAAATAAACGAAAAAAATGGCTGCCTTGTTCATCTTGTTTTCGTTCACTCTGGAACTAGGGCTTTTCAAAACTGAAGGCGCCGCTTCTCCTCTTTGGTCGAGTTTGATTATTAGGCTGCTCGTTCTCGTTTGTCCCTCTTTTCGAAACTAGGGCTCGTGAAAATCGAAGTCGCCAACTACTGTAGCTCGATCGAATGAAGACTTTGGTTCTTGCTAAGGGAAACGAAGGTGAGTAATCTTTATTACTCACATCTAACTGTTAGTAATATGCTTTGCGTTTGTTTTAGTTTCGTTGTTGATGCTTTCTCTGATTTTATCAAATTCGTGTATTTTCGTGTAATTTGGTTAACTCGGCTTTGATTTTGAGCTGTTCAATATCTCGTGACCATCACTGTATTGATTTCTTATTTCTGGTTATACAGTACACCTGAGTTCAAATGCATTGAGCTCTGGTTTCATTTCTTTGGTCATGTGTACATCTCTCTTGTTTGCTGTTCATGTGCCTCTTTGTGGCTTCAGTCTAGAACACTGCATAGTTGTACTTCTTGCTCTTTGCTTGGAGTTCAGTAGCTTGTCTTAATTTTGGTTTGGTCTTTAGTTTCTGTTCGACCTGATTTTGCTTTGGTTTATGTAGTCTGTAGTATCTTTAGTGTGCACTTATTTGCACTGTCACTTTGCTGGAATGACTTCGGCATTGTTTTCATGCTCTGGTCTTTGACTTGTGAACTTCCTTTGTGGTCTTTATATTCATGTATTTTGAGTTTACCTCTTTGATGTCGAGGCTGCTGTACTATTTCCATTCTACTGCTGCATCACCAGAGATGTATATTCCATATGCATTGATGTTGACTTTTGTCACTTGTAAAACTGTTGTTGAACCTCGGGCTTTGATTTGGGTTTTTCACTGACTTGTACACTGTTTGGTTCAAGTTGCATTCACTTGCATACTTGTTCATCATGTAGTTCACGTGTGTATTTGTATTTTCCATCTTCATGTACCTGAATACATGTTGTTGCTGTGCATCTGTAGTTCAATTGTGTTGTACTACTGCCTTTGTTTTCGAATTTGAAGCTTGCACTGTCTAGTTTCACTGCCTCATTCATGTATTGTCTTTCCTATCCACAGCTGTTCGTGCATTTTGATCATCAAGTATGCACTTCCTCATTGTTATGTTGTATGTGTAGTATACTGTTGCAATTGATATCATTTTCCAATCTTCCTGCATTGTCCATTGTTCTTATGCACTGAGCATTGCTTTGGATTTAAAGTGCCTGACCTCTTTGATTTTCTTTGAGGTCTGGTTCCTTCATGATGTTGTACCTGTTTTGCAGTAGCAATTGTGTAGTAGCTGCTTTCCAATTTGGTTTTGTTACTATAACTTGTATACTTCATGTGTCGGCTATAATCTTGTTGTAGTCTTGCCTTGTATTCGCGAGGTGCCATCTAGAAGTTTGTACATTACTATGATGTATTTATATCCATGCTTGCATTTGACTGGATATTAAATTTTATAGTTTGGTCAGAGATGTTGCTGTCTCTATTTTCTGTTAGTTGATTTGAACTATGATCGAGACTTAGTTTTATGTCTTGACCATTTTATTTGAATTGCATTTGTGTTGAACCTGGCTCTTTTTTGGGTTTGACCCTGTGCTCGTTTGTGAACCTCTATTGAGCTTTTGTGAAATTCATCATTGTTGTGGCGAGGCAGTGCATGCGTGCGTGCACTGCAGCCACACAGTATTGACATTTTGAATTGATATTTCAATTACTTGAATTGTTTTATGTGTTCAATTCAATATTTTGAAATTTGTATTCTTATTTGGTTTCCAAATTTAATCGATTTCTTTGGATTCTATTCACATCTTCAAATGTGAATTTTGGTGATTGATAGTTTCTACAATCATTTTTTTGTGATTTGTCACTTTAAAAATATAATGGTTTTAATACTAGTAGTAAATATCAAAACCCTTTCTTCCAAATGATTTCAACACTATTTTATTTACAAAACTCATTTTTTTAAACTGATTTTCAATCTACTAGTATATACAAACCTTTACCTCACTCGGATGAGAAATCTAATTAAACGGCTTAGTAAAACAAGTGGTATGAAACGCTTGTGTTTGCTTCGTCGATTAATTCTTGGACTTGTTCGATTCAACCTCTTGTGACAATTTTCTAGTGAAGATCTACAGTTTGTTCATAAATATTGAGTTAAGCTAGTGGTTATGGGACATGAAGCTAAACTCTTATATTTACTAGCTTAGTGTAATTGACACTTCTTGATGATCATGACGATCATTTTTGTGATTTAGACTAGCGATTGTGCGATGTCTCTTTGTCTACGAGGGAGACTAAACCTCGTTTGTGTGATGTTTTGCCATCACATATGTGGGGTAGCGCCCCACGGTCTTCGGGCCATTCTTGTGGAGCTTCGGCTCAAAATTTAATGGTTAGCTACCATGAGATAGCGTCTCATTTTGTGTTACACGTGTTGGTGAGTTTTCATACTCCCGTTTTATGATAGGCCTCCCCCCTTTTTTGTGATTTCTGGATTTCGTGTATTGATTTCTGGAATTTATGCTTCACCAATTTTCGTGATTTCTATTGATAAGTTTTATCAATTTTTGTGCATTTGTGAATTCGTGTGTCATTGACTTGTTGTGAATACAAGTTTTGGGTATGATACCTGTGACGACCCGAAATTTTTGGGCATTTGAAATTGGAATATTTACAATGATTTTAAATAGTTAATAGTTAATTTCTAACTCGAATTTCAAATGCCACCATTTGTTGAGTGATTAAGTTGTTTAATTAAATTATTGAATTTAATTTTTGAAATAGAGTAAAATATTGAATTTTGATTTTTAAAGCCGATTAAAATATTTTAAAAGCTTACAAAATTCATATTTATAATACTGAAGGTGAAAGAACTTTTAAATTTGAATTTAAAAGTGTTTTGTTCAATTTTGAAAATATATCGTTTAAATTGAATTTAAAAATATCCTTCCGGGACACAGTCTCGGAATTCGATGAAACCAGTTCCATTGGATCCGTAATATTGCGTTATTACCGGATTTCAAATTTCGTAGCTTTCGGAATTAACGTGTGAGCATACGAGGTATAAACGCTTAGACGATAATTATCGATTCAATTTAAATATCATAATCTGAAAGAAAATCAAATCACAGCCGAAATTATCTCACATCTATCGTTTCTTTTCACCAGCTACGAGCCACCCTAGTTGTCTCCTTCTCTTTGTGAAATCACGCAATCTTCCTTTCTCCTTCGTTCAGAAGCCAACCCGTAGGAATAATAAACAAAATATATAAAGGGTTAAAGAACGAAATCTACTTCATCTCAGCTTCATTCTTCAAAATTTAAAAATCAAACTTTTCCCTTCTTCCAGATTTGAAGAATACTTGAGCCTTTCCCCATAAATTGAACCGGTCTTCAAAATAAACGAGCGAGAAAGGAAAATCAGAGAGCTCGATCAAATTGCGGCTTCTTCCCCAAACGAATCATCATCGGCTCGTTCGATTCGAGACTTTTCTCACGACCTTGCCGCTAACTTGGAACTCGAGCGACGCCGCGAGAAAGTACCAGTGTGGAGGCGCGCGATGGGCGAGGCAGCTGGGGTGTTGTAGGTGGTGGCTCTGGGTAGGGTTCGAACTCGCGATTCGATTTTAAGGGCTGGGCACGCTCGTGGGATGGAGGGGTCATTGGTGGAGCAGCCATGAGGTGGAGATGCTCGATGCAAGCAGGGATGTGGCTGGGGTTTCTTGAGATTGGGGAATGATGAGGGTCGCGACTTGGTTCGGCAAGGCAGCTACATCGATGGCAGAGGTAGGCCTGGATTCGAGTTGTAAGAGAGGTATGCAGTTCTTTTTATCCATCTTGTCCAATTCGAATTCGATAATACGTGAATGCATTTATAGTAAAAGCAGTTTTGTTTAATACATACAGAAAGAAAATATGTATGTAAATAAAGTTTGGAAATAAGATTAGTTTGTAGGTTGTGAAGTGTATATATAAATTAGATTTATGTGCAGCATATATAGATTATTTTATATGTATATGAGTACTATATATATATATATATGCATATATGTATTTACATTTGTTAGTTACTTTAAATTTATAAGATGATGAATTGGTTCAATTTATTTAATTAATTAATCATAGTTATTAAAAGAATTTTAAAGGGAAATAATTAGTTAAAATAAATTATTAGTTAATTAAATTTACCAAATGGAAATTTATTTTTCAAATTGTTGATTTAAATTAATGGATAAATGCTAATAAAATTTGCTCGATTAATTTAAATATTAATAAAATCATGTAAATTGTTATTCAAGGTTTGAAATCTGAGAGAAAACAAGCTGGTTAGGATGGATTGCAAACGCAAAATCAAAGGTGAGTTAATCTCACTCAGTTGAAATTTATTTTAAATTTAAATGGTTAAATTTAAATAATTGATTGAATGGTTGAATTGATTGGATGTGCTATATTATATATAGTAGTATATACCAATATATACATATTGGCATATATATATATATATTGGAATTGATATTCCCGCATTATATAGTGGATGAGACCCTATGCGCCGCATAATAACGGTTGATTTTTATAAAATCCCATATACCACGATATTCCACCTCGAAGTGGAATCGGTATTGTGCTAACGTCTATGGATGCAGGAAAACAGGTTGGAGGGATCCAACTGGATTCCTCAAAATATTTAATTCTGTTTAAAATATTCTGTGATATGATCTTTGATATCCTGAGATGAATTATATGGAAAATTGGATGTGATGATTTGGATGGACCTAATTGGATATGTTGAGTTATCAAAATCTCTGGAATGGATTTTGAAAAGAAATAAAAGAGTAAAATTTTAAGTAAAATAATTCTATTGAATTCAAATAAACTTAATGATGAATTGGAAAAGGAATAGAAGCAATTTCAAAATTTTAAAAATATGAAAAAGAGGATCTTAATAAATGGTGAAATAATGAATCTTTAACTTAAAGTAATATTATTTAAGGTAAGTAAGAATTTACTTTAAGTATTCAAAGTAAATTTATTTTAAAAGGGATCTTTACATTAATACTAAAAAAAGGGTATAATCCTGACACTACGTCGTCTAATTCAGCCCTTGTAATTCCGACGGTGGGAGTTGCTTGATCTGCTGTTGGGGAAGCGGAGGTTCCCTCATGAGCATTTTCGGATCTGGTAGATCTACCTGTTCTTCCAGGAGCCATGACTTCGGATAAACTTCTGGTCTTTTGAGAGACTCTTTCAAAAAACTCTTGCGGAGCAATAGTGAGAATAGTTCTTGAGTTCAATTCTCAGTGAAAGCACCAAAATGTTAACGCTGAAAATTGAACGTTACACCCGGTGTGTGTAGTGAAGTTGTGAAAGCACCACCCGTGTGACGGGAACAGGAATTAAGCAGTAGAATAGTGAAAAAGCAGTAAAAGACAGCAGTTTATAGTGGTTCGGCTTGAGATCGAGCCTACGTCCACTTTGAACCCCTTTATTACTGAATCTGATTACACAATGATACAATCTGATTTGATGATGTTGTGAGATGCGATTAGGAGACATAACTTAGGGTTTTTGATTCGAGCATGAGATAGCTTGAGATCCCATCGGAGACGACCCAAAAAATTCACGATCTAGAATATTCACGATTTAGTACTTTGTCCGGTTCAAGAACCCTTCCGACCTAACTTTCCTACGACCTAATTAGTTTGCGGCATAGACCATAAGTCGCGGCCGAGCTTGGACTTAGAGAAAATAGTGCTGTTCAGACTTGAAGCCTTCATATCTATTACGACTTAGGATCAACGGCTTAGCCTAACTCGTAGCATTTCCTTTAGATCGTGGACGAGCTACCACTTGCATATTGTGACCTGAGGGATTTCCGACCCGTGCTAAGTCGTGGACGAGTTAGAACTTAACATAACTTTCACTGCTTTTAACTTTAAGACTTGAATTGCCTGAACTTTGAAACTATTGAACTTTGTTGCATTCTTTTAAAGGTTATCTATAATTCTAATTGCCTGTTATAACATTTACAGAAACTGGGACGAATATACTGCCACTGATTGCTCACATCAAATGACAGATTAGTTGATAAAGAAAAAATCAAATTAAATGAACTGCATGAGTGAAATGCTATACAATAACCAATTCAAGTGAAGTATTAAGGCAAAATCGTAACAGTCAACTGAAACTGATCTGTTTGCATTAACACTGCACTTGAGCATTAACAAGTTCTGAAATCATGCAATCGACTGATTGTCAGCTAGTTTAATTCCAGTTATGTTTGCTTTTTTATTTTCATTAGTTTTGCACAACACTTCACACTTTTTAGGAATTGTGCACCTTCACATTTGAACATTCAGTTGATTGTGTAGAATGTCTTCTCCACAAGAAGAGATAGAGCAAGTTGAAGAGATTTTTCCAGTTGTTGTTCCATTGAATGATCCTCCAGAAAGGGTCTCGACCACTTTGAACTACAGGACCTTTGACCAGTTGTGTATTCAATTCGGAATTGCTGAAGTAGACGCACAACTACCCGGGAAGCTTGATAATGCTGATAGACCTCCTCATGGTTTTGTTGCGGTAAACCGACAAATGTGCCAGAATCGAGCTATCCCTCCTTTTAATGACTTCTTGTGAACACTTCTTCTACGATTAACCATCTCCCTTTCCAGCTGCATCCCAATGGATATGCTATCTTAACGGGGTTATGTGTGCTCTTTAGGAGGACACTCGATCGTCTTCCAAGCTTCGACGAAATTTTTTATTTGTGCACTTTCGCTAAAAACAAAGATCATCCTTCTATCACAGTCGTGAGAAGTGCTAGAAACCGTAAGTTGATCATCGGTCTCCCTGACAGTGTTCACAGTTTTCTAAGCCAGTTTTTCTATGTTCGCTGTCCCTCGGGGTTTTACACTATCTGGAGAGTAGGAAGTAAGATCACTTGTCTCTGTTTCTTATGTTCTTTCGAACTTGCCGAAGTCCGAGTTGTCAAGTGTTAACTTTGCCTTTTTCTTTTCAGCACTTCCTCCTCCTTCTAGAGATCCCGGTCACAAAGCGACTTTTGAGAGGCTTATGGCGGTGCCAGTCGAGGAGAGGAGTATCCAATTTCTATTGACAGACGAATTTTTACATCAATTCGGGCTTTTACACTCTTCCCGCTTTAATCAGCCTCGTGAAGTTTCTAATTTTCCAGCACAGACATCAGATGCCCCAGCTTCAACGGAAGAGATGGCTCTAAAGGAGCCAACTGCAGACACTGCATTAATAAAGTGTTCTACTCCTATCGATATTGCGGGGTCGTCCAACAAGTTAATGCTTTCTCCAGTTATCGAAGAGGAGGAAAATCCTCAAATTTCTGAGAAGACGGCCGACGTGGAAGTCGAAAAAGAAAGTTCTGTTTGGCATCACGGCGATGATATTTTTGATAATTTGAGTGATATAATGATAACTTCTCAGGAGCTTTTTAAAGATAATATTCCAAAAGCGATCTCTCCCGTTGTTGAAGCGACTTCCTCTTTGAAACAAGCTTTGACACCTTCTACACCAGTCGTCCCCGTTTCCACATTAAAGCGTGGTTTGTAGTTTGACGCGCGTAGTTTGCACGCCACACACACCTAGGATGCTTAACTCTTATACGCACTTTGCTTCTTCAATTTGGAGATTTCTAAACTTTATTTCTTTTCCATTTTCAGACTCTCCGATGGGGCGCACTGGCTCATATTACGACAAATTTCAGCGCTATGGAGGCCGCAGAGCTTATGACTTTAGGCAATACCTCGATGCCCCGAGGGAAATGGACAAAGAAAGAGCTATCAGGATAGCTCGAGAGAGGCGGGACTATGACCGTCAACATGGGAGGAGGGATGAGCGGTACGACTCTTCTTACAGAGGCGACGATTCTCACAAGCGAAAGTCTTATGACGACAAGGGGAAGACTCATATTGTTGACGAATCAAGCAAGCGGTCCAAGCATAGTGACGCGTCTGCAATTTCTGAAAAGACTGATGCTCCCATTTTTCCTAATATCCCGTCTGGCTCTCCTCCTTTACAGAAGTCTGATATCCAAGCGATCATCAACAGACCCCAGTATCAGGTTAAAGATGGCCCTCCAACGCTTTAAAGCCGATTTCCGAATTGGTGCTTAAAAGGAGTGCGCTTTGACCTAGATTTGGTCCCGATCGATAAGCAAGACATGCTTAAAAGTCTTGATACAGTTAGGCTTAACATTGAGAGGATGTCGCAATGGCAGAAACTCGTTGATGAACTCCAAAGAGTCAACCACATGAATCTTGTAAACATGCTGACTATGGAGAATGATAAGACTGAATGGGCTAAAATTTGCAAGCAGCATGATGCAGAAATGACGAGTATTGTTGATGACAATGCGAGGCTTGAGTCCGAGGTTAAAAAACTCAAGGAAGATCTCGCCGCTTCTTCCGCTTTGCAATCTCAGAAAGAAGAAGTGTTCCAAAAACAAGTGCGGGATGCGCACGCTGCTCAGAGGGATGCTTGCACTGCCTGCTGGGTGTGGACCTCCTGTGACAACATTAATGACAAGCTTTTCTGAATCTTGCATTGCAGTGTTGTTGCGAGAATCAGATTGATGGGTAGGATGTTGTTGACCCCGAGTGGATGAGGCTGGATCGACTCCGCTTCTCTTAACGTATTGTTGGAGTTTACCCTGCTTCAGCAATTCTTCAATCACATTTTTTAACTGGCGACATTGGTCAGTGTCATGGCCAAGTTGATTGTGAAATTGGCAGAATTTTCCATCACGCACTGCACCTCTCTTCATCTCAGGTGGCTTAGGATACCTGACAACATCCTTTGTTGCGAAAAAGATATTTCTTGGTGTATCAGTTAAAGGAGTAAAATCTGAAAGATCGAAGCGGCGGAGTTTCTTCTCATTCCCCTAATTCTTTCCTCCGTTGTTTTCCCTTTTCTGATTCTCAGAATTTCTTCTGTTAGAAGCAAGATCATTACTGTTGTCCTTAGCAACTACCACCTTTGCTGGTGCGGAAAGGTTTTCTAGGCGCATAAATTCATCGGCCTTTTTATAAAAAATTTCAAGCGAGTTTGGTTCTTTCATCTTCAGCCATTTTCCAAATTCACTTGATTTGTCAATGGCTCGCATCAAGTAAGTCGGGATCATACGCGGCTCTGCATTATCCACTTCGGCTAGGGCTATATTGAAACGGCTTAAGAAGGATTTAATAGATTCGCCGGAGGCTTGTTCTAGACTGGACAGTGACATTATGTCCTTGGCCTTTTTAGCATACAACCTGAACTGATCCTTAAATTTACGGGTCAAATCGGAGAATTGATCCACATATCGGACCGGTAGCTTTGTAAACCAGAGTAGAGCCACCCCTTCCAGGTAGACAGGAAAATATCTGCATTTAATTTCATCTGTTGCCCTGGCACCCGTCATGTGCCAGTCGTATTTGTACAAGAACTGATTTGGATCACTCGTCCCCCGATAAGCTGGGATTGTAGGAGGAACGAACTTCTTTGGAAACTCTGCTTTTAGAATTTTTTCAGTGAATGGAGTTTTACTTGGAGCAAACCCCCAGTCGTTCTCGTCTTCATCCCTTTGCATACTTTCTTTCTTAATCTGTTGAACCATTCCTGATAGATATTCTTCTTCATTCAGAGACCTTGCCGGGCAGATGTCAGCCATCTTTTCTGAAGTTTGTGTGAACAAAATTTCGTGAAGAGACGGCTGCGGCCCCGATCCTCCAGCTTGGGGAGGTGCTCCTTCGGTGAAGCCAGCTGTTCCTTGAGGAATATCTTTCTCTTGAGAATTATGAGCATTTTTAGTGAAGACTGTTTCATAATTTTCTGGTTGTCGATTTGCCCCAAGTAGAGCATTTAACCTGTCCATCATCAAAGTATTTTGGGTTTCCATTTGCTGGTATAATCCTGACACTACGTCGTCTAATTCAGCCCTTGTAATTCCGACGGTGGGAGTTGCTTGATCTGCTGTTGGGGAAGCGGAGGTTCCCTCATGAGCATTTCCGGATCTGGTAGATCTACCTGTTCTTCCAGGAGCCATGACTTCGGATAAACTTCTGGTCTTTCGAGAGACTCTTTCAACAAACTCTTGCGGAGCAATAGTGAGAATAGTTCTTGAGTTCAATTCTCAGTGAAAGCACCAAAATGTTAACGCTGAAAATTGAACGTTACACCCGGTGTGTGTAGTGAAGTTGTGAAAGCACCACCCGTGTGACGGGAACAGGAATTAAGTAGTAGAATAGCGAAAAAGCAGTAAAAGACAGCAGTTTATAGTGGTTCGGCTTGAGATCGAGCCTAAGTCCACTTTGAATCTCTTTATTACTGAATCTGATTACACAATGACAGCAGTTTATAGCTGAATCTGATCGAGCCAGCTACCTTACTCGATTTCTTCCATGAAGCCGGGAAGTACATGAGACTCGAGGATGCTGCCGGGGAAGGGCAGTCAGGGCAGCAGAATAAGGCGACTCACAGCAACTCCCCTGCGGTGGCAAGGGACGTTCGAAGAAACGATTCCAGAGACAATGCTGGGGGCAAGAAGGGAGAAAAGCGCCTATATCGGCCTGGACCAAGATTCGACGCTTACACTCCTTTGAACGAGACCGTCGAGAATATCTTCCTTGCCACCCAAGGCGAAGTTAGATACAAACTCCCACCGTACAAGAAGGAATCAGATAGCGCGCAGAAGTCTGGAAAATTCTGCCGCTTCCAAGAATCGCACGGACATGATACCAATGAATGCCATCATCTCCGAGATCTGATTGAGGAACACATCAGAAGGAAGAAACTGGAACGTTATGTAAAAAGTCAAGACAGGACTCCAGCTCCTGCCAATGAGAACCCGAGGCTACCTTCACCGGGGACCGACAGAGGAAACCGCAACGCTAGCGGCTCTAGTCAAGAGAAGATAGTGGTCCATACCATCTCAGGAGGTCCGCACATCGCAGACAGAAGTTGGAGAGAGATGGAAAGATATGGGAAGTCGCTTAGAGACAATAAAGACTATGTCAATTCGGTTATAGAAGAGCGCCACCCAAAGCGGAAAGAAAGTGATGGCATCACATTCGGTAAGCGTGACCTAGAAGGAAGACAATACCCTCACATGGATCCCATGGTTATCTCTGCCCGACTCGGTCCCGCCGAAGTTTACCGAATCCTGGTAGACACTGGAAGCTCTTTAAATATCCTGTTCAAACACACATTCGACAAAATGAAGCTATCAATGAAGGATGTATCTCCCTGCGATAAACCACTACACGGTTTCACTGGAGATGCGAAGATGCCCCTCGGGCAACTGGACCTCTTTGTTGAGATTGGAAGCCATCCCCGCTCCGTTGTCCGGAAACAGACGTTTGTGCTAATAGAAAACCATTCGGCCTACAACGCCTTTTTAGGAAGACCAGCCTTGTCTGACTTCCAAATTGTCCTGGCCCCATGGTGCCTGAAAATGAAATTTCCAACAGACAATGGAGTAGGGGAAGTGGAAGGAGACCAGGATATTGCACGAGACTGCTATGTAACCGAACTTCGCAACAACCACAGGAAGGATAAAAGGAAAGGTGTAGAGATTGCCCTCTGCACAAAAAGCCTTGAAGCGTAGAAACTAAAGAAGGCCCCTCCTCTTTGATACACCAGCGACCCTTTCAATGAATTAGACCCTAGGGACAAAGAGGAGGAGGCCACCGCCGAGCCTGCAGAGGCTATGGAGTTTATATCTGTAGACAAGCACGACTCAAGTAGACTACTGAAAATTGGGTCCCAACTAAAAGCTTAATTAAAGGAACAACTCATCGATTTTCTCCGCCACAACTTGGATGTATTTGCATGGTCACACGCTGACATGACCGGAATCTCCCCCGACATAGCCTGCCACGTATTAAACATTGATCCTACCAAGGCGCCTGTAAAACTAAAAAAGAGAAGTATGGGGGCAGAGCGATCAGCAGCCCTCGATGAAGAAGTAAAGAATCTACTCGCCAATGACTTCATACGAGAAGCTGTTTACCCAGAATGGATCGCCAACCCGGTACTAGTAAAGAAGGCTAATGGGAAGTGGCGGACCTGCATTGACTTCTCCAACCTAAACGACGCCTGCCCAAAGAATTGCTTCCCACTTCCCAGAATCGACCAACTTGTAGATAGCACAGCCGGGCACGAGCTCCTATCTTTTATGGACGCATACTCAGGATATAACCAAATTCCTATGCATGCTCCCGACCAAGACCACACTAGTTTCATCACCGACCGGGGTTTATACTGCTATAAGGTGATGCCTTTCGGACTTAAAAATGCAGGAGCCACCTACTAGCGCCTCGTCAACAAGATGTTTGTAGGGCTAATAGGACAAACTATGGAAGTATATGTGGATGACATGCTGGTGAAATCACGGAAAGCCAAAGATCACGTAAGCCACCTAGGCAAGATGTTCTAGGTACTTCGACAGTATGGAATGAAGCTGAATCCACTAAAGTGCTCCTTTGGAGTGTCATCTGGAAAGTTCCTAGGGTTCATCGTCTATGCCAGAGGAATTGAAGCAAACCCTGAACAAGTCCGAGCGCTAAGGGATATCAAGATACCTTCCACCCGAAAGGAAATGCAAAGCCTAAATGGAAAAGTGGCCGCCCTAAGCCGATTCATCTCCAAGGCAACAGACAAGTGCGTCCCCTTTTTCGAGGCCTTGAAGAAAGACAAAGGAAAGTTCGAATGGACCAACGAATGCTTAACCGCTTTCCTTAGCCTAATCGAACACCTCCAGAAACCACCGGTACTCTCAACTCCAAGCGAAGGCGAAGAATTATACCTGTACCTTGCCGTGTCATCTCACGCCCTAAGCGCTGCCTTGGTAAGGGAAGACAACCGCACGCAACGGCCAGTTTACTTCGTCAGCAAGAGGTTCACTGGGGCAGAAGTCAGATATCCTAAACTTGAGAAGTTAGCATACTGTTTACTGATCACATCATGGAAACTGCGTCACTACTTCCAGTCCCATTCCATCAAAGTTCTGACCGATCAACCACTGAGGCAGGTACTCCATCGTCCCGACACTTCCGGGCGACTACTTAAATGGTGCATTGAACTGAGTCAGTACGATATCACCTATCACCCTCGCACCGCCATCAAGGGACAAGCCATGGCTGATTTCATTGCAGAATTCACTACCAACGAAGATCAGGAGCAATCGGAAATAACAGAAGATATCAAATGGAATCTCTTTGTGGATGGTGCATCGAACGAACAAGGCTCAGGGGCAGGTGTGGTAATAATCACTCCCAGGGGAAACAAACTGCACTATGCTATAAGATTGGAGTTTGCTGCCACCAACAACGATGCATAATATGAAGCAGTGATAGCCGGACTAGAAATTGCCATAGAAATCGGAGCCAATTCTTTGTGTCTTCATAGCGATTCTCAACTTATTGTTAATCAAATACTAGGAGAATTCCAAGCTCGAGAAGAACGACTCATAGCATACCTAAAGAAGACCAAGTTACTTCTCAGCCGATTGGACCACTACTCAGTCAAACACATCCCTCGGGAAGAGAACCAAGAGGCCGACGAATTGGCAAATCAAGCAAGTGGGAGAGACGTCACCGTCTTCGGGGCAGTAACCATCTCAAAGCAACTGGCCCCAAGTTTTGAACAGGTGAATCTGGTAACTGCAACCGAAGAAGCAACTTGGATGACTCCCATCCGAGACTACCTACAGAGTGGCACACTACCCAATGGGCGCAATGAAGTCAAGAAAATCTTGAGGAAAGCATCTCGCTACACAATACAAGAAGACATCCTCTATCGGCGCGGATTCTCTAACCCATTATTAAGGTGTGTCGCTGGGAGGGAAGCCAAGGAAATCTTATCCAACATCCATCAGGGAAGCTGCGGAGATCACACCGGAGGGCAAACGTTAGCAAAAAAGATACTCCGATACGGATATTTCTGGCCCACCTTAAGCAAGGACGCCTTAGATTTCGTCAAGAAATGTGACAAATGCCAAAAATTTGCTAAGATTACGCGGCTACCAACAAACGAGATTACTCAAATGACCAGCCCTTGGCCCTTCGCAATATGGGGAATTGACTTAATCGGCGAGCTACCGATGGGCCGAGGCGGGGCCAAATATGCTATAGTGGCAGTTGATTATTTCACCAAATGGGTGGAAGCGGAACCTCTGAATAAAGTATCTTCAACAAAATTTATTAACTTCTTAATCAAAAATGTTCTATGCTGGTACGGAGTGCCACTCAAAATCATATCAGACAATGGGCTCCAGTTTGACAGCGAGGAATTCGCCAATTGGTGTCAAGAACACGGGATTCACAAAAGCTTCTCATCCGTAGCATATCCCCAGGCAAATGGACAAGTCGAAGCAGTCAACAAAATTCTGAAAACTCTGATCAAAAAGAAGCTCGAAAAGTCAAAGGGCGCTTGGGTGGATGAACTCCCTACGGCACTCTGGGCCTATCGCACATCTTTCAAAACATCAACGGGGCACACTCCTTTCTCTCTGGCATACGGATCGAAGGCTATGCTCCCAGTTGAAACCATTGTGCCTTCCCACCGTAGGATCCACTATAACCCAGAAGAGAATGAAGAACTCCTCCACATGTCTTTGGATCTAGTTGAGGAGAGAAGAAATGATGCAGCCCTTAAAGCAGCAGCCCACAAGCAAAAAGTGGCAGCACAATACAACTCCAAAGTCAAACATCGTACCTTACAAGAAGGAGATCTTGTCCTCAAGCGAATCTTCCCTCGCCCCGGAGCACTAGACCCAATCTGGGATGGACCATATGTAATTCATAAAGATCTCCACAATGGAGCTTATATTTTGTCAACAGTGGACGGAGAGGTTTTCCAGAGGGCATGGAACATCCAGCACCTCCGTCGATACTTTTCTTAACTTGTACTGACCATATAAAGTGAATTAACAAAGAGAATCAGTGGACGTAGGCCTTTTCATGCCGAACCACTTTAAAAAACCTTGTCTCTTTTTAACTAGTTCCTTTATATCTTGGCTTCTTGTTAACATTATCCTTTTATGTTGAACAAAATCCTATGCGTGTCGCAATTTTCACTCGATGCACTCCACCGCGCAACTTCAACTGGACAAGACCTAACAGGTACTACGTGAATCTATGCCCTCGCCAATGAGACACTTTTGCTCCAGCATCCCTCTACTGCGGGTTAACTCATTGCTCGCGACGGCCCTTAAAGCCAACTGTAATGAGCCGATTATAAGCCACCGAGAAGGCCGACTATAGCCGAGGCAGCTCATTACGGCGTTAGGCTCGCCGGCAACTATGAACCGACTATAAGTCCCAACATAAGGTGTGGCCAGCCAGGGGCAGTTCACAGTTGACGATCGACACCCACGCTAGCCGGCCACAGTAAATCGAATAATACCCACGACTACGGGCCATAATGGCTCGGGTAGTTACTGTGCGCGATCTCGGCTCCGATGTGTCTTAAGTGTGGCTGTGGTAAAAGAGAATTAACTCCCCGTGGAGGCGTAAGATGGGTGACAAATGTCTCCAAGACCCACAGCTAGGGAAAGTGACTACAAAGCCCGTTTGCCACGAACTTAAGCACATCGAAGGCCTTCCGTGATTGGAAGTTTTACTATTTCACATATTTCAATTTTTTCTTAAAGTGTTTTCCTCCTATCCACTATAACAATCCCTAAAGTACTGGAAACAAGAGTAGGAGATACTCGCCAATGGATGCAGGAATTCACAATCGGATAGCAGGGCATTCAACTGCTTTCCATGCTTGGTCATACAAGATATTCGAAACTGCCATCTACAAACAAAACATGAAAGGCGGTATTTTCTTCCTTTATGTACAAATACATGACTATAATTTGTTCGCACCACACACTAACATTGCAAGTCATGAAATTATGTCTTGAACCAGAACCCGACATCAAACACAATTCAATTACAGGAATATACATAGCTATATTTCTCATACGACATGTCAAAATAACAGCAAACATTCAAAAGACGACAAAATCAGCTTAAGTTAAAGAATTACACGTCAAAAATAAGACTATTTATTACAAGTGGCAAAATATTGCAACCTAAAGGCTACGTTACTATTTTGCGACTAACATATACAACTCTGTCAGATCCACAAAAAGAGTTTTTCCAGGCATAATCAAGGGGCCGGCTGCAATGGAGTTTTATCCTTGTCCTGTTGACCACCTGTCCAGTCAGAGAAAGAATTCATTAGCAATAAGTAACCAAGTTAGTGGAGAAACGAAAAAGGAAGGCTTACCAGCGCTTGCTTCCTGACTATCCTGATCGTCATCCTCTACCTGCACGCCTACCTCCTCAGCGGCAAGCAGCCGCATACCTTCCTTCACCGCCACCTTCTCCTCCTTGGCAAACTGAGCAGTGACCGCATCCATGCTAAAGACCACGCCACCATCTTTATCCGCATCGGCCTTAGCCTCCTCCAAAGCCCGAAGATAAATCTTAGCCATGACCCTGGGATAATCATCCATCCAGGATAGGTTGCCCTGCTTCCAGGTCCGGAAGTACATGTCCTGAAGCATGTCATCCATCATCCCCTCATTTTCCTCGAACTCCCTCATCCGGGCCTCGGAAGCCGACAACCTTTCAACGGCGGCATCTCTCTCCGATCGGTATCTCGAGCAGTCAACCAGAAGGGATTTCCGCCTTGCCTCCATCTCCTCCCTCAACTTGGCTTGAGCAAGCTCTGCAGCCTCAAGTTTCCCGGATAGCTCCCCTATCTGCTCAAGATCCGCTTTCCGAACCTCGTCCACTGTGGCAATGGCCATATCGATCTGTTCCCTGCAGGTAGCTTCTATTTTTCGCAGTTCAGCCCGGCTAGCCTCTTCCATGGATTTCTTTAGTCGTCCAGAGGCAGCCTCATGTTGGGAAATCTGAATGGCCTGGTCAGCAAGCTGTTTGGCCTGATCCGAAACCACCAATCGAAGTCGGATGTTGGCACTCCCAATCTCCTCCCCGGCCTTAACCAGCTAGGCATGATGCTCCATCAGCTTCCTAGTCTCCTCTGCCACCCGATCAATATTAGCCTTGGCCTCGTCTCCCATAGTAACTATCCGAGTGGTAAGTAGATCAAGATCTAAGGACTTAGCCTCGTCAAGCACCCGTACCATGGGATTTCGGGGAAGAAGGTGCTCACCAGTAACCTCGTCAAAGATAATATCGTGGGAACTTGGATCCAGATCAGGATGACCCGCAAATGGATTACGAGCCAAGTCAGGGCGGTCGATATGAGTAACGGAAGGGTTTCCGGATGGGAGCGGAGAGGGTGCAAACTCGCTATCCTCCTCCGTGATATCATGAAGAGGCTGAGCCGGGAGCTGAGGACCGGGCGAAGGTTCGGATAAAGGGTGACTCCTCTTTCTCTGCTGAATACCCTCTTCGATAACCCCGAGAAGAGGACGGTAGCCGACCACATCCCCAGAGCGGTGGGTTGAAGGCTTCGGCTTGATAGAAGTTCTGGAAAGCTTGTATTTCTCAAGCCTGTGCCGAAGGTCTGAGGCCTTGGATGTCTTGCCTGCTCCTGATATGAAGAACAAGTGTCATAAGCTTACATCACAATATAATTCGAGAAACGCGACAAATTACAAGTTAAAAGAAGAAAGAAAGCACGTCTGTTATACAAACCCTGGAGAGAAGTAGGATACTGCAATGAGTCCTGGATTTCATTCCAGGACGGGAGCGGATCATAAAATATTCCTAAGTCCCTATCATTAATGAAGCATGCAGGAGTCAAGAGTTCACCTTGAGTCGTCGGAGCCACCTTGGCCGGAATGGTATGAGAAGACTCGCTTGCATCGGTCCCGACCTCGTCCGCCTTCCCGGTTTTCTCTACCAAAGCCGGATCTTCATCCAGCCCCTCGAAAGCCTGGTGGAACGCATCATCCGTCCACTCCTGAATCTCGCCCGCTTGCCCAGGCTGCAGGGCCCCGGTGCCATCTCCGCCCTCACCTCTTTCCTCCTCCGCGTCTTCCTCCCCCTGAGTAAGTGGACAATTGCTGGGAGAAGGACCGTCCGATCTCTTAAGTTTCTTACCTCCGACGGCTGGGGGTTTTGTGAATGGTTTTCTCTTTCCACTCTCTGCCGCAACACCTCCCTTAGCCTGAGCAGCCGCCCTCTCCTCTGCCATTTCCCTCAGCTTGACCACTGACTGTTGTGGAAGAATCAAGTTATACTCCAGAAGGGCCGCATTTCTAATCAGGAAGGCAGCTGATCTATCTCTCCCAGGGATAGCTTCTATCTCAGCCGCCGTTTGAACCAAGCGATCGGTCTCCACCACCGCAAAGCCACCTGTCGCTAGCAAAAAAGAAGACGTATGAGAAGAAGTATTACAACCGGAATGGAAGTTATAAGTGAAAACTCAACTTACATCCAGTAGTAAAACGTCGAACAGAGACAGAGTCATCCCGAAGAAAGAACCACTCCTTCTTGAACATACTGTACTTGGAGTACAGGTCCAAGACCGACTTGAAAGTCACAGCTGACTCCAGACTGATGTAGGGGGATCCTTTCTTGTAACCCCTCAGGTTGTATAGATACCGGATCTCCTGATTGGAAGGGGCAAGACCATACTTCCTCTGGAAAATGACGAAGAGGCTCACCAGTATAGCATAGGAGTTGGGTTGGAGTTGGAATGGGGCCACCTTCAGATATGTGAGGAAGCTGGCTATCCAAGCGTTGAGAGGAGGAATGGCACCACACATGCAGTGGTATCTGCTGTAGGCAAAGAACCCTTCAGGAGGATCGTACGGCATAACTTCTCTCCCTGGCAACAGCAAGTGCGCCCTATCAATTCCGAAAGACCGGGAAATGATGTCAAGCTGCTCCTCCTTGAGGGAGCTAGGAAAGCAATCGGGCGGGGAGTTCAGAAGTTCCTAAGGGCCGTACCCGTCCACTAGTGATCTCGGGATTGGTCCGTGACGTTCGGGATTCGGCTGAGCTGGGGGCACGGCGGAGGAACTTCCTTCGCCCCCGGATTTCTTTTTGTCTGATCGAGTTTCTGCTTTACGAGACATTATCTACAATACCGGAAAAACATGTTGTTAGAACAAAGGATGTAAAAAGTAAGTATGTAATATGGAATTTCACTCATGAAATCAGAATGCTCAAACTCTCGTTGTCATTCGGTAAAGTAAATGCAAAATTCTCAAGGCCATTCGGTAGTTCTCATATCCATTCGGCATTCCCAGTTCCATCCATTTATACAGATATACAACTACCTTCGATAAACCATTCGTCCAACATGGAAAGGATCTCACCTGATTCAGTGAAGATAGGGAAGTTGATTCGGCCACCACTTTGATTCGGCTACCACTTTGATTCGGCTACCACTTTGATTCGGCTACCAAGTTGGTTCGGCTACCACGTTGATTCGGCTGCCACTTTGATTCGGCTACCAAGTTGGTTCGGCTACCACGTTGATTCGGCTACCACTTTGATTCGGCTACCAAGTTGGTTCGGCTACCACGTTCGATTCAGCTACGAAGTTTGATCCGGCAAGAGCAAATGTTTAGTTCGGCAGGTAGGAAATAGCAAAGGCGTACGGTCCCTACTTATAGACAAAAGGACACGACCGGACCATCTGGTTCGGCATCCAAGAGCCCAATGAAAATGTCAAACAAAGCACGCCATATTCAAGAATATGCCCCACTTTGGGGGGCAAATGTTGGGCGTGTTCTCACCCAGAAGACCTCGAGACCAAGAAGCTTGATTCATTCGGCAGACCCCATTCGGCAGACCTCATTCGAACCCATTCGGCAGACCAACCTCTCCTAACTCCATAATAGGACCACCCTTCCTAACTCCCACCGAACCACCTCCTGCCGAACCATCTCCACACCGGATCAACCTCACCATCCCACCACCGGTCCAAGCAACTACCGGTCCATTCTATACTCCAACCACCTCCGAACCAAGACGTACCAGGCCAGATCACATCAGCCCAGGCCCATCAGCAACTATACACATCCTAGACCCCTACCCCCAGCCTCACTCTATAAATAGAGGGGCAGGGGTACAGCAATGGGGACAAGTTTGGAGAGCTCAAACACGGATAGAACTTTCAAACGACCTACTTTTACTTGTATCAAAGATTTGTACTTGTAATAAAAAGAAGAGAAGAGAAATAACATATAAAGTGGACGTAGGCACATTCTGGCTGAACCACTATAAATTCTGCGTGTCTTTTTACAATTTAGCCCCTGCTTTTCATATATTTGCATAAATCTCCAAAATCACTAAGAACAACATAAGATCTACTAAATTATACGACTTTGAGGTGTTTGTCCATTTTTTGTGCAAACAGAAATGTTTTCTACACTATACACTAGTAATAATATCAAATGTTCTTTTTAATGCATATCAAGCATCTTTGACTATCATAAGGATAAATCTCCTCCGATTCTACGTTTGCATTGTGTGTGTGTGTGGGAGGCCTTATGGTAGTCTCATTTTCCAAAAGCATTGCGAATTGACATTAAAATTATTCATGTTTTTTGTTTTGAAGATAAATAACTGTTTAAGTTCTCACACCAATCACATGACTGACCTGGAGTTTATCGTTCCCTTCCTAAACTCTGGGTGCCCACAAATTTCCACACAGGCAGTCTAGAGTTAGGTTATCAGGTTATTCTGGATTCTGGAGTGCTATGGAGCTTAAGTGACGAGCTGGATGGCGAGACGTATCAACTATACTATGTATTATCCCGCTGTGTATTCTGTATAAGGACAAGTTTATATAACTGTCCATTGATGTATTGACTCTGTTGTTGTAAACTCTGATAATGTAATGTGATGTGATGTAATAACTGATATAGTTCTTTGTTTAAAGATTATTCATTTATCTATTATATGTTGTTCCGCTGCGACAGTGAGATTCTGATGTTGATTCTGTTGTTCTTCTTTCTTTTTCTTCTATCTTTTTCTTCTACCTCTTCTTCTTTAAACCATAACGGTTGGGTTTTCCGGCCTTCGACTGGGCGACAATCGATAAAGTGAGTATCGATGTCGATTTTCGAAAGTCGAAAATTCCCATACGTTACAAGTTTATAACGACTACACACCAAATTTTTATTTTTTAAAGAATTTCATAGCATACTTTCATTTCATTAAGTTTATTTCTTGTATAATATCTATTACAATTTCTTATTAACATTTCAACTTTTTATATCTTTTGGTAAGTTATATATGCCTTTAAGAATGTAATTGAAAGTTATACAAGTTTCTCTCAATTCTTTTAATTAATTAAATGTTCAATGATTTTATCTTTTTTTTATATAAGATTACAATTTCCACTTTCTTTTAATCTTATTTAGAGTTTTCAATAATTAGTTAAATTCCATTTCACTACACTAATTAAAACTATTAATTAATGGAAACTTAAGAACTAAATACCGGGTTAAATTCAAATCATTTTAAAATAACATATAAATATACTTACAATTTATATATCTAATTAAAATTTAAAGCAATTTAAAATTTATATTTGTTTATTAAAATAATCTGCAGTAAAACTACTACAGTGGTCTTCCTACTTCGAACTCGAAAATGAATGTCGATGATGCGACCGCTATCACCGAAATTATTTTCCAACGACAGAGAGTGAAGTACAAAACTTATTTCTTTTCAAAGTTTCTTTTAAACAATTCTTTCAAATTATATTGAAATATTTATATCAGAAAATACTTCTAATAATATTATTATTATATTCCAAAATCATTCGAAAGGAATTTTCAAAACCTCGGAACTTAAGTTCTAAATTTCCAGTTTCATTTATTTTATTTTCAAATCCTACTTTACTAACATTTATAGATTACACTACCTAACAACCTGATGCAGCCCAAGTGTTAGGTCGCAAACGAGCTAACAAGTTCTTTAAGTTGTTCCAGGATGATACAGCCTAAGTTGGTAAAGTGTTAGGTCGTGAACGACCTAACGAGGCCTTTAAGTCGCTCCAACGACTTAGTGAAACTCGTAAACGACCTAGCGAGCTTGAATAGACCACATATCACTCACTTTTCTTAGGTCGCGCAACGATGAAACTTAACGACCTACGACCTATGTTAAGTCGCGTACGACCTAACGACTTACGAGCTACCGAGTTAAAGAATATCAACGAGCTAGCGACCTAACTTAAGTCATACATCCTTTAGGTCGCTGAAGCTATTACTTCTTAAGTCGCTAAAGTACTTAGGTCACTCAAGTTACCTCGCTCGTTTTCTTAAGTCGTTGCCTTCCTTAGGTCGTGTGAAGTTTTCCAGAAGACATGTGTTGATACATGAAGATTTTGATCAATGACAATGAGCTTCAACAAAAAGGAAGAGATATATGCAAAATCAGAGGAAGATCGATGAAGACCAAAGTGTAAACATAAGTATGATTTTTATAGGTCTAAAGTCTAGATTATTTGTTAAAATCTATCCTCAAGAGATTTGCACGCACATTAAAACACATTCGTAAAACTTCATTTTTATACACACATTCACTATGCAGATTCTTATAGTTCAGTCGACTGAACAGGCATGGCCAGTCGACTGAAACTAGCACAGAATTAAAAACATGCACAGTTTCAGTCGATTGAATTTCCTGTGCAGTCAACTTAAAGCATTCCTGAAAATTTTCCTCTATATTTTCAGTCGACTGAATCTCCTGCTCAGTCGACTGAATTTGTAACTGCGAATTTTTCATGAAAGGACACTTTCTTTCTTCCAAGAGTTGCAACCATTCTCCAATGGAAATGGAAGCATCTCTTCCCTGCACCTTTAGCAAACAAATGCAACTCTTCTACAAGTATAAATACATGTTTTTAACATTTGCAAATCACGAATTCTAATTGCTTTAATCTATCTATTCTCTTGAACATACTTTCAGATTTCTCAAGCATTCAAAAGCAATCACAAACCATTTCAATTGCTTGAATCTTTGTTTTGAACATAACACCTTTTGATTCATAGCAATTCACATTTCCTAAATCTTCACAAACACTTTAAATACTCTCGAGGATAATATTATAGGAAAGTTTGTACTTAATTTGACTCATTAGTGTTATCAAGAACACAACAAGTCCGAAATACTTTTAGTATCCAGTTGAAGTCCTCTTCAGCAGTTGAGGCAAGAAATCCCGTTCGGTTGTTCGGGTAAGTTGTAAACCTATTCCTCCAGGTTAAGAGAGGGCTGTTTGTTAGTTGAATTCCTAAGAGGAGCTTAGGGACTGGACGTAGGACAAGAGGTCCGAACCAGTATAAAATCATGGTGTCTACTTTACTTATTGCTTATTACTATCTACTTAGACCATTTCACTATTCCATATTATAAGATCCTACCGCATAGTCTTTTTCAATGGGTATCAGAGCAAGGACGTCCTATAACCATAACACCGTTATTTGACATATTGATAATATGGAAAACAACACAAGCACAACATCGACCTATAACTCTACATTTGCGGAAGGACAATCTACTCAAAGACCCCTCTATTCAATGGACTAAACTATAATTATTGGGCTACAAGGATGAGGATTTAAATGCAAGCAATAAGTTTTGAAGCCTGGAATGCAACACAAGCAGAACTCGTTGTACCCATAACGGAATATTCTACATGGACGCAAGCTCAGAAGAATGAAGTTAGTGCAAATGCCAAAGCTATGAATATGCTATTTTGTGCTTTGGATAGAAATGAATTTAATCGTGTTAGCATTTGTACTACTGCAAATCAGATATGGAGTACACTTAAAACCATACATGAAGGCACGAACAAGGTTAAACAAACAAGGATCTCCATGCTAAAGAACCAGTTCCAAAACTTTAGAATGCGACAGAATGAATCCATCAATGACATGTACTCAAGGTTTCAAGACATTCATCATGCCTTAATAGGACTAGGAGAAAAATACATTGATTTTGATATTATATCTAAAGTTCTAAATTCACTCACTGATGAATGGGAGAGAAAAGTCTTAGCAATCGAAGAAGCAAATGATCTATCTACAATGGAACCAGAAGAATTAATTGGAAATCTTATGTCGTATGAAGTAAATATGCAAGCTAAGAAAGATCAAGCACAAGAAAGAAAAAATGTAGCTTTTCATGCGGAAAAGGAAGAATCAGAGTCTGAAGATGAGGATTTAGCATTTATAGCCAAAAATTTCAAGAAATTCTTAAGATATAGAAAAGAAAATAAAAACGGATTCAAAAAGAATTTGTTGAACAAACTTCATCCTCGAATATAGAATGCTTCAACTGTCACAAGAAAGGTCACATGCAAAAAGATTGTCCAGAGCAAAAAAGGAGAATCAGAACAAAAACAAGAAAGAAAAATACAAAAAGAAGGCATTCTCTATAACATGGGATGATTCAGATTCATCTTCATCTGATAGTGAAAATGATAGCGACAATGAACAAGCGAATGTATGCTTTATGGCTCAAGAATCTGAGGTTAGTAATTTAACTTTCGACGATTTAATTGATGTAAATACTGAACTATTGAGTACAATAAAAAATCTTAAAAAGAAACTTAAGGAAACTCGTGAGAATCAGAACAAAGCTGAGTTGGAAAGACATATGTCGAAAGATGAAAAGAAAATTCTAGAAGAAGAACTTGAAAAAGTTCAAGAATCTCTTTCAAATTCGGAAACTCAATTATCTCTTTTAAGTCAAGAAATTGAAAATCAAAAGACAAAAAATGATATAATTGTTTCTGAAAATCATGAGTTAAAAACTCAGAATAAACAAGTTGTTATCCCGCCTTTTGGCAAGGCCAGGACACCAAGGAGTTGAATTCCAAATGTCGTTTGTCATGGATATCGTTGAATTTTGACCAAATCCGGATCAAGCACCAATCGATGAGACATGATCGGGAGAGTATAGCAAACCAACGTTCCAAGTTTCAATTCAATCCGAACTCATACGCACGGGCTATGATGGATACAAGTCAAAGGGGAGAGCACTTTTTCGTATCCATCGGGAAGCAGCAGTTCGTATCGATCGAAGTTAACCATGCTTCGAATCCATTGAATTCGTCTCGATGGATTTCGTATCAGTCAGCCTGGCCCGGATTTCGTATCCATCGCCATGGGTGATTTCGCATCCATCAGATCAGCGGTGATTTCATGCCCATCGGTGGATCTTGCTTCGTATCTAACCAGTCTGTGTCCATCACTCGTTTCGTATCCATCAATAAGTCACCTGGTTCGTAACGATCACTTAATGTCTACTCGTATCCATCATTCAGTGTTTACTTCGTATCCATCTGAGAACCTTACTTCGAGTCCATGCGAAATGACTCGTTTCGTATCCATCAATATGTCACCTGGTCAACCAGCTTGGACAACGTGTCATCTCTCGAAGAAAACGAGGCGAGATACATGGAATCGAAACAGTCAATACGGCGCTGAGACCGGATCGAGGCGAAGTGTGCGTTCCACGTCTTCACAGAGGCGCGTGACACCATCGATTTGAAGCCCTCAGCTCAGAGAAATGGACTCGAACCAGACAGCCTAGCGAAGAACATCGCCTCGTATCGATGATATCTCTCAATCCGCTGATCCAAATACCATGAAATTTTAACTGAAGGTTGCACACATACCGAGGAACATCTCCACCAAATTTGAGCTCAATTGGAGGTAATCTTGATCGATACGAAATGACTTCGTATCGATCGCAGATTGACTCCAAACTTTCTGGAAACGGTCGCGTGGGCCCCCTCACGTGCCAGACCAAGTCTCCCGGAGTTTGAGCGAAATCTAAGCCTCCTACGCCTATAAATAGAGCCCCAGAATCAAAAGAAAAAGGATCTTTTTTCTCGGAAGCATCCAGACTCTGCCGGATTGAGATTTGCATCCTACTTTTGCTGTCAATTTCGAATTCTAATCTGTAATCCGCTGTTCATTGCTGTAACCGCTTGTAATCATTGAAAGAGAATCAATAAAATCGTCAAAACTTCATAGTGGACGTAGGCTATACGCCGAACCACTCTAAATTGCTTGTCTGTGCATTTTACATTTCTGTTTGTTGGAGTTTTTGTTAGATAACCTCTGTTTTACATTTATAATCTTCATTTTATCTCTTCAAATAACTCCCGAAGAGTGTTGTGCCCATTTTTGGTACAAACACTTTGGTGCTTTCACTGAGAAGAAACAGCTTTTTCTCCTGCTCTTTGGATCTGCCGTCGATACCGGATTGCACAAATCCAAGAGGAAGATCCAGATATCCAGTCCGGAATCCTTCCATTCTATTCAGATTTGCTCAAAGTCTAGGAAAGGACTCCGTCACCGACAATGGTCAGCACAAGAACTGGCGCTACCGCTACGGAACAAGAAGGCCGAGATAGGCAAAATCCCACACAGCAGCCTACTTCTAACCAAGACAATGCCGCTCACTCGGATTCCACGGGGCTAGTCACCCGACAGGAGTTTCAAGCATTGCTCCAGGAGCTAACCCAGAGTCGTCAGCAGTTGGCGGAATAGTTGTGCGCCAATATCGAGCTGACCAACCAGCTTAACCGCCGGGGCCACAGAAGGTCCAGGAGAGATGATGCCTCCAGAGCATCTACCGAAAGCTCAGCTTCATCGGACCACAACCACAGGACTACCCGTCCTCGGTTAGAGGGGAGTCGCGCTGAAACTGCCGGATATCAACCCGCCTTAACTGTTGGGCAACTGCGGGTAGGACCATCAACCAGTTTCCAAACGGGGCCCTCGACGCGAGGAGGTACTGCCCCGCAGTACACCACGGATAACCGCGCCACAACCGCAGCGGCAGAGACAAGGGTTGATACCCGGAATCAGTCAGAGCCAATCAATCAACAACGTGGGCATACTCCTGAATCGTATGTCCCAGAAGATGCTGAGCCAAGGAGGCGAGATGTGGATCGTCGACAGCGCCCGATCCAGACTCGCACCGTGGAACCCGACCACGCCTTAGCTCATCATACTCAGAACCTGCCAGTGTCAGATATATCCACCATGATACGACAAATGATACGCGAGAGTCAGGGGCTCACTAATGATGATTGGGGGATTTCACGTAGCCATACCCCTTTCACAGACGAAGTATTACACGCTGAACCTCCTAGACGATTCAGGATGCCCACTCTCCCGATGTATGAAGGAAATAGTGACCCCAACCAACACATTCTGAAGTATGAATGGTCAATGAGCGCTGCAATGGCTGATGATGCAGTGAAGTGTCGAAGCTTCCCCATCTCTCTGGGAGGAATCGTGACAATGTGGTTTACACGCCTACCGCCTAGATCAATTTCCTCGTTCGATCAATTGGCCAAGAAGTTTGTAGAACAATTCCGCATGCACGTTGCCAGACCGAAAGATGTTAACACCCTATCCAGCGTCACTCAAGCCCATGGGGAAACGCTCCGGCGTTACCTGGAGAGGTTCCACGCGGCGTGTGTTGAGATCACCAATCCTAATGACAATTCAATCTTGATGGCTTTGACCAAGGGGATAGATCCTGATTCCGAGTTTGGGAACTGGCTAGCAGGAAAACCGCCCGCATCGTTGGATCGTTTTTATTCCAAGGCCGCCCAATTCTTGCGGCAGGAGGATGCGAAACAATCTAGGAAGCAGGATGGTGTGGGGCCCAGTATCGAGGGGATACAAAGTAATGTAGCAGTTAAACAATCCGGTGAGAGTTCCGGGAAAGTTCAACTGAACATACAAAACAAACAAACCCAACAGAGAGGAAGCAATGGCCAAAATAGGAAGAGAGATGAGAACCGAGGTCCACGACGTAGAGCTCAGATGTTTGACAGTTATACACCGCTGAACACATCATTGGAAAACATATACTTACAGACTTGTAACACTGTACAGTATAAGAAACCTGCTCCGAAGCCCTCATCGGAGAGGCAGGTTCAGACAGGGAAATTCTGTAGGTTCCATGAAAGCTATGGGCACAATACAAATGAGTGTCGGCATCTACAAGACCTCATTGAGAAGTTGATCAGAGAAAGGAAGCTGGATCAGTTTGTACGGGCGCCGCAGTCTGGCGGAGCGGGCCCTTCGAATCAAAATCGTCCACGAAATCAGGAAAGAGAGGAGGAACCCGCCCGTGCAGGCGGGAGACTGGTTATTAACACAATAAGTGGTGGTCCCCATCCGGCAGACAAAAGCTGGGGGGAAATGGAGTCGTATGCTAGTTCCATCAGGCATGCGGACTTCGAGTGTTGCAGTAATTGCGAAGACGGAACCCCGGTGAAACTACAAAAGGTGATGTCCGATGATATCGTATTCAGGAGCCGAGACGCTGACAAGGTCAAAGCTCCTACAATCGACCCACTAGTCATATCTGCCCATGTAGGTCCTGCTTGGATGAAGAGGATCCTGGTTGATAGTGGCAGCTCCGTTAATATCTTGCTCAAACGGGCTTACGATTTAATGAAGATGGAGTCAAAGGATTTGAAACCCTGTTTATCCAGAATCCATGGTTTCAACGGAAGTGCCACGATACCCGTCGGAATAACTGAACTCTCAGTTGAGTTGGGCGTTGGAGAACGCCGGAGGGTCCGGATGTTGCAGTTTGTTGTGCTAGACATTGATTCACCGTATAATGCGTTTCTGGGCCGACCGGCCCTAGCTGAGTTCAGGGCGGCCATCGCCCCATGGTGTCTGACTTTGAAGTTCCCCACTGATCATGGGATTGGAGTTGTTCAAGGAGACCAGGCCACGGGAAGGGCCTGTTATGTTGCCGAGCTGCGCGGGGCGCAGCGTAAGGAGAAAAGAAAGGGCGTAGAGGAATATCTCTGCGTCCGCTCTATTGATAATTGACAATTGATGCCCGGGTCTCGGCCCGGGCACCACGACCAGTTCTTGAAAGACTTGGACCCCAGGGACAACGAGGATAAGGACGAATCTACGGAGAGTCAAGCTTCTCCAGCCGAACTGACTGTGGACGTCCCAATCAGTGAGGATGACAATTCAAAGATGTTGAAAGTTGGGTCTCAACTGAACGAACAGACACAGCAGGAATTGGTCGAATTTCTTCGGGCGAATCTCGACGTCTTCGCCTGGACGCACTCGGACATGTGCGGAATCTCACCAAGCATTGCAAGTCATTCTTTGAATATAGATCCGCGACATGTCCCGGTAAAGCAGAAAAGGCGCGGTATGGATCCAGAGAGATCTGCCGCCCTTAAGGAGGAAGTTGATAAACTACAATCAAACGGGTTCATTCGAGATGCCTTGTATCCAGAATGGGTATCCAACCCTGTTCTAGTTCGGAAACCCAACGGAAAATGGAGGACCTGTGTTGATTACTCTGACCTAAACAAGGCCTGTCCGAAAGATAGCTTCCCACTTCCACGGATTGATCAACTCGTAGATTCAACGGCCGGACATGAGCTACTATCCTTTATGGATGCATATTCCGGCTACAACCAGATACCCATGCATTTACCTGATCAGGAACAAACCAGCTTCGTGACCGACCTGGGACTCTATTGCTATAAAGTCATGCCATTTGGTCTGAAGAACGCTGGAGCAACATACCAACGCTTAGTCAACCGGATGTTCGCCGATCAGATCGGGAAGACTATGGAGGTTTACGTGGATGACATGCTAGTGAAGTCCCGGTTCTCCATAGATCACGTCAGAGATTTGGATTCAATGTTCAGTATCCTCCGGGAGTACGGAATGAAGCTCAACCCGCTCAAGTGCCACTTTGGCGTTGCATCCGGAAAATTCCTTGGGTTCATCGTCAACGCTCGAGCGATAGAAGCGAATCCTGAGAAGATCTGGGCTATAAGAAATTTGCAAACCCCTAGAACCATAAAGCAAGTCCAGAGTCTTAACGGGAAGGTAGCAGCATTGAGCAGGTTCATTTCAAAGTCGACCGATAAATGCATTCCCTTCTTCGACCTGATCCGGAAGGGAAAACGAAACTTTGAATGGACCACAGAATGTGAAGGCGCGATCCGATCGCTAGTTCAACATCTCTCCACACCTCCGATCTTGTTTAAACCAGTTGATCATGAGCAACTATATCTCTACCTGGCAGTATCAGAACATGCTATTAGTGCTGCCTTAGTCCGGGAAGAAGACAAAGTGCAAAACCCGGTCTACTATGTCAGTAAGCGGCTAACGGGAGCTGAGAGAAATTATCCGAGACTGGAGAAACTGGCCTATTGCTTGGTCATTGCCTCAAGAAAGCTCTGCCCTTACTTCCAAGCTCATCCGCTTACTGTGTACACCGACCAGCCGTTACGACAGGTCCTCACGCGGCCTGAGACGTCCGGTAGGTTACTCAAGTGGAACATCGAGCTAAGCCAATTTGATATCGCATACGCTCCACGGAGGGCCATTCAGGGACAAGTCCTGGCAGATTTCATAGCTGAGTTCACCGTTCCTGAAGACTTGCCCGAGACCAGTGAATCCCCCGAATACATTTGGAAGTTGTATACTGACGGTGCGTCAAATGATCGGTGTTCGGGCGCTGGGGTTGTGCTCGAGACTCCCGAGGGCTGATCCATATGTTATGCTTTGAAGTTCGACTTTCGTGCAACTAATAATGAAGCTGAATATGAAGCCCTCCTAACCGGCCTAAAACTTGCCAGAGACTTGAGAATTATCGCTGTGGAAATTTATTGTGATTCGCAGTTAGTGGTGTGCCAAGTACGAGGAGAATATCAGGCAAGAGACCGAAGACTGGCTGCTTACTTGGCCCAAGTTCAGGAGATACTGAACCAGTTTGACTATTATGCCATCTATTATGTACCTCGAGAGCGCAACCAGAAAGCCGATTCACTGGCGAAGCTAGCTAGCACAGGTGAAGCGTAACAAATGGGACTTGTTCCCGTCGAAACCTTGGCCTCCCCGAGCATCGATCGGGTAGAAATGGACTATGTGTTTGAAACCGCGCCCAGTAGAGAATCTTGGATGAATCCATATCGGAATTACATTGAAAATGGGACGTTGCCTGAACCTAGAAATGAGAAGAGACAAGTTCAGCGGAAAGCTTCGCGATTCGTCATCCAAGACGGAGTCATGTACAGGAGAGGTTATTCCATCCCTCTCCTCAGATGTATCGCCCACGAGGAAATCAAACGAGTGTTGCACGATGTACACGAAGGAGAGTGTGGCGATCATACCGGGGGGCAAGCTCTCGCTAAGAAGATACACCGATATGGGTATTACTGGCCGACAGTGAATCGAGATGCGGCAAAATATGCCCGGAAATGCGATAAATGCCAGATACATGCCCGAATTCCAAGAGCTCCGCCCACTGAGATAACCTAAATGGTCAGTCCCTGGCCATTCGCAATGTGGGGCATCGACATCATCGGTGCTTTACCTTTGGCGAGAGGCGGTGCGAAATACGCCATCGTTGCCATTGACTACTTCACAAAGTGGGCTGAGGCCGAAGCCCTTGCAACCATTACATCAAAGAAAGTGATAAATTTCGTGGTTCGCAACATCATCTGTCGATTTGGGCTCCCGCATACCATCATCACTGATAACGGGACCCAATTCGAGAGTGCAGAATTCAAGAATTTCTGTCAGCGGTTTCATATCCACAAAAAGTTCTCGGCTGTCGCACACCCCCAGGCAAATGGACAGGTCGAAGCGGTCAATAAAGTTATAAAATCAATCCTAAAGAAACGATTGGAAAAGGCTGGGGGCAAGTGGGTCGATGAACATCCTATGGCATTATGGGCCTATCGAACGACTCACAAAACCGCGACCGGGCACACTCCGTTTTCCCTATCTTATGGCTCAGAGGCTGTTATTCCGGTCGAAACAGAAGTGTGTTCTCATCGCGTGACTTACTATGATCCGAAAACGAATGCTATACTTCTGGCCGAATCTTTGGATCTATTAGATGGAAAACGGGAAGAAGCTGACCTGAGAGCAGCTGCACATCGAAGTCGGGTCGCCCGACTATACAACACCAAAGTTCGACCTTGAACCTTTGAACTCGGTGACCTCGTGTTAAAAAGAATTTACCCAGTCCCTTCGCACATGAAGCCGAACTGGGAAGGGCCATATGTGATTACACGAAAGCTCGGAGATGGCACGTTCAAGCTATCGACCGTTGACAGTCTCAACTTGCCAAGGGCTTGGAACAGCGAAAGTCTCCGTCGCTACTACATATGACAGGCTTTATTTATTTCATTCTATTTAGCAATTTGTTTCTGCATTTCGAAATTTGAATTTTGTAATAAGGCAACTGACTTTGCCGCATTTTCTTATTTCAGCAATAAAATGCCACTTCTTCGAGCCAGAGCTGTGATTCATTAAGTACGATATACAACATCACGATGCACGAAGAGCTAAATCCCGTCATGCAATGGGACTTATTCAAATGGAGAGTGGCTGTGATACGACCGGCCACTCACTAGGTGAAACCCGAGCTCGGGGACAAGCCACGACACCGATATTAATAGGGTTGACACACGACAATCCTACATTTAACTCCATATTCCCAGAGTGCGAAGTGGAGTATAAACATTCGACTCTGTCCTCCCAGAGCGCGAGACGGAGTATAAACATTTAACTCCATATTCCCAGAGTGCGAAGTGGAGTATAAACATTTAACTCCATATTCCCAGAGTGCGAAGTGGAGTGTAAACATTCAACTCCGTATTCCCAGAGTGCGAAGTGGAGTATAAACAACCAACTCCGTATTCCCAGAGTGCGAAGCGGAGTATAAACATCCTCAACTCCGTATTCCCAGAGTGCGAAGCGAAGTATAAACATCCAACTCCGTATTCCCAGAGTGCGAAGCGGAGTATAAACATCCAACTCCGTATTCCCAGAGTGCGAAGCGGAGTATAAACATCCAACTCCATGTTCCCGGAGCGCGAAGCGGAGTATAAACAATCAACTCTGTATTCCCAGAGTGCGAAGCGGAGTATAAACACTCGACTCCGCGTTCCCAGAGTGCGAAGCGGAGTATAAACACTCGACTCCGCGTTCCCAGAGTGCGAAGCGGAGTATAAACGTTCATCTCCTTATTCCCGGAGTGCGAGACGAAGTACGAACATCAGTCAACTCCGCGTTCCCAGAGTGTGAACGACCGCTTATGAGAAGACCTATATCCCCGGAGTGTGGATGGAGCGATTCATAAGAGAACAAGTGTAGTTCGACCACTCGGACCCCGCTGGACGCAATCGCAAGTTGACCATCACCACTTAACCCTGGGACTGGGGGCAAGGGCAAATGCTGATCATTACCCGAAACTGTGTGATACTCAGCTCCGATATGGTCTCCTATCACAACTCAAGTCCGAGATTTCCTTGCTTAACAAGTAGAATGAACTATTCTTGAGATAATAAAATAATGCAAGTACACCGAACTGAAGGTTCGAACACTGCAGTTTTCAAGCATAAAAGGAACATAAGCAATAACTGGAAGACAAAATTTTATTTCAACTAACTCAGAAACAATGGTTCATACATGAATTTTTTCCAAAATGTTCCTACTAGCAGTGGCCGAGCCCGCATCTAAACACGGCCTACAAAAGGGAAACAAAGATAAAATAACTAAATCCCTAACTGCCAAAAGAAGAAAAGTATGCCTATGGGAGAATGTCTAATCTTTCTGCTTCCTTGACTTCTTCTTCCTCGAGGAGCTGCCGGAACTGCTTGTGTTCTTTCGCTTGGAATCTTTCTCCCTAGGCAGGCTCCCTTCAGATGAAGGCATGATGTCGACATCCTCGTCCGTGCTAGACTCTATGGGAATGCTTCCCACAGGAGGAGTTGGAGGAACAGGATCGACAGCCGAGGGCGGAACTGGTATGCCAACATCAACGGGCGAGCTCCCAGGAGATACAATCATAAGGGGAGTGGGGCACTGTGCCTCCGCTCCAATATCCACACTACCACCATGCGCCGCGGCCGCCATCTCAGCATTGATCTCTGCTAACATCGTTGCTTCTCGTTGTGCCCTGGCTTCGCTAGGAGCCGCAGTAATCTGAGATGAAGTATCAGAGGTAGCCGTGAATCCACCCAAGCCAAATGGCAGGTCTGCAAAAGGATCACTTTGACGGCCAAGGAGCTCGTTTATCATCTGTTCATCGAGAGAAAGTGAGCTTCCCTGCGTTACTCCGACCGGTGCTGTCGCCGCAACGGAGGTCGCCTCAGAGATGATAGCCCCCGACACTTGGCATGATTCTTGGGCAATGAAAGGTGCAGCCGGTGCAGGTTCTGTCACTGATCACAGAAAAAGGACATGTCGTTAGTACACACTTCAATATAGTCCCTTCAGCCCAAATATAAAAGAAGTCAGTTCAGAATACCTTCCTCGGTGTTGGCCAAGGACGTCTGAACGACTTCGGACGGATGCTCCTTAATAGGAGATAGGTGCGGTTGATCTGGATCATATGCTGGAACAGGCTGAGGGTAGATCATCGGAGTAGGCTCAGATTGAGACGACACAACTATCTCAGAACTTGTAACATGGTGCCCTGCACCCGAGCTCTCTCCGACTTCTTGAATCTGGGCACCGAGCCTCGCCCTGTCGTGAGAAATCATGGAATCATGGAGAACTTTCTTCTCGTCATCGTTGAGAATGCGGTTCTCCAGCTCGAATTCATCAAGGGCTTCGTCGGGGTGCCCCGACTTCTCCTCATCAACCAGTAGGTTCCAGGCTTTATAAAGATGCGTGGGGTAGTCGTCAAGCCATGTCAAGTCTCGGTGCCTTAGCACGTTGGCATTATAAGTGACGAGCAGCTCTTCTACCTCGGCCTCGACCCTGGCCTCCGCCTGTCTTACTCTGTCGTCAACTCCCGCTTCAGCTTCGCGGAGCTTCTCCATAGCCGCTTCCTTCTCCTTACGGAGCACCACCGCCTGATCACATGCCTCCTGCGCAGAGACGTTGGCCGCATCTCTCTCCTTCGCCATTTCGGAGAACTTCGATTTCAGCTCGTTGAGTTCCTTAAGAGCGGCGTCCCTCTCGGCGGTAATGGTGGTGTTCCTGTGGCCCATATCCTCGATGGAAGTATAATGTTCCTGTTTCATTCGGGCCATGGCGGAGTTTACTTTGTCAAACTTTTTCAGAGCCTCCATCTCAGATTTGCGGGAAGATTCAGCCTCCGCGTTGAGCGCCTTCATGATTCGGTCATTTTGGCCCAACTCTTTCTTGAGTTTTTCAATTTCGACGCCCCTATGGAATGCCACTTTAGATGCCTTCCTCGCGGCTCTCGCCCACTCCTTGTACTGAAAATAGATATCCGCAATATAGTCATGAACAGTGCCTTCGGCTGTTGGCGGAATCCTCTTCAGATGCGGAGGAAAGACATAGTCATCGAAGCAGATGTCGGGAAACTCCTTCCTCATCTGTGCTAGTTTGAGTGCTCCTCCCCGGTTGAATCCGTTCTGACCGGTACAGTGGAAGAAGAAGTAGCTATTTCAGTGCTACGAGGAGGATCAGGTCTTGGAGCTTGAAGAGGCGGCCTAGGCCGTGAAATTTCAGAAGAACGAGCAGCTATCGCTGTGGTAGGTGCGGAAGTCCTGGGAGGAGGAGAGCGAGACCGGGACCGGTGCACGTATCCCCTATCTCTGTCGGGCCTCTCCTGACCCGAATGCCCGGACTCATAACTCCTCTCTCCGTCTCTCCGACTTGACTCGGAATATCGGCGTTTGTTGCGCAAACTACTCAACATGGTACCTCGTCCAGACATCGTACCTGAAAATCAAAGCAGAGAAAGTTAACGACCATTCGTTGTGCGCTGTTTTATGGTTATGAAACTGTGTTATGACGTGGAGAGTGTGTGGATGTGTAACCCCCCGGACCAACCAGGAATGTCGGTTGTGCTAGTGGGAAGAGACTCGCTAACGTCGACTGTTTGTTGCTGGTCGTCCAAGTCAGTATCATGTTTCTCGGGCGCAATGTCAGGGATCGGAAGGTCGTTAAGCCCTTCGGATTGATTTTCAGCTTGCAAGGAGGGTGCTTCCGCGATTCGAACTCCTGAAAGGGGGCGGTGTAAAACCACTGACTTCCGCCTCCCGGATTTTGGCGGTTTTGAGGCCGCTGCTTTGCCTTTCCTCTTTGCATCGGAGTCCGGGGTTGCATTAGCGGGTCCGACCAACGGTTCCTCGTCGGTATGAGTTTTCTCGGAATCGGGTTCTTCAATTATCACAACCCTGGGTTTCTTCCGCTTGACCTTCTCCCTGGAGACAGTCTTTAATGCACCATCGAGCCTTATGCTCTGCCTCCGCCCGATCAACCCAAGAATTCTGAGATTCCGATCCATAAGTAACAGTTCGATATTCCTTTCCTCGTTGGGAATCTCTTGGAGGACCCAAATTATCTCGGTATAGTAGCCACCTTCAGGCCGCTGGATGATCGCTGAAAGAGAAAGAGGAGAAGACATGAGTTTAATTTCACTCCGAAGATTGTCCTGTCAATCACTTAAGAAAAAAGACAATACTCACGTCTGAACAACCATCTTCTGGCAAACCCCGGAGGACATCGGACGTAGAACCACTCCGACTTGAAGTAGCTTAGCCTAGTCCACGACCCCGTGACAACTTGGCAGTTCCTTACGGACTCCAAGAATGTATAAGATGGGCTGTCAGTCCGACTCTTAAAATTAAACAAGTATCTTATGTCGGTCATACGGGGAGGACGATGGAGGTACTCCATGAATGCAATGAACAAGTTGTTGAGTGAAGCATATCCATTTGGATGCAGTTGAGACGGAGCTATGTCAAGATAAGCCAACACTTCTCTTATGTAGTCATTGAACGGAGGAAGTGTGCCGGCTGCGCACGCATGCCGATTAAAAGCAGTATACCCCTCCGGAGGATTATGTGGTCTGTCGTCCGGTCCCAGCAACAGTACTTCATCCAGAGACAAGCCATGCCATAAGCATATTCTTCCTAGCATGTCTTCCGAGATATTGGATGGGACAAAATCAGGTGGGCTATTGATGAAAGATGCGTTAGGTAACTCGTCCGGAGCTGGACCGATGACTTCGGCCTCGATATCTGGGATCTCGAGTCTGGGAGTTTCTTGCTTCTGTGAACTTGAAGGTTCCATAACTAGCTAACTCATGAGAAATTATCGTTAGACGATAAACGGCCCGTGCATTCCCCAGTGTAGAGTGTGTGAGTGTGTTGTGTAGTGCTAGTGTTGTGCGTGACTTGAGCAAATTCTGCATAATTAAAGAAAACATGCTAGCGACGAAACTCTAGAAGTCAGACTGGTGGTGACCGTCATCGCTGACCGTCACGATCACGCAATCCAGATGCCAGATGGCTGATTCAAGTGTAAGTCCGTTATATGTTCGTTAGGTTACAGTTCCATCGACGAGCTTCGAAAGTCAGTCAAATATGCAATCCTGTGATCAAGTCCAATTATGCAAGGCAGAAGCTCGTCGGAGTCGAGTGTAAGACCGTGCAAGAGTTCGCTAAGTTCGTCGAATTTCAGCATGAAGTCGATCGTAGTCCAGATTCAAATTCAGTCGGAGGCGTGATATTTTTCGTGTCGATCCAGTTCGAATCGATACTTTCGTATCGATCAAGGTTGACTCGATACCTTTCGTATCGATCAGGGAGGAGTGGATTTCGTATCGACCGGAGGAGTGGATTTCGTATCGATCAGGGAGGCTTACTTCGCATCGGCCAAGGGTTAACGACTATGTGACAACCAAGTGCAGTGACTTCGCATCGATCTGGGGCTAACGATATTGTACCAATAAACCTCTTGGTCTTCGTATCGATCATGGGAGGCAGACATTCGCATCAATCACGCGGGCCAAGCACTTGCATCAATCATTTCAGTTCGACACAAGCCCCAACCACCTTAGGTCGATGCGAACCTCTGCATCCCCTTCAACGTCACAGATCGATGCGAGGTCATGAAATCTGGGCCGAGTCGAACCCTCCTGTCCCGGATCGACACGAACTAGAGGTGAAGCAATTCCTCCAGGACTCTTTCTTCTCCGATCAATGCGAGCATCGCCATGGCCATCCTCGACCAAGCTCTGGTCCAGATCTGGCCTTAGCGCCGCCAAAATCAATAATTAGCAAGGACGCGATAGATCTGAGATCTGAACTTCGTCACTCGAATTTAACCGTGATTGCTTATTTACCTGAATTGAATTGAAGTTTGGGGAAACAATAAAATGATGTTTGATCGATTCGAAAATTGGAATAGTTTTTTCCTCCCAAGTTCGTGAATCGATGCGAAAATACAGAAGGCAACAGTAAAAAAGTAAAAGTGAAAAAATGGCGAAGTCCAGAGTATTTATATGAAGCCTCGAATTAGACTGGGTCGATTCGACTCCCAGTCAACATGACCGGTGCAGCCAGTCAAGCAGCGTATCGATGCGAGCATTCATTTCGAGCACGCTAACCTTCATCATTTCGAAGCGCACAGGGAGGCCACTTGAGTACGATGGGTCAGTGCAAACGCTCTCTTCGAATCCATCAAACTGTGCATTCATCGAGGCGAAATGTTCACCAGACACCATCGTTTCGAAACATCCAAATTATGAGCCATCGATTCAAGACAAAGCAGACCTATTAATACGAGCGTCACTTTCGTATCCATCAGAACCTATCGATACGAACATCCATTTCGTATCCACCAGATATCACCAATTCGAATCAGAATTCACCGCGATTTGTGACCATCGATACGAATGACTATTCTTTGTATCCATCGATTCGTGAGGGGATCGATACAAGAGGATGGTTGGAGAATACGATTTTCAAATTATTCAAAGAAGACCTGCAGCTTTTCAAAGAACGTCATGTTTTCACAAGACGTACTTTGGGGGGCAAATGTTATCCCGCCTTTTGGCAAGGCCAGGACACCAAGGAGTTGAATTCCAAATGTCGTTTGTCATGGATATCGTTGAATTTTGACCAAATCCGGATCAAGCCCCAATCGATGAGACATGATCGGGAGAGTATAGCAAACCAACGTTCCAAGTTTCAATTCAATCCGAACTCATACGCACGGGCTATGATGGATACAAGTCAAAGGGGAGAGCACTTTTTCGTATCCATCGGGAAGCAGCAGTTCGTATCGATCGAAGTTAACCATGCTTCGAATCCATCGAATTCGTCTCGATGGATTTCGTATCAGTCAGCCTGGCCCGGATTTCGTATCCATCGCCATGGGTGATTTCGCATCCATCAGATCAGCGGTGATTTCATGCCCATCAGTGGATCTTGCTTTGTATCTAACCAGTCTGTGTCCATCACTCGTTTCGTATCCATCAATAAGTCACCTGGTTCGTAACGATCACTTAATGTCTACTCGTATCCATCATTCAGTGTTTACTTCGTATCCATCTGAGAACCTTACTTCAAGTCCATGCGAAATGACTCGTTTCGTATCCATCAATAAGTCACCTAGTCAACCAGCTTGGACAACGTGTCATCTCTCGAAGAAAACGAGGCGAGATACATGGAATCGAAACAGTCAATACGGCGCTGAGACCGGATCGAGGCGAAGTGTGCGTTCCACGTCTTCACAGAGGCGCGTGACACCATCGATTCGAAGCCCTCAGCTCAGAGAAATGGACTCGAACCAGACAGCCTAGCGAAGAACATCGCCTCGTATCGATGATATCTCTCAATCCGCTGATCCAAATACCATGAAATTTTAACTGAAGGTTGCACACATACCGAGGAACATCTCCACCAAATTTGAGCTCAATTGGAGGTAATCTTGATCGATACGAAATGACTTCGTATCGATCGCAGATTGACTCCAAACTTTCTGGAAACGGTCGCGTGGGCCCCCTCACGTGCCAGACCAAGTCTCCCGGAGTTTGAGCGAAATCTAAGCCTCCTACGCCTATAAATAGAGCCCTAGAATCAACAGAAAAAGGATCTTTTTTCTCGGAAGCGTCCAGACTCTGCCGGATTGAGATTTGCATCCTACTTTTGCTGTCAATTTTGAATTCTAATCTGTAATCCGCTGTTCATTGCTGTAACCGCTTGTAATCATTGAAAGAGAATCAATAAAATCGTCAAAATTCATAGTGGACGTAGGCTATACGCCGAACCACTCTAAATTGCTTGTCTGTGCATTTTACATTTCTGTTTGTTGGAGTTTTTGTTAGATAACCTCTGTTTTACATTTATAATCTTCATTTTATCTCTTCAAATAACTCCCGAAGAGTGTTGTGCCCATTTTTGGTACAAACACAAGTTGAGCTAGAAAATAATAGTTTTCAAGTTAGACTAGATAACATCACTAAAAATGTTTCTAATTTTAACAAAGGAAGATAAAATTTATCTAAGATTTTAGAAAATTCTCAATCTTCCTCAAATAAACATGGATTAGGATATAAAAAGGAACCAAAAATTCCTAAAAAGATAAATACAAATATCAAAAGAAATAATGATTCAAAACAACAATTGTTACCAAGAAAACCTATTAGAACAAAAGAAGAAACTAATATAGTTAAAATTTGGGTTCCAAAGACTAACAATATTTTGATTAGGAATAAATATATCAAAGCATTTATGGATAGTGTTCATAATAATAAAAATTATATTTATAAAAAGGATACTGAACCAAATTGGGTTTGGTTTCCTAAGTTCTAACTTTTAGGACCCTATTGAAAGGTGGGTACCAATAATTTTGTATTTATTTTGAGGTCCCACTCAAAAAGAAGAAATGGATACTAGACAGTGGTTGCTCAAAACACATGACCGGCGACAAAGATATGCTTACAAACATCACATACTTTGATGGTGGCTCGGTTACCTTCGGAGACAATTCAAAAGGCTATATCATTGGCAAAGGAGATGTGAGCAATTATGGTACATCAAATTTACCTTTTATTACAAATGTTTCATTAGTTAAAAATCTAAAACATAATCTTCTAAGCATAAGTCAACTTTGTGACAAAGGTTTTAAAATAACTTTTTCGGAAAATAAATGTAGTATTTTCGATCAAAACCAAAATCTTGTTTTTGAGGGAAATAGAGATAGGAATATTTATGTTTTAAATATGAAAATTAATCATAATACAAATTTGTGTTTACTAGCCAAAGATAATTATCCTTGGTTATGGCACAAAAGATTTTGTCATATTAATTTCAAAACTATTAGAAAACTTTCTAAAAATGAATTAGTAAGAGGATTATCTAAGATAAACTTTAAGATAAAATATCTTTGTGATGATTGTCAAATAGGAAAATTAACGAAATCATCTTTCAAATCTAAGAAAAATATTTCAACTTTACAACCACTAGAATTACTTCATATGGATCTTTTCGGACCAACACAAGTTCAATCCATTAATCATAATCGATATGTATTTGTAATAGTTGATGATTTTTCAAGTTATACATGGACCATTTTTATGAAAAATAAAAGTGATACATTTGAAAATTTTAAAACATTTGTCAAAAGAATTCAAAATACTAAAGATTTGAAAATTAAAAATATACGAAGCGATCATGGAGGAGAGTTCGAAAATGAAGCTTTTGAAACTTTCTGTAAAAAGAAAGGAATAAATCATAATTTTTCATTTCCTAGAACTCCTCAACAAAATGGAGTTGTAGAAAGAAAGAATAGAACATTGCAAGAATGCGCAAGGACATTATTAAACGGAAGTTTTCTACCAAAACATTTTTGGGCAGAAGCCATAGCTACTGCATGTTATGTATTGAATAGAATATCAATTAGACCATTAACTAAAAATACTTCATATGAACTTTTTAACAATAGAAAACCAAATATCTCCTATTTTAAAATATTTGGATCAAAATGTTTTATTTTAAATACAAAAGATCAACTAGGAAAATTCAATCCGAAAGCTGATGAAGGAATTTTCGTAGGATACTCAGAACGAAGTAAGGCATATCGAGTATTTAATAAACGAACAAACGTAATCGAAGAAACCTTACATGTATCTTTTGATAAAACTTTAATAAAAACTTGAGTATAAAAGATGATGATGAACTTATAATAAATACAGACAATACAAATCTTGAAAATATAAATAATACCGAACTTAGATCTCCACCTAGAGCTTTACGAGATCATCCAGTTCAAAACATAATTGGTGAAATTGATTCTCAAGTAAAAAATAGAAGTCAGCTAAACCAAATGGGACATGTTGCTTTTATTTCTACAATAGAACCTAAAAATTCTAAAGAAGCATCAACATATGACTATTGCATTATTGCTATGCAAGAAGAATTAAATCAATTCGAACGTAACGATGTTTGGGATTTAGTTCCTCGTCCTAATAATCAATCTGTTATAGGAACAAAATGGGTTTATAAAAATAAAGTAGATGAACAAGGAAATATAACTAGGAATAAAGCTAGACTAGTAGAACAAGGATATAATCAAGAAGAAGGTATTGATTTTGAAGAAACATTTGCTCCTGTTGCACGACTTGAAGCAATACGTATTCTATTAGCCTTCGCATGTTTTCACAATTTTAAACTTTATCAAATGGATGTTAAAAGTGCTTTTCTAAATGGCTTTATAAAAGAAAATGTGTACGTAGAACAACCCCCTTTATTCATACACGAAAAATATTCGGATCATGTATATAAATTAAAGAAAGCCCTATATGGTCTTAAACAAGCACCTCGTGCTTGGTATGAAAGACTTAAAAGCTATCTATTAGATTCAGGATTTCAAATTGGCAAAGTAGACCAAACTCTGTTCATTAAAAACATTACAAAAGACATTCTAATAATTCAAATATATGTAGATGATATTATATTCGGTTCAACTAATGAAAACTTATGTAAAGAATTTTCAAATATAATGACTAAAGAGTTTGAAATGTCTCATATGGGAGAATTATCATATTTTCTCCGACTTCAAATAAAACAATTAACAAATGGAATTTTTGTAAATCAAGAAAAATATTGTGCTAATCTAATTAAACGTTTCGGAATGGAAAACACTTCTGGAAAACCTACTCCTATGAGTACTACAACTCATCTCGATCGAGATGAAAATTGTAAAAGTATAGATCAAAAATTGTTTAGAAGTATGATAGGTTTCTTACTTTACTTAACCTCTAGTAGACCAGACATAATGATGAGTGTATGTTTATGTGCACGATTTCAATCTAATCCTAAAGAATCACATTTAAGAGCGGTAAAACGAATTATACGATATCTTAACAATACTAAAGACTTTGGTCTTTTCTATCCAAAAGAGTGTTCATTTGAGTTAGTATCATTCAGTGATGCTGATTTTGGTGGATCTCGAACAGATAGAAAAAGTACAAGTGGTACGTGCCATTTCATTGGAAAATCACTTGTATCTTGGTTTAGTAAGAAACAAAATTGTGTCTCGCTTTCAACCTGTGAAGCAGAGTATATATCAGCCGCTTTAGCTTGCACTCAAGTTATCTACATGCAACAAACACTCAAAGATTTCAACGTAAATTTAACAAACTCTACGATATACCGTGATAATACAAGTACAATAAACTTATCTAAAAATCCGGTTAATCACTCTCGAACAAAACAAATAGATATTCGTCACCATTTTCTACGTGACAATATCGAAAAAGGAATAATTAAATTAGAACATATTTCTACCGAAAATCAAATTGCCGATATATTTACTAAACCTCTATTAGAAAACTCCTTTATAAAATTACGACGAGAATTAGGGATATTGTCTTTTAAAGATATCATATAAAGAAAATTAAAAGAAAAATCTACACAATTTTATCAACTAACATTATATGGGAATTTCAATTTATTCTCACATATAAAAGTTATTTACCATACATTCTTAACTAACTTATATTAACCATTAAATCATTAAGTGGTTGAAAAACGTTTAAACTTTATAACCACTATATGTTTAGAAAATTCCTACTATAAATATACCCTTAAACACAATTCTTTTCAACAATTCATTTCACATATAAAAGAATTAAAATTTTAATTTCTATATAAAAATAATAATTTACATAGTTCAGTCGACTGTAATCATCTACACAGTCGACTGAATATTTAACAGAAAATTTCAGCACAAACTTCAGTCGACTAAATGTACTGTTCAGTCGACTGAATCTGACATAGAAAAATTTCATTGCTCTGATTCAGTCGACTGAATAGACTATTCAGTCGACTAAACGTGAATTCCCAGACTGCCTTAATCTTTTTATCCACCGGTTTTTACCTATCTATTCACTTTTACCTTCAATAACATCTTCTTCCCCAAATTTACTTCAAAACCCTAGCTCTCAAATTGCTCAAATCTCAATCAAATTATATTCAAATGGCTCCAAAAAGATCTAAAGCTTCTTCTTCTTCATCCTCCGAGCCAATTGACGCTCAAATAGCACAATGGCTTTACGATGGAGTAGCCGTCACTAGATGGAATAAGATGAAGAATTCCCATATCTTCGAGCATTCTTTTGTTGATTTCCAAAGTCTTCAAGCATACAACATCCAAGCATTAACGGATAGAGCAGGTCTAACTTCTCTCTTAGATTTAAAAAGGAATGATCATGCAATAAATCACATTATGGTTAAATTGTTTTATGCTAACCTTAATCTTGGACACCAAACTCCAAGAAATCCGAATGATAGTGTTTGGAGTACGGTATGTGGAAAGAAAGTTTGGTTTTCTCTCGACCGCATTTCACACATTTTAGGCTCTCCAAACTTTGGTAGCAAACTTGAAGAAATTGACTTTAACCCTGATATTCGTGACAACATTAATCATCAATTTTTGGATGACAACGTCAACATTGCGGATCTTAAATCCACTTCCTTACGTCCTAGAGCAAGAATTCTCCACAAAGCTCTTATGAGAACAATCACCCCAAGAACGGGTTCATATGAACTTTTATACCCTAACAACTATCGCACTCTCTATGCAATTTGGGGTAATTACCAAGTTAATTGGGTTCAATTGATTCTTGACGAATTCCTTACTTTCAATAATGGCAAAATGAGGACAATCTATTTCGATGAATATATCATGCGATTACTTCTTAATGTTGACACACCATTACCTGAGTCTGAGAATACAATGGTCCACCAAATAAACCATCGGACCATAAGTCTAATGCAACTTCCGGCAAGGCCGCCTCGTATCATTTCTCTTGCCGAATGGGAAGCTAGGAATCAAGGACCACAACAACCTCCACAAGTTCCTCATGAACAACCTTCTGACCAAGAAGAAGAAATTAGGATTATTGAGCCGAGCTATACTACCAATCAATCTTTAGGAATTTTATCAAGGAATCAACAACTTCTTGATAATCGCCTCAAGAAGTTAGACCACAAGCTTGACAAAATTAAAGGATTCTTCACCAAGCTATAGGATGCAATCTCGTGTTCAAGCACTACTACTGCTTCAACATCACGTGGAAAATGTCTGGCTCCTACTTTTACATGGACGACATCCGAAGAACATACGAGTAGCAGCGCAAGCGGAACTAGTTGTTGTCAAGGAGGAAGAGCTTATAGACCACCAACAGGAGGACCAGTCATTCGAGAACCTAGAGAGAGAGAGAAGGGTCTTATGATTGGGATAAAGATGAGTAATTTTTAATGGTTTGTTGTTCTATGATTTTAATTTGTTAAAACCTTGTATCTATTCTAATTATGCAACTTTATTTTATTATTTGACTATGCTATTCTCAGATAGTCTTAGAATTCTATTGTTCAGTGGTTGTTTTTATTCTATATATCTATGATTATTACTTCCTTTTTGTCGATGACAATGGGGGAGAAATCTATGTAGCTAACATTGTTTTGTAGGAAAGATAAGTGCATACATTTAGGGGGAGAAAATTATTAAATACATCTCTATAACACATTAGTGTTGTCATCAATCAAAAAGGGGGAGAATGTTGATACACAAAGATTTTGATCAATGACAATGAGCTTCAACAAAAAGGAAGAGATATATGCAAAATCAGAGGAAGATCGATGAAGACCAAAGTGTAAACATAAGTATGATTTTTATAGGTCTAAAGTCTAGATTATTTGTTAAAATCTATCCTCAAGAGATTTGCACGCACATTAAAACACATTCGTAAAACTTCATTTTTATACACACATTCACTGTGCAGATTCTTATAGTTCAGTCGACTGAACAGGCATGGCCAGTCGACTGAAACTAGCACAGAATTAAAAACATGCACAGTTTCAGTCGACTGAATTTCCTGTGCAGTCGACTGAAAGCATTCCTGAAAATTTTCCTCTATATTTTCAGTCGACTGAATCTCATGCTCAGTCGATTGAATTTGTAACTGCGAATTTTTCATGAAAGGACACTTTCTTTCTTCCAAGAGTTGCAACCATTCTCCAATGGAAATGCAAGCATCTCTTCCTTGCACCTTTAGCAAACAAATGCAACTCTTCTACAAGTATAAATACATGTTTTTAACATTTGCAAATCACGAATTCTAATTGCTTTAATCTATCTATTCTCTTGAACATACTTTCAGATTTGTAAAGCATTCAAAAGCAATCACAAACCATTTCAATTGCTTGAATCTTTGTTTTGAACATAACACCTTTTGATTCATAGCAATTCACATTTCCTAAATCTTCACAAACACTTTATATACTCTCGAGGATAAGATTATAGGAAAGTTTGTACTTAATTTGACTCATTAGTGTTATCAAGAACACAACAAGTCCGAAATACTTTTAGTATCCAGTTGAAGTCCTCTTCAGCAGTTGAGGCAAGAAATCCCGTTTGGTTGTTCGAGTAAGTTGTAAACCTATTCCTCCGGGTTTAGTGAGGGCTGTTAGTTAGTTGAATTCCTAAGAGGAACTTAGGGACTGGACGTAGGACAAGAGGTCCGAACCAGTATAAAATCTTGGTGTCTACTTTACCTATTGCTTATTACTATCTACTTAGACCATTTCACTATTCCATATTATAAGATCCTACCGCATAGTCTTTTTCAACATGTTCATAAGTCGTTCCTGAAGCCGCAGTTCAATCTGAAGATGTTGAAGAAGAGTTAGGTTGTTAATGACTTATTGTAAGTCGTAAGTCGTGATGTTTTTAGGTCATGATGTTTAGGTCGTGGATGACCCATATGTTGTATTGTTTTTTCTTTATGATATTGATAAGTCGCTGCCGACCTTAGTTAAGTCATAGGTCACGTGTCTTGTTTTAGGTCGTAAGTCGGTGATGTTTGATAGGTCGTGGCCGACCTAAGTGTTGTGTTGTAAAGTGTGTGTTGTAAGGTCATGAACGACCTAGTGATGTGTGAGTTGTACGTCTATAGATAGACATGTTGGGTCATTTGTAAAGGGTTGATTTTTGAATAAAAACTTTTGTTTTTGAGAGCTTGTGCCTCTTCTTAAATTGGTAGTTGAGTTTAATCTCCTATCTCCACTTTCGGTTAATCGAGTGCACTCGATTCAACGACTGCTAAAGCCGATTCACGGTATCTAGTGCGCTAGATCAACGTACGAAGAATCGTAGATCTTTAAACACGGTATAGTGCGCTATCAACGTGTTTGGGATAGCTAGAACTCGGTATCTTCGGATCAACGAATTTGGGCCATTCGGTATCTTCTATTCCATCGATCGCTGCTTTCACAGATTCATAGTTTTCTTTATCCGCTGCTGCATCATTTTGGTATCAAATCTAGACTTAGCCAATCATAGCTAAGCCGAGTCTTGGTGCCAATTTTTATTCAAAGAGTTTGAAGTTGAAGGCCGTACCTCATTTGGTATCATTTTGATTTGTACAAGCCGAGAGTTGAAGTATTTATGAAGATTCAACAATGCCGCCGAGAAGAGCTAATCGTCATCAAAATGTTGAAGATTTGTATAAGCGAGAAGATGCTGAACAAATGGAACAACGCATAAGTAACAAGTTCAATGAGAAGTTAGATGAAGGAATTAGAAGATTAGAGAAATTGATGAATGATTTGAATCAAGATCGAAGAAGGAGATCGCCAATCTCGAACCATGGAGGAAACCGGGTTTCGCCATCGGTTACGGAAGCGAGAAGGGTATCGCCACAATCAGATCGAGGTAGAAGAGAATCATCCGTTTCGATGAGAAGAGATCACCATGAGTATAGAGATGATGAAAGAAGAACTCAATGTAAGTTTGAGTATGAGCCATATCATGATGAAGAACGACATAGTAGAAGAGACATGCGTGATCGAAGGGATGTTGATGGTCGAGATCGATATCGCAATACTCGTGAATATGATGAAGAGAGTGATAGAAGCAATAATCATTATCGAGATCGAGACCAAGGACGAAATGTATATCGGGATGTTGAGGATGATCGACGTTGGGAGTCGGGGATGAAAACTAAAATTCCAGAATTCAAAGGTGGTATGCAACCTGAAGAATTTCTTGATTGGTTGTCTAATGCTGAAGAGATTTTTGACTTTAAGGAAGTTCCCGAGCATCGAAGAGTGAAGTTAGTTGCTACACGTTTACGAGGGAGAGCTATGGCATGGTGGCAGCAAACTAAACTTACACGGGAGAGGATGGGAAAGTCAAAGATTGAATCTTGGGAGAAGATGAAGAAGTTGATGAAAGCTACATTCTTACCTTACAATTATCAGTCTCTTATGTATCAACGTTTGCAGAACTTGAGACAGGGAACGAAGACTGTTAATGATTATGCAGATGAGTTTTATCAGCTTATTACCAGGAATGATATCATGGAAACAGAGGAGTAGTTGATAGCTAGATTTGTTGGACGGTTGAGAATGCAGATCCAAGATATGGTGAATATGTTTGATCCCAGATCTGTTGCAGAAGCACACCAGAAGGCGTTAGCTTGGGAGAAACAGGGCAGAAGAGGTGGTGGTGTTTTTATGAATTCCAACAATCAAGTGAAAGGGGCTAGTAGCCATGTGAATGTTTCAAAGGCAGTTGCAAAACCAGTTGTTAATGAAATTGCTAGGACTAGGATCAACAGTGGTATCAAATGTTTCAATTGTCCGGAGCTTGGTCACAAGAGCAATGAATGTCCAAAACCAAAGAAGAGAGCAATGATAGCTGAGGTTGAGGATGAGGATGAGGAGGCTGAATGTTCTAATTCATTACCAGTTGAGGAGGAAGAGTTATTGTCAGGAGATGATGGATATACATTAATGATGAGGAGGAATTGCTTGACACCGAAGCAGGAGGAAGAGACTAGCTGGTTGAGGAGTAACATCTTTCAATCAACATGCACTATCTTGGGAAGGGTTTGCAAATTTGTCATTGATGCTGGAAGTTGCAATAATATTATCTCTACAGAGGCTGTGAAGAAGTTGTCATTGAAGACAGAGAAGCATCCGAAGCCTTACAAGTTAGCTTGGTTGAGGAAAGGTGGGGAGGTGAAAGATAGTCGAAGGGCTTGTGTTAATTTTTCGATTGGGAAGAAATACAAGGATGAAATTTGGTGTGATGTTGTGGACATGGATGTCTGTCATCTGTTGTTGGGGAGGCCATGGCAATATGATAGAGCGGTACAACATGATGGATGTACAAACAGCTATAGTTTCATGTATGAAGGCACCAAGATTACTTTAGTTCCCAAGAAACGACAACAAGAGGAAAGCAAGTTGGAGGAGATTGAAGAGCTTAAAACTTTGCTATCTTTGAAGGAGTTCATGAAGGAAGTCGACGAGGAGCCTGAAGGATTTTTGTTGATTGGACGTGAGAGTCATTAAGTGGTTGAGATCCCTGAAGAAGTGAGACCAGTGCTGGAAGAATTTGATGATGTATTTCCTGAAGAGTTGCCAACGGAGTTATCGCCGTTGAGGGACATTCAACATCAAATTGACCTTATTCCAGGAGCTGTGTTACCACACAGACCACACTACAGAATGAGTCCAAAAGAACATGAGGAGTTGAGAAGGCAAGTGGAAGAATTGCTTGAACATGGGCGTGTGCAGGAAAGTTTGAGTCCTTGTGCTGTGCCAGCTTTGTTGGTACCCAAGAAGGATGGGACGTGGAGAATGTGCACCGATAGTCGGGCATTGAACAAGATTACAGTGAGATATAGATTTCCTATGCCTAGACTGGATGACTTATTGGATCAACTTAGTGGAGCTGCAATATTTTCGATGATTGATTTGAAAAGTGGTTATCATCAAATTTGAATCAGACCGGGGGATGAATGGAAAACCGCGTTCAAGACACGTGAGGGGTTGTACGAATGGCTGGTGATGTCGTTTGGTCTTTCGAATGCACCAAGTATGTTTATGCGGGTGATGAATCAGATATTTAGACCTTTTATTGGGAAGTTTGTGGTAGTGTATTTTGATGATATACTGATATACAGTGGAAGTGCAGAAGAACACTTGCAACATCTGAGAGAAGTGTTGATGGTACTGAGACAGGAACAATTTTATGATGCAACAAAGAAATGCGTGTTCGTGACGCATAGTGTTTAATTTTTGGGATATGTTATCTCGGAAGGAGGTATACAGGTGGATTAGAATAAAGTTGAAGCAATCAGAAATTGGCCACAACCCAGGACGATAACAGAAGTTAGAAGTTTTCATGGTTTGGCGTCATCCTACTGAAGGTTCATTCCACACTTCAGTAGCGTGATGGCACCAGTTACTGATTGTATGAAAGGGAAACAGTTTTCATGGTCGGAGGAAGCAGGGGTTGCTTTTGAGCGGATCAAGGAACTTTTGACGATAGCACCAATTCTAGTATTACCATATTTTCAGTTGTTGTTTGAATTACATACTGATGCATCTAAGGTTGGAATTGGAGGGGTGTTAAGTCAGAAGGGACGTCCTATTGCATATTTAAGTGAAAAACTATGTGGAGCAAAGATGAGATATAATACTTATGATGTGTAATTTTATGCTGTGGTTCAAGCTGTGAAACATTATAGACATTATTTGTTTCATAAAGAATTTGTTTTATATACTGATCATGAAGCGTTGAAGCATATGCAAGGACAGGACAAGATTGCAGCTAGGCATGCTTCATGGATTGCATACTTACAACAATTTACATTTATGGTGAAGCATAAATCGAGGATTACAAATCGAGTGGCAGATGCATTGAGCAGAAGGAATCATGTGTTGACTACAATGAAGGTAGAGGTGACAGGGTTTGATGTATTGCCAGAATTATTTGTCGATGATCCTTACTTTGCAAAGTATGTAGATGAAGTCAAGGAGGGGAAGACAGATGAGTTTGTAATGGTGGATGGTTTTCTTTTTAAGGGAAATCGATTATGTATACCGGAGTGCAGCTTACGTATGAAGATTGTAAAGGAGTTACATGAGGAAGGTCATGTGGGCCGAGATCGTACTTTGCAATTGATTACTCAATCTTATTATTGGCATTCGATGAAGCGGGAAGTTGGAAAGTTCGTGGAGAGATGTCATATTTGCCAAGTTTCCAAAGGGACAGCGACGAATGCGGGATTGTATATGCCGTTACCTGTGCCAATTAGACCGTGGGTTGATATCAGTATGGATTTTGTTTTGGGATTACCAAGAACTCAGAGGGGAAATGATTCAATATATGTTGTAGTGGAAAGGTTTTCGAAGATGGCTCATTTCATAGCTTGTAAGAAGACAGCTGATGCCGTCCGTGTTGCTGAGTTATTCTTTAAAGAAGTGTATCGCTTAAATGGTTTACCAGAATCCATTGTTTCTGATCGGGATACTAGATTTTCAAGTCATTTTTGGCTGAGTTTGTGGAAGATGGTTGGAACAAAGTTAAATTTCAGTAGTGCTTACCATCCGCAGTCCGATGGTCAGACAGAGGTTGTTAATAGATCTTTGGGAAATTTGTTGCGGTGCCTGGTAAAGGATAATCTGAAGAGTTGGGATATGAAGCTATGCCAAGCAGAGTTTGCTCATAATCATGCTATAAACCGTAGTACGGGTTTCAGTCCATTTCAGATAGTGTATTCAAGCTTACCAAAGGGGCCGTTGGATTTGACAATAATACCACAACCAAAGGGGACCGTTAAACGGGCTGTTGATTTTGTTGATGGATTGGCCGAACGCCATAAAATCGTTCAGGAACGATTGGAGAAAGCGAATGAAAAGTATAAACGATCTACGGATTTGAAGCGAAGAAGCGTCGAATTTAATGAAGGAGATTTAGTCTATACTGTGCTAACAAAAGATCGTTTTCTAGTGGGAGCATACAACAAACTTAAAGCACGAAAGATTGGTCCTGTAACGATCATGAAACAGATCAATGAAAACGCTTATATGTTGAAGTTGCCGGAGGATATATATACTTCTGACGTGTTTAATGTTAAACATCTTATACCGTATCATGGGGATGAGCTTGGTATGGAAGAGGCGGGCGCAAATTCGAGGACGAATTTTCCTCAACCGGGGGAGGATGATGCAGCCCAAGTGTTAGGTCGCAAACGATCTAACAAGTTCTTTAAGTTGTTCCAGGATGATACAGCCCAAGTTGGTAAAGTGTTAGGTCGTGAACGACCTAACGAGGCCTTTAAGTCGCTCCAACGACTTAGTGAAACTCATAAACGACCTAGCGAGCTTGAACAAACCACATATCACTCACTTTTCTTAGGTCGCGCAACGATGCAACTTAACGACCTACGACCTATGTTAAGTCGCGTACGACCTAACGACTTACGAGCTACCGGGTTAAAGAATATCAACGAGCTAGCGACCTAACTTAAGTCGTACATCCTTTAGGTCGCTGAAGTAGTTACTTCTTAAGTCGCTAAAGTACTTAGGTCGCTCAAGTTATCTCGCTCGTTTTCTTAAGTCATTGCCTTCCTTAGGTCGCATGAAGGTTTCCAGAAGACATGTTCATAAGTCGTTCCTGAAGCCGCAGTTCAATTTGAAGATGTTGAAGAAGAGTTAGGTCGTTAACGACCTATTGTAAGTCGTAAGTCATGATGTTTTTAGTTCGTGATGTTTAGGTCGTGGATGACCCATATGTTGTATTGTTTTTTCTTTGTGCTGTTGATAAGTCGCTGCCGACCTTAGTTAAGTCGTAGGTCGCGTGTCTTGTTTTAGGTCGTAAGTCGGTGATGTTTGATAGGTCGTGGCCGACCTAAGTGTTGTGTTGTAAAGTGTGTGTTGTAAGGTCATGAACGACCTAGTGATGTGTGAGTTATACGTCTATAAATAGACATGTTGGGTCATTTGTAAAGGGTTGATTTTTGAATAAAAACTTTTATTTTTGAGAGCTTGTGCCTCTTCTTAAATTGGTACTTGAGTGTAATCTCCTATCTCCACTTTCGGTTAATCGAGTGCGCTCGATTCAACGACTGCTGAAGTCGATTCACGGTATCTAGTGCGCTAGATCAACATATGAAGAATTGTAGATCTTTAAACACGGTATAGTGCGCTATCAACGTGTTTGGGATAGCTAGAACTCGGTATCTTCGGATCAACGAATTTGGGCTATTCGGTATCTTCTATTCCATCGATCGCTACTTTCACAGATTCATAGTTTTATTTATCCGCTGCTGCATCACAACCAATATATTAAAACCAAATTTTTTTTTAAATATATTATTTTATATATAAAATATACAATAGGAAAAATTATTTCATTCACCTATATTCAAAACAAATATTGTGTCGGTCTATCCTATTAAGTGTTTAGAAATCCCTATTGATGTCATAGCATCATGTTAATCCCTTTTCTGAATGGCGACTCAACTACTTAAGAAAAGTTGGCGACTTAACGACCTAACATAACAACGGGTTAACTACCCCAAAGCCCCAAGCGACTTAACTATTCACAGCTCCAAGCGACCTACGACCTATATCATATGGCAAGCTAACATTACAATGAGTTAACAACTCAACCTCCCAAAGGCTTTCAACGAGTTAAGCGACCTAAACAGATCAACGACATAGCAACTCAAACACGATAGTGGGTTGAATACTATAGCGACTCAATGAGGTAGCGACCTAGCGGGTTATGAGCCCACAGCCGCACTTAATAAGCCGTGTCTCCTTATGCCATTTGTATATAGGTCGCTCCAACCTATATTAGGTCGCTGCTTCTTCCAAGTCTATCCTAAGTCGCTCCGCCTGATGCCCCAGCATATAGGTCGCCTTCCATTCCTCATAGGTCGCTGCGACCTACCAGCCAACGCAAATGGCCAAATACACCCACTATAAGTCGTAACCCGTACTCATTAGGTCGCCCGTGACCTAACTCAACTCCTAGGCCACCCACGACCTACACCAAACAACCTAACTCCGAAACTCCCCTATAAATACCCCGCCTACTCCACATTGGGGGGGGACTTTTGGATCATTTATGGAGTGCCAAGACTTTGTTGTTCTCATGACTTCTACACTTGCTCCAACACTTCAAATGCCAAAGACACTTCAAAGAACCTTCAGAAAAGATAAGGTTCAGTCAACATGAATTCAAAGAGCTTTTTTGCATCAAAGTTCTAACTACTTGTCTAAATTGTGTTGTAATTGAAGAATCATTGTAAAATTTGTAATCAAAACAGTAATAGAAGAGATTAAGTGGATGTAGGCTTGACTTTGAGCCGAACCACTATAAAAATCGTTGCCTCTTTACTATTTTCTGCTTGCTTTTAGTTTCCATACCAACGGGTAGTGCTTTCGCTATATCACAACTCACACTGGGGTGTTAGCGTACATTTTTAGCGTTAACACGTCCCATGCACCAACCAGAACTTATAAATACAAAACGGAATAGATTAACACAATATTAAAACTTTTTTATAATACTAACAAATACGCTCTCTTATATATATACACTCAGCGACTCATCATAGGGTATTACTACCCTATTAATAAAGAGTCAGACCCCCACAAAGCTAAGGTTTATCGCTAAACCAAAGCTTTGATACCAAATGTAACGGCCCGCCTTTTTGTACGTTTAAGCAGATACTCATGCCAACTCAAACCATACAGAAGGGCGGATTGTTATTGGGGTGAATAAGAAAAAGTGGAGAAATAAAAAATCAAACAGAATCTTGCAGCAGAACGACAAAATATAATAATCAAATAACAGTTCATGAATCTGTTTTACAAAATATTTGATTTCACTTATACAATATATATCAGAGTTTCATATACCATAGAACATTAATATTGCAGCGGAACCGTAAAAATGTAGTGGTATACTATAATATATATATCAAATCTTTGTCTTCGTTCTCCAAAATACAGACTTCCAAAATCCTGAAATGCTCGGACTGACCCGAGCGAATTGAAAAGACAAAACACTCGAGTCAGAACTAAAATATCTTATGTGAGTTAAATCAACAGGAATAAATATGAGTGTAGTAACTTAAAAGATGTTCGAGATTCACATCTCTTAAGGATCCGTTAAACTATTTACTATGTAGTAATATTACGCTATTATAATAGTGTCTAATAGTAAAATAAACTTACTTTTAAATAGCATTAAGGCTTTACATTTTCCACCTTAACAAGAATAGTCCCAGCAGTCCATCCAGTATCAGCGCATCTCTAGATCAGGAGACTACCTTAAATACTCCACGGGCTACGGGAGAAAACCAAACTCATACAAGGGCTCGCTAGGGTAGGTGACAGGGCACAACTTGGTAATGCCAAGGTAGATATACCAATTGCTATCCGGACTAGTGGTAACGCGTAGCGCGCAGCTACCGCCCACCTCGAGCCACACCCCCAAAAATAAAAATCAAAGTGGCCACAGAATCAATCCAAAAGTAAGAGTACAATATCGAAGGGATGTGTCCGATAAAAGGTGCTACCTTCTTGGCCCGAAATCGCTCCTGTTTTAGCCACCTTATGACAATTCACGGGAGTCGGATCCATGTACATACCTCAAAGGACATCGCCACCATCCTACTTCATTCTGGAATCTCCACCACGTACACGATTGTTAAAGTGGTTTTCGGAGTTGGCAGAGAGTGTGACAACTTATAATCCTGGTCTCTTCAACAACCAATCGTTATTATAACACTGCGGCCTTTTCAAAATAATTTATACTTTTAAAACCAAAATATAATATCCATTTCAAAACCATAAAATTTCGATATCATTTTTTCTTTTAAACCAAATCAATATGATATCATTTTCAAATATATCCTTTTCTAAAACCATAACATTTCAAAGTTATAATATTTCAAAACCAATACTTTAAATATAGTCTTTCAAAACATAAAACTTTAAATTTCATAACTTGGAAATATAACTACACCACTTAAGTGATTTAAATATTAAATTACTTTATAAAATAAAATAGCTTCTTTACCTTCAAAAAATCAATTCCAAATACAGATTTAAATCCTAAATAAACCATTTAAATTTCAATATCTTTCAAAGCTTAAATATTCAATATTTCAAAAGTAAATTTTATAATTCATATATATACCAAATTCACTTTTACTATTATTTAGTTTTGAAATATTTGCTTACTAAATCCAATATTCTTTAAATAAAACTTCAAATTTCAATAACTAAATATTCCTCAATTTATTCACTTTAAATCACCTTAAACCCGAATTAAGTTATAAAACCATATTCTTTTAAAATCTCAATTTCAATAAGATCTTAATTAAATAAATCTCAAATCAAATTCAAACTATTTTCTTAGCTTTGATCTATAAAATCAATATAAACCCTATATAAAAATAATTTAACTAAATACTTATCCATCATATATTTAATAAAAATCAAACTTTATTATTAACTTATTTCATACTTTAAACAATTTTGTGCATAGCTTAAAACCAAGAATTTAACTATATATATAAATTAACATTTATAAAATATCCAAATCAATATCTCATAAAATCATATATTTATTTCTTTACAAAACCATAGGAAATCATTTCAAAATATTTTTATATATGGACCGCGGTGTCTGTATAATTTTTTTTATCCTATGGTCAAGTGATACGGATATTTATCATTTCAATCCGTAATTTAAAATAAAAATTTCGGTTATATATCATATCAAAACCGCAATCCCGAATGAAATGAAATGCGTAGTAACTTGTAGTTTATAACAATATAAAGACAACATCCATTCATCCAATATCAACCATCCATCATTTATCACAATCAACATCCAATTCAAACAATTGCATCAATATAGAATGGATAATAAACGATAGGTATTAAATAGCAATTTATATTCAATAATAAATTAAATAACTGTTTAACTGGCAGTTTATATGAAATAATAAATTAAATGAAAATTTACTTAAATAAATTCAATTTAACTAGATGATGATTAAAAATATGCCAAACAGACAATAAATAAATAAATTTATAATCACATCATAAATCAATTTAACAACATAAGAAATTTTAGAAGTTGTGAGTGGGTTAAAACAATCACCTTTGAGTTTAAATTGAATTTAAATCCAATTTAAACCCAAAATTCCAATAGTCTCAGAATCCAACCAATCTAGCGCCAAAATGTCAGAACTTTAAAACGATCCTAACAAAAAATCGCGCGTAAATCGGATATCGTATGTAACGACCCGCTATTTTAGACCATTCGCATCCGCACATGTCGGACTTGAATAATTCAAAATACCGAATTTTTAATTTAAATTTGGCAAAACTGAACATATACAGTAAATAAATAATCACAGATCACAGACATAAAATAATAAATGCAGTGGAAACAAAAGGATAGTAGTTCATGAAGCTAATATTATACATATCAGAGTTAAATAAGGTACAACAGATGTCTCAAATACAATAATCAAATACAATATCATAATACATCATTATAGTCAACTGGATATCTGAAACTGGATAGATAGCTGGATCTCCGAGTGAAGCTCCAACTCCAAAGGTGATTCTCGAATACTGGTACACTCAGTCTGACCCGAGCATAAAGCAAAACACAAAACACTCGAGTCAGGATTAACATTCTTATATCAATAAATCCAACTCAAGTGAAATAACAACTGAAATACCAGTAACTCAAAGGATGTTTGGAATAACCATTCTTTAAGGATCCATTAAACTATCTACTATGTAGTAGTGTACGCTAAGTAGATAATGCCTATCAGTAATTTAAAGTATCAAAATAGTGTTAAGGCGTTACCATTATCCCCCTTAACACATTTTACATAAGCGTTATAGTCTATACAGCACTTGAAACTCCACCGTAAACTAGTGGAATATCAGGGAGTACTCCATAGGTATAACACAAAACAAATTGTAATGGTCGCGTATATAGGAATACAAGTATGACAAGGCACATAAGGCAATACCCAAGGTAGTGAAACTACCGTTTGCCTGATCCGGACTGGTGAGAACGCATCGCCACAACGATCGCAACACCGCGAAACAACACTTCCAAAAGTACGAGGGTGCACCAACCAATAATAAGTAATGAGTAGTTTACGAAGAAGTGTGTTCGCTCGAGGTAGCTAAACCCATTTGACCCGGCACGGCTCCTATTTTAGTCATTTCCAATTTGACACAAGTGTCATGGTCATCCATTATCATTCTCTTTCTTCAGTCATCACGTACATCATTCCAACCACTTCATTCTGGATAACACTCCGCATATAGTTATTAAACTGGTTTTCGGTTTTGACAGTGCGTATGTCCCTAACCGATTCCGGTCTCTTTAATAACTTTCGTAATTATTACATCGATTGGTCGTTTAATATATTTCAAAACCAAATCAATTTCAATTTCAATTAGAATTTGTAAATCATCATTTCATTTGTCTTTCTAAACAATTTCCAATTTTACATTTCATAACTTCCAAAATTCCATTTCAAAACTCTATAATTCAATTTCAAAATTTATTTTAAAACAATTCAAATATTGATTCAAGTTCGTATATAAGTTTCATTCCGAAATCATTTAAATTAATTTAACTTAACATTCAAATCAATTTAAATTCATTAATCGATTTCATTAAATATTCATTAAGTAAATTTGTCATTCAAAACAATTTCTATTTAATTTCCAATTCATTAAATCAATTACTTAAGTTCAACTTCATTATATCAAAACTTCAAATTGAATTAAATTAAATTCATCAAATAAAATTCTTTAAATTATAAGTCTTACATTAATTTCAATAAATCACATTTTTTATTTCTTATTAAAGAAATTCAATTTCTCTTATTTACTTATTTGATTTAGACAAAATTCCAAAAACTTAGTTTATTTCATAACTCCACTTTACTTATTAAAGAAGTTCAATTTCACTTATTACGAAATTCAATTTCACATATCAAGAATTCAATTTTCATTTAATTATTAAATAATTCAATCTTATTTAATTATTAAATAATTTAAAAACTTAATTATTAATTTAAATTCAAACAACGTTCTTTCATCAACTACTATGTTAATATTTCGTTTTAGATTATTAAATATTAACATTTTCTTTCATTAAAATTCAGATTTCAGCTTCATTTCTAAAACTTATTGTTAATTCAAATAAAATCTTTTTTTTATTTTTTAATTTAAATTATTGACCAATCAGGTTTTATTTAATTCTCTATCCTAAGTCAAAGTTAAATTTGGGTATTTATCATTACAACCCGATTCCATTTCAATTCACAATTCAAAGCATAGCAAAGGGAACTTAAAGTGTGATAACTGGGATGGTGTCAAAGTAAATAAACAAGCAATAGCAACAATTAATAACAATCAAATAGTTAATTCAAATAATCCCGAAATAATCGTATTAATTCACATTGTTATTTGTGCAAATTAATATAATTATTTCTAGAATCTACACTATCATTTCATGTAGATTAAAGATTATTACACTAATATTAATACGTTTCTTCACTTGACATCTATTATTCAAATTCATATTACATTGATTTAAACAACATACATTAAATGGTTCAAGGTGTAATTAACCATATTTCTACGTCAAGTAATTAAACATTAAAGTGGTCATATTATACAAATTTTATCTAATCAAATTCAACACATATATCAATTTCCAATTTTTATCTCCTTCGTCAATTTCAAATGTAAATTATTTATCACTTCATACATTACAATTTAACGTCCAATATCAACTCAACCAATCAATCATTTATCAACCAAACTGGATTATCATTGTATAAATAATAGATAATGGTCTCATAGGTGAACTAATACAGGTAATAGCATATAATAGTGTAAATAACCGACAACAGCATATTTCAATTTGTCGTTTCAAATGAAATCAAATTTAATAAATAAAAGAACATTAATCGTGAGTGATTTCTCACCTTTCGAGGCTAGAGAAAGACAAGACAAGATGGAAATAGGCACGAACAAACATGGATAATTGACAAATCATCGAATTGATGTGGATAAGCACGAAGTGACAACAGGATAGCGGCTCAACAAAGCAAGTCTATTCAAATTCAATGAAAGCACAAATCCGAACAACCCGATATAAAGGAATAACTACATATATATATATATATATATATATATATATATATACTAGTGCGAACCCGTGCTTCGCACACGGATGTTGAAAAAATATTGTTGTCGCATAGGTCATATCCAAATGTATAAGAAATTTAATACGGTGGTAATGAAAAAACATTGTTGAACGATGGTGTTACATCATGAATAACAATTTGGTAGGATAAAGAATATATAGATATATTTGGTTCTGATAATCACAATTAAAATCGAACAAAACAATTACAGTGAATATGTTAAAGTTCACAGACTATTTAGAGGATAATGTGTTAAAAATTTATTCGCTAATGCATAGATATATTCACTGTGGCATATAACGCCAATGTTGTTGCTTATGCAATTACACAGCTGCTTCAATGTGCATAGATATAGTTGAAGTATTCACTGTGAACTACAGACACAAAGACACAGTGCAGTTCGATTCAATTAAATAAGAGTAACAAAAGTTTTTTGCAATGGGGAGAAATATAGTAATAGGATGAAATTTGTAAACAGTCGGGAAATGTATTTGTCAATAGCTGAAAAAAGGGAGCAAAAGAAAAAAGAAAAAAGCAACTGATGTAGTACAGGGGAAAAGTAGTAAAATAGAAGATTCAATTGAAATAGAAATGATGATGCAATAAGAAAATAACATGGGTTCCAATATAAATTACTATTGTTCATCGAATCTGATCTATGTCGATGCAGGGTACAAAACACGACATACAACTGGTCGCAATAACCAATATTTGAAAATATCCAAAACATACAGAAGAGAACAATTGTGAGAAGTCCATTCATTTTTTAACCTTAGAAATAACTGCTAGCAACGCGTGTATGATATTGGCTTGAGCGCAAATAGGTGATGTTTTCTTGGCCTTAATAGTGCATTACATCAGTCAATTATTTTAACCATTGAAGGTATTTGTACCTGCAGCCAAAAAAGGCAAAAGTGTCATTGATGCAGTATTATTACTAAATTCTCTCACTGCTCATCTGACCTATTAACTATATCTAATAATCAAACTATGACTACATAATTATCTATACAAAGATACATTCATCAATTGTTTTCTAGAATTTTTCCGACGGTGGTGGTGCAAGTGATTTTAGAATTTACTGCAAAAAATAAAAAATAAACTCTTTTAGGTAGTTATCAACATTATTCTCACTACAACACATGTTTTGGCCCAGCACTTAAACTATGCATCTACCTTAAGCCCGAATACAACAACTTATATGCTTATTGTATTATTGATCATCGTAATTGTAAACGAAATTGAGTAAACTTAGCCAAATTATGTCATCAAACCTGGAAGCAATGTATTAAACGCTGAGTTGCACGGTTGAATCAATCATTAATTATGTGAAGTCGTTATTTAATCATCTCAAGCTATCAAAAATCAAAATTCATTTTTCAATTATATTTTCATAATGCGGTTAAATAACTATCGTTAACATCAAACAAAATTATTACTACAGCTAAATTAGTATTGCATCACACAAATGTAGTTAAAATATTCAAAAACAATAATTGCTTAATTCCAAAAATACTGCAAAATAATAACCGCTTTTGCTTAATGCATTTAAATTTTAACTACAGTAAGCTCGAATAAATCATCGTGTACAACCAAAATTATTACTGCATCACATAAATATAGCTGAAATATTCAATTTCTACCATGCATAATTCAAAATTGTCATTAAATTATAACTGCATTTTATTAATGTAGTTAAATTTTAATTGTATTAAGATTGAATAAATTCCTGAAATGTAGCCAAATTTATTACTTCATCACATAAATGTGGATAAAAATCTTCAAATATAGTTAAATTTACCCAAAACTTGCTGGTAAATTATAATTGCATTTTCTTAATTTCATTAATTTATAACTGTTTTAAAATTGAATAAAATTATCAAATATAGTCAAAATCATCAATAGTAAATGCAATAAAAAAATGCTAACGTAATTAAATTAATTCAAAAAATGCCTATAAATTATTACACCATTTTTTGATGGGGTTAAATTATAACTGCACTAAGTTTGAATACTATCAAACACAATCAAGATTATTACTTTATTACATAATGTAGTTACAATATTCAAAGGAAACCATAATTGTATAATTCAAAAACATATTCCTTTCAAATATGTTAAAAGATAATAAATACATTATAATAATCTAGGTAAAACTACTATGTAATGTTTATGATCATCATAATAATGCTGTTACAGAAACGCGGTACACAGTAGTGACGCAAAATAATTGTGCAATTAAAGCTGCTATATAAAATTATGCTTTTAAAAATTTTATTTTTAGCTATCAACAATGGATAACATTGGAAAGCAAATTAAATTTGAGATTTAATAGTGAAAACGATTCTTAAATCCAATCAATGTAGAAAAAGTTATCACATTTTAAAGTTTGGAATATAAAGAAATAAAAAATGCGACTGCTCAGTTGCCAAATTTCAAGGGGGCCTGTGTGAGCTTGAAATTCAACTCACTAATAATAATAAAGTATAGATATATATATATATATATATATTAAAAGTTTGACATTTCATTTTAGACTCTATATTAAAATAAAATCGCTATATATATTATTCTAAAATCGTTTCCATTTTACAACCCACTAAATACAACAAAATCTTTATATGTACATATAACATTTTAAAACAATAACATCTGTACTTATCCTAATAAAATATATTTTAAAACTTTATACATTTCTGAATCAAATATAAATATCAATACACTTATGTCATATATATATATATAAATGGGCAAGTCGATATGTACATTAAAACCAAATAAGACACTTTTTTAAAAAAATACTTCGAAATCACTAACACCCATATATAAACAAATGGACACATACACGTACACAACTAACATGTTAACGCTTAAAATTGAACGCTAACACCCGTTGTGTGTAATAAAGTTGTGAAAGCACCACCCGTGATACGGGAACAAGAAATAAGCAGTAAAAGAGCAGAAAACAGTAAAAGACAGCGATTTATAGTGGTTCGGCTTAAGATCGAGCCTACGTCCACTTTGAATTCCTTTATTACTGATTTTCGGTTACAAGTTGATACGATGCACTTGAAACTACAATATACTTTGATTCCAAAACACTATAGACTAATAGCTCAAACTCCGATGTAGGAGAACTCCTCGAATTCATGTTGACTGTGGTTGATTCCTTTCGAAGCTTGTTGTAGTGTCGTGAATGTTTGGAGTTCTTCAAGTATCAGATGAGTTGAGAATTCTATAGAGTAACGACGCTCCAAAGAATGATCCAAAAGTCCCTTTGTCGTTGGAGTTATGGCCGTATTTATTGGAGTGGTTCTGGGCGATATTTGACCCCTAAGTCTTAGGTCGTGTACGACCTAAGTTAGGTTGTAGGTCGCGAGCGACCTAAGTTAGGTCGTGGCCCACTCTCGACTTAAGAAGTTAGCTTGATGGAGTGGTAGGTCGTAAGTCGTAGGTCGGCAGCGACCTAGAAGATCTGTCTTACCTTGACTGTATCGAGCTGTCCGAACAAGTCAGTGGGTCGTGAGCGACCTAAGATAGGTCGTGAGCGACCTAAAATAAGTCGTGAAACTCTTTTCTTCTTTAGCTTGCTTAGGTCGTGATATTGCTAGGTCGCAATACCCCATAAGTCGTTAGGTCGTTGAGAACTGGAGCCACTAGGTCGTTAACTCTTTAGCTCGTTAAGTCGTGAAGCTCCTTTCCGGAGTTAGGTTGTGAATACTCTAGGTCGTTAGGTTGCTCGCCTCTTAAGTCGTTAGGTCGTGAAGTCTGTTGAGTCGTTAGGTCGTGAAGTCTGTTAAGTCGTTAGGTCCCTTAGGTTATTAGATTCCTTAGGTCGTTAATAGTTGTTAGGTCGCCGAAATAAAGGAGTTAACATTTGCCCCTCGAAGTACATGCCTATGCCATAGGTCGTGTGCTTCGACTTACCTTTGCTAGATCATGGACGACCTAAAACTGTGCTAACTCGTGTGCCTATTCGCCTTCTTCTCTCAGTCCCATATAAACTATTAGGTCGCTTTCTTCCTCCTCACCTTACTGTTCTGATTTCCCACTACCATTGACGAATCTATGAACTTCCAAGGGAGAATTCAACTCATTTAGTCGTCGATTCATCCTTACTAACATACTACGTAAGTGAATTCAATCTCTTTCCCACCATAATCACCGCCCAATCGTGAATTCGTGTTTTCCAACCCAAGTCCAATTCCATGCACCGTGTTTCACATTTGAATGATTATTACAACCGACTTCCGATCATCGTTTGATATGTTGACGTGATTCATGAATGCACGGTAATGTTTGTAATGGATCGGAGGGATTTGGAATCGATTTTTTAGGTGATCTGGCGGTATGTGGAGATGAATGAAATTCACGAAGAGGATGATAGTTTTCTTTGTAATGGCGATATCGGGTTATCGGATCTAGTAAGTGGTTGCGTGGAGAGAAAGTCAACGACTTAACAGATCTGCGTGACTTAAGAGTTAGGTCGTGTTGAGACTTTCGCGACCTACTACTTACGACCTAAGATACCTGACCGACCTATGCTAGGTCGTGAGCGACCTAGGACTCGATTGAACTTTGAACAGGATGACTTAACAATTCAACGACCTAATTATCTTGAGCGAATGCAGGATGACCTAACATACCAACGATCTAACTTTTGCGGCATAAGCCCTAAGTCGCGACCGAGTTAGGACTTAACAAATTTACATCGCCTTGAACTTTCTAATTTGCACTGCGCGACCTAAGAAGACTCCGACTTATGTTAGGTCGCTGGATGACCTAACACTTGTGAAATTTGGGCAGAACTTGACTGAACTTTGAATTTGAACTATGTTGCACTTCTCTGCAAATTGTTTTATCTTTAATGTTAATAACCTGTTAAACACAACATTTGCGGAAAAACGGGACAAATATACTGCCATTGACTGCCCACATCGAATGACATATTAGTCGATAAAGAATAATCAACTTAAATGAGCTTATGTGAATGAAATGTTGCGAATTATCAAGTCTAAGTGAAGTATTAAAGCAAAGTTGAGATAATCAACTAAAGCTGATTTGTTTGCATTAACACTACACTATACTTGGACTTAAGATAACAAGCCTTGAAACTTTATAATCGACAAATATTAATTAACTTGGTTTCAATTATATTTGCTTGTTATTGTATTAGTTTTGCACAACACTTCACTCTTTTTAGGAAACGTGCACCTTCATATTTGAATATCCAGTTCCTTGTGTAGAATGTCATCTCAAAAAGAGGATACAGGACCAGCTGGAGAAGCTTTTCCGATTGCAACCCCATTAGTTGATCCTCCGGAAAGGACTTCTACTACATTAAGCCATAAAGTTTTCAAACAGTTGTGCATCCAGTTCGGGATTACCGAAACGGATGCTTTATTTCCTAGGGCAAACGATACTGCTGACAGGCCACCCCTTGGTTTTGTCGTAGTTAATCGTCAGATGTGCTTGAGTGGAGCTATTCCACCTTTTAATGAATTTCTATGAGAACTATTTCTTCGATTAACTATCTCGCCCTTCCAGCTACACCCCAACGGTTATGCCGTCTTGATGGGGTTGTGTGCTCTGTTTAGGAGGACGCTCAACCGTCTTCCAAGCTTTGATGAGATTTGCTACTTATGCACCTTTTCGAAGAACAAAGATCACCCTTCGATTACACTTGTGAGGAGTGCCCGGAACCGTAGACTGATCATTGATCTTCCTGATAGTGCCCACGGGTTCTTAAGCCAATTCTTCTTTGTCCACTGTCCCCCAGGATTCTATGTCGTCTGGAGAGTGGGAAGTAAGAATTGCTTATTTCCGTTAGCTTCGCTTTCTGAACTTCTTTTACAACTTGAATTGTCAAGTACTGAACTTCATTCTTTACTTTTATAGCACTTCCTCCTCCACTTCGAGATCCTAGCCACAAGCCAACTTTAGAAACTTTAAGTGCTGTGGTTGCTGAAGAGAGGAGTGCTAAATTCTTGCTGAAAGATGAGTTCCTGCATCAGTTCGGACTTTTACACTCTTCTCAGTCTACTCAAATTCACGAAATTTCTAGTTCTGAGACCGAAGCATTAGCTACCCCAGGTTCTCAAGCAGAGACTTCCAATGCCCTAGTCTGGGGCGAAGAAACTGGATTGGAGGAACCAATTGTTGAGGCTGCACTGGTGAAATGTTCTACCATTGTTGATGTAGTGGGATCATCCATCAAACTCACACTTTCTCCAGTAATTGAGGAAGAAGAAACTTCTCATCATTCTGATAAAGCTGATGATAAAGAAGTTGAGAGAGAAAGTTCCACTAAGCACGACGATGACGATACCTTTGAGGATTTGAGCGATCTGATGATTACATCACAGGAGCTCTTTAAAGATGATATAATTAAAGTTTCATCTCCTGCGGTTGAAGTGACATCTGCTTTGCAGCAAACTCCGTCAGCTCAAATAATGACTCCTTCACAATCTGTTATTACTCCTAAGCCGACGAGTGGTTCGTAGTCTGACGCGCGTAGCTCGCACATCACACACACTTAGGGTTTTTGGCACTTATACGCACTTAGCTTATTTAATTTGAAGCTTTTTAAGACTTGTCTTTTCTTTAATTTCAGGTTCTTCGATGGGGCGAAGCGTTTCACATTATGATAACTTTCGACGCTATGGAGGGTGTGACTCTTATGATTATGGACGCTATCTCCCTGTTCATAAGGAAACTGATGAGGAGCGTGCAGTCAGAAAAGCTCGAGAGAGACGAGCTTATGAAGAGCAGCAGAGAAGAAGGGATGATGACTCCCACAAAAGAAAATATCACGATGATAAAGGGAAGAGCCACAGTGCTGATGATCCGAGTAAACAGGTCAAACCTAGCGAAAGAGACGCGTCTGCAATTTCTCAAAAGGCCACTACTCCTCCTTCTCTTGATATTCCCTCTGGTTCTCCTGCTCTAGAGAAAATCGACATTCAGGCAATCATAAATAGGCCTCAATATCAAGTCAAGGATGCTCCGCCTAAACATCAAAGCCGATTCCCGAATTGGTGCTTAAAAGGAGTGCGTTTTTACTTAGATTTGGTCCCCATCGATAAGTAGGCCATGCTGAGGAATCTCGATGCTGTTAAGCTCGACATTGAGAGAATGTCCGGGTGGTAGAAACTGGTTGATGAACTTCAAAGGTTCAACCATATGAATCTTGAGGCCATGCTGACAATAGAAAACGATCACTCGGAGTGGAAGAAAATTGTCAAGCAACACGATGTAGAAATGTCGAGCATCGCCGACGATAATGCAAGACTTGAGTCTGTAGTTAAGAAACTCAAGGAGGATCTTACTACATCTTCCGCTTCGCATTCCCAAAAAGAGGAAGTTTTTCAAAAACAAGTGCGGGATGCGCATGCTGCTCAAAGGGACGCCGAGATGAAATTTGAAGCTGAACAGCATATTACTGAGAAATACCGTAAAGAAAGCGCTCAGCTGCGGGAAACAGTTAACTCTCAGAACATAGAAATCGAAATGTTAAAGTCTAGTCTTCTTAAAGTTGAGAAAGAGCGCGATGATGCGGTTGCCGAACAAGTTGCCGCCGAAGGGTCTCATGAAGCAACCAAAGTCAGCATCGACTCTACTTTATTTGACTTTTATATGCACAGTGTTCTGGGTCGCGGTAGTCTTTCATTCTTGGGTCCTAAATATGAGATTACTCTAGCCGAAGTTTGGGAGGCCGTACTTGATATGTCTGCTGGCTATGCGGAGGCAGATCTTGCGGCGCTTTATCTGGATGATGAAGCACGTGCTGCACTTGCCAGGGGAAAAGAGCAGCTTGCTAGGGAGCGAGCCGAAGTGGCAGGGGAAGAGCGTTTGGAGAAAGCGCCTTTAACCGACCCCGCTCATCTTCCGACTTCGGTTGACCCTGACATTGTTTGCTCTAGTTCTTATTCTTCACCTCCTGCAAAAGCCGAAGTTAAGACCGCAACCACCGAGCCTCCCACTACTCAAGCTGAGGAGAAGACCCAAGATGACACCGAAGCTGAAAATTTTGACATTGACGTGATTAAACCAACTTCTCCAAGTAAGTTTGATTCAGATCTGGCTCAAGTGGATTATTCATTCGATTCAATTGAACTTGATGAATTTCTCGCTTATTACTTAAGTCCTGGTGATCCAATATCTTCTCTTTTTTCGGAGAGTACTGATTTTAACTTCTTTTCTTCTATAGCTGTGGCACCGAATACTGCACAAATTTCCACTCCTCTAGTTGCTGTTCCTCCATCTTCTCAAGTTACTCCTCCTTATGCTTCTCAACCGGGATCACAGGAAGAAAAAATTGAAGCTCTTCAAGGCCTGGATGATCCGGCTGCTTTGCAAGAGCAGAAGGCGGAAGATCCTGAGGACAGCGAGAAGACCCCGGAGCAGTCTCTTGATGATGACACAAAGCTTTCTGCGCTGCTGACTACTCCGGGAAGTGATTCTTCTTCGAGGAGGAAAGGGAAGCGCGTCATGAAGAAGAAGAAGAAAAGCATTTCCGCTGGAGAAGATAAAGCAGTGGAAGATTCGGCTACACCTTCTCCTCCTTCTTCTCCGACCCACCCACGCCGGATTCCGAAACTAGTCATCAAACCGGGCAAGGGTACTAAAGGCGGCAAGAAGAAGGAGTGATAAGCTGGACTCTACTTTTCTTATTTTGCTTTTTTTGCTTTTTGTATGTATCGACCGGAGATTGTGCGGGTACCGGTCCCTGCTTTTTGAGATCTGCACATGTAAAGAATTTTCATAGTATTGAATAAAATAATTCTTTTACTTGTACAAATTCTTATGTAAGTAAGAATGCATTTACTTCTCATTTCAGTGTAGAATAAACGATTCTTTTTACTTGTACAAACTTTTGTCTGTGTTTGAGAATGCATTAATTCCACATCTCGTTTGCGTGATATTATAATGAACTTGTGGTATACTGCCTGAATACTACTTTTATTGATGTAGCTATATTGTATGATATTGCCCCTATACCACAAGTGCATTGCAATATCTTTTTGCTTTGGCGAGACTTGTACTCTTATTTTGGAGAATAACTATTCCATTTTTGAGGAAACAATTATTCTTCTTTAATGGAGTGTGTCTCGTTTTTGGAGAAGTTTTTACGCTTCAACCTTCGGAGATGGTCACTTCATATTTTTGAGAAGTGAATTCTCCTACGCGGTAAAGCGGGCCTCTGAAGATGATTTTACTTCGCACTTCAATTTCTGGGGAAGAATTTTTTCAAGATAAACAAGTAGATCTTCCTTGAGAGTTGAAGTGTGCCTCTGAGGAGGGCTTTCTTTGATATGCCTCTGTGAAGGGCTTGTGCCTCGTTAGAGGGCTTTGGTTTGGTGCTCCAAGCATGGTGAGGCGTGCCTTCGAAGAGGTCTTTTGTTTGGTGCTTCAAGCATGGTGAAGCGTGCCTCCGAAGAGGTCTTTTGTTTGGTGCTTCAAGCATGGTGAAGCGTGTCTCCGAAGAGGTCTTTGGTTTGATGCTCCAAGCATGGTGAAGCGTGCCTCCGAAGAGGTCTTTTGTTTGGTGCTTCAAGCATGGTAAAGCGTGCCTCCGAAGAGGACTTTTGTTTGGTGCTTCAAGCATGGTGAAGCGTGCCTCTGAAGAGGTCTTGTGCCCCCGGAGAGGTCTTTTGTTTGGTGCTTCAAGCATGGTGAAGCGTGCTTCTAAAGAGGTCTTGTGCCCCCGGAGAGGGCTTTTGTTTGGTGCTTCAAGCATGGTGAAGCGTGCCTTTGAAGAGGTCTTGTGCCCCCGGAGAGGTGCATTTGGTCTCCCGAAGAGAAGCAATTTTGGTCTCTAAAGAGAAGCGTTATTGGTTCTGGTGAAGTGGGCCTCCGAAGAGGGGCATTTTACACTTCAACTCCGGTGAAATGTGCCTCCGAAAAGGTCTTTCTGCCTCTGAAAAGGGCTCCTCCGAAGAGTTGTGCCTCAAAGAGAGCTTTGTTGCTTGTGTCATCCCACCATCTGCTTCTTAGCGATTCCTTTTTATCACTCCAAGTGCATGTTCCATTCCTTTTATAAGGTGTTTTCTTGTTGCTAGAGGAGTGTACTTTATCGTTGAGTGAATCCACGGGGCAGACGCAAGCTACTTTATCGGATGTTTGTTTACACAATCGATCGTGATTAGTTAGCAAGGGTCTGGAACCTTCTCGTTAGGAAGGTGCCCGCTTTGGTGGAATCATTAACGGTTTGTGAATAACACTTCGTTTATGGTTTAACATTGTCGAGTGATTCGTAGGAATCGCTGAGTCTTTTGATGTGTTGAATAAGTAAGCTTTACTTTGATAGCCTGCAATATTAAATCGACATTTTAGCAATATTTTAAAGATATTTGCACATAGAAATGAGACAGGCATTTTATAGTATTAGAGAACACAAATTTATAGTTCTTTATTACTGAATCACACTGATTTCTCAGTGGTTTACAATACAAAATTTATACATCCACCGTCATTTTACAAATTTAAGCAATGTTGTTAAGTAAAACATGGATGCAAGTAATTGATGTTCCAGAATTTTCGGATTGAATTCCAATTTCCACAGGATCCGTAATTTTGGATTCATATGCCAGAGAAAATGAAAGATGCCCCAGCTGCAGTTTTGTGGGTAATTAGCAATCGTCCCAACTTCCGCTTGCTAGGTGTGGACCTCATGTGACAACATTAGTGATAAGCTTCTCGGATTCTTGCGCTGCAGCCTTGTTGTCTGAGCCGGATTGATGAGTTGAAAGTTGTTGTCCTCGAGTGGATGAGGTTGGATCGACTCCGTTTTTCTTTACATATTGTTGAAGTTTACCCTGTTTCAGCAATTGTTCAATCACATTTTTTAACTGGCGACATTGGTCAATGTCATGGCCAGGTTGATTGTGGAATTGACAGAATTTCCCATTACGCACTGCACCTCTTCTCATCTCTGGTGGCTTAGGATACTCGATAACATCTTTTGTTAGGAAGAAGATATTTTCCGGTGTGTCAGTTAAAGGAGTAAAATCTAAAGGATCAAAGCGGCGAGGTTTCTTCTCATTCCCTTGATTTTTTCCTCCGTCACTTTCCCTTTTATGATTCCCAGATTCTCTTTTGTTAGAAGCAAGATCATTATTGTTTCCTTTAGCAACATCCACCTTCGTTGGTGCAGAAAGGTTTTCTAGGCGCATGAATTCATCGGCCTTTTTATAAAACTTTTCAAGTGAATTTCATTCCTTCATCTTTAGCCATTTTCCAAATTCACTCGATTTATTGATGGCTCGCATCAAGTAAGTTAGGATCATACGCAGCTCTGCATTATCCACTTCGGCTAAAGCTATATTGAAACGACTCAAGAAGGATTTGATTGATTCTCCGGGAGCTTGTTCAAGACTAGACAGCGACATTATATCCTTAGCTTTTGAAGCATACAATCTGAACTGATCTTTGAACTTTCGTGTTAAATCGGAGAATTGATCTACAGACCGAACTGGTAGCTTTGTGAACCAAAGTAGAGCCACTCCTTCCAAGTACACTGGAAAGTATCGGCACTTAATCTCATCTGATGCTCTTGCACCAGTCATATGCCAGTCGTACTTGTATGAGAAATGATTAGGGTCACTCGTTCCCCTATAGGCTGGGATAGCCGAAGGTGCAAATTTCCTTGGAAATTCTGCTTTCAGGATCCTTTCGGTAAACGGAGTTTTACTTGGTGCAAATCCCCAGTCACTCTCATTTTCTTCCCTCTGCATGCTCTCTTTCATGATTTGGCCAACCATCTCCGATAGGTACTCTTTATTGTTTAGAGACATCGCTGGGCAAGCATCTGAAGTCGGCTGCGGCCTTGAACCTTCAGCTTGGAAAGGTGGCATCTCGACAAAGGTTGTTTCATGGTTTTCTGGCTGATGATTTGCCCCAAGCAGAGCGTTTAATCTATCCATCATCAAAGCGTTTTGAGCTTCAATTTGTTGGTATAATCCAGAAACTACGTCGTCTAATTCAGCCCTTGTGACTCCAACGGTAGGAGTTGCTTGGTCTGCTGTTGGGGAAGCGGAGGTCCCTTCATGAGCATTTCCGGATCTAGTAGGTCTGCCTCTTCTTCTAGGAGCCATTATTTCAGATAGACTTCTGGTTTTTAAGGAAACTTTTTCGACAGGATTTTGCGAAGCAATGGTGAGAAGATTCCTGAGTTCAATTTTCTCAGTGAAAGCACCAAAATGTTAACGCTTAAAATTGAACGCTAACACCCGGTGTGTGTAATAAAGTTGTGAAAGCACCACCCGTGATACGGGAACAAGAAATAAGCAGTAAAAGAGCAGAAAACAGTAAAACAAAGCGATTTATAGTGGTTCGGCTTAAGATTGAGCCTACGTCCACTTTGAATTCCTTTATTGCTGATTTTCGATTACAAGTTGATACAATGCACTTGAAACTACAATATACTTTGATTCCAAAACACTATAGACTAATAGCTCAAACTCCAATGTAGGAGATCTCCTCGAATTCATGTTGACTACGGTAGATTCCTTTCGAAGCTTGTTGTAGTGTCGTGAATGTTTGGAGTTCTTCAAGTATCAGATGAGTTGAGAATTCTGTAGAGTAACAGCGCTCCAGAGAATGATCCAAAAGTCCCTTTGTCGTTGGAGTTATGGCCGTATTTATAGGAGTGGTTTTGGGCAAAATTTGACCCCCAAGTCTTAGGTCGTGTACGACCTAAGTTAGGTCGTAGGTCGCGAGCGACCTAAGTTAGGTCGTGGCCCACTCGCGACTTAAGAAGTTAGCCTGATGGTGTGGTAGGTCGTAAGTTGTAGGTTGGCAGCGACCTAGAAGATCTGTCTTACCTTGACTGTATCGAGCTGTCTGAGCGAGTCAGTGGGTCGTGAGCGACCTAAGATAGGTCGTGAGCGACCTAAAATAAGTTGTGAAACTCTTTTCTGCTTTAGGTTGCTTAGGTCGTGATATTGCTAGGTCGCAATATCCCATAAGTCATTAGGTCGTTGAGAACTGGAGCCACTAGGTCGTTAACTCTTTAGCTCGTTAAGTCATGAAGCTCCTTTCCGGAGTTAGGTCGTGAATACTCTAGGTCGTTAGGTCGCTCTGCCTCTTAAGTCGTTAGGTCGTGAAGTCTGTTAAGTCGTTAGGTCGTGAAGTCTGTTAAGTCGTTAGGTCCCTTAGGTCGTTAGATTCCTTAGGTCGTTAATAGTTGTTAGGTCGCAGAGTTTTAGGTCGCCGAAATAAAGGAGTTAACATAACAGATGGAAACTTATTTTACAAAAAAATATAAATATATACAGCAAACAGATGCAGATCATAAACAAACAAAATAAGTAAACAAATTAAACAAATTGTATGCAGACACATTATGAACGACCAAAATACAAACCTCGATATTTCAAACACTTAACAATATATATAAATACACTTACATAAACTGTAATACTGCCTCTAATCGATCTACTAAAGCAATGACTATATAAACTATATATATCTAACTTATACAAAATAAAATATACAAACAAACAGGTTACCTTACCAAATATATTAAACTTCTAAAAGATAATATATATTTATAACATATGAAACTGACCTGGATTTGGAAAGTTTGTGAAACCAAACATTACAAAAACGTATATAATATATATTATATATAAATCTGGTAACTTACTATATATTGTATAGAATCAGTACTCAATATATTATTACAAAGCTAACAAAATAAAGATTGTAAACACAATTTTAATACTACATCAAAATCTAGCAACGCATAGCACATTACATATTTATTTTACCAACATATGAACCCATAAGTGGTTTCTAAGCAAACCACGCCTGTCTGTAATGTGGTTAAAAGAAGTAAAAAAATGTTTGTAAGCAAAATATTTTCTTGACCAACCACCCTTGCATGTTGTGTGGAGTCTAGGAAAAACAAAGTCTCCACTAGCAACATAGACTAATTCAATGACTGAGAAAAAAAATGAAACTTATATTCTGAAGCTTATGATAAACTAATATTTTATACTTTAAACTTGAATATATAAAATACTAAAATATTATAACCCATCTCACAGTTATACACACAACACATACAAGTATGCAGACGTGTACACCTAACTGTTAATATAATAAAACGAAAAATATACTCTGATGAGTATTCATACTGTTTCATAAAATATACTCAAATAGTATTATATATATATAAACTCTCATATAAACAACCAGATTGATGTTTCTTCTAAATATAATATATAAAACTTAACAAAATGTGTATACTTCATAGAACATCCTACATATATAATATATGCTAGCAAACCAAATTTATATAGCGACACAAATATAAAAAGAGGCTAGAAAATAGATATATCACATACTTGCGGCAACGTAGGGCAAGAAGATGGAGCGGGAGTTGGCAGAGGTGGAGGAAATAGAGGCCGTGATAGGTTAGCGATGGCTTCACGTTGACGGTGGAACTGAGCGAGGAAGGCAAGCAAGGGTAGAGGCGTTGAGCAGGGGAGGGTCTCGGCTGATCAGGGCGAAGTCCAAGGTTAGGGCGTCGAATTTGGAGAGGTGGCGGTCGGAGCTTGGGATTATGGTGTGTGGTGATTAGTGGGAAGTGATGTAGGCTGAGAGTGGATCGAGATTTGATGGAGGGGTGACACGGGTTTGGTGATGAAGAGGGGATGGGCAAATATAATTTCGGCCATGAGAAAAAATAAAGTGATAGAGAAGGAAAGTGAAGAAGAGGAGAGAAGTTTAAAAGCCTACAGGAATGAAATAGAAGAAATAATACAACTTTGAAAATAGTAACTGACCCTTAAATTGCAGAGAATTATAACAGCAACCGATACACGATGATTCAGAAAATAATAATTAGAGCAATTAATCGTTGATTGGACAGCACGTTTGAATTTGAAGGCAAGGGAAAGCTAATGGTCACAATCTACGGTACCGATACGACGCACTATTTTATTGTTTCCGTCGCGCACTGGACCTCAAAACACTGAAATGAATATACCATAGAGATCGGCACGACGAGACGATCAAAATGGTATACAGATATTAATGGTACGATTGAATTATAAAAATTTGAATTTTCTACTGGCGGAAAATGCAGGAAAACGAAAAAAAAATAAGATTGACGGAGCTAACGAAGTCCAAATTTTGAAAAATGGAAAATGACGTCTTGCTCAGAAGATGATTTACAATTTTTCTATGTAAAAATATTCAGGTTTCGAAAACATTTTATTTTCATCAATTTCTAACTGATTAAATTGAAATAAAATTACACACGAAATAAACTTTCATATTTCTGGATGAAAATTTACCAGTTGCTATGTTTAGCTAGACGCATTTAAAATATTAAATTTTTAGTTCAATATTTTATTTTAAAAATTCCATAAATTTTCACTTAATAACGTTATTAAATCAGTTAAATTTACAGGTCGTTACACTCTCCCCCACTCAAAACTTTTCGTCCCCGAAAAGGAAGGAGGTAAGAGAATAGAAACAACAAGAAGAAAAAAGATTGAGAAAACAAGGTAGAACAATTAATTTAAAACCATATAAATTTCAATTTAAATAAATTTATATTCAAAATTTGTTTTTAATCCATTTGTTATTCAACTAACCTAATATTCTATTAACCATTTTATCATTAAACTTTAAGTGTATATCATTTTTATACACACTCAAATTTTATTTATAAAGACAATGTATATTGTATACTATCTACTTACATAGTTAACTTTTTGAGCAATTTAGGTAAGTTATTTTAAATGCAATCGAGTATTATACAAGTGAATTTTTAATTCAATTCTTTCAAGTTTAAATATTAAATCAAAATTTTGGTTTTATTTATAATTGAAATCATCTTTTACCCAAATTTTAAGAATTAAATTTCCGATAAACTTCAAACAATTTAGACATAATTATATACATACAATATATCCAAGTCAAATATAAATCAAATACTTATATATATATAATTTAAATCATGTCATACTTTAGAAATTTCAAATCAAATTCATTTCAAACAAAAGTGTAGCAAGCTACTGATGGTCTCTCCACTTTGAAACTTGAAAATGAATGTCGATGATGCGGCCGTCATCGCCGAAATTATTTACCAGCGACTGAAGGGAAGAGCACTGATTTAACATTAAAATTCTTTTGAAACAATTTCTATTCGAAAATAACATACATTTTCATTTCTAAAACCTTAAAACCAAAGTTTGAAATTATTGGAAATTAAATTCTCAAACTCTAAATTTAAATTATATTAATTTTCAAATCTGGATGTTGAAATGGTCGATGGATTACAAAACAATAAGTGAAAATCAATTATTATCATTTCTGACAATAGATTCATCAACAATTTAATTTTCAGAATTTATACTTATATATAATATAATCATACAAAAGTATGTAATTCACCAAATTTGAAACAATATTGTGTTAGTTTGCTCTGCTCAAGTGTTTTGTAAATCCTATCGATAGCGTTGATCAGACGAATCGATCGAAAACCCAAATCAACATCAACAACTCAAACAACACAATATATAAAACATTTTTGTATTAATAACAAATGCACTTCCTTGCTTGACGATACAAGGATGGATTTCAAAATAAGTATAGAGATTCAAATTTGATGACTCAAATCAAAGAGAATTTTGATTCGAAGATAAGTTCGAAACAAAGATATGATGATTAAATAACAAAGAAGGAAGATTGATAAGTTTATATAAATCGCGGGCAACCTTAACCAGGTCGACCGTGACTTCAAGAATAAGATCGATATAGAATTTCGAGGCAAATCTAAATTCAATCTCAAGAAATAGAATTCGGGTATAGTAGGGAATAGATGGCATCACAAACCGAGGATACAGAAATCTCCGGTAAATAAATACCTATTGTAAAGGAGTTTCACCCATTTTCAAATCATTCGAAGATTGGTGAGACCGCCAAGTCATTATAGAGATCATTCTAAGTGGAGTTATTGGATACTCCAAAATTCAGACGAATACGAATAGTGAGGGACAAGAAGGAATTTCGGAACCGAGGGAACGTTCCAAAATTCAAGGGAATCGAGTCAAGAAGGATGTGATTCAAACTCGAATGAAAGTGATTATGTAAATACATTTACCCTATATGCTAAGTTTTGCCTAGAGTGTAACAACCCGTATATTTGGACCATTTAAATTGAAAATAATCCACACATGTCAACTTAAATAGTACAAAACATGAATCATTAATGGAATATATGTATATAAATGAGAATCATCACAGAATCACAGAAAATATAACATAACAGAATAGTGCAGCGGAATTACAACATAGTCATAAGAGTAGTTCATGAAGCTACCCAGAAATACAACAATGTCTCAAATAAAAGAAATACAACAACATAGATGTCCAAATAGAAAGAACAATACTGATAAGATAAGATAGTGATAGTCTTCGGTCTTCAGCTCCAAGTAAGCAGCAACAACAATCCTCAGTCTGATCCGAGCATATGCACAAACAAACACTCGAATCAGGACATATATTCTTATACAGATAATATGGTTAAAAATTTGAAATAACAATAACTCAAAGATGGTTGGAATAAGCATCTTTCAGGATCCGATAAACTATTTATATATAGTAGAGTACGATAAGTAGATAATGTCTATCAATAATATAAAGATATCAAAATAGTGTTAAGTCATGGCCCATTCCACCCTTAACACATTTTTATTCCCAAAAGCATATACAAGACCGTAGTTTCCCCAAAACCGGAAGTCACCAGAGGGCAATCCATATACTAAAGGTACAAATCAAAATCGTAGTGGTCGCGCATAAATGGAATACAATTATGACAAGGTACATGAGGCATTACCCAAGGTAGTGACACTACCGTTCGCCTGATCCGGACTGGTGAGAACGCAACTCCGCAGCGCCCGCAACACCGTGAAACAACACTCCCAAATCAAGGGTGCGCACCAATCAATCACAAAGTAAATGAATAGTTTACGAAGAAGTGTGTCCACTTGAGGTAGCTAATCCTCCATTGGCCCGGCACAACTCCTGTTTTAGTCATTTCCAATTTGACACAAGTGTCAAAGCTATCCATTATCGTTCACTTTATTCAATCATCAACGTTCGTCAATCCAACCACTTCATTCTAGATCATCACTTCGTGTATAGTTATTAAAGTGGTTTCCGGTTTAGACAGTGAGTATGTCCCAAACCGATTCCGGTTCCTTTAATAACCTTCGTAATTATAACACCGATTGGTCGTTAATATATTTCAAAACCAAATCACTTTCAATTTCAATTGGAATTCGCAAATCGACAATTTGTTAGCCTTTCGAAATCAATTTCCAAAATTACGTTCAAACTTTCCAATTTCAATTTCAACATTCCTATAATTCAATTTCAAAGTTTCGATTAAACAATTCAAATATTCATTGCATTTTGTATATAAGTTCATTCCAAAATCATTTAACTTAATTAACGTTCAAATCGATTTAAACTCAATTATCGATTTCATTTGATATTCATTTAATAAATTTATCGTTAAACAATTTCAATTAAATTTCCAATTCATTTCATTACTTCTTAAATTCATTTTCATTATCAAAGTTTACAACTTTATTTAAATCACATTTGTCAAATCCAATTCTTTAAATTACAAGTCTTTCATTTGTTTCGATAAAGCGCATTCTATTTCTTATCAAAGAAATTCCTTTCAAATTTCAAAACTTATTTAAAGAAAACTTAGTTTCACTTATTCAATAATTCAATTTCTCTTAATAAAGATATTCAATTCAATTTAATTTATAATTCGATCTCATCAAATTTTCAATAATTTCAAATCTTAATTATTAATCATTTCAAACTCATTCATTAATAATTCAAAATCAATTGTTAATAAATTTAAAATTTATTCATTATTTCAAACTTCGTTATTAATAATTTCACAACTTAACTATTAATAATTTAAAAAGTTAATTATTAATAATTTTCAAAACTTACTTATTAATAATTTCAATAATTTATTATCAAATAATTCTAAATTTAATTATTAAATAATTAAATTTTAAACAATATTCTTTGTCAATTACTACTTTAATATTTGTTCCAAATTCAAATATTCACATTTACATTCATTCGAAATTTAATTCCAATTTATTCAAACCTTGTTATTAGTAAAATAAAACTTTATTTTATTTAAATCAAAACATTGACCAATCGGGTTTTATTTTAATTTTCTGTCCTAAATCAAATTAATTTGGGTATTTATCATTTCAACCCGATTCCATTTCAATTCAAAGTAAATCAAAGCATACAAAGGGAACTTGCAGTGTGATAGCTGGGATGGTGTCAAAGTAAATAAACAAGCAATAACATCCATTCACAACAATTCAACAATTTCAAATAATCCCGAAATAATCGTATTAATTCGCGTTTGTTATTTACGCAATTTAATATAACTATTTCTAGAATCTACCCTATCATTTCAAGTAGATTAAAGATTATTACATTCGGTTTTCACTTGTCGTTTAATTTCAATTTAATACTACAACGGTTAATTCAATATACGTTCAAGGGTCCAAAGTGAGATTCATCAATTCTACGTGTCAGTTAACTTACAAATAAAAGGGTCAATTTTAACTAATTGAATTTAACATATAAAGGGGTCAGGTTTAGCAAATCAAAATTCAACATATATAATCCAAATCTAATTCGTTAACTATCCTATATCAAATTCACTTGCAAATTATTTTGTCACTTAACAATACAATTAACATCCAATTCAACGTCACATAGCAATCATTCATCATTCAAACTTGTATAAGAATATAGTCGTGAAAATTAATTCACCTTTCGTGGATATAGAAATTGACGGCGAAGCACGAAGAATTAAGAGTAGAGTCGGTACAGCATGAACAACGGACACTGTAATATCAACAAAAGAAATGATATTAATACAATGAACGTTTGTATAAAATTTATAAATTTATATAATTGTGCTTACCGATGACGGAAGAAAAGAACGAAACTGAAGATTTGCTGCTGCGAAAGAAGTCAGTCGGTTGCTTCTACATACAACGAAAAAAGTCGGTTACAATTTTGGTAACCGAAATGGATATTTGCGTACACTACTATTTTTAGCAACTCTGATACTAAACTTAGTTTCCCTTTTCTTTTTTTTAGAAAAATGTAAACTCACGCCTAAACACACACGCACGCATGAACACACACGCCTAAACACACACACACGAAGGCAGGGTCTCGGCTGGGTGGGCTGGAGACTGGAAGGCGCTCATGACTGGGCGGTGGTGGCTGTACGGTGGTCGGCATCGGTGACTGGGTGGAGTTGGAGGCGGTGGGCAGTGGGTCAGGGAGGTCTGGGTGGTTAGCTGCGTGGTGGAGACTGGAAGCGGTGGGCAGTAGGTCAGGGAGGTTCGTGAGAGGGTGTGATTGCTATTGTTGGGGCGGAGGCAGTGGACGTGGTGGGTTGAGGGATGGCCGAAGGTGCTGGTGGTGGGCGAAGTGGCAGAGGCCGTGGTGGGTTGAGGGATGGCCGAAGGTGCTGGTGGTGGGCGAATTGGCAGTGGACGGAGGGCAGTTGGGGGTGGTTGGCTGTGTGATGGACGGAGGCAGTGGGCATGGGGTTGGGTGCTGGTGGGAAGAGCGAGGCGCAGTGGAGAGGGTAGTTGGGTTGGGAAGGATGGGAGTGGAAGTATTTCCTTCGGAAGCACCTTTAATTTTCCAAAGCAAAGAAAAATAGAAGTGGGTAGTGGAAGAATGAAGAAGAAGAGAGGAGGGGAGAGGTTACCTGAAGCTTATTTCTAAAAGTTGGATGTGTTTGAACAGTAGAAAATGAGAATGGGAATAGTTGTCTTCCTTTAACTTTAACAATGCGGCACGTTAATAAATTTTTCAGTTTGAGTTTCCAAAGCATTGCCCTGGTTCCCAAGTTTCCCCAAGTTCCCAAACGTCTCTATCAATTCCCAAGCCAACCACTAACTCTCATCTACCATCATCAATGTATCAGTTAAATTTATTTTATTTTTTTAAATGTACCTGGGCCAAAGAATTTATGCTGAAATTTGTTTATCCGGTCCGTCCGGAACCGATAAATTAGCACGAATAATTTTACGTCGGACTCCGATTTCCACGAATGAGTATACCGTTTTGATCAGTGTGACGATGCGCTTCCAACGGTACACAGGTTATTGCGATACGATGATTTTATAAAATTTGCATTTACGCCGTTTAAATTGTACGATTTGCAAAACAATTTAAACGGAGCAGGCGATGACAGTTTTAGACGAAACGAATTACATAATCTTGATCAAAATAATTTTTACAACATAACTGTGTAAAAATATTTGGATTTGGAAGATAAATTTTACGCAGCTTTATATGGACTGATATACAGTAAAACGCGAACAGATTTTACTGTAATATTTTGCCATGAAACTTTTTCTATGCCCATACCTAACTAGACGTATGGCATACATAAAGTTTGGACGTTACTTTAAATCGTTTAAAATTTCAAAATTTTTATTGAAATGATGAATTTTAAATTTTAAATTGGGTCGAAAATTTAGGGTCGTTACAATCTCCCCCACTCAAAACTTTTCGTCCTCGAAAAGGAACGAGACGAGTGAAGTAGAAATGGAATAAGTAGGAAAGTCAAGATAGATTTCGAGAAATTTGAATAATACCTGAAATTAATAGTTCGTGGTTTGAATCCCGGATACTATCCTCAGTTTCCCATGTGCAATCTCGCTCATCTGCACTCCACTGTACTTTGACGAGATTTACCGACTTCCTTCTGAGTTGCTTTGTCTCACGATCGACTATCCGAAGTGGCTTTCGCTCAATAGTCAAATCAGGCTCAATAACTATCTCTTCCAACTGAGCAGTAGGGATGGTCATAGATGGATCGTGTACCACTTTGCGAAGATGTGAGACGTGGAACACGTTGTGCACACCGGTGAACTTCTCTAGTAATGCAACTTTATATGCTAATGTTCCGAATCTTTCTGTAATCTCAAACGGACCAACAAATCTGGGAGCTAGCTTTCCCTTCCTTCCAAATCGAACAATATTCCTCAAAGGCGACACTTTCAGAAATACTTTGTCTCCTACACTGAATTCGAGATCTCTTCCCCTTTTGTCAGCATAGCTCTTCTGTCTATCCTGTGCCGTCTTTATCTTCTCCCTGATTTCTTCGACCTTTTCAGAAGCTTCCATAATTATTTCTAGGCCAAGCACTAATCGATCTCAAGACTCGATCCAACAAGCTGGCGATTTGCACGGCCGTCCATATAAGGCTTCGAACGGTGCCATACCAATGCTTGCCTGGTTTATAAAGGATAATTAATTCGAATTCAAATATACTTATTCAAATTTGAAATTCAAATTCTTTACCTGGTAACTATTATTATAAGTGAATTCTACCAAGTGAAGATGGTCTTCCCAGGATCCACCAAAGTCAATAATACAAGCCCGGAGAAGGTCTTCTAAAATCTGATTTACCCTCTCAGTTTGGCCATCTGTCTGAGGATGATAAGCTGTGCTCAGATTCAGTTTGGTGCCCAAAGTATCCTGAAATGCCCTCCAGAATTTACTAGTGAAAATAGGATCTCTATCACATACAATACTAGATGGTACACCATGAAGTTTAACAACTTCTCTCATGTATATCTCGGCCAAACTTGAAGCTGTACGAGTGGTCTTGACCGGAATAAAGTCAGCGGACTTCGTCAATCTGTCGACAATCACCCATATGCTTTCGTTACCCTTTCTAGTCCTTGGCAGCCCATCAATAAAGTCCATAGAAATCTGCTCCCATTTCCAACCTGGGATCTCAAGAGGTTGAAGTAATCCTGCTGTCTTTCTGTGATCAGCTTTAACTTGTTGGCAAGTGGTGCACCTGCTAACATAGGTAGAAATATCGCGCTTCATCCCACTCCACCAATATAACTTCTTCATATTCTGGTACATTTTAGTGACACCAGGATGAAATGAAAGCGAAGACTTATGATTTTCCCTCAGCACTTCCTATCTAAGACCATCAACATTAGGAACACAGATACGATCATCAATTCTCAAGATTCCCTTACTATCAACATGTGCACCCAGTTTATTATCAGCATTTTCCACTCTACCAAGAACTATTTCTTTGATGCGATAAAGCAAAGTATCCTCGTATTGTTTGGCTATAATACGATCCATAAGACCTGGGGAGACGGAAAGCTGGAATAACATTCCTTCGACAAGATTACAACATATCATAGCTTGGTTTCTGCTCAAAGCATCGGCTACGACATTTGCTTTTCCCGGAGTATAGTTAATATCAAGATCATATGCAGCTAGGAATTCGAGCCATCGGACTTGTCTCTGGTTCAAATCCTTTTGCGAGAAGATATATCTCAATGACTTATGGTCAGTGAATAACTCGAATTTTGTTCCCAATAGATAGTGCCTCCATAGCTTAAGAGCAAATACAACCACAAGAAGCTCTAAATCGTGGGTTGCGTAGTTTGTTTCATGGGTCTTTAACTGACGACCAGCATAGGCAATAACCTTTCCTTTCTGCATTAAAACAACTCCAAGTCCATCTCGACAGGCATCTGTATAGACGGTCAATCCTTCGCTACCATCAATAACTGTAAGAACCGGGGCAGAGGTCAACTTTCGCTTCATCTCATTGAAAGCTGCTTCGCACTTCTCACTCCAAATAAATTTCATATTCTTTCTGGTCAGTGCGGTAAGTGGTGCGGCAATACGAGCAAAGTTTTCTATAAATCTGCGGTAATAGCCGGCCAAACCCAAGAAACTGCGGATGTTTGTAGGAGTTTTGGGAGTCTCCCAATCCTGCAAATTCCAAAGATTCGAATTAAGAAATTGATAAGTTGTTTTGATAGAATTGACAAGTAAGAATAGAACTTACATTGATTACGGCGATCTTAGCTGGATCGACTGAAATCCCATTCTCTGAAACAATATGGCCAAGAAAACGAACTTCATCTTTCCAAAAATGGCATTTTGAAAACTTGGCTTTAAGCTGATGGCTGCGTAGAGTTTCAAGAACAAAAGCCAGATGCGACCTATGCACTTCCTCATCCTTAGAGAAGACGAGAATGTCATCGATGAAAACAAGAACAAACTTGTTAAGAACATCCCGGGAAACTCTATTCATTAAGTCGATGAAATAAGCTGGAGCATTAGTAAGACCGAACGGCATAACCAGCCATTCAAAGAAACACTTCTCAGTGCGGAATGCTGTCTTAGGAATACTCTCCTCGGCAATTCTGAGTTAGTGAAAGCCAGTAGCCAGATCGAGTTGAGAGAATACTTTAGCTCCATGGAGCTGGTCGAATAGATCGTTGATGCGGGGCATCGGATATCTGTTCTTGTGTGTGAGTTTGTTCAGCTCTCTATAGTCCACACAAATTGTGAGAGAACCATCCGATTTTGTGACGAACACTACTGCAGCACCCCATTCTGAATGACTTCGCCGAATCAAGCCTTTAGAAAATAAGTCTTCAATTTGAGCATTCAGTTCATCTTTTTCTTTAGGAGCCATTCTCCGTGGAGGAAGAACTACTGGTCGGGCACCAGGAATAAGGTCAATGCGGAATTCGATTTCCCACGGTGGTGGTAGAGAATTGACTTCTCCAAACACATCAGAAAAGGATTGGACCACTGGAGTATAGCTTAGTTCATTTGGATGGGAGTCAAGTGAAAATATAAAACTCCCAGCATATTCTTGAGGTGATTTGCCCTTTATAACCAAAGGCATGCTCTTGTCATCGATGAGAGAGACTGTTCGAGCTTTGCATGAGATATTGGCTTCGAACTTCCGTAGCCAATCAATGCCTAATAGTATATCGAATGCCTCGAATCCAAGGACATAGAAATCCCAAGTGAAATGGTGAATGCCATGCATAAGAGTGACATATTTACAAACCCTTTTAAGGTTAGCGGGCCCTCCAATAGGGTTTGATACACATAAGAAAGTAGATGAAAGAATGGGTTCCAAACCAAGTTTATTGCACAAATCAATAGATATGAAACTATGTGTTGCTCCGGTATCCAATAGAACTTTAACGGGTAAAGCATGCAACATAAAAGTACTCTGTAATGTACCTTGGTTATCAGTAGGAGCAGGTGGGGTAGGTGGATCATGGGCGGAAGAAGTCATAGCAAATACTCCAGCCATCTTTCCCTTTTTGTACATAGGACAATCCCTCTTGAAATGGCCTGGCTGCAGACATACGTGACAGAGGTCGTTCCTGGTATTCTGACGAGGCTGAACAGGGGCACTGGCAGATGTTGGACAGCTGTTGGCGTAGTGACCCCTCTGATCGCATTTGAAACAAGTGATGGAGGATAAGTCAATAGGCTTCTTCTGAGAATAGCCAAGCCCAGATTTCTGCTGCCAATTCTTCTTCTGTTGCTCAAAATTTTGCTTCCTCTTTCCCGACTGATTAGCTGGTGTCTGAGTAACTGGAGCTTTGGGGACAGATTTTTCCTTAGGCTTTCCCTCGTATCGAAGAGCAAAATCCATCAACTCAGTGAAAGTTCCATGGACATAAGCGGTGAGGAGCTCGTAATACTCTGGGCGTGCGCCATGTATGAACTTCTCATTCTTAAGCAGAGGTGTGTCAATCAAGCCAGGTCCGAACTTGGAGAGTTCGTTAAACCTCCTTTCGTATTCAGTGAAGGTCATGCTGCCTTGCTTGAGATCCATGAAAGACCGATAGAGTTGGGCCTTCCCAGTAGCTGGCATCCACTGAGCCATAAAGGAATCCCTATTACAAATGATATGAAACGAATCAAAATTATGACGAGATAAGAGAGAAATTTATTTAGTAGTAATTTAGATAGATCACTACCTAAACTGGGCCTAAGTGATAGTTTCCTCATCAGTTCGAGAAGTGACTGATTCCCACCAATCTTGTGCATCATCCTGAAGCTGCCAAGCGGTCAACTTGCGCTTCTGAGCATCTGCGATCTCCAAGCCAGAAAAGATCCTTTCCAAACTCTTTAGCCATTGTTGTGCTTCGATAATACTCTCGGAGCCAGTAAATTTGACTCCTCCAAGCTGAGTATACTCCTTGCTAAGAGTGGAGAATCGGACCGCGGGAGCTGGAGCATGTGGACCAGGAGCATTTCCACCCCTGCCCCTAACATTTCTTCTAGTAGCCATCCTGGAATACCAAAAATGATTTAGAATCAAGGATAGGAATTTATAGAACTTAAGGAAATTCTATTCAACGATTTCAATAAGAAAGATGAATCAAAGGAGGTGGATTCTGAAATGATTCTCCTCATTCTAGGGTATGTTTACCCTATCTCTAATGAGCTTTAAACTCCACAGGTTAAGGTTATCGGGAACCAAAGTCCTGATACCAACTGTAACAACCCGTATATTTGGACCATTTAAATTGACAATAATCCACACATGTCAACTTAAATAGTACAAAACACGAATCATTAATGGAGTATATGTATATAAATGAGAATCATCACAGAATCACAAAAAATATAACATAACAAAATAGTGCAGCGGAATTACAACATAGTCATAAGAGTAGTTCATGAAGCTACCCAGAAATATAACAATGTCTCAAATAAAAGAAATACAACAACACAGATGTCCAAATAGAAAGAACAATACTGATAAGATAAGATAGTGATAGTCTTCGGTCTTCAGCTCCAAGTAAGCAGCAACAGCAATCCTCAGTCTGATCCGAGCATATGCATAAACAAACACTCGAATCAGGACATATATTCTTATACAGATAATATGGTTAAAAATTTGAAATAACAATAACTCAAAGATGGTTGGAATAAGCATCTTTCAGGATCCGATAAACTATTTATATATAGTAGAGTACGATAAGTAGATAATGTCTATCAATAATATAAAGATATCAAAATAGTGTTAAGTCATGGCCCATTCCACCCTTAACACATTTTTATTCCCAAAAGCATATACAAGACCGTAGTTTCCCCAAAACCGGAAGTCACTAGAGGGCAATCCATATACTAAAGGTACAAATCAAAATCGTAGTGGTCGCGCATAAATGGAATACAAGTATGACAAGGTACATGAGGCAATACCCAAGGTAGTGACACTACCGTTCGCCTGATCCGGACTGGTGAGAACGCAACGCCGCAGCGCCCGCAACACCGTGAAACAACACTCCCAAATCAAGGGTGCGCACCAATCAATCACAAAGTAAATGAATAGTTTATGAAGAAGTGTGTCCACTTGAGGTAGCTAATCCTCCATTGGCCCGGCACAGCTCCTGTTTTAGTCATTTCCAATTTGACACAAGTGTCAAGGCTATCCATTATCGTTCACTTTCTTCAATCATCAACATTCGTCAATCCAACCACTTCATTCTGGATCATCACTTCGCGTATAGTTATTAAAGTGGTTTCCGGTTTAGACAGTGAGTATGTCCCAAATCGATTCTGGTTCCTTTAATAACCTTCGTAATTATAACACCGATTGGTCGTTAATATATTTCAAAACCAAATCACTTTCAATTTCAATTGGAATTCGCAAATCGACAATTCGTTAGCCTTTCGAAATCAATTTCCAAAATTACGTTCAAACTTTCCAATTTCAATTTCAACATTCCTATAATTCAATTTCAAAGTTTCGATTAAACAATTCAAATATTCATTGCATTTTGTATATAAGTTCATTCCAAAATCATTTAACTTAGTTAACGTTCAAATCGATTTAAACTCAATTATCGATTTCATTTGATATTCATTTAATCAATTTATCGTTAAACAATTTCAATTAAATTTCCAATTCATTTCATTACTTCTTAAATTCATTTTCATTATCAAAGTTTACAACTTTATTTAAATCACATTTGTCAAATCCAATTCTTTAAATTACAAGTCTTTCATTTGTTTCGATAAAGCGCATTCTATTTCTTATCAAAGAAATTCCTTTCAAATTTCAAAACTTATTTAAAGAAAACTTATTTTCACTTATTCAATAATTCAATTTCTCTTAATAAAGATATTCAATTCAATTTAATTTATAATTCGATCTCATCAAATTTTCAATAATTTCAAATCTTAATTATTAATCATTTCAAACTCATTCATTAATAATTCCAAACTCAATTGTTAATAAATTTAAAATTTATTAATTATTTCAAACTTCGTTATTAATAATTTCACAACTTAACTATTAATAATTTCAAAAGTTAATTATTAATAATTTTCAAAACTTACTTATTAATAATTTCAAAAATTTATTATCAAATAATTCTAAATTTAATTATTAACTAATTAAATTTTAAACAATATTCTTTGTCAATTACTACTTTAATATTTGTTCCAAATTCAAATATTCACATTTACATTCATTCGAAATTTAATTCCAATTTATTCAAACCTCATTATTAGTAAAATAAAACTTTATTTTATTTAAATCAAAACATTGACCAATCGGGTTTTATTTTAATTTTCTATCCTAAATCAAATTTATTTGGGTATTTATCATTTCAACCCGATTCCATTTCAATTCAAAATAAATCAAAGCATACAAAGGGAACTTGCAGTGTGATAGCTGGGATGGTGTCAAAGTAAATAAACAAGCAATAGCATCCATTCACAATAATTCAACAATTTCAAATAATCCCGAAATAATCGTATTAATACACGTTTGTTATTTACACAATTTAATATAACTATTTCTAGAATCTACCCTATCATTTCAAGTAGATTAAAGATTATTACATTCGGTTTTCACTTGTCGTTTAATTTCAATTTAATACTACAACGGTTAATTCAATATACGTTCAAGGGTCCAAAGTGAGATTCATCAATTCTACGTGTCAGTTAACTTACAAATAAAAGGGTCAATTTTAACTAATTGAATTTAACATATAAAGGGGTCAGGTTTAGCAAATCATAATTCAACATATATAATCCAAATCTAATGCGTTAACTATCCTATATCAAATTCACTTGCAAATTATTTTGTCACTTAACAATACAATTAACATCCAATTCAACGTCACATAGCAATCATTCATCATTCAAACTTGTATAAGAATATAGTCGTGAAAATTAATTCACCTTTCGTGGATATAGAAATTGACGGCGAAGCACGAAGAAGTAAGAGTAGAGTCGGTACAGCACGAACAACGGACACTGTAATATCGACAAAAGAAATGATATTAATACAATGAACGTTTGTATAAAATTTATAAATTTATATAATTGTGCTTACCGATGACGGAAGAAAAGAACGAAACTGAAGATTTGCTGCTGCGAAAGAAGTCAATCGGTTGCTTCTGCATACAACGAAAAAAGTCGGTTACAATTTTGGTAACCGGAATGGATATTTACGTACACTACTATTTTCAGCAACTCTGATACTAAACTTAGTTTCCCTTATTTTTTTTTAGAAAAATGTAAACTCACTCCTAAACACACACGCACGCATGAACACACACGCCTAAACACACACGCACGAAGGCAGGGTCTCGGCTGGATGGGCTGGAGACTGGAAGGCGCTCGTGACTGGGCAGTGGTGGCTGTACGGTGGTCGGCATCGGTGACTGGGTGGAGTTGGAGGCGGTGGGCAGTGGGTCAGGGAGGTCTGGGTGGTTGGCTGCGTGGTGGAGACTGGAAGCGGTGGGCAGTGGGTCAGGGAGGTCCGTGAGAGGGTGTGATTGCTGGTGTTGGGGCGGAGGCAGTGGATGTGGTGGGTTGAGGGATGGCCGAAGGTGCTGGTGGTGGGCGAAGTGGCAGCGGACGTGGTGGGTTGAGGGATGGCCGAAGGTGCTGGTGGTGGGCGAAGTGGCAGTGGACGGAGGGCAGTTAGGGGTGGTTGGCTGTGTGATGGACGGAGGCAGTGGGCATGGGGTTGGGTGCTGGTGGGAAGAGCGAGGCGCAGTGGAGAGGGTAGTTGGGTTGGGAAGGATGGGAGTGGAAGTATTTCCTTCGGCAGCACCTTTAATTTTCTAAAGCAAAGAAAAATAGAAGTGGACAGAGGAAGAATGAAGAAGAAGAGAGGAGGGGAGAGGTTACCTGAAGCTTATTTCTAAAAGTTGGATGTGTTTGAACAGTAGAAAATGAGAATGGGAATAGTTGTCTTCCTTTAACTTTAACAATGCGGCACGTTGATAAATTTTTCAGTTTGAGTTTCCAAAGCGTTGCCCTGGTTCCCAACTTTCCCCAAGTTCCCAAACGTCTCTATCAATTCCCAAGCCAACCACTAACTCTCATCTACCATCATCAATGTATCAGTTAAATTTATTTTATTTTTTTAAATGTACACGGGCCAAAGAATTTTTGCTGAAATTTGTTTATCCGGTCCGTCCGAAACCGATAAATTAGCATGAATAATTTTACGTCGGACTCCGATTACCACGAATGAGTATACCGTTTTGATCAGTGTGACGATGCGCTTCCAACGGTACACAGGTTATTGCGATACGATGATTTTATAAAATTTGCATTTACGCCGTTTAAATTGTACGATTTGCAAAACAATTTAAACGGAGCAGGCGATGATAGTTTTAGACAAAACGAATTACATAATCTTGATTAGAATAATTTTTACAACATAACTGTGTAAAAATATTTGGATTTGGAAGATAAATTTTAAGCAGCTTTATATGGACTGATATACAGTAAAACGCGAACGGATTTTACTGTAATATTTTGCCACGAAACTTTTTCTATGCCCATACCTAACTAAACGTATGGCATACATAAAGTTTGGACGTTACTTTAAATCGTTTAAAATTTCAAAATTTTTATTGAAATGATGAATTTTAAATTTTAAATTGGGTCGAAAATTTAGGGTCGTTACATAGACTACCAAAGCTCTGATACCAACTGTAACAACCCGCTATTTTGGACCATTCGCATCCGCACATGTCGGACTTGAATAATTCAAAATACCGAATTGTTAATTTAAATTTGGCAAAACTGAACATATACAGTAAATAAATAATCATAGATCACAGACACGGAGTAATAAATGCAGCGGAAACAAAGGATAGTATTTCATGAAGCTACTATATACATATCAGAGTTAAATAAGGTACAATAGATGTCTCGAATAAAATAATCAAATACAATATCAGAATACATCACTAGAATCAACTGGATATCTGAAACTGGATAGATAGCTGGATCTCCGAGCGAAGCTCCAACTCCAAAGGTGAGTCTCGAATACTGGTACACTCAGTCTGACCCGAGCGTAAAGCAAAACACTCGAGTCAGGATTAACATTCTTATATCAATAAATCCAACTCTAGTGAAATAACAAATAAAATACAAGTAACTCAAAGGATGTCTGGAATAACCATCCTTTAAGGATCCGTAAAACTATGTACTATGTAGTAGTGTACGCTAAGTAGATAATGCCTATCAGTAATATAAAGTATCAAAATAGTGTTAAGGAGTTACCATTATCCCCCATTACACATTTTACATAAGCTTTATAGTCTATACAGCACTGTAAATTCCACCGTAAACTAGTGGGATGTCAGGCAGTACTCCATAGGTGTAACAATCCGCAATTTTCGCGCTCGAAAATCGACATCCATACTTTACATCGTACTCGAATGCCATAGATTCGACCATTCAAATCCGAGTCGCCGGAGCTTATAACACAGTTAAGTAAACAACACAGCGGAATAAAAGAATAATACATTGATATACAATATCTGATACAATATCTGATACAACAGAGTGATACAATGAATATCAATATACATCAGAGATATGATACAAGAAATAGCAGCGGAAAAGAAAACGATAACATCAGCAGCGGATAATCTCCGTCTTCAAAGCACCAATCTGGATATAGCTCAAACTCCCAATAACGAGGCACAAAGATAAGCAAGTGCAGTCCATATCCAAAGACTGAACTAGCTCCAGATAATCTACAAATTCTGAATATCTGAAAAACCCAACTCTAGACTGCTCGTGTAGAAAAATTTTGAGCACCCAGAGTTTAGGAAAGAAACAATAAACTCCGGATCAGTCATGGGACTGGTGTGAGCAACAAAAACAGTTTATCTTTAAAACAAATAGCAGAGAATTTTAAAATCAATTCGTAATGCTTTTAGAAAATGAAACTACCATAAGACCTCCCGCCACACACACAATGTAAACGCAGAATTGGAGGGGATTTCTTCTTATGATAGTCAAAGATGCTTACTACGCAAAATCAAATCATTTTTGATATTATTATTAGTGCATAGTGAAGAAAACTTTTTGAGAGTAGAATATAAATCTTAGCCAACATAGACATTTCGAACTATGCCTACTATAGCTACCATCCAAACAGTGGGGCGCCACCATAAGTAGATGGTAGGTTCTACAACTAATACCATACAAAGTTCGTATTGGAAGATGGATTTCCAACAAATGGCCAGGCTAAGGAACTTCCTATGCCACGAAGGAACACCTCTGGAAAGACGTCCAAAGAAATAACCTAACATTACGGTTAGATCTCTGCCAACACAAGGTCGGGTTACCACTAGCTGGGTAACTACTGACACGAATATGCCATCCCACGGTTGTAAAAACCTTTATATGAGGATCCTCGATTTCCAACAACCACAAAGTAATAAATTTGCAGCAACAACAGGTTAAATATCAAGGCTCCATACCATGATACAACCTCTATCCAGAAGGAAATGACATACACTAAGGGGGCGCGATCCCCTAATAACCTTGCCGCATCCTTCCTGTTTTGACCATTTCCGGGGTGTGAGGTCCGACGAAGTCTCGTCCACAAAGCTACACTTTTCACAAAGCCATGCTTCGGGTCAACAGATGATCAAAGTAATGATCACAAAGATAAATGATCAAACAAATGATCATATCACAAATGATCATCACATAGCAACACTCAGCATGTCACATTACCAAATTGGGTATATATCGCTGATAACCTTCAACTACATAACCTCTGAGCTCCTACGTCTCAGAGAAGGGTGTTAAGCTAAGAGAATAAATTCTCCACCACCAAATAGAAATGTATTTGAAAGAAATCGGCTTTATATCTCAATTTGTAATGTCAGACATACAATCCATACAAGTCTGTTCCGGGATCGAACAGAACCGAAGGCACTTCCAAAGAAGTCCTTGCAAATGCAGATAATTTTCTAATCATGTTCGGACTTCCCATCACAAAAGGAGTGATATAAATCTCTATACCGGAGCAACTCGGTGCAGAGACATTCGACAGGTTGTCCTTTCATTTTCAAAAATATCCGGTCTTCACCACCGGTCTTCACCACCGGTCTTCAAATGCCATCCATATACGACGTATCACTAATTCGGAATGGGTTATATGACACAGAGGTCTTTTCCTGGCTAACCCGAATAGTGAGCGCAATATTTAAAAACATATGGATATGTGATTTCAATTAAGTCACAACTTAATAATTCAACTTCCTTTTAAATGGTTTCGATCGATTACCATTTCAAATCTTTTAAATAAAAGATTTATTTCACAAAGTTCATCCACTTTCACAAAAATCCTTTCACAGATTTCAAAACAATTTCCGTTTCAATTGGATTAACTCGATAAATCTTTAAAACAAAGATTCAACTTATAGCTTTCAAAACAATTTCATTTAGAATAGTTTAAACAAATAATCATTTTAAATCTGTTAAAAAATAACAAATTCAATTCATAGCTTCCAAAAAGAATTCATTTATAACTTGGAAAACCATTTTTCAATTCAATCTTGAAATTCCTTTAATTAAACTGGAATTTCATTTCTTATCTGAAAGCTTTTATTATGTGAAAACAAACAGTTTTCATTTCGAAAAATCTGATTTATTTATACGAGTTAAAGTCTTTGGGTTAAATTCCAATTCTCAAAATTAAACTTTTAAATGGTTTAAATTCATACAAACACATTTATATCATCTTTAATCCCTAGTTTCAAATCATAGCATTCAATTTCAAACTTGAATTCAAATTTAAATCAAATTATTTAAATTTTCAAAACTCGATTAAGTTATTCAAAATAACTTTTATCTTTGAAATTCTATTTCAAAAGCTTTTCACTTTAAACCCAAATTTCCAATTTCAAAATCATTTGAAATTAAAATTTCAATTTCAAAAACATCAAATTAAATTATCTGTGACTTAACCGATTTCCACGTGAAATCCATATTTTTGTGTGTAAAAGTGTAGTCCAGGGGTTTTACACAGTAGTGCAACATCATACAATCATCATAGATCAGAATACAGAAATATAGCTGATAAGCGGTATGAATTATAACACTTATCGTTCATTCACAGATCACAGATAATATACATCACAGATAATAAATTATATCACAGATAATTAATTACATTACAAATCACAACATAAATCAGGATATATCACAAAGCATCACATATCAGAATATCAAACAATTCGAAGCATTCAATAGAATACAGTCATCCATAAGTAAGATTAATTAATTGTCTGATTAATTCAAATCAGATTAATTACCTATGAATAAACTACTAATCCTGGTTAATTAATTAATTATAAACCATTTTAATTAATTATTCTTTAATCATTAAATAATTAACCTTTAATTATTTAATCATCCCTTAATTATTTATCTTTAATTAATGACATCAATTAATTTACCCTTAATTAATAACCATTAAATTAATTATCCTTAATTAATAAATTTATTTAAACTTAAGTTAATTACATAATAAATTAATTATTATTTCTAAATTAGAATTTAAATTAGTTAACTCTTATTCTCAAATTAGTTAATTTACCTTAAAATTAAAAACTTGTTAATATTTAACTATCAATGACATTTCTTAATTACAATTTCCATTAGGTCTCAAATTATCCTAATTAAAATTACTTAACATATTCTCAATTACCGTGTCATTGATTCATGTCAAAACCTTTATCCTGTATTTATAAAAACCTGTTTATATTTAATACTGTTAAAAATTCGCATTAAAACGAACCTAGGTAAAAAAACCCTTTACTCGAGTGGAACCCGAGCCGTTAACATATTTTCCCCGAGTTCACCCCTCTTCTATTCCTCTTGAGTTTCTTTATTTTACTTTTAAGTATTTAAACTTAAATACTGTCGTCCAGTTCGAGTACCCGCGTTCTACCCCGACACCACCCCCTTCTTTCTCGAGCATGTCTTCGAGTTCGTCAAGATGTTTCCCCGAGTAAATCACGAGATAACTCGAGCTCCTGTACTTCATCTTCCCCAACATCTCAATACCTGATACGCAATATCCACGCGTGCACGGTGCACACAAATCTGGCCATCGTCGATCATTACCACGATCCTCAACATGTCATCTACGACCATCTCGAACCACCAGACCAACCGTCACCACGAGATCATCAGAGGACTCAAAAACGAGTTATCACCCCATTCCTGGAAACAACACAAACCACAAGAACCCATTGCCTGACCACAATCGATCACCAGCAACCTCGCCGACCTGTCCCCTGCATTCGCCACAGCCTCCACTTCCTGCACCCCCTGGTGCGATCGCCAGAATCGAAATATCGATGACGAAAATAACTCGCGACTACCACGTACAAAACGCAGGCTTAAACCCTAAATTTGATTCGATTCAACAAATCTCGAAATAGAAAATTTTTCTGGCATTTTTCCTGTGATTATTGATCGTTCCAGCACCTCCATGCCAAATTTTGCCAAACATTTTCACGCCGATCACCCGATTTTGCCCAAAATACCATTTCCGTTCAACTCACGATTTTCCACAATTTAACAAACTAAAAATCTTGATTTTATTCTTAAAATTTATGGCTTATGAAGACAAACAGGATCAAGTAATCAAAACTCAAATTTTAATCAACTAAATTTTTGACAAGATTTGATTTTTACTTTGTTTTTACCTTTTCCAATAAACCCATTCATTTTATTACTTAAAAGTATTTTTAAAATTTTGGCCTTGATAATTCGAATACTTTTTGTCTAAATATCAAAGTCTATAGGTGAATGATTTAAGAGATTTTGATTTTCCTTCTTTGTTCTTAGCCTGTAAATACTAAAACAGGTATATATGCCTGTATATGTATATTTTGAATTCTTATATATATATATATATATATATATATATACACACACTCACACACACGCAAATATATTCACTCAATCATACAAGCATAATTTCATCACAACTTCAAGTACAAAACCAAACATCAAGAGATATAACAGGTTCAAATGGTTTGCTCACCTTATTTTTTGAAGAACAGAGGAGAAAGAACAAAGAACACTTCTTGTTTGAAACTGCAGTTTTGCTTGCTTTGTTTTGAGCTAGGTTGATTGTTGTTCAAGTTGTATTGTTGTTTTCAATATGAAATGATGTTTTTCTCTGGTTTTACTCAGCTTGAAAATGAACGAGACTGATATGTATAAAGAAAAGAAGATGATAGGTATATTATTATTTTGTACAATATAGTGATATTTTTTTTCTATACTTAGAAATTGTTTTATGAATCTTCAAGTTAGAGATTTTCCTTGCTTGGGGGCTGATATATAGGAAAGTGTACAAATAGGCATGTTGAAGGTGCTTTGTTTGTACAATATCAGGTACAAGTATATTGTCTTTACTTTGCCTGATTTTCTTTACTTGATGGCTGAATTTATGTTTAAAGCAATTCAAATTGACTTTGTTTGCTGCCAAGGTGATGGCATTTAATGCATGAGTACTTTGTTCCCATGCTTGCCTTGCCTATTTATTTTACAGGCATATTTTATTTTTACATTGTGTCTCTTACTTGCCTTACTTTTTCCTTCATGTTCATAGATATTTTATCTTACTTGGTTCTTAGCTTTGCATTTCAAACTTTACAGGCAACATACAAATATTTATTTGCCTGGCAGCTTTTACTTTATTCTTGCCTGATCATGTTTATATATCCTACTATGTGGCTGAAATGATATATTTTTATGCTAAAGATTTATTGCCTTTAATTAGACTTTGTCTTCATACTTCTAATTGAATTGTTCATGAATATACATATTTGTATATATATTTTTTAAGTAATTTGAAATGACAATTTCTATTTAAATTTTATTTTACTTCTATCATTATTTTTAGTTTCTTTTATTCCATTTGTTCTATTTTTTATACTAGTTTATAAATATGTAACTAAGATTTAAATTGGTATAAAACTATATATATATATAATTTATTTATTAATATAGATGAATCTCCATATATTATTTTATTGTTAAATTTTTCCAAATTTATTTACTTTATGGTTATCTTACATATATACTTTTATTTCTGATTTTAAAAATATTGTTATTATTTAACTCTAATAAAAATTATCTTATTTTCATTAATGTTATTTAAATTCAAATTATCATCATTTCTAAATTTTTAAATCTTTTATTTATCTGGTATCCAAAGTATATATATACATATATACACAATATTTAAATTTAAATGATTTAATATATTTTCTATTTGAATCGGGGAAACTCGCTTCCATTTCAATTTAATTTTACAAATTTTTATTCAAAAATTCATTTAATTATTAATTTAAATAAATTAAAATCTAGGGTCGTTACAAACTTCCCCTTTTAAAAGAATTTCGACCTCGAAATTCGCAGGCACGACACAGAGATAGACAGATTCGATCTCCTATAATTCCTCAAACTTACGATATGAATTCCAAATTCAAGTCGGAATATCTCAGAATACATACCAATTTGTCCCTCTTCGGACTTTGGTATTCACAAGAAATTACAATAGAATTTTAAAATTTGGTTTTCAAACGAAATCGTTTTATTGGTTCAATTCAAGTTTATCCTCATATTCTATTAATCAATTTACCTCAAATTAAAATTTCCAATTTCAAATTCATATTCATTAACGTTTAAATCGAAAACTGATAAGAAATTGATGAAGATACTAAGTAAGGATTTTCTACAACGATTCGTAGGGCCATCATCACACCGAAACTTCTTCTTGTAGCTGGTACGAAGAAATCAAAAGAATTTTGGAAACGAATCAAAGAATATTGATAGAGAAAGAATGTTTCCGTTGTTGTCACAGGGTATTGACCATTGATAGTGGTATTTCCTTGTCCCCTATCTCGTCCTCTTCTCGCACTCATACTCACTATCAGTGGATAGCAAGAGAATTTACTGAGACATTCGAACAGATATCTTAGGGATATACTCATTCTAGGGTATACTTCACCCTATCTCTTATGAGTTACTTAATGTGTTACACTCATGAGCTAAAGTTTTACCTTAGCTCTGATACCAAATGTAACGATCTGCAATTTTCGCGCTCGAAAATCGACATCCATACTTTACAACGTACTCGAATGCCATAGATTCGACCGTTCAAATCCGAGTCGCCGGAGCTTATAACACAGTTAAGTAAACAACACAGCGGAATAAAAGAATAATACATTGATATACAATATCTGATACAATATTTGATACAAAGAGTGATACAATGAATATCAATATACATCAGAGATATGATACAAGAAATAGCAGCGGAAAAGAAAACGATAACATCAGCAACGGATAATCTCCACCTTCAAAGCACCAATCTGGATATAGCTCAAACTCCCAATAACGAGGCACAAAGATAAGCAAGTGCAGTCCATATCCAAAGACTAAACTAGCTCCAGAAAATCTACAAATTCTCACTATTTGAAAAACCCAACTCTAGACTGCTCGTGTAGAAAAATTTTAAGCACCCAGAGTTTAGGAAAGAAACAATAAACTCCGGATCAGTCATGAGACTGGAGTGAGCAATAAAAACAGTTTATCTTTAAAACAAATAGCAAAGAATTTCAAAGTCAATTCGCAATGCTTTTAGAAAATGAAACTACCATAAGACCTCCCGCCACACACACAATGCAAATGCAGAATTGGAGGAGATTTCTTCTTATGATAGTCAAAGATGCTTACTATGAAAAATCAAATCAATTTTGATATTATTATTAGTGCATAGTGAAGAAAACTTTTCGAAAGTAGAATATAAATCTTAGCCAGCATAGACATTTCAAACTATGCCTACTATAGCTACCATCCAAACAGTGGGGCGCCACCATAAGTAGATGGTAGGTTCTATAACTAATACCGTACAAAGTTCGTATTGGAAGATGGATTTCCAACAAATAGTCAGGATAATGAACTTCCTATGCCACGAAGGAACGCCTCTGGAAAGACGTCCCGAGAAATAACCTAACATTACGGTTAGATCTCTGCCAACACAAGGTCGGGTAACCCCTAGCTGGGTAACTACTGACACGAATATTCCATCCCCCGGTTGTAAAAACCTTTATACGAGGATCCTCGATTTCCAACAACCACAAAGTAATAAATTTGCAGCAACAACATGTTAAATATCTGGGCTCCATACCATGATACAACCTCTATCCAGAAGGAAATGACATACACTAAGGGGACGCGATCCCCTAATAACCTTGCCGCATCCTTCCTGTTTTGACCATTTCCGGGGTGTGAGGTCCGATGAAGTCTCGTCCACAAAGCTACGCTTTTCATAAAGCCATGCTTCGGGTCAATAGATGATCAAAGTAATGATCACAAAGATAAATGATCAAACAAATGATCATATCACAAATGATCAAACAATGATCATCACACAGCAACACTCAGCATGTCACATTACCAAATTGGGTATATATCGCTGATAACCTTCAACTACATAACCTCTGAGCTCGTACGTCTCAGAGAAGGGTGTTAAGCTAAGAGAATAAATTCTTCGCCACCAAACAGAAATTTATTTGAAAGAAATCGGCTTTATATCTCAATTTGTAATGTCAGACATACAATCCATCCGGGATCGAACAGAACCGATGGCACTTCCAAAGAAGTCCTTGCAAATCCGGATAATTTTCTAATCACGTCCGGACTTCCCATCACAAAAGGAGTGATATAAATCTCTATACCGGAGCAACTCGGTGCAGAGACATTCGACAGGTTGTCCTTTCATTTTCAAAAATATCTGGTCTTCACCACCGGTCTTCAAATGCCATCCATATACGATGTATCACTAATTCGGAATGGGTTATATGACACGGAGGTCTTTTCCCGGCTAACCCGAATAGTGAGCGCAATATTTAAAAACATATGGATATGTGATTTCAATTAAGTCACAACTTAATAATTCAACTTCCTTTTAAATGGTTTCAATCGATTACCATTTCAAATATTTTAAATAAAAGATTTATTTCATAAAGTTCATCCAGTTTCACAAAAATCCTTTCACAGATTTCAAAACAATTTCCGTTTCAATTGGATTAACTCGTTAAATCTTTAAAACAAAGATTCAACTTATAGCTTTCAAAACAATTTCATTTCGAATAGTTTAAACAAATCATCATTTTAAATTTGTTAAAAAATAACAGATTCAATTCATAGCTTTCAAAACGAATTCATTCATAACTTGGAAAACCATTTTTCAATTCAATCTTGAAATTCCTTTCATTAAACTGGAATTTCATTTCTTATCTGAAAGCTTTTATTATGTGAAAACAAACAGTTTTCATTTCGAAAAATCTGATTCATTTATTCGAGTTAAATCTTTGGGTTAAATTCCAATTCTCAAAATTAAACTTTTAAATGGTTTAAATTCATACAAACACATTTATATCATCTTTATTCCCTAGTTTCAAATCATAGGATTCAATTTCAAACTTGAATTCAAATTTAAATCAAATTATTTAAATTTTCAAAACTCGTTTAAGTTATTCAAAATAACTTTATCTTTGAAATTCTATTTCAAAAGCTTTTCACTTTAAACCCAAATTTCCAATTTCAAAATCAATTGAAATTAAAATTTCAATTTCAAAAACATTAAATTTAAATTATCTGTGACTTAACTGATTTCCACGTGAAATCCATATTTGTGTGTGTAAAAGTGTAGTCCAGGGGTTTTACACAGTAGTGCAGCATCATACAATCATCACATATCAGAATACAGAAATATAGTTGATAAGCGGTATGAATTATAACGCTTATTGTTCATTAACAGATCACAGATAATATACATCACAGATAATAAATTATACCACAGATAATTAATTACATTACAAATCACAACATAAATCAGGATATATCACAAAGCATCACATATCAGAATATCAAACAATTCGAAGCATTCAATAGAATACAGTCATCCATAAGTAAGATTAATTAATTTTCTGATTAATTCAAATCAGATTAATTACCTATGAATAAATTACTAATCCTGGTTAATTAATTAATTATAAACCATTTTAATTAATTATTCTTTAATCATTAAATAATTAACCTTTAATTATTTAATCATCCCTTAATTATTTATCTTTAATTAATGACATCAATTAATTTACCCTTAACTAATTACCATTAAATTAATTATCCTTAATTAATAAATTTATTTAAACTTAAGTTAATTACATAATAAATTAATTATTATTTCTAAATTAGAATTTAAATTAGTTAACACTTATTCTCAAATTAGTTAATTTACCTTAAAATTACAAACTTGTTAATATTTAACTATCAATGACATTTCTTAATTACAATTTCCATTAGCTCTCAAATTATCCTAATTAAAATTACTTAACATATTCTCAATTTCCGTGTCATTGATTCAAGTCAAAACCTTTATCCTGTATTTATAAAAACCTGTTTATATTTAATACTGTTAAAAATTAGCATTAAAATGAACCTAGGTAAAAAAACCCCTTTACTCGAGTGGAACCCGAGCCGTTAACATATTTTCCCCAAGTTCACCCCTGTTCTATTCCTCTTCAGTTTCTTTATTTTAGTTTTAAGTATTTAAACTTAAATATCGTCGTCCAGTTCGAGTACCCGCATTCTACCCCGAGACCACCCCCCCTTCTTTCTCGAGCACGTCTTCGAGTTCGTCACGAAGTTTCCCCGAGTAAATCACGAGATAACTCGTGCTCCTCTACTTCATCTTCCCCAACATCTCAATACCTGATACGCAATATCCACGCGTGCACGGTGCACAAAAATCTGGCCATCGCCGATCATTACCACGATCCTCAACATGTCATCTACGACCATCTCGAACCACCAGACCAACCATCACCATGAGATCATCATAGGACTCGAAAACGAGTTATCACCCCATTCCTGGAAACAACACAGACCACAAGAACCCATCGCTTGACCACAATCGATCACCAGCAACCTCGCCGACCTGTCCCCTGCATTCGCCACAGCCTCCACTTCCTGCACCCCCTGGTGCGATCGCCAGATTCGAAATATCGATGACGAAAATAACTCGCGACTACCATGTACGAAACGCAGGCTTAAACCCTAAATTAGATTCGATTCAACAAATCTCGAAATAGAAAATTTTTCTGGCATTTTTCCTGTGATTATTGATCGTTCTACCACCTCCATGCCAAATTTCGCCAAACATTTTCACGCCGATCACCCGATTTTGCCCAAAATACCATTTCCGTTCAACTCACGATTTTCCACAATTTAACAAACTAAAAATCTTGATTTTATTCTTAAAATTTATGGCTTATGAAGACAAATGGGATCAAGTAATCAAAACTCAAATTTTAATCAACTAAATTTTTGACAGGATTTGATTTTTATTGTGTTTTTACCTTTTCCAGTAAACCCATTCATTTTATTACTTAAAAGTATTTTTAAAATTTTGGCCTTGATAATTCGAATACTTTTTGTCTAAATATCAAAGTCTATAGGTGAATGATTTAAGAGATTTTGATTTTCCTTCTTTGTTCTTAGCCTGTAAACACTAAAACAGGTATATATGCCTGTATATGTATATTTTGAATTCTTATATATATATATACACTCACACACATGCAGATATATTCACTCAATCATACAAGCATAATTTCATCACAACTTCAAGTACAAAACCAAACATCAAGAGATATTATAGGTTCAAATGGTTTGCTCACCTTATTTTTTGAAGAAAAGAGGAGAAAGAACAGAGAACACTTCTTGTTTGAAACTGCAGTTTTGCTTGCTTTGTTTTGAGCTAGGTTAATTGTTGTTCAAGTTGTATTGTTGTTTTCAATATGAAATGATGTTTTTCTCTGGTTTTACTCAGCTTGAAAATGAACGAGACTGATATGTATAAAGAAAAGAAGATGATAGGTATGCTATTATTTTGTACAATATAGTGATATTTTTTTTTCTGTACTTAGAAATTGTTTTCTGAATCTTCAAGTCAGAGATTTTCCTTGCTTGGGGGCTGATATATAGGAATGTGTACAAATAGGCATGCTGAAGATGCTTTGTTTGTACAATATCAGGTACAAGTATATTGTCTTTGCTTTGCCTGATTTTCCTTACTTGATGGCTGAATTTATGTTTAAAGCAATTCGAATTGACTTTGTTTGCTGCCAAGATGATGGCATTTAATGCATGAGTACTTTGTTCTCATGCTTGCCTTGCCTATTTAATTTATAGGCATATTTTATTTTTACATTGTGTCTCTTACTTGCCTTACTTTTTCCTTCATGTTCATAGATATTTTATCTTACTTGGTTCTTAGCTTTGCATTTCAAACTTTACAGGCACCATACAAATATTTATTTGCCTGGCAGCTTTTACTTTATTCTTGCCTGATCATGTTTATATATCCTACTAGGTGGCTGAAATGATATATATTGTATGCTAAAGATTTATTGCCTTTAATTAGACTTTGTCTTCATACTTCTAATTGAATTGTTCATGAATATACATATTTGTGTATATATATATTTATAAGTAATTTGAAATGACAATTTCTATTTAAATTTTATTTTACTTCTATTATTATTTTTAGTTTCTTTTATTCCATTTGTTCTATTTTTTATACTAGCTTATAAATATGTAACTAAGATTTAAATTGGTATAAAACTATATATATATATATATATATAATTTATTTATCAATATAGATGAATCTCCATATATTATTTTATTGTTAAATTTTTAAATTTTTTTTTTTACTTTATGGTTATCTTACATATATACTTTTATTTCTGATTTTAAAAATATTGTTATTATTTAACTCTAATAAAAATTATCTTATTTTCATTAATGTTATTTAAATTCAAATTATCATCATTTCTAAATTTTTAAATCTTTTATTTATCTAGTATCCAAAGTATATATATACATATATACACAATATTTAAATTTAAATGATTTAATATATTTTCTATTTGAATCGGGGAAACTCGCTTCCATTTCAATTTAATTTTACAAATTTTTATTCAAAAATTCATTTAATTATTAATTTAAATAAATTGAAATCTAGGGTCGTTACAATAGGTATAACACAAAACAAATCATAGTGGTCGCATATATAGGAATACAAGTATGACAAGGCACATGAGGCAATACCCAAGGTAGTGAAACTACCGTTTGCCTGATTCGGACTGGTGAGAACAAATCGCCGCAACGATCGCAACACCGCGAAACAACACTTCCAAAAGTACGAGGGTGCACCAATCAATAACAAGTAATGAGTAGTTTACGAAGAAGTGTGTTCGCTCGAGGTAGCTAACCCCATTTGGCCTGCACGGCTCCTGTTTCAGTCATTTCCAATTTGACACAATTGTCAAGGTCATCCATTATCGTTCTCTTTCTTCAGTCATCACGTACATCATTCCAACCACTTCATTCTGGATCACACTCCACGTATAGTTATTAAAGTGGTTTTCAGTTTAGACAGTGAGTATGTCCCTAACCGATTCCGGTCTCTTTAATAACTTTCGTAATTATTACACCGATTAGTCGTTTAATATATTTCAAAACCAAATCATTTTCAATTTGAATTAGAATTTGTAAATCATCATTTCATTTGTCTTTCTAAACAATTTCCAAATTTACATTTCATAACTTCCAAAATTCCATTTCAAAACTCTATAATTCAATTTCAAAATTTAATTTAAAACAATTCAAATATTGATTCAAGTTCGTATATAAGTTTCATTCCGAAATCGTTTAAATTAATTTGACTTAACATTCAAATCAATTTAAATTCATTAATCGATTTCATTAAATATTCATTAAGTAAATTTGTCATTCAAAACAATTTCTATTTAATTTCCAATTCCTTAAATCAATTACTTAAGTTCAACTTCATTATATCAAAACTTTAAATTGAATTAAATTAAATTCATCAAATCAAATTCTTTAAATTATAAGTCTTACATTAATTTCAATAAATCACATATTTTATTTCTTATTAAAGAAATTCAATTTCTCTTATTTACTTATTTGATTTAGACAAATTTCCAAAAACTTAGTTTATTTCATAACTCCAGTTTACTTATTAAAGAAGTTCAATTTCAGTTATTACGAAATTCAATTTCACATATCAAGAATTCAATTTTCATTTAATTATTAAATAATTCAATCTTATTTAATTATTAAATAATTTCAAAACTTAATTATTAATTTAAATTCAGACAACGTTCTTTCATCAACTACTATGTTAATATTTCGTTTCAGATTATTAAATATTAACATTTTCTTTCATTAAAATTCAGATTTCAACTTCATTTTAAAAACTTATTGTTAATTCGAATAAAATCTTTATTTTATTTTTAATTTAAATTATTGTAACAACCCATAATTTTGTGAATATTTTTAATTAAATTTTTATTTGAAATTTTGATTTTTAAATCATTTAAAAGTGAATTTTTAGAATTTTTCCAATGTAAGTTTGGAATTTGTTTGTAATTTATTTTCCAAATGCAATAAATAAAAGATTTTTGAAAATTTTATATTTTGGTCAAAATTTGAATTTTCAGTTTAATTTTTTTTTTTTAAAAAAATTGAATTTTAAATTTTAATCTTTTTCTATGAAGCAGAATATATTTATGATATCTATTCTGCTTTTCGTTTCGTTAAATTCTGAGTTATACTTTTTAAATTAGATAAATTACAGCGTTTTACATGAAGTTATTTTCTGCATTTCAATTTCAATTTTTCTATGTGCATTCATATATTTTATTTTCTATGTTATTTTATTCTATTTTTCTATTTTGTTATCTAAACTTTATTTATTGGATTTCACTTGTGTGTATATCTTTTCATAAAAGGCTTGGAAGAAATCAAGGAGACATGCGTTACATTTCTTTAATGCTTGCCTTTTTATTTACCTACCCTCTTTATTACTTACCCTAGCCATTCATCGTTCATAGCCATGAATTGCTCTTACTAATCACATACAAACAACTCAAAATATCCTCTTTTCTATTGCATTTAAGAATTATATATATATATATATATATATATATATATATATATATATATGTATGTATGTGTGTTTCTTTCTCCTTATTTCTTACCTTTTATTTCCTAGCCTTTTTGTTTTTCTATCATTTACTCCTCTTTAGCCGTTCAAATCTTTTCTTGCCATCCACTCCACTTCATAATTCACGTACACATTTACTTCACATTTCATTTCTAGAAAGAAATGTAAGCAAATAAATGGCTTGGAGAAATTTAAGAGGCATATGTTTCATTGGTTAAACTCTTGCTTTCTTCATTTGCATGGCCTTTATTATTTTCTAGCCGTTTCCTCCTCATTTCTAGCCATGAATTACTCTACTCATAGCCTTGCATATGAAGTTGAAAATTTACGTACAAAATTTATTTCTCATCTCTCATTTTTCATTTGCATTTAAAAATAAAATATATTGTACGTTTCTTTCTCCTTAACTTATGCCTTTCCATTTCCTTAGCATTCATAACTCCTTAGCTTTTTCTTTTCTTTTATTCTACAGCCGTATATTTCCTTTTGCCATACACGTACAAAATTTATTTCCCATTATCTTCACATATTTCAGTAGCGTTTAGGAATAATATATGTATAAGTTTTTTTCCTCTTTATTTCCTGTCTCTTTGTTTTCCTAGCATTTACTCTATCAAATCACATAAAAATCTTCTCAATATCTCAGTTCCTCATTTGCCTCTTCTGATTGAAATATTTTACAGTAAGTTTCTTTTATTAAATAGGAAATAAATCCCATTCATTCACTAGTCTTTTTATTTGCTAGCCTTTCATTTTCTAAACCCTACATCTTAGCCATTCAAATCTCTTGAAACCCTAGCTGCCTTCTTTTTATTTCTTATTCACGTAGAAGTTCTCATCCTCTCATTTTCATTTGCGTGAAGAAAATACAACAAGCTCTAGGTTATTTCCATGGCTTCCTTCTCTTATTTTTTTTCTTCTTCTTTTCCTTTCCACTTTTATTTTTTTTTTCTTTCCTCTTTTTCCTTTTTTTTTCTCCTTGCATAGCTCAGCCCCCACCACAACATCACCTCCTCCTCACTATTAGACCATGGCAAAGCCTACTTGGTGCTTGAAAGCAAGGTTATGTTCTTTGATTCTTAATTGCATAGTTTAATTCATTTTTTGTTGTGTTGAATCTTATTCTTATGATTTGTGTATTTGTTATATACAAGATCAATATCTTGGCTCTCCATCCATTCAAATCAGAATTGTGTCTAGTCGTGCTTTCGTGCTTTCCGGATTTTTGTTTGTGTGTTTGCTTTGCAAACTTCAGCGTAAAAAGGTGAGTAATCACCTTGACATTCATACTTATATAACTGTGAATTGATAGCAAGTGAAAGTGTAAAAATATTATATTATGTTATACATGCCTGTGATATATTTACATGATATTAAATACTATTTATATGCCTGTTACATCATCTGTTATATTTTATTTTATTTTACTGTTTATTTATATTCTGTTCTCACACTGCAAGTTCCCTATAGAATAGAATCACTATGGGTTGAAATGATACATACCCGAACGGACTTTAGAATAGGGAAAGATCGTTATGGGCTGAAATGATAAGCCTGAGTGATTTTTATTTATTTTATTTAACTTGGGATTGCGGGTTTGAAATGATAGAACCTGGATTTTTCTTTGAAAATTACGGATTGAAATGATATATTATCTGTATCACTCGACCTAGGTTAGAAAACATTATACACACCCGTGGTTATTTTATATATTTTTCTGGAAGTTTTAAGTATTTTGAAAATGTAAATTTGATATTTTAATTTAAATATGGTTTTTAAAATTATTTAATAAAGTGAAAAATTATTTCATATGTATTAAAAATGTTAAATAAATGAATGGAAATTTGTGATTGGAAATATGCGATATTGATTAAGACAATAAATGCTCTTTATTGTGAAATTAAAATGTAGGTTAAAAATGAACATTTGAAATGAAATTTTAATTAATAGAATTTAAAGAGTATTATTTATGATGAATAACTTAATAATTAAGTTTGATTTAATTTGGAATCTTAAATATAACCTAGTAATTGTAATAAAGGTTGTTTCCTGGGATGGACATATTTTGTATAATAACTAATGTATTTTTGAATAAATAAAATGAATACATTTTTATGGGACATCTTGTAATAAGTTTTGGAATCATAGTGGAATTGATGTCTAAAGGAATAAATTTGTAAATAAATTGATTGTTATATTAACTATGATAAAATATTCTTTTGTGAAATGTTATGTTTTGTAAGATAAATAGCTATGACTTTAAAATGGAAAAAAATGTAAGTTAAACACATGTGAGATGTAAGTTTAATTAATATTTTAATTGATTAATATAATAAATGTTCTTTACTGTAATAAAAAAAAATGAAAGAAATATGTAAAGTTTTAATTTATGAAAGAAACATGCAAAGTTCTAATTAATGAAAGAAAATGTGAAGTTTTAATTTATGAAAGAAACGTGTAAAGTTCTAATTAATGAAAGAAACATGTAAAGTCTTAATTAATGAAAGAAACATGTAAGTCTTCATTAGTGTAATATTGATTAAAATAATAAATGCGCTTTTTGTAATAAAACGTAAAATTAAAAAGTACATTTGATAATGTAAGTTTAATTAGTGTAATATTGATTAAAATAATAAATGCCCTTTTTGTAATAAAACGTAAATTAAAACGTACATTTGATAATGCAAGTTTAATTAGTGTAATATTGATTAAAAGATAAATGCTCTTTACTGTAACAGAAATGTAAGTTAAAAAGTACATTTAATATGTAAGTTTTAATTAATGTAAATGGCATATTTTAATGACTAAAATAATAAAGTTTCTTTATTGTAATGATAATGTAAGTTAATAAGGTACTTTTAACTTAACATAAGAATTTCAGCATTAAATTGGATATTACAGTAACAAAGTATATTTAACTATAAGGCTATGATAAAATGACCATGTTAAAAATTTGTAAGTATATAAATACTTTGATTATATAAAATGTTAAATTGGAAAGTATTACATTCCAAAAATGCTATGATTCCTTAAGGTTACATTTCCAAAATGCTATGATAATTTAAAGGAAGATTTCAAGTTTAATAAATTAAAGGAAATATTCAGTGATTTTGAAATTTGGGTTTTATTGAAATGATATATTATTGAATTGGTTTTGAAATGGAAATGATATATTTTTAAATTGGTTTTGAATGGATATGTTTTGGGTTTGAAAGTATGTATTATTTTGAAATAAATGATATGATTTTGAAATGGTTTAAAGGATGTATTTTGATTTGAAACATAAACTATTTTGAAATTTATAACCACGGGTTATAATAACGATTGATTGTTAAAGAGACCGGGATCGGATATCGACATACTCTTTGTCGATACCGAAAACCACTTTAACAACTGTGTACGCGGTGGAGTTTCCAAAATGAAGTAGGATGGTGGCGACGATCCTAAGGTATATACGTGGACCCAACTCCCATGAGTTGGCATAAGGTGGCTAAAACAGGAGCGATCGACGGGCCAAGGAGGTAGCACCTCTGATCGGACACACTCCTTCAATACCATTCTATTACTTTGTGATTGTTTGGGTGCACCCCTTGATTTGGGAGTGATGTTCGAGGTGGGCGGTAGTGGCTGTTATGCGTCACCTCCAGTCCGGATGCATAATTGGTATATCTACCCTGGCATTGCCTTATGTGCCGTGTCACCTACCATATCGAGCTTTACTACGAGTTGTGATTTCTCCCATAGCCTGTGGAGTATAGAGGGTAGCCCCCATTTTGGGAGTATACTAATACTGGATAGACGTATACTAATACTGGATAGACTACTTGGACTATTACGTGTTAAGGGGAATATTGGGTCACTCCTTAATGCTATTTAAAAGTATGTTTATTTTATATTAGACATTATTATAATAGCGAATATTACTACATAGTAGATAGTTTAACGGATCCTTAAAGAATGGGCGATCCCAAGCATTCTTTAAGTTACTTGTACCTTTATTACAGTTCACTTGAGTTGGTTTACATTGTATAAGTATGTATGTCCTGACTCGAGTGTTTTGTGTTTTGCTTTACGCTCGGGTCAGACCGAGTGATACAGTATTAGAGACTCACCTTTGGAGCTGGAGTTTTGCTTTGAAGATCCAAATATCTATTCATTTTGTTATCCAGTTGATTCCAGTAGTATTCCGAGTTGTACCTGATTATCATACTGTTACTCCTGTTGTATCTTGGTATTCCTATTGTATCTTACTTAACTCTGATGTATTTATATAGTAGGTTCATGAACTACTATTTCTTTGTTCCCGCTGCATTATATTACTCTGTGCCTATGATCTGTGATTATTTATTTACTGTATATGATGAGTTTACCAAATTTTTATTTACAATGCGGTATTTTAAGCAATTCAAGTCCGACATGTGCGAATACGAATGGTCCAAAATACCGGGTCGTTACATGTGGAAAATCCACATCTATCTTATTCATTAAGTCACGGTTGACCTGGTTAAGGTTGCCCGCGATATGTATAGGCTTACCTATCTTCCTATTCTGTTATTTAATCGTCTTATCTTTGTCTCCAATTTGTCTATAAAAAAAATTTCCTCTTTAATTTGAGTCCATCAAATCTGAATCCCTATCCTTATTTTGAAATTTAAACTTGTATTTGAAAATTTTATATTTTAAAAATGTTTTATATATTGTGTTGTTTGAGTTATTGATGTTGATTTGGGTTTCCGATCGGTTCGTGTGATCAACCCTATCGATAGGATCTCCAAAACACTTTAACAAAGCAAACTGACACAATATGGTTTTAAATTCAGTAGATGGATAAACTTTGTATAATTATAATATGTATAAGGTTAATTTTCTAAATTTTTGATAATTAATGGAAGTGGGTGTTAAGAAATAATATTTAATTTTGCATGTATTTTATAATCATTTGCTTTAGTTTCATATATAAATAATTAAACATGGTTATAAATTAATTTGGAAATTTAAATGGATTTAAATCAAGAATGTGAGAATTTAATTTCCGATGATTTCGAACATTGTTTTGAAAGTTTTAAAAGGATATATTATTTAAAAGTATTTCTAGTAGAAATTTTTTCAAAGGATTTTTAAATTTGTAAATCAGTGCTCTTTTCTTTGTCGTTGGACAATAATTTCGGTGATAACTGCAGCATCATCGACGTTCATTTTCGAGTTTCGAAGCGAAGAGACCATCTTGTAGCCTTGCTATAGTATTGTTTTGGAAAATTAAATTGATTTGGCTTTCTAATTATGACTTGATTTATAATATATGTGATTTAAGATTTGATTTGATATATATTTTGTATATTTAATTATCTCTAAAATAGTTTGAAGTCAATCGGAAATTTATTTCTTAAATTTTATCTTAAAGGATAATTTCAATTATAAAAGGAAATCAAAATTTGAATAAATATTGAAGCTTGGATAATTGAGTTAAGAAATTTTTATTTGTGTAACATTCTCTTGCATTCCAATATAACTTACCTAAATTATAAAAAGTTAAATATGTAATTGGAGAACACACAATATAAAGGAGATTTTATAAATAAAATTTGAGTGGTCATAATAAATGTTATACACTTAAATTTTAGTTATAAAGGATTAATAAAGGTAAATAGAATAAAAAGTTAATTGAAAAATATACAGTATAAAGTGATGTTAAAGGAACTTATGAATAAATTGGAGTAAGTCATAATAAGTGTAAGTATACTTAATATATGTGATTAGACATATATTAAGTGGAATAAATGTAATAACCATCTGGAATAAAGAAGCATGAAACTTATTGAATAAAATTTTGAGTATAATAAATGATCTCAAATTCACGATTTTAGAAATTGTTAATTGGGTGATAAGATAATGAAATTATAAATAGATAAGATTTAATTAACTTAGGAAAAATCAAATGGATGAAATCAATTATTAATTTAAGTTGAAACTTTTATGGTTTTAAAATTTATCATCTTTTTTTGTTTTCCAATTTCTTATCCTTCGGTTGTTCCTATTCTCTTGCATCCTAAACGGGGAATTGAATTCCAAATTAATCTTATCTCCTAAAGTTCGATTTGTAGTTCTTCCTCCCAAAATACCTTTACCAGTCTGTTTTGGAAAACTTTTCAAAAATCTTCTTCGTGCCTGTGTCCTTGATTAAAGAGGATCTTAGAAAGATCATCTCCGTCTTGTTGAATTTACCTGTAACGACTGTTACCAGGTATAATTTCAATCTTCTTTTTTTATATTGTCTTAGTTCTATCTCATTCTATCCGTTGTCTCTATTTCCCATGCCTCGTTCCTTTTTGGGGACGAAAAGTTTTGAGTGGGGGAGAGTGTAACAACCCATAATTTTGTGAATATTTTTAATTAAATTTTTATTTGAAATTTTGATTTTTAAATCATTTAAAAGTGAATTTCTAGAATTTTTCCAATTTAAGTTTGGAATTTGTTTGTAATTTATTTTCCAAATGCAATAAATAAACGATTTTTGAAAATTTTATATTTTGGTCAAAATTTGAATTTTCAGTTTAAATTTTTTTTTAAAAAATTGAATTTTAAATTTTAATCTTTTTCTTTGAAGCATAATATATTTATGATATCTGTTCTGCTTTTCGTTTCGTTAAATTCTGAGTTATACTTTTTAAATTAGATAAATTACAGCGTTTTACATGCAGTTATTTTCTGTATTTCAATTTCTATTTTTCTATGTGCGTTTATATATTTTATTTTCTATGTTATTTTATTTTATTTTGCTATTTTGTTTATCTAAACTTTATTTATTGGATTTCACTTGTGTGTATATCTTTTCATAAAAGGCTTGGAAGAAATCAAGGAGACATGCGTTACATTTCTTTAATGCTTGCCTTTTTATTTACCTACCCTCTTTATTACTTACCCTAGCCATTCACCGTTTATAGCCATGAATTGCTCTTATTAATCACGTACAAGCAACTCAAAATATCCTCTTTTCAATTGCATTTAAGAATTATATATATATATATATAAATATATGTATGTATGTGTGTTTCTTTCTCCTTATTTCTTACCTTTTATTTCCTAGCCTTTTTTTTTCTATCATTTACTCCTTTTTAGCCGTTCAAATCTTTTCTTACCATCCACTCCACTTCATAATTCACGTACACATTTACTTCACATTTCATTTCTAGAAAGAAATGTATGCAAATAAATGGCTTGGAGAAATTTAAGAGGTATATGTTTCGTTGGTTAAACTCTTGCCTTCTTCATTTGCATCGCCTATATTATTTTCTAGCCGTTTCCTCCTCATTCCTAGCCATGAATTACTCTACTCATAGCCTTGCATATCAAGTTGAAAATTCACGTACAAAATTTATTTCCCATCTCTCATTTTTCATTTGCATTTAAAAATAAAATATATTGTCCGTTTCTTTCTCCTTAACTTATGTCTTTCCATTTCCTTAGCATTCATAACTCCTTAGTTTTTTTTTTCTTCTATAGCCGTATATTTCCTTTTGCCATACAGGTACAAAATTTATTTCCCATTATGTTCACATATTTCACTTGCATTTAGGAATAATATATGTATAAGTTTTTTTTCCTCTTTATTTCTTGTCTCTTTGTTTTCCTAGCATTTACTCTATCAAATCACATAAAAATCTTCTCAATATCTCAGTTCCTCATTTGCCACTTCTGATTGAAATATTTTACAGTAAGTTTCTTTTATTAAATAGGAAATAAATCTCATTCATTCACTAGCCTTTTTATTTGCTAGCCTTTCATTTTCTAAACCCTACATCTTAGCCATTCAAATCTCTTGAAACCCTAGCCGCCTTCTTTTTATTTCTTATTCACGTAGAAGTTCTCATCCTCTCATTTTCATTTGCGTGAAGAAAATACAACAAGCTCTAGGTTATTTCCATGGCTTCCTTCTCTTATTATTTTTTTCTATTTTTTTCTTCTTTTTTTTCTTTCCACTTTTTTTTTCTTTCCTCTTTTTCCTTTTTTTTCTCCTTGCATAGCTCAGCCTCCACCACCACAACATCACCTCCTCCTCACGATTAGACCATGGCAAAGCCTACTTAGTGGTGGAAAGCAAGGTTATGTTCTTTGATTCGTAATTGCACATTTTAATTCATTTTTTGTTGTGTTGAATCTTATTCTTATGATTTGTGTATTTGTTATATACAAGATCAATATCTTGGCTCTCTATCCATTCAAATCAGAATTGTGTCTAGTCGTGCTTTCGTGCTTTCCGAATTTTTGTTTGTGTGTTTGCTTTGCAAACTTCAACGTAAAAAGGTGAGTAATCACCCTGACATTCATACTTATATAACTATGAATTGATAGCAAGTGAAAGTGTAAAAATATTATATTATGTTATACATGCCTGTGATATATTTATATGATATTAAATACTGTTTATATGCCTGTTACATCATCTGTTATATTTTATTTTATTTTACTATTTATTTATATTCTGTTCTCACACTTCAAGTTCCCTGTAGAATAGAATCACTATGGGTTGAAATGATACATACCCGAACGGACTATAGAATAGGGAAAGATCGTTATGAGCTGAAATGATAAGCTAGAGCGATTTTTATTTATTTTATTTAACTTGGGATTGCGGGTTTGAAATGATAAAACCCGGATTTTTCTTTGAAAATTACGGATTGAAATGATATATTATCCATATCACTTGACCTAGGTTAGAAAATATCATACAGACCCGTGGTTATTTTATATATTTTTCTGGAAGTTTTAAGTATTTTGAAAATTTAAATTTGGTGTTAACGTTAAAATGTGAACGCCAACACCCGGTGTGTGTGTTAAGATTGTGAAAGCACCACCCGCGTAACGGGAACAGAAATCGAACAGGAAAATAGCAGAAATGCAGTAAAAGACAGCAATTTATAGTGGTTCGGCTTGAGATTTAGCCTACATCCACTTTGAATCTTTTTATTATTGAATCCGGTTACAAATCAGTATAAATCTCTTATGAATACAGTTCAATTTGATCACAAGGAACAATCTTGACTCCTAGCTCAATCTTCGATGTTGAAACTCGTTGAATCCATGTTCGATGTAAGGATTTTATCTCGAAGCTTGTTGTAGTGTTGCGAATGCTTGAAGGATCCTTAATTGCTGAAAGATTGGAGAGTTTGACAGAGTAACGGCGTTGTAGAAATGATTTGCCAAAAGTCCCCTTCATGTTGGAGGTGATGGGGTATTTATAGGAGTCAGGCTTGAATATGGAAATCTCTCTAAGTCATAACTCGCGGCCGACTTATAGAAAGTCGTAGGTCTTAGGTCGGCGACGAGATAGGAGCTGCCTTTAATCATTCCTGAATACAAGCTGTCCAGCCAAGTGATAGGTCCGCAGCGACTTATCATGAGTCGTAAGTCGGTTGTGACTTAAGTGGTTGCTTCCTGTTAATTTTATCAAGTCGGTAGCATACTTAAGTCGGACCTGTAGCTTAGGTCGTATGCTACTTTAAGTCGTACAGTGTTAAGTCGGCACACTCTAGGTTGTAGGTCGGTACAGAGTTAACCCCTTACCCCTTGAATCGGTATCTTCTTAAGTCGGCAAGCATCTTAACTCGGCTGGTATCTTAAGTCGGCAAACATCTTAACTCGGCTGTAATCTTGAGTCGGCAAACATCTTAACTCGGCTCCTGCTAGGTCGTGAGTCGAAAGGGGGTTAACATTTGCCCCTCGAAGTACGCGCCTAATTCGTAGGTCGTGTGCTTCGATTTTCTTTAGCTCGCTTGTTAGATCGTGACCGACTTAAGATGAGTCGTAGGTCGGACATGTCGATTCACATTTCACTGTCCCAGATTATAAATAGCTTAAGTCGTCCCTTCTCTTCCTTCACCTGTTCCAACTTCCCGTGCCGCCATTAACAAAGTTCTTCAATTTCAAATACAAATTCAAGTTCACCACCCAGCGATTCACCCTTGCTATCTAATTGCGGAAGCGTTTCCGATCCTTTTCCATTTCACGTTTGCCATTGAACCATGAATTCTAACCTCCGAACCCCGAATCGGAATCATACGTCGCGTTCCACTTTGAATCGTGCTGTGATCAATTTTTAATCGTCACTAATTGTTGATGTGATTCACGAACGCATGACAGTAGGTCAGGTTTATGACAGATCGGAGATGTGTTGAATTGTTGTTCCAACGACTTGGTGATATGAAGGGAACGGTGAATCTCACGAAGAGGATAATGGATTTTACGATGTTGGTGTTAACGGGTTATTGGGTTGGTGAATTTCGAGTTGATTGGTGGAAGGAGGTGAAATTTTTGGTGGAGGAGAAGTAGCTTGAGACGACTCAAAACATTCATGCGACCTAACTATCTCAACAGTCCAGTTTTTCTTGCGACTTAACTATTCGCCGACATAAGCCTTAGGTCGTGGCCGAGTTAGGACTTAGAAATTCACGCCGTTCTGACTTGAGACCTTTCGCACACAGCCCGACTTAACTTATCTCATAGCTTCTTGTATTAGGTCGTGACCGACCTAGAACTTGGAATAATTTCAACGACTTATTTTTTACAACAAGGCTTTAGGTCGCAGCCGAGTTAGAACTTGGCATATTCGCATTGTCTTGAACTTTGAATTGTCCATACTTCTTTACAGATTATCTCCAACGCTAATGACCTTCACATTTGAACATTCAGCTGATTGTGTAGAATGTCTTCTCCACAAGAAGGAACAGAGCAAGCTGAAGATGCATTTCCAGTTGCTATCCCGCTAAACGATCCTCCAGAGAGGACTCCTACTACTTTGAGCCATAAAGCTTTTCGTCAACTATGCATCCAGTTTGGCATTGCTGAAGCTGACGCTTTGCTTCCCGAAATAAATGATACTGCTGACAGGCCGCCCCGTGGCTTTGTCCCAGTTAACCGCCAAATGTGCTCGAGCGGAGCTATCCCCCCATTCAATGACTGCATTCGAGAACTTCTTCTCCAACTATCTATTTCCCCTTTTCAGTTACATCCCAATGGCTACGCCATCTTGCTGGGACTATGCGTGCTTTTTAGGAGAACGCTGGGCCGCTTTCCTACCTTCGGAGAAATTCGCTATCTTTGTACTTTTGCCAAAAATAAAGATCATCCTTCCATCATAGTCGTAAGGAGTGCGAGAAATCGTAAGTTGATTACCGGTCTCCCTGAAAGTGTTCATAGTTCCCTAAGCCCGTTCTTCTATGTGCGCTGTCCTCCTGGGTTTTATGCTATTTGGAGAGTAGGGAGTAAGATCTTTTGTATTCGTTTCTTATGTTCTTTCAAACTTACCGAAGTTCGAGTTATCAAGTGCTAACTATGCTCTTTTTTCCTTTTCAGCACTTCCTCCTCCTTCTAAAAATCTCAGTCACAAAGTGACTTTCGAGAGGCTTATGGCGGTGCCTGTAGAGGAGAGGAGTATCCAGTTTCTATTAGATGATGAGCTTTTGCACCAATTTGGGCTTCTACACCCTTCCAGGTCGACTTGAATTCATGAAATTCCTAGTTCCAACGCAGAAACGTCGGCTGCTTCGGGCTCTCAAGCAGAGGCATCGAATGCCCCAGTTTCTACGGAAGAAGCTGCATCAGAAACACCTGTCATGGATGCTGCTTTGATAAAGTGTTCCAGATCCACTGATGTTGTAGGGTTAGCTGGCAAGTCGGCACTTCCCCCAATTATTGAGGAAGAAGAGAATCCTCGAGTTTCTAACAAATCAATTGATGTGGAAGTTGGGAAGGAGAAATCTGCTGAACACTTGGGCGATGACACCTTCGATGGCTTGAGTGATATCATGATAACTTCTCAAGAGCTCTTCGGGGATAGCAATCAAAAAACGACTTCTCCCGTTGTCGAGGCGACTTCTACCCTTAAACAAACCCAGACGCCTACTACGCCAATCGTCTCTGTTTCCACACTAAAGCGTGGTCTGTAATTTGACGCATGTAGTTTGCACGCCACACACACTTAGGATTTTTCGGCACTTATAAGCATTTATCCTCTTTTTCCTGGAAATTTCTAAACTTTACTCCTTTTCTGCTTTCAGGTTCTCCAATGGGACGTACAGGTTCATATTATGACTCATTCAAGCACCATGGAGGCCGCGGGACCTATGACTTTAGGAGGTACCTTGATACCCTAAGAGAAACAGATGAAGAGAGGGCTCGAAGGAAAGCCCAGGAGAAGCGGGATTATGATCAGCGGCAAAGAAGAAAAGATGCCGAGCGTTATGATTCTTCCCATAGAAGTGACTACTCTCATAAGCGGAAGTCTTATGATGATAAGGGAAAAACCCCGATAGCCGAGGAACCGAGCAAGCGATCTAAGCCGATTGACGCGTCTGAAATTTCTGAAAAGACTGACGCTCCTATTTCTTCCGATGTTCCGGCCAGCTCTCCTCCTCTGAAGAAATCCGACATTCAGACTATCATTAGCAGGCCACAATATCAAGTCAAGGACGGCCCCCCAACACTTCAGATTCGCTTTCCGAATTGGTGCCTAAAAGGGGTGCGTTTTGACTTGGACTTAATTCCGATTGATAAGCAAGACATGCTTAGTAGTCTTGATGCAGTCAGGCTCAATATCGAGAGGATGTCGCAGTGGCAGAAGCTTGTCGATGAACTCCAGAGGGTTAATCACATGAATCTTGAAAATATGTTAACTCTGGAGAACGACAAAGTTGAATGGGATAAATGGCGTAAACAGCATGATGCGGAGATGACAAGCATCGCAGATGACAACGCCAAACTTGAAGCCGAAGACAAGCGACTTAAGGAAGATCTCGCCTCATCTTCTGCATCACATACACAAAGGGAAGAGGTCTTTCAGAAGCAAGTGCGGGACGCACACGCCGCGCTAAGGGATACCGAAATGAAACTTGCTGCTGAGCAACATATTATTGAGAAATACCGCAAGGAGAATGCTGAGCTGCGAGATACTACCGCTTCTCAAAACGCGGAGATTGAGATATTAAAAGCCAGGCTTCTTCAAGTTGAGAAGGAGCGCGATGAAGCTGTTTCCGGTCAAGTTGCAGCTATTGCCGAGAAAGAAGCGGCCGAGCAATCTCATGCGGAAACAAAAGCCGGTGTCAGCTCTACTTTATTTGACTTTTACCTACACAGCGTTCTGGGTCGTGGAAGTCTGTCTTTTCTGGGTCCCGATTATGAAATTACACTGGCTGAGGTGTGGGAAGCCGCACTTGACATGCTCGGCGGGGCTGGTTATGATGAATCTGAACTTGAGGAGCGCTATCTCGACGATGACGCTCGCGCTGCTCTTGCCATAGGAAGAGAACAACTTGCCAGAGCGCGAGCTGAGTCAGCGGGAGAAGAGCTTCCAAAAGAAGAAGTTCCTTTAAATGCCCCTGTTCATACTTCTACCTCAGCCGACGTAAATATTATGGACTCCAGCTCTCATTCTTCACATCCAGCTAAAGTTGCTCAAGAAACTGCAACTACTCCTACTGAAGATGAGGTACCGGATGATATTGAAGCTGAGAAGTTTGAGATTGACCTTACCAAACCAACTCCTCCAGGTAATTTTGGCGTCGTTCCGGGCCCAATGAACCAGTTATTCGATTTAGCCGAATTCGACGACCTTCTTACTTGTTATTTAAACTTTGGTGAACCGATGCCTTCCCTATTTTCGGGGGATGTTGATTTTAACTTCTTTTCTTCTACAGCGGAGGCACTAAATGCTGCACAAGCCTTCACTCCTTCAGTTGCCGTTCCTCCGTCTTCCCAAACTACTCCTCCTTCTGCTTCCCAACCGGGATCACAGGCAGAGAAAATCGAAGCTCTTCAAGGCTTGGATGATCCGGCCGCTTCACAGGAGCAGAAGGCGGAGGATCTTGAAGACATTGAGAAGACCCCGGAGCGTTCTCTTGATGACGATGCAAAGCTCTCAACATTTCTTACTACTCCGGGAAGCGAATCTTCTTCAAAGAGGAAGGGGAAGCGTGCCCTAAGGAAGAAAAAGAAGACTTCCGCTGGAGAAGAGGCAGTAGTTGATCCGGCCGTACCTCTTTCTCCTTCTGCCCTTACCCGCTCACAACGACTTCAAAAGCTAATCATTAGGCCGGGTAAGGGCTCAAAAGGTGGCGAAAAGAAGGAATAATCAAGCTGGATCTTCTACTTATTATTTTTGCTTTCTGCATGTATTGACCGGGGATTGTGCGGGTACCGGTCCCCGCTTTTGCTTTTTTGAGATATCTGCACATGTAAAGAATTTTCATAGTACTAAATAAAACAATTATTTTACTTGTACAAATTCTAGTGTATGTGAGAATGCATTTGTTTTTATTTTTAGTGTGGAACAAACGATTCCTTCTACTTGTACAAACTTTTTGTCTGTGTTTAAGAATGCATTTATTCCACATCTTTTCGCGTGATATTGTTATGTGCTTGTGGTATATCGCTTGAGTACTGCTTTTTATTGTTATAGCTGTATCATATGGTATTGCCCCTATACCACAAGTGCATTACAATATCTTGTTGCTTTTGGAGAGACCTGTGCTCTTATTTTCCATAGAATAACTATTCCGTCTTTAAGGGAACGATTATTCTGCTCAAAATGGAGCGTGTCTCATTTTCGGAGGAGTTTTTTTACGCTTCAACCTTCAGAGATGTTCACTTCATGTTTTCGAGAAGTGAATTCTCCTACACGGTAAAGCGAACCTCAGAAAAGGATATTACTTAGCACTTCAATTTCTTGGGAAGAGTTTTTCAAGATGAACAAGTAGGTCTTTTCTAAGAACTGAAGTGCGCCTCTAAGGAGGGCTTTTTATTTCGTGCTTCAAGCATGGTGAAACGTGCCTCCGAAGATGGCTTGTGCCTCCGAAGAGGGCTTGTGCCTCCGAAGAGGGCTTGTGCCTCCGAAGAGGGCTTGTGCCTCCGAAGATGGCTTGTGCCTCCGAAGAGGGCTTGTGCCTCCGAAGATGGCTTGTGCCTCCGAAGAGGGCTTGTGATTGCCTGGAGGTTGCTTTCTCATGGTCGGAGGGGTCCATGGGGCGAACGCAAGTTGCTTGATTGGATGTTTGCTTGCACAAACGATCGCAATTAACTAACAAGGTGCCCCTTTGGTAATCCTACCGATCTTTTTTGTTGAGTAAAGCACCCCCATTTATTGGCGTGCCTCGTTAGAGGGCTTTGGTTGGTTAGTGCGCCAGGTAGGTTGCGTCTCAGGGGCGAGTGGATCCACGGGACGGACGTAAGCTATCTGATCGGATGCATCACGATCAGTTAGCGAAGGTCCTGTTCCTTCCGCTTGGGGAGGTGTTCCTTTAGTGGATCTCTCGGGCTTCCTGTTGAGAGGCATACCTCCCTTTGTCTGCTTCTTTGTTTGCTTGGCAATTTTCCCTCATCATTTGCCCATTAGCGATCTTTTATTATCGTTTCCAAGCGCATCCTCATTCCTTTTGCGAGTAAATTGCCTCATCCGAAGGAGTGCACTTCACTGTTGAATGACTTCACGAGACAAACGCGAGTTATCTAGTTGGATGTCTATTCATAACGACAATCTCAACTAGTGAACGAAGGTTTGTCCCAGTGGAGTCGCCAACTTTTTATGTGAAGTTTTCCTTGTATAGGATTTGAGTTTGGAATTTTTTGTCGCTTGGTTTTTGTGTAATAGCTGATTTGTTGAGGTCGCTTAGCTTCGTGACGAGCAAGCCTTGTTATAATGTCCTGCAATTTTGAATCAATATTTTAGCGATATGTTTAAAGCATTTACATATCGAAATAAAACAAGCATTATGAAATAGTAAAGAACACAAGATTTATAGTGGTTCGGCCAAGAATCGGGCCTACGTCCACTTTATAGCTTTCATTCATTTACACTGATTTACAATATTTCACAATACAACTGATACATTCATCATCATTTTACAATTTTGAGCAGAGCTCTTTTCAAGTAAAATAAGGACGCAAGTGGTTGCTGTTCCAGGCTCTTGGAATTGGGTCTCCTTCAACAGTTATGAGTTTGAAAGTGCCATCGAGAAGTTTAGCGCCTATGACATATGGCCCTTCCCAGTTTGGCCCAAACACACCAGTTGCTGTCATGATCCTTTTCAAAACCAAGTCTCCGATTTCAAAGCTGCGTCGGCGAACTTTGGAGTTGAAATGCCTGGCTATTCTTTGCTGATGAGCTGAAACTCTGAGCCTAGCTTCTTCTCTTTTCTCATCAAGAAAATCAAGCGCTTCAAGTTGCAGTTTCCCATTTTCAGCTTCGTTAAAATGAATTCTTCTATGTGAAGGAACTTCTACTTCCACCGGGATCATTGCCTCAGATCCGTAAGCCAGTGAAAATGGAGTGTGCCCAGTCGCAGTTTTGTGAGTAGTTCTGTACGCCCATAGTGCTAATGGAAGCCTATCAACCCAACCACCTTTTGCTTTTTCAAGTTGCTTTTTGATAGTTGACTTGATGATCTTATTAACTACTTCCACTTGCCCATTTGCCTGCGGATGAGCCACTGCTGAGAAGCTTTTTCGAATTTTGAACCATTTGCAGAAATCCTGGAATTCTTCACTTTCAAACTGAGTACCGTTGTCCGTGATTATTTTCTGTGGCACACCATATCTGCAAATGATATTTTTTGTTACAAAATTGATCATCTTCTTAGAAGTGATGGTGGCCAAAGGCTCAGCTTCAGCCCATTTGGTGAAATAATCAACGGCAACAATAGCATATTTGATTCCTGATTTAGCGATCGGTAAAGGTCCAATCAGGTCTATTCCCCAAATGGCAAATGGCCATGGGCTGACCATTTGTGTGAGTTCGGTGGAGGGTGCTCTCGGGATTTTCGCGAATCTTTGACATTTGTCGCACTTTCTGGAGTAAGCTGCAGCATCTCGATTAATATCCGGCCAGAAATACCCATATCGGAGAACTTTCTTTGCGAGTGTTTGACCACCTGAATGATCTCCACATTCTCCTCCGTGTACCTCTGCTAAAATTGTCTTAGCTTCTTCCTTGGTTACACATCGAAGTAATGGCATTGAGAATCCCCGTCTGTACAACCGACCGTCCTGAATTACATATCTTGATGTTTTTCTCAACAGCTTTAGGCGTTCTTTGGAGTTTTCTGGTAATGAACCATTGAGCAAGTATTCTTTGATTGGAGTCATCCATGATTCATGCTCTGGAGACGTGGCCATAATCCAATCAACATCCATTTCATCAATGCTCGGAGCCGACAGAATTTCCACAGGAACCAATCCCAGTAACTGAGCTTCCCCGGAACTAGAATACTTTGCTAAAGAGTCTGCCTTCATATTTTCCTCCCGAGGTATGTGGCTTATTGAATAGTGATCAAAATCATTGAGAAGTTCGGAAGTTTTTGTCAAATATGCAGGCAAATTTCCTCCCTTGGCTTGAAATTCTTTCTTCACCTGGCAAACAATAAGCTGAGAGTCGCTGAAAATCTGTATCACTTTGATATTTAACTCCTTGGCGATTCTCAATCCGGCAATAAGGGCTTCATATTCTGCCTCATTGTTTGTCGAAGGGAATTCCAGTCTTAATGCATAACATAGTGATCGTCCTTCGGGAGTTTCAAGCACAACTCCTGCCCCAGAACAATAATCATTTCGCGAGCCATCAACATACAACTTCCACTGTATCGGAATGCAATCAGTTGTTTCTTCATTACTATCACCTTTGTCAGTGGATTCTGCAATGAAATCTGCTAAAGCCTGTCCGTTAATTGCTCTTCGGGGATGGTAAGTGATGTCATATTGGCTGAGTTCTATATTCCACTTCAAAAGACGACCCGAAGTTTCAGGACGATACAGGACTTGCTTTAGAGGTTGATCAGTTAGGATTTTGATAGGATGAGATTGAAAATAGGGCCTCAACTTTCTGGAAGCGATTAGCAAACAATAGGCAAGCTTTTCTATCTTTGAATAATTCATCTCTGCCCCAGTGAACCGTTTGCTGATGTAGTAAACTGGACGTTGTATTTTCACATCTTCTCGTACGAGTGCTGCACTTAGAGCATGGGATGAAATTGCCAAATAGATGAAGAGGTCTTCACCATTACAAGGTTTGGAGAGGACCGGAGGAGTTCTCATATGATGAAGCAATTGATCAAAAGCATTCTGACATTCAGGAGTCCATTCGAAATTTTTCTTTCCTTTCTTTAGAGCATCGAAGAAGGGAATGCATTTGTCTGTGGCCTTGGAAATGAAGCGACTAAGAGCGGCAACCTTTCCATTGAGACTTTGCAGTTCTTTCTTTGTTCTAGGGTCTTTAACTTCCCTTAGAGCTATGATTTGAGCAGGATTAGCCTCAATGCCCCTAGCGCTCACGATGAAACCCAGGAATTTCCCAGACTCTACTCCGAATGAACATTTCAACGGATTAAGTTTCATTCCGTATTTTCGAAGAATTGAGAACATTTCCGCCAAATGATCCGTGTGGTCTACTGCTTTCTTTGACTTTACTAACATATCATCAACATAGACTTCCATAGTTTTACCAATCTGAGGTTTGAACATGGCGTTGACAAGTCTTTGGTATGTTGCCCCCGCATTCTTTAACCCGAATGGCATGACTTTGTAACAGTAGAGTCCCACATCTGTAATAAAGCTTGTGTCTTCCTGATCTGGTTCATTCATCATAATCTGATTGTATCCGGAATAGGCATCCATAAAAGATAACAACTCATGACCAGCCGTCCCATCTACCAGTTGATCAATTCTGGGCAACGGGAAGCAGTCTTTGGGGCAAGCTTTGTTCAGATCTGAGAAATCAATGCATACTCTCCACTTTCCATTTGCTTTCTTAACCAGTACTGGATTTGAAACCCAATTTGGATAAGTGGATTCTCTGATGAAATTATTTTCCAAAAGACGATCTGTTTCTTCCTTTAAGGCTGCTGACCTTTCTGGACCTTGAGTTCTTCGTTTCTGTTTTACTGGTGTGTATTTCGGATCAACATTCAGAGTGTGAACAGCAATTGTTGGAGAAATTCCGCACATATCAGCATGACACCAAGCGAAAACGTCCAGATTTGCCTTTAGAAATGATATCAGTGTATTTTGAACTGTTGTACTTAGTTGCGAACCCACATTAAGCACTTTGTTTGGGTCTTTTGAGTCGACAGGTATTGGTACCGTAACTTCTGCGGGCACCACTCTATTCTCCTCTGCACTGGATTTTCTAGGGTCCATTTCTCGTCTTGCACCGCTGTGCTCACCAGTGCAGGGACCACCCTATATTTGCTATAAGGTTGGGTTTTTGATGCGGAGGGGAGCTACCGCATCTTTACCCATCTCTCTCTTTCTGGCTTCTCGAAGCTCTATGAGATAACACTCGCGTCCAGCATTTTGATCTCCCTTGATGACACCAACACCATTTTCCGTAGGAAATTTCATAGTTAGGCACCACGGAGCCAAAATGGCCCTGAATGCAGCTAGAGTCGGCCTGCCTAAGAAAGCATTGTAGGCAGAAAATCCGTCGACAATTACAAAGGTTTGTTTGCGAGCTACCCTTTTCTGCCCTTCCCCAAGTTCCACGAACAACTCAACAGTTCCGATTGGTTGCTGTGGTTCCCCAGTGAAACCAACGATCTTTTGTGACGAAGCCTGAACATCAGTCATTGGGATCTTCATCTGGTCAAATGTTTTCTTGAAAAGTATATTGCAAGAGGCACCGCAATCGATGAGCACTCGTCTTACTATAGCCGGTCCGATTCCTGCAGAGATAACCAAGGGATCTATGGTCGGAGCTTCAATACCAACGGAATCCCTAGCTTTGAATAAATGTCATTATCTGAAATCTTTTGCTGTTTCAAGGGTGCAGCATTTTCTACAGCAAAAACATCTTCCTCTGCCAGGATATACTTCAAAGCATGAGCATATCGTTCCATCTCTCCCCAACTTCTGCCTGCTGGGTGTGGGCCCCCTGAAATGACGTTGATAACGGGCCTCTCAGATTCTTGTGCCGCAGTGCCTTTGCCGGAACCTGATGGCTGATTAGAGGGTTGTTACCTCTGAGTAGACGAAGACGGGTCACCCCTGTTTTTCTTGACATACTGTTGCAGCTTATTTTCCCTCAATAATTCATCAATTAAGCTCTTTAAGTGACGACAGTCATTGGTATCATGACCGGGCTGGTTGTGAAAGAGGCAGAACTTTCCATTTCTCATAGCGCTTTTTCCCGGTTTTATCTCAGTCGGTTTGGGATAATCCACAGCATCTTTGGTGGCGAAGAAGATGTTTTCCAAAGTGTCAGTCAAAGGAGTGAAATCTGAAGGTTTGAAGAAGCGAGGTCTTTTTGTATCCTTTTGTTTCTTCCCTTCGCGATTTTCCCTTTTCTGACCTCCGGAATCCTTCTTCACCGAAGCAGTAATATTATTTTCCACCTTTGCTGCCACTACTTTCATTGGTGCCGGAAGATTTTCCAAGCGTATGAATTCATCAGCTTTCTTGTAGAATTTCTCGAGGGAATTTGGCTCTTTCATCTTCAGCCATTTTCCAAATTCGCTCGATTTGTCGATAGCACGCATCAAATAGGTCAAGATCATTCGTGGCTTTGCGTTATCGACCTCTGCCAGAGCTAGATTGAAGCGGTTCAGAAATGATTTAATAGGCTCTCCCGGACTCTGTTCAAGACTGGACAATGACATTATGTCCTTTGCCTTTGAAGCGTATAGCCTGAATTGCTCTTTGAACTTTCTAGTCAGATCGGAAAACTGATCTACTGATCAGACAGGAAGTTTGGTGAACCAGAGAAGTGCCACTCCTTCCAAATATACTGGGAAATACCGGCACTTGATTTCGTCAGTTGCTCTTGCACCGGTCATGTGCCAGTCATACTTATACAAGAATTGGTTTGGATCACTTGTTCCCCGATAAGCAGGAATGGCGGGAGGAACAAATTTCCTAGGAAATTCAGCCTTTAGAATCTTCTCGGTAAACGGAGTCTTACTTGGCGCGAATCCCCACTCGCTCTAATCTTCACCTCTCTGCATGCTCTCTTTCATTATTTGCTTGATCATGCCAGAAAGATATTCCTCATTGTTCAAAGATTTTGCGGAGTAGACTTCTGCCATTTTCTCAGATGTTTGCCCGGGCAGATTTTCGTGGAAAATTGGCGATGGTCTAGATCCCTCAGCTCGGAGGGGTGCCCCTTCGGCAGCACCTGATCCCCCCTGAGGAATATCTCTCCCTCCAGAGTTACGAAGAGCATCAGTGGTGTTTTCTTCATTACCAGCTGGTCTTTGGTTGGAACCAAGCAGAGCGTTCAGTTTTTCCATCATCAGATTGTTTTGAGTCTCAATCTGTTGGTATAGTCCGGATACAGCAGCGTTTAGCTCCTCTCGCGTCACCCCGACGCTTGGAGCTGCTCGACTTGGTGAAGCAGAAGTGGCGGTATCATCATGAACATCCTCAGATCTGACAACTTTTCGTTTCCTTCCAGGAGCCATTATGTCTGACAGACTTCTGGTTTTGTAGGAAATCTTTTCAACAAACTTGCGTGAAGCAATGATGAATGGTAGCCTGAGTTGGGTTCTCAGTGAAAGCACCAAAATGTTAACGTTAAAATGTGAACGCCAATACCCGGTGTGTGTGATAAGATTGTGAAAGCACCACCCGCGTAACGGGAACAGAAATCGAACAGGAAAATAGCAGAAATGCAGTAAAAGACAGCAATTTATAGTGGTTCGGCTTGAGATTTAGCCTACATCCACTTTGAATCTTTTTATTATTGAATCCGGTTACAAATCAGTACAAATCTCTTATGAATACAGTTCAATTTGATCACAAGGAACAATCTTGACTCCTAGCTCAATCTTCGATGTTGAAACTCGTTGAATCCATGTTCGATGTAAGGATTTTATCTCGAAGCTTGTTGTAGTGTTGCGAATGCTTGAAGGATCCTTAATTGCTGAAAGATTGGAGAGTTTGACAGAGTAACGGCGTTGTAGAAATGATTTGCCAAAAGTCCCCTTCATGTTGGAGGTGATGGGGTATTTATAGGAGTCAGGCTTGAATCTGGAAATCTCTCTAAGTCATAACTCGCGGCCGACTTATAGAAAGTCGTAGGTCTTAGGTCGGCGATGAGATAGGAGCTGCCTTTAATCATTCCTGAATACAAGCTGTCCAGCCAAGTGATAGGTCGGCAGCGACTTATCATGAGTCGTAAGTCGGTTGTGACTTAAGTGGTTGCTTCCTGTTAATTTTATCAAGTCGGTAGCATACTTAAGTCGGACCTGTAGCTTAGGTCGTATGCTACTTTAAGTCGTACAGTGTTAAGTCGGCACACTCTAGGTTGTAGGTCGGTACAGAGTTAACCCCTTACCCCTTGAATCGGTATCTTCTTAAGTCGGCAAGCATCTTAACTCGGCTGGTATCTTAAGTCGGCAAACATCTTAACTCGGCTGTAATCTTGAGTCGGCAAACATCTTAACTCGGCTCCTGCTAGGTCGTGAGTCGAAGGGGGTTAACATTTGGTTTTTAAAATGATTTAATAAAGTGAAAAATTATTTCATATGTATTAAAAATGTTAAATAAATGAATGGAAATTTGTGATTGGAAATATAACCTAATTTGGAAATATGTGATATTGATTAAAACAATAAATGCTCTTTATTGTGAAATTAAAATGTAGGTTAAAAATGAACATTTGACATGAAATTTTAATTAATAGAATTTAAAGAGTCTTATTTATGATAAATAACTTAATAATTAAGTTTGATTTAATTTGGAATCTTAAATATAACCTATTAATTGTAATAAATGTTGTTTCCTGGGATGGACTTATTTTGTATAATAACTAATGTATTTTTGAATAAATAAAATGAATACATTTTTATGGGACATCTTGTAATAAGTTTTGGGATCATAGTGGAATTGATGTCTAAAGGAATAAATTTGTAAATAAATTGATTGTTATATTAACTATGATAAAATATTCTTTTGTGAAATGTTATGTTTTGTAAGATAAATAGCTATGACTTTAAAATGGAAAAAAATGTAAGTTAAACACATGTGAGATGTAAGTTTAATTAATATTTTAATTGATTAATATAATAAATGTTCTTTACTGTAATAAAAAAAATGAAAGAAATATGTAAAGTTTTAATTTATGAAAGAAACGTGTGAAGTTCTAATTAATGAAAGAATATGTAAAGTTTTAATTTATGAAAGAAACGTGTAAAGTTCTAATTAATGAAAGAAACATGTAAAGTCCTAATTAATGAAAGAAACATGTAAGTCTTCATTAGTGTAATATTGATTAAAATAATAAATGCGCTTTTTGTAATAAAACGTAAAATTAAAACTTACATTTGATAATGTAAGTTTAATTAGTGTAATATTGATTAAAATAATAGATGCCCTTTTTGTAATAAAACGTAAATTAAAACATACATTTGATAATGCAAGTTTAATTAGTGTAATATTGATTAAATGATAAATGCTCTTTACTGTAATAGAAATGTAAGTTAAAAAGTACATTTAATATGTAAGTTTTAATTTATGTAAATGACATATTTTAATGACTAAAATAATAAAGTTTCTTTATTGTAATGAAATGTAAGTTAATAAGGTACTTTTAACTTAACATACGAATTTCAGCATTAAATTGGATATTACAGTAACAAAGTATATTTAACTATAAGGCTATGATAAAATGACCATGTTAAAAATTTGTAAGTATATAAATACTTTGATTATATAAAATGTTAAATTGGAAAGTATTACATTCCAAAAATGCTATGATTCCTTAAGGTTACATTTCCAAAATGCTATGATAATTTAAAGGAAGATTTCAAGTTTAATAAATTAAACGAAATATTCAGTGATTTTGAAATTTGGGTTTTATTGAAATGATATATTATTGAATTGGTTTTGAAATGGAAATGATATATTTTTGAATTGGTTTTGAATGGATATGTTTTGGGTTTGAAAGTATGTATTATTTTGAAATAAATGATATGATTTTGAAATGGTTTAAAGGATGTATTTTGATTTGAAACATAAACTATTTTGAAATTTATAACCACGGGTTATAATAACGATTGGTTGTTAAAGAGACCGGGATCAGATATGGACATACTCTCTATCGATACCGAAAACCACTTTAACAACTGTGTACGCGGTGGAGTTTCCAGAATGAAGTAGGATGGTGGCGACGATCCTAAGGTATATACGTGGACCCAACTCCCGTGAGGTTGCATAAGGTGGCTATAACAGGAGCGATCGACGGGCCAAGGAGGTAGCACCTCTGATCGGACACACTCCTTCGATACCATTCTATTACTTTGTGATTGTTTGTGTGCACCCCTTGATTTGGAAGTGATGTTCGAGGTGGGCGATAGTGGCTGCTATGCGTCACCGCCAGTCCGGATGCGTAATTGGTATATCTACCCTGGCATTGCCTTATGTGTCGTGTCACCTACCATATCGAGCTTTACTACGAGTTGTGATTTCTCCCGTAGCCTGTGGAGTATCGAGGGTAGCCCCCATTTTGGGAGTATGCTAATACTGGATAGACCACTGGGACTATTACGTGTTAAGGAGAATATTGGGTCACTCCTTAATGCTATTTAAAAGTATGTTTATTTTATATTAGACATTATTATAATAGCGAATATTACTACATAGTAGATAGTTTAACGGATCCTTAAAGAATGGGCGATCCCAAGCATTCTTTAAGTTACTTGTACCTTTATTACAGTTCACTTGAGTTGGTTTACATTGTATAAGTATGTATGTCCTGACTCGAGTGTTTTGTGTTTTGCTTTACGCTCGGGTCAGACCGAGTGATACAGCATTAGAGACTCGCCTTTGGAGCTGGAGTTATGCTTTGAAGATCCAGATATCTATTCATTTTGTTATCCAGTTGATTCCAGTAGTATTCCGAGTTGTACCTGATTATCATACTGTTACTCATGTTGTATCTTGGTATTCCTATTGTATCTTACTTAACTTTGATGTATTTATATAGTAGCTTCATGAACTACTATTTCTTTGTTCCCGCTGCATTATATTATTCTGTGTCTGTGATCTCTGATTATTTATTTACTGTATATGATGAGTTTGCCAAATTTTTATTTACAACGCGGTATTTTGAGCAATTCAAGTCCGACATGTGCAGATGCGAATGGTCCAAAATACCGGGTCGTTACGATTATTGACCAATCGGGTTTTATTTAATTCTCTATCCTAAGTCAAAGTTAAATTTGGGTATTTATCATTTCAACCCGATTCCATTTCAATTCACAAATCAAAGCATAGCAAAGGGAACTTACAGTGTGATAACTGGGATGGTGTCAAAGTAAATAAACAAGCAATAGCAACAATTAATTACAATCCAATAATTAATTCAAATAATCCCGAAATAATCTTATTAATTCACATTGTTATTTGTGCAAATTAATATAATTATTTCTAGAATCTACACTATCATTTCATGTAGATTAAAGATTATTACACTAATATTAATACAGTTCTTCACTTGACATCTAGTATTCAAATTCATATTACATTGATTTAAACAACATACATTAAACAGTTAAAGGTGTAGTTAACCATATTTCTACGTCAAGTAATTAAACATTAAAGGGGTCATATTATACAAATTTTATCTAATCAAATTCAACACATATATCAATTTCCAATTTTTAACTCCTACATCAATTTCAATTGTAAATTATTTATCACTTCATACATTAAAATTTAACATCCAATATCAACATCAACCAATCAATCATTTATCAACCAAACTGTATTATCATTGTAGAAATAACAGATAATGGTGTCATAGGTGAACTAATTTAGGTAATAGCATATATAACAGTGTAAATAACCGACAGCAGCATATTTCAATTTGTCGTTTCAATTGAAACCAAATTTAATAAATAAAAGAACATTAATCGTGAGTGATTTCTCACCTTTCGGGGCTAGAGAAAGACGAGACAAGATGGAAATGGGCACGAACAAACATGGATAATTGACAAATCATCGAACTGATGTGGATAAGCACGAAGTGACAACAGGATAGCGGCCCAGCAAAGCCAGTCTATTCAAATTCGATGAAAGCACAAATCAGAACAACCCGATATAAAGGAATAACTACATATATATATATATATATATTAAAAGTTTGACATTTCATTTTAGACTCTATACTAAAATAATACCGCTATATATATTATTCTAAAATCGTTTCTTTTTTACAACCCACTAAATACAACAAAATCACTATATGTACATATAACATTTTAAAACAATAACATCTGTACTTATCCTAATAAAATATATTTTAAAACTTTATACATTTCTGAAGCAAATATAAATATCAATACACTTATGTCATATATATATAAATGGGCAAGTCGATATGTACATTAAAACCAAATAAGACCCTTTTTTAAAAAAAATACTTCGAAATCACTAACACCAATATATAAACAAATGGACTCATACACGTACACAACTAACAGATGGAAACTTATTTTATAAAACTATAAAAATATATATGGCAAACAGATGCAGATCATAAACAAATAAAATAAGTAAACAAATTAAATAAATTGTATGCAGACACATTAGGAACGACCAAAATACAAACCTCGATATTGCAAACACTTAACAATATATATAAATACACTTACATAAACTATTATACTGCCTCTAACCGATCTACTATAGCAATGACTATATAAACTATATATATCTAACCTATAGAAAATAAAATATACAAACAAACAGGTTACCTTACCAAATATATTAAACTTCTAAAAGATAATTTATATTTATAACATACGAAACTGACCTTGATTTGGAAAAATAAGTTTGTGAAACCAAACATTACAGAAACGTATATAATATATATTATATATATAAATCTGGTAACTTACTATATAAATGTATAGAATCAGTACTCAATATATTATTACAAAGCAAACAAAATAAAGATTGTAAACACATTTTTAATACTACATCAAAATCTAGTAACGCATAGCACATTACACATTTATTTTTCCAACATATGAACCCATAAGTGGTTTCTAAGCAAACCACGCCTGTTTGTAATGTGGTTAAAAGAAGTATAAAAAATATGTTTGTAAGCAAAATATTTTCTTGACCAACTGTTAACGCTAAAATAGGAACGCTAACACCCGGTGTGTGTAATGGAATTGTGAAAGCACCACTCGTGTGATGGGAACAGAAATTAAGCAGTAAAATAGCAGAAAAGCAGTAAAAGACAGCAGTTTATAGTGGTTCGGCTTGAGATCGAGCCTACGTCCACTTTGAATCTCTTTATTACTGAATTCGATTACAAATCAATACAATTCACTTATGAAATCAATACAATTTGATCACAAAGACAATCTCGACTGCTAGCTCAAACTTCGATGATGAAACTCGATGAATCCGTGTTGGATGTAAGAGATTTCTCTCGAAGCTTGTTGTAGTGTCTCGATTGTTTGGAGATCTTCGATTGTTGAATGAGTTGAGATGGCGGCAGAGTAACGACGTTTCTGAAATGATTTGCCAAAAGTCCTGTTCATGTTGGAAGTGGTGGTCTATTTATAGGGAAAAATCTGGGTGAGATTCTGTTCCTCAAGTCCTAGGTCGGAGCCGACTTATAGCAAGTCGTAGGTCTTAGGTCGGCGACGAGATAGGAGCTCTTGTCTTTTAGTTACTCCTGAATACGAGCTTTTCAACTGCAAGTCATAGGTCGGCAGCGACTTACCATAAGTTGTAGGTCGGAGATCCCTTAAGTCATCAAGTTGGAAACAGCCTTAAGTCGTAGACTTTTTGAGTCGGACCACTTTAACTCGTACACGGTTAGGTCGGAGCATTCCTTAACTCGGAGTATTCCTTAACCCGTAGCATTCCTTAAGTCGGAGTATTCCTTAACTCGGAGTATTCCTTAACCCGGAGCATTCCTTAAGTCGGAGTATTCCTTAACTCGGAGCATTCCTTAACCCGGAGCATTCCTTAAGTCGGAGTATTCCTTAACTCGGAGCATTCCTTAACCCGGAGCATTCCTTAAGTCGGTAGGCCTTGTTAACTCGCAATTTGTTAAGTCGGTAGGCTTCCTTAGGTCGTAGACTGTTAGGTTGGTTCATGCCTTAAGTCGCAACTGCCTTAGGTTGTAACCCATTGAGTCGGTGGCCTCTTTAAGTCGTTATATTGTAAGTCTTAGGTCGCGAACAAAAAGGGGATTAACATTTGCCCCTCGAAGTATATGCCTAAACCATAGGTCATATCCTTCGATTCTCTTAACTCTCTTTGGTTAGGTCGGAAACGACTTAATATAAGCCTTAGGTCGTACACCGTGTAGGTCGACTTGCCTTCCAGTGTATAAATAGTTGAGTCATTCTTCCTCTTCCTCACTTATTTTTCTTCTACATTCAGCCATTGACGCAATTTAGAGCTTTCAGAGATAAATTCCAACCATCCAATCGCCGATCATCTTCCTGTTATACTTCGTAAGTCGATCCGGTCTTCGTTCACTCATGCCCATTGTCGAATTGATAACTCCCCAATTTTCGACTTCCATTTGTTTTTAGGTGCTGTGATTCATTATGAATAACTCTTCGATTGTTCTGCAATTGCCATCAACCACGTTGTAGTTGTGATAGGGCAGTAATACATCGGATTCGCAGCAAATCTGATTCGATTCGAATTGGCTTTTTGGGTGATCCAATGGTGTGATGGAATGAGGATCGTCATTGACTGTGTGGTTATTGGGCTAACGGGTTAAGAGTTAGGGAAGAAAGTTGGTTGAGGCACTGATTCGGTCACGACTTAGTGATTTCACGCGATCCAGTGATTTCCATGATTTAAGTCGGAACCGACTTAGCAAATTCATGTGACCTAGGTTTTGAGTCGCTTCCGAGTTAGGACTTGGAGGATTTCTTGTTGCCTCAAACTAGAGTTTTTTGCTTCTTTATCCGACCTAAGACTCGGGGACTGCTGACCTTGACCCATAGGGAATCTTTCTTAAGTCGTCACCGAGTTAGTACTTGAGTCTTCGGCGACTTAGCAGATGACTTTTAAACTTTGCCTGGACTTCGAACTGTTGAACTATGAACTGTGTTGCATGTATTTCTTTTTACAGACTGCTTCAATTTGCAAGCTAACAATCCTGCTTAATACAACATTCACAGAATACTGGGACGAATATACTGTCACTGACTGCCCACATCGAATGACAGATTAGTTGATAAAGAAAAAATTAAATTGAATGAATATGAATGAAATGCTGTACAATAACCAATCCAAGTGAAGTATTAAAACAACATCGTAATAGTCAACTGAACCTGATTTGTCTGCATTAATACTGCACTTGAACATTAACAGGTTCTGAAATTTTGTAATCGATTGATTGTCAACTAGTTTAATTCCAGTTATGCTTGCCTTTTATTTTTATTAGTTTTGCACAACACTTCACACTTTTTAAGAAACGTGCACCTTCACATTTGAACATCCAGTTGATTGTGTAGAATGTCTTCTCCATAAGAAGAAATAGAGCAAGTTGAAGAGACTTTTCCAGCTGCTGTTCCATTGAATGATCCTCCAGAAAGAGTCTCGACCACTCTGAACTACAGAACCTTTAACCAGTTGTGTATTCAATTCGGAATTGCCGAAGCAAACGCACAACTACCCGAGAAGCCTGATAATGCTGATAGACCTCCTCGTGGTTTTGTTGCGGTAAATCGACAAATGTGCCAGAATGGAGCTATCCCTTCTTTTAATGACTTCTTGCGAACACTTCTTCTACGATTAACTATCTCCCCTTTCCAGCTGCATCCCAACGGATACGCCATCCTGATGGGACTTTGTGTGTTATTCAGGAGAACGCTGGATCGTCTCCCAAGTTTTGATGAAATTTGTTATCTGTGCACTTTTGCTAAAAACAAAGATCATCCTTCTATCACAGTCGTGAGGAGTGCTAGAAACCATAAGTTGATCATCGGTCTCCCTGACAGTGTTCACAGTTTTCTAAGCCAGTTTTTCTATGTTCGCTGTCCCCCGGGGTTTTACGCTATCTTGAGAGTAGGAAGTAAGATCACTTGTCTCTGTTTCTTCTGTTCTTTCGAACTTGCCAAAGTCCGAGTTGTCAAGTGTTAACTTTGCCTTTTTTCTTTTCAGCACTTCCTCCTCCTTCTAGAGATTCCGGTCAGAAGGTGACTTTTGAGAGGCTTATGGTGGTGCCGGTTGAGGAAAGGAGTATCCAGTTTCTATTGACAGATGAATTTTTACATCAATTCGGTCTTTTACACTCTTCTCACTTTACTCAGCCTCGTGAAGTTTCTAATCTTCCAGCACAGACATCAGATGCCCTAGCTTCAATGGAAGAGATGGCTTCAAAGGAGCCAACTGTAGACACTGCAATAGTAAAGTGTTCTACTTCTATTGGTGTTGCGGGAACGTCCAGCAAACCGGCACTTGCTCCAATTATTGAAGAGGAAGAAAATCCTCGAATTTCTGAAAAATCGGCCGATGTGGAAGTTGAAAAGGAGAATTCTGCTGAGTACCATGGTGATGACACCTTTGATGACTTGAGTGACATAATGATAACTTCTCAAGAGCTTTTCAAGGATAATATTCCAAAAGCGAACTCTCCTGTCGTTGAAGCGACTTCCTCTTTGAAACAAACTTCGCTGCCTTCTACACCTGTCGTCTCTGTTCCCACACTAAAGCGTGGTTTGTAGTTTGACGCACGTAGTTCGCACGCCGCACACACTTAGGATTTTTCAGCACTTATAAGTACTTATCCTCTTTTTCTGGAAATTTCTAAACTTTACTTCTTTTCCATTTTCAGGTTCTCCGATGGGGCGTACCGGCTCATACTATGACTCATTTCAGCGCCGTGGGGGCCGTGGATCTTATGACTTTAGGAAATATCTTGATGATCCGAGAGAGACAGATGAAGAAAGGGCTCGAAGGAAGGCTCAAGAAAAATGGGATTATGAGCAGCGGCAGAGAAGAAAAGACGTTGAACGATATGATTCTTCTCACAGAAGTTACGATTCCCATAAGCGAAAGTCTTATGATGACAAGGGGAAGACTCATATTGCTGACGACCCAAGTAAACGGGTTAAACTTAGTGAAAAGGACGCGTCTTCAATTTCTGAAAAAACTAACGCTCCTATCTCTTCTAATATCCCGGCCAGCTCTCCTCCTTTAAAGAAATCCGACATCCAAGCAATCATTAGCAGGCCTCAATATCACGTTAAAGATGGCCCTCCGACGCTTCAAAGCCGGTTTCCAAACTGGTGCTTAAAAGGAGTGCGTTTTGACCTGGATTTAGTCCCAATTGATAAGCAAGCCATGCTTAGGAGTCTTGATGCAGTTAAGCTTAACATCGATAGGATGTCGCAGTGGCAAAAGCTTGTTGATGAACTCCAGAGAGTCAACCATATGAATCTTGAAAACATGCTGACTCTGGAGAATGATAAAGCTGAATGGGATAAATGGTACAAGCAGCATGACGCGGAGATGACGAACATCGCGGATGACAATGCAAGGCTTGAATCTGAAGTAAAGCAGCTTAAGGAAAATCTCGCCTCTTCTTCTGCATCACATACTCAAAAAGAAGAAGTCTTTCAGAAGCAAGTGCGGGATGCACATGCTGCACAAAGAGATGTCGAAATGAAGCTTGCCGCCGAACAGCACATTGTTGAGAAATATCGCACAGAAAATGCTGAACTACGGGAAAAAGTTAACTCCCAGAACGTGGAGATTGAATTGCTGAAGTCTCAACTTGCTAACGCTGAGAAAGAGCGTGATGAGGCCGTTGCTGGTCGAGCTGCAGCTGTCGCCGAAAAAGAGGCGGCCGAGCAATCGCATGAGACAACAAAAGCTAACATCAGCTCCACCTTATTTTACTTTTATCTTCACAGCGTTCTGGGTCATGGGAGCCTCGCTTTTCTGGGTCCTGATTATGAAATTACTCTGGTTGAAGTGTGGGAAGCCGCAGTTGATATGTTTAAAGGTGCCGGCTATGATGAAGCAGAACTTGAGGCACGCTATCTTGACGATGAGGCTCGTGCCGCTCTTGTTAAGGGGAAGGAGCAGCTTGCTAAAGCACGAGCTGAATCAACGAGAGAAGAGCTTCCAAAAGAAGAAGCTCCATCAACTGCCCCTGTTCATACTTCAACTTCGGCCGATGTTAACATCATGGATTCCAGCTCCCATTCTTCACTTCCAACTAAAATTGCACAAGAAACTGCGACCACTCCCACTGAGGATGAGGCACCGGATGATATTGAAGCCGAGAAATTTGAGATTGAGCTTGCAAAACCAACTCCTCCAGGTAATTTTGGCGTCGTCCCGGGCCCAATGAACCAGTTATTTGATTTAACCGAGTTTGATGACCTTCTTACTTGTTACTTAAACTTTGGTGAACCGATACCTTCTATATTTTCGGAGAATGCCGATTTTCACTTCTTTTCTTCTACAGCGGAGGTACCAAATACTGCACAAACTTCCACTCCTTCAGTTGCCGTTCCTCCATCTTCACAGATTACTCCTCCCTCTGCTTCCCAACCGGGATCACAGGCAGAGAAAATTGAAGCTCTTCAAGGCCTAGATGATCCGGCCGCTTCGCAGGAGCAGAAGGCGGACGATTTTGATGACACCGAGAAGACCCCGGAGCAGTCTCTTGACGATGACACAAAGCTTTCTACGATGCTGGCTACTCTGGGGAGCGAATCTTCTTCAAAGAGGAAGGGGAAGCGTGCCATAAGGAAGAAGAAGAAGAATATTTCTACTGGAGAGGAAGCAGAAGTTGATCCAGGCGTGCCTCTTTCTCCTTCCGCCCCGACCCGTTCACAACGGCTTCAAAAACTAATCATTAGGCCGGGGAAAGGCTCCAAAGGTAGCGAGAAGAAGGAATAACAAGCTGGATTTTCTACTTCTTATTTTTGCTTTTTGCATGTATCGATCGGAGATTGTGCGGGTACCGGTCCCCGCTTCTTTTTGTGATCTGTACAATGTAAAAAGTTTTTCATAGTATTGAATGAAATAGCTATTTTACTTATACAAATTCTTGTGTATGTGAGAATGCATTTGTTTCTCATTTTAGTGTAGAATAAACGACTCTTCTTACTTATACAAATTTTCTGGTCTGTGTTTGAGAATGCATTTATTCCACATCTATTTTCCATGATATTGCAATGAACTTGCGGTATGTTGCTTGCATATTCCTTTCATTAATGTAGTTGAATTGTATAGTGTTGCCCCCATACCACAAGTGCATTGAAACACATTTATCCTTTATAAGACTGATACTCTTATTTTAGAGAATAACTATTCCACTTTTAAGGGAAGAATTATTCTGCTTTTAATAGATCATATCTCATTTTTTTTTTGGAGAAATTTTTACTTTCTCTTTCTTTCTGAAGAACACTTCAACTATCGGGGATGATCACTTTCATCTGTCAAAAAAGAAAGTAGATCTCCCTATGTAGTGAAATGAACTTTTCTGGAAAAAAATTTTTTTGTAGCATTTCAACTTTTTTTTAGGAGGAACTTTTTGAGATGAACAAGTTAACCTTCCTTTGAGAGTCGAACTGTGCTTCCGGAGAAGGTTTTTGTTTGTTCGAGTATTCTATTTTGGGACATGCCTTCGGAGAGGGCTCCTCCTAAAGAGTTGTGCCTCCGAAGAGGTCTTGTGCCTCCGAAAAGGGCTTGTGCCTCTAAAGAGGGCTTGTTCCTCCGAAGAGGTCTTGTGGTGCCTTGGGAAAGGGCTTTTGCCTCCGAAGAGGTCATGTGCCTCCGAAGAGGGCTTATGGTGCCTTGGGAAAGGGCTTTTGCCTCCGAAGAGGTCATGTGCCTCCGAAGAGGGCTTGTGCCTCTGAAGAGGGCTTTTTGATTGCCTGGAAGTTACTTTCTCATGGTTGGATGGATCCACGGGGCGGGCGCAAGTGGTTTGATTGGATGCTTGTTTGCACAAACGATCGCAATCAATTGACAAGGGCCCTGTTCCTTCAGCTTGGGAAGGTGCCCCTCCGGTGGTTCCACCAATCTTTTTTTGTTGAGAGAAGCACTTTCATTTTTTGGCGTGCCTCGTTAGAGTGCTTTTTTGACCTTTGGGAAGGAGCATCGGTTGGTTGATGTGCTAGGAAGGTTTCATCTCAGGGGCGAGTAGATCTACGGGACGGACGCAAGCTGCTTGATCGGATGCATCACGATCAGTTAGCAAGGGCCTTGTTCCTTCTGCTTGGGAAGGTGTCCCTTTGGTGGTTCTACCGGCCCTTTTATTGAGAGGCATACCTCCTTTTGGCTGCTTCTTTGTTTGTTTGGCCATATTCTCTCATCATCTACTCATGAGCGACCTTTTATTATCGTTTCCAAGTGCATCTTCTTTCCTTTTGCAAGTAAGTTGCCTTATCCGAAGAAGTGGACTTCACTGTTGAACGACTTCACGGGACAAACGCAAGTTATCTAGTTGGATGTCTGTTCATATTGACAATCACAACTAGTTAACGAAGGTTTGCCACAGTGGAGTCACCAACTTTTTATGTGAAGTTCTTCTTGTATAGGATTTGAATTTGGAATTTTTTGTCGCTTGGTATTTGCATAATAGTTGATTTATAGAGGTCGCTTGGCTTTGTGACGAGCAAGCCTTGTTTTAATGTCCTGCAATTTTGAATCGACATTTTAGCAATACATTTAAAGTATGTACATATCGAAATGAAACAGGCATTATGAAATAGTAAAGAACACAAGATTTATAGTGGTTCGGCCAAGAATCGGGCCTACGTCCACTTTATAGCTTTCATTCATTTACACTGATTTACAATGTTTTACAATACAACCGATACATTCATCAATATTTTACAATTTTGAGCAGAGCTTTTTTAAGTAAAATAAGGACGTAAGTGGTTGCTGTTCCAGGCTCTTGGAATTGGATCTCCTTCAACAGTTATGAGTTTGAAAGTGCCATCAAGAAGTTTACTGCCTATGACATATGGCCCTTCCCAGTTTGGCCCAAACACCCCAGTTGCTGTCATGATCCTTTTCAAGACTAAATCTCCGATCTCAAAGCTGCGTTGGCGAACTTTAGAGTTGAAATGCCTGGCAATCCTCTGCTGATAAGCTGAAACTCTGATCCTAGCTTCTTCTCTTTTTTCATCAAGAAAATCAAGTGCTTCAAGTTGCAGCTTTTTGTTTTCAACTTCGTTGAAATGAACTCTTCTATGTGAAGGTACTTCTACTTCCACTGGAATCATTGCTTCTGATCCGTATGCCAGTGAAAATGGAGTGTGCCCAATCGCAGTTTTGTGAGTAGTTCTGTACGCCCATAGTGCTAATGGAAGCTTATCAACCCAACCACCTTTTGCTTTTTCGAGTTGCTTTCTGATGGTTGACTTGATGATTTTGTTCACTGCTTCCACTTGCCCATTTGCCTACGGATGTGCCACTGCTGAGAAACTTTTCCGAATTCTGAATCGTTTGCAAAAATCTTGGAATTCTTCACTTTCAAACTGAGTACCGTTGTCTGTAATTATCTTCTGTGGCACACCATATCTGCAAATGATATTTTTTGTTACAAAATTTATCATCTTTTTAGAAGTGATGGTGGCTAAAGGTTCAGCTTCAGCCCATTTGGTGAAATAATCAACGGCAACAATAGCATATTTGATTCCTGATTTAGCGATCGGTAGTGGTCCAATCAGGTCTATTCCCCAAATGGCAAACGGCCATGGGCTGACCATTTGTGTGAGTTCGGTGGAAGGCGCTCTTGGGATTTTTGCAAATCTTTGGCATTTGTCGCACTTCCTGGAGTAAGCAGCGGCATCTCGATTAATATCCGGCCAGAAATACCCATATCGGAGAATCTTCTTGGCTAGAGTTTGACCACCTGAATGATCTCCACATTCTCCTCTGTGCACCTCAGCTAGAATTATCTTGGCTTCTTCCTTATTTACACATCGGAGCAATGGCATTGAGAATCCTCGTCTGTATAACCGGCCGTTTTGAATTATATATCTTGATGCTTTCCTTAATAGTTTCCGACGTTCCTTAGAACTTTCTGGTAGGGAACCATTGAGTAAGTATTCTTTGATCGGTGTCATCCATGATTCATGCTCTTGAGACGCAGCCATAATCCAATCAACATCCATTTCATCAATGCTCGGGGCTGACAGAACTTCCAAGGGAACTAATCCCAGTAATTGAGCTTCTCCAGAACTTGAGTACTTTGCTAAAGAATTCGCTTTCATGTTTTCCTCTCGAGGTATGTGGCTTATCGTGTAATGATTGAAATCTTCGAGAAGTTCACATGCCTTTGACAAGTATGCGGGCAGATTTCCACCTTTAGCTTGAAACTCTTTCTTTACCTGGCAAACAATAAGTTGAGAATCGCTGCAGATCTGTAACACTTTGATGTTTAGTTCCTTGGCAATTTTTAAACCGGCAATGAGAGCTTCATACTCTGCTTCGTTGTTTGTCAAAGGAAATTCCAGTCTCAATGCATAACACAACAATCGTCCTTCGGGGGTTTCGAGCACAACCCCTGCCCCAGAACAATAATCGATTCTCGATCCATCGATATACAACTTCCACTGGATTGGAATGCCATCAGTTATTTCATTCTCACTATCACCTTTATCAGTAGATTCTGCGATGAAATCTGCTAAAGCCTGTCCGTTGATTGCTCTCCGGGGATGGTAAGTGATGTCATACTGGCTGAGTTCAATGTTCCATTTCAAAAGACGACCCGAAGTTTCAGGACGAAACAGGACCTGCTTCAGAGGTTGATCAGTAAGAACCTTGATAGGATGAGCTTAAAAGTATGGTCTCAATTTCCTGGAAGCAATTAGAAAACAATAGGCGAGCTTTTCTATCTTCGAGTAATTCATCTCTGCCCCAGTGAACCGTTTACTGATGTAATAGACTGGACGTTGTATTTTCACATCTTCACGTACAAGTGCTGCGCTGAGAGCATGAGATGAAAATGCTAAATAGATGAAAAGGTCTTCACCATCGGTAGGCTTGGAAAGAACTGGAGGCGTTTCCATATGACGAATTAGTTCATCGAAAGCATTCTGGCATTCGGGAGTCCACTAAAAAAATTTCTTTCCTTTCTTTAGAGCGTCAAAGAAGGGAATGCATTTGTTTGTGGCTTTGGAAATGAAGCGACTCAGAGCAGCGACTTTTCCACTGAGACTTTGCATTTCTTTCTTTGTTTTAGGGGCTTTAACCTCTCTTAGAGCTGTGATTTGAGTAGGATTGGCTTCGATGCCCCTAGCGCTCACAATGAAACCCAAGAATTTTCCGGACTCTACTCCGAATGAACATTTCAATGGATTAAGCTTCATTCCATACTTTCGAAGAATTGCAAACATTTCCTCCAAGTGACCCATGTGGTCTACAGCTTTCTTTGTCTTTACTAACATATCGTCAACATAAACTTCCATGGTTCTGCCAATCTGAGGTTTGAACATTGCATTGACGAGCCTTTGGTAGGTTGCCCCAGCATTCTTCAATCCGAAGGGCATTACTTTGTAGCAGTAGAGACCCACATCTGTGATAAAGCTTGTGTCTTCCTAATCCGGCTCATGCATCATAATCTGATTGTACCCGGAGTAAGCGTCCATAAATGATAACAACTCATGCCCAGCTATTCCATCCACCAATTGATCGATTCTGGGCAGTGGGAAGCAATCTTTAGGGCAAGCTTTGTTTAGGTCCGAAAAATCGATGCAAACTCTCCACTTCCCATTTGCCTTCTTTACCAGTACTGGATTTGAAACCCAATTTGGATAAGTGGAATTTCTGATGAAGCCGTTTTCCATAAGCCGATCGACTTCTTCTTTCAGTGCTGTCGACCTTTCTGGGCCTTGAGTTCATCTTTTTTGTTTCACTGGGGTGAATTTTGGATCGATGTTCAGAGTATGTACAGCAATTTCCGAGGAGATCCCACACATATCAGCATGACACCAAGCGAACACATCCAGATTGGCTTTTAAGAAGGATATCAGCGTGTTCTGAACTGCTATGCTTAGTTGTGAACCCACATTGAGTACTTTGTTTGGGTCTTTTGAATCAACAGATATTGGTACCGTTGTTTCCACGGGTACCACCCTATTCTCCCCTGTACTGGCTTTCCTGGGGTCCATTTCTTTTCTTGTATTGCTGTGTTCGCCAGTACAGGGGCCACCCCATAGTTGCTACAAAGTTGGTTCATTGATGCGGAGCGGAGCTGCCGCATCTTTCCCTATTTCTCGTTTTCTGGCCTCTCGGAGCTCCACAAGATAACATTCTCGCCATGCGTTCTGATCTCCCTTAATGACATCAACCCCATTATCAGTGGGAAATTTCATTGTTAAACACCACAGAGCGAGGACGGGCCTGAAAGCAGCAAGAGTAGGCCGACCCAAGAAAGCATTATAGGCGGAGAATCCATCAACGATTACAAAAGTTTGCTTCCGGACCAACTTCTTATGTCCTTCGCCCATTTCAACAAACAAGTCCACCGTTCCAATTGGCTGTTTCAGCTCTCCTGTAAACCCGGCAATCTTGTGTGAAGAGGCTTGTACATCTGTCATTGGAATTTTCATTTGGTCAAATGTCTTTTTAAAGAGTATGTTGCATGAGGCACCACTATCCACCAACACTCTTCTAACAATAGCCGGCCCAATACCGACAGAGACAACCAAAGGGTCCTCAGTAGGAGCTTCCACATTAATAGAATCCCTGGCTCTGAACATAATATCATCATGAAAAGTCTTCTGCTGCTTTAGAGGTGCAGCATCTTCCAAGATTAAGACACTTTCTTCAGTTGGGGCATAATTCAAAGCTCTAGCATACCTTTCCATTTCACCCCAACTCCTACCAGCCTGGTGAGGTCCTCCTGTGATCACATTGATAACAGGTCTTTCTTTTCCAGCAGGCCTCTCTCCTGAATCAGATGAATGAGATGGGGTTAACTGCCCTTGGTTAGATGAAGACGGGTCTTTTCTATTCCTCTTGACGTACTGCTGTAGCTTATTCTCTCTTAACAATTCTTCAATCAGACTTTTCAAGTGGCGGCACTCGTTGGTATCATGCCCTGGTTGGTTATGAAACTTGCAAAATCTTCCGCTCTGAACAACATTTTTCCCAACTTTTACGGCCTGTGGTTTTGGAAATTCAACAGCATCCTTAGTGGCGATGAAAATATTCTCCGGTGTATCAGTCAGAGGGGTAAAGTCCGAAGGTTTGAGGAAGCGGGGCTTTTTGAGTTCTTTTTGCCTCTTCCCACCATTACTTTCCCTTTTCTGATTTGCGGGTTCTTTCTTGTTCTGAACTGTAGCATTATTTTCTACCACTGTTGTCACCACTTTAGCTGATGCGGAAAGATTCTCTAGGCGTATGAATTCGTCAGCCTTTTTGTAGAATTTTTCAAGCGAATTTGGTTCTTTCATTTTTAACCATTTTCCAAACTCGCTAGACTTGTCAATAGCCCGCATTAAGTAGGTTAAGATCATTCACGGTTCTGCGTTATCAACTTCTGCTAGGGCTAGATTAAAGCGATTCAGGAAGGATTTGATGGGCTCTCCAGGGTTCTGTTCAATACTTGAGAGAGACATTATATCCTTTGCTCTAGAAATGTACAATCTGAATTGTTCCTTGAATTTTCGGGTCAGATCAGAGAATTGGTCAACAGATCGCACAGGAAGTTTGGTAAACCAAAGTAACGCCACTCCTTCCAAGTATACCGGGAAATACCGGCATTTAATCTCGTCAGTAGCTCTAGCACCAGTCATGTGCCAATCATATTTGTAAAGGAACTGATTCGGATCACTCGTTCCTCGATAAAAAGGAATGGTAGGTGGAACGAATTTTCTGGGAAATTCAGCTTTTAGGATCCTTTCAGTAAATGGAGTTCTACTCGGAGCGAATCCCCAATCATTCTCATCCTCGTTTCTCTGCATGCTTTCCTTCATTATTTGCCGAACCATGCTAGAGAGATATTCCTCATTATTCAGATACTTCGCGGAATAAACTTCGGCCATTTTCTCGGGGGTTTGCCCCGGTAAATGCTCATGGAGAACCGGTGACGGCCTGGATCCTTCAGCCTGGAGGGGTGCCCCTTCAGCAGCACCTGACCCCCCTTGAGGAATATTTCACCCTTCGGAATTGGGAGCAGCATTAGCAAAGTTTTCTTCATTACCTACTGGTCTTTGATTAGCCCCGAGCAGTGCATTCAATTTTTCCATCATCAGATTATTCTGATTTTCAATCTGCTGGTACAATCTGGTCACAGCAGCATCCAACTCTTCTCGTGTCACCCCGACGATTGGAGCTGCTCGATTTGGAGAAAGAGAAGTGGAAGTATTGTCGTGGTCAGCATCAGTTCTGACAGACTTACGTTTCCTTCCAGGAGCCATTATGTCTGATAGACTTCTGGTTTTGTAGGAAATTCTTTCAACAAACTTCCGTGAAGCAATGGTGAATGATCGCCTGAGTTGGGTTCTCAGTGAAAGCACCAAAATGTTAACGCTAAAATAGGAACGCTAACACCCGGTATGTGTAATGGAATTGTGAAAGCACCACCCGTGTGACGGGAATAGAAATTAAGCAGTAAAATAGCAGAAAAGCAGTAAAAGACAGCAGTTTATAGTGGTTCGGCTTGAGATCGAGCCTACGTCCACTTTGAATCTCTTTATTACTGAATCCGATTACAAATCAATACAATTCACTTATGAAATCAATACAATTTGATCACAAAGACAATCTCGACTGCTAGCTCAAACTTCAATGATGAAACTCGATGAATGCGTGTTGGATGTAAGAGATTTCTCTCGAAGCTTGTTGTAGTGTCTCGATTGTTTGGAGATCTTCGATTGTTGAACGAGTTGAGATGGCGGCAGAGTAACGACGTTTCTGAAATGATTTGCCAAAAGTCCTGTTCATGTTGGAAGTGGTGGTCTATTTATAGGGAAAAATCTGGGTGAGATTCTGTTCCTCAAGTCCTAGGTCGTAGCCGACTTATAGCAAGTCATAGGTCTTAGGTCGGCGACGAGATAGGAGCTCTTGTCTTTTAGTTACTCCTGAATACGAGCTTTTCAACTGCAAGTCATAGGTCGGCAGCGACTTACCATAAGTTGTAGGTCGGAGATCCCTTAAGTCATCAAGTTGGCTACAACCTAAAGTCGTAGACTTTTTGAGTCGGACCACTTTAACTCGTACACGGTTAGGTAAGAGCATTCCTTAACTCGGAGTATTCCTTAACCCGGAGCATTTCTTAAGTCGGAGTATTCCTTAACTCGGAGTATTCCTTAACTCGGAGCATTCCTTAAGTCGGAGTATTCCTTAACTCGGAGCATTCCTTAACCCGGAGCATTCCTTAAGTCGGTAGGCCTTGTTAACTCGCAATTTGTTAAGTCGGTAAGCTTCCTTAGGTCGTAGCCTGTTAGGTTGGTTCATGCCTTAAGTCGCAACTGCCTTAGGTTGTAACCCATTGAGTCGGTGGCCTCTTTAAGTCGTTATATTGTAAGTCTTAGGTCGTGGTCAAAAAGGGGATTAACACCAACCACCCTTGCATGCTATGTGGAGTCTAGGCAATACAAAGTCTCCACTAGCAACATAGACTAATTCAATGACTAAGAAAAAAAAACTAAAACTTATATTCTTAAGCTTATGATAAACTAATATTTTATACTTTAAACTTGAATATATAAAATACTAAAATATTATAACCCATCTCACAGATATACACACAACACATACAAGTATGCAGACTTGTACACCTAACTATTAATATAATAAAACGAAAAATATACTCTGATGAGTATTCATACTGTTTCATAAAATAGACTCAAATAGTATTATATATATATATAAACTCTCATATAAACAACCAGATTGATGTTTCCTCTAAATATAATATATAAAACTTAACAATATGTGTATACTTCATAGAACATCCTACATATATAATATATGCTAGCAAACCAAATTTTTATAGCGACACAAATATAAACAGAGGCCAGATAATAGATATATCACATACTTGCGGCAACGCAGGGCAAGAAGATGGTGCAGGAGTTGGCGGAGGTGGAGGAAATAGAGGCCGCGGTAGGTTGGCGATGGCTTCACATTGAAGGTGGAACTGAGCGGGGAAGGCAAGCAAGGGTAGAGGCATTGAGCAAGGGAGGGTCTCGTCGGATCGGGGCGAAGTCCAAGGTTAGGGCGTTGGATTCGGAGAGATGGTGGTCGGATCTTGGGATTATGGTGTGCGTTGATTGGTGGGAAGTGATGTGGGCTGAGAGTGGATCGAGATTTGATGGAGGGGTGACACGGGTTTGGTGATCAAGTGGGGATGAGCAAATATAATTTCGGCCATGAGAAAAAATAAAGTGAAAGAGGAGGAAAGTGAAGAAGAGGAGAGAAGTTTAAAAGCCTATAGAAATGAAATAGAAGAAATAATACAACTTTGAAAATAGTAACTGACCCTTAAGTTGCCGAGAATTATAACAGCAACCGATACATGCTGATTTAGAAAATAATAATTAGAGCAATTAATCGCTGATTGGACAGCACGTTTGAATTTGAAGGCAAGGGAAAGCTAACGGTCACAATCTACGGTACCGATACGACGCACTGTTTTATTGTTTCCGTCGTGCACCGGACCTTAAAACACAGAAATGAATATACCGTAGAGATCGGCACGACAAGACGATCAAAACGGTATATAGATATTAATGGTACGATTGAATTATAAAAATTTGAATTTTCTACTAACGAAAAATGCAGGAAAACGCAAAAAAATAAGATCGACGGAGCTAACGAAGTCCGAATTTGGAAAAATGGTAAATGATGCCTTGCTCAGAAAATGATTTACAAATTTTCTATGTAAAAATATTCAGGTTTCGAAAACATTTTATTTTCATCAATTTCTAACTGATTAAATTGAAATAAAATTACACACGAAATAAACTTTCATATTTCTGGATGAAAATTTACCAATTGCTATGTTTAGCTAGACGCATTTCAAATACTAAATTTTTAGGTCAATATTTTATTTTAAAAATTCCATAAATTTTCACTTAATAACGTTATTAAATCAGTTAAATTTATGGGTCGTTACACTCTCCCTCACTCAAAACTTTTCGTCCCCGAAAACGAAGGAGGTAGGAGAAAAGAAACAACCAGTAGAAAATAGATTGAGAAAACAAGGTAGAATATCTAATTTAAAACCATATAAATTTCAATTTAAATAAATTTATATTCAAAATTTGTTTTTAATCCATTTGTTATTCAACTAACCTAGTATTCTATTAACCATTTTATAATTAAACTTTAAGTGTATAACATTTTTATACGCACTCAAATTTTATTTATAAAGACAATGTATATTATATACTATCCAATTACATAGTTAACTTTTTGAGCAATTTAGGTAAGATATTTTAAATGAAATCGAGTATTATACAAGTGAATTTTTAATTCAATTCTTTCAAGTTTAAATATTAAATCAAAATTTTGGTTTTATTTATAATTGAAATCATCTTTTAGACATAATTATATACATACAATATATCCAAGTCAAATCTAAATCAAATACTTATATATATAATTTAAATCATGTCATACTTTAGAAATTTCAAATCAAATTCATTTCAAACAAAAGTGTAGCAAGCTACTGATGGTCTCTCCACTTTGAAACTCGAAAATGAATGTCGATGATGTGACCGTCATCAATGAAATTATTTTCCAGCGACTGAAGGGAAGAGCACTAATTTAACATTAAAATTCTTTGGAAATAATTTCTATTCGAAAATAATATACATTTTCATTTCTAAAACCTTAAAACCAAAGTTTGAAATTATTGGAAATTAAATTCTCAAACTCTAAATTTAAATTAAATTAATTTTCAAATCTGGATGTTGAAATGGTCGATGGATTACAAAACAATAAATGAAAATCAATTATTATCATTTCGGACAATAGATTCATTAACAATTTAATTTCAGAATTTATACTTATATATAATATAATCATACAAAACTATTTTATTCACCAAATTTGAAACAATATTGTGTCAGTTTGCTCTCCTCAAGTGTTTTGGAAATCCTATCGATAGCGTTGATCAAACGAATCGATCGAAAACCCAAATCAACATCAACAACTCAAACAACACAATATATAAAACATTTTTGTATTAAAAACAAATGCACTTCCTTGCTTGACGATACAAGGATGAATTTCAAAATAAGTATAGAGATTCTAATTTGATGACACAAATCAAAGAGAATTTTGATTTGAAGTTAAGTTCGAAACAAAGATATGATGATTAAATAACAAAGAAGGAAGATTGATAAGTTTATATAAATCACGGGCAACCTTAACCAGGTCGACCGTGACTTCAAGAATAAGATCGACATAGAATTCGAGGCAAATCTACATTCAATCTCAAGAAATAGAATGCAGGTATAGCAGGGAATATATGGCATCGTAAACCGAGGATACAGAAATCTCCGATAAATAAATGCCTATTGTAAAGGAGTTTCACCCCTTTTCAAATCATTCGAAGATTGGCGAGACCGCCAAGTCATTATAGAGATCATTCAAAGTGGAGTTATTGGATACTCCAGAATTCAGACAAATACGAATAGTGAGGGACAAAAAGGAATTTCGGAACCGAGGGAACGTTCCAAAATTCAACGGAATCGAGTCAAGAAGGATGAGATTCGAACTCGAATGAAAGTGATTCTGTAAATACATTTACCCTATATGCTAAGTTTTGCCTAGTGCTGCCAAAGCTCTGATACCAACTGTAACGACCCGCTATTTTGGACCATTCGCATCCGCACATGTCGGACTTGATTAATTAAAAATATTGAATTGTTAATTTAAATTTGTCAAAACTGAAAATATACAGTAAATAAATAATCACAGATCATAGACACGGAGTAATAAATGCAGCGGAAACAAAGGATAGTAGTTCATGAACTACTATATACATATCAGAGTTAAATAAGGTACAATAGATGTCTCGAATACAATAATCAAATACAATATCAGAATACATCACTAGAATCAACTGGATAGATAGCTGGATCTCCGAGCGAAGCTCCAACTCCAAAGGTGAGTCTCGAATACTGGTACACTCAGTCTGACCCGAGCGTAAAGCAAAACACAAAACACTCGAGTCAGGATTAACATTCTTATACCAATAAATCCAACTCAAGTGAAATAACAACTGAAATACAAGTAACTCAAAGTATTTTTGGAATAACCATCCTTTAAGGATCCGTTAAACTATCTACTATGTAGTAGTGTACGCTAAGTAGATAATGCCTATCAGTAATATAAAGTATCAAAATAGTGTTAAGGCCTTACCATTATCCCCCTTAACACATTTTACATAAGCGTTATAGTCTATACAGCACTATAAACTCCACCGTAAACTAGTGGGATATCAGGGAGTACTCCAAAGGTATAACACAAAACAAATCGTAGTGGTCGCGTATATAGGAATACAAGTATGGCAAGGCACATGAGGCAATACCCAAGGTAGTGAAACTACCGTTTGCCTGATCGGGACTGGTGAGAACGCATCGCCGCAACGATCGCAACACCGCAAAACAACACTTCCAAAAGTACGAGGGTGCACCAATCAATAACAAGTAATGAGTAGTTTACGAAGAAGTGTGCTCGCTCCAGGTATCTAACCCCATTTGGCCCGGCACGGCTCCTGTTTTAGTCATTTCCAATTTGACACAAGTGTCAAGGTCATCCATTATCATTCTCTTTCTTCAGTCATCACGTACATCATTCCAACCACTTCATTCTGGATCACACTCCGCATATAGTTATTAAAGTGGTTTTCGGTTTAGACAGTGAGTATGTCCCTAACCGATTCCGGTCTCTTTAATAACTTTCGTAATTATTACACCGATTGGTCGTTTAATATATTTCAAAACCAAATCAATTTCAATTTCAATTAGAATTTGTAAATCATCATTTCATTTGTCCTTCTAAACAATTTCCAAATTTACATTTCATAACTTCCAAAATTCCATTTCAAAACTCTATAATTCAATTTCAAATTTCAATTTAAAACAATTCAAATATTGATTCAAGTTCATATATAAGTTTCATTCCGAAATCATTTAAATTAATTTAACTTAACATTCAAATCAATTTAAATTCATTAATCGATTTCATTAAATATTCATTAAGTAAATTTGTCATTCAAAACAATTTCTATTTAATTTCCAATTCATTAAATCAATTACTTAAGTTCAACTTCATTATATCAAAACATAAATTAAATTAAATTAAATTCGTCAAATCAAATTCTTTAAATTATACATCTTACATTAATTTCAATAAATCACATTTGTTATTTCTTGTTAAAGAAATTCAATTTCTCTTATATACTTATTTGATTTAGATAAATTTCCAAAAACTTAGTTTATTTCATAACTCCACTTTACTTATTAAAGAAGTTCAATTTCACTTATTACGAAATTCAATTTCACATATCAAGAATTCAATTTTCATTTAATTATCAAATAATTCAAACTTATTTAATTATTAAATAATTTCAAAAATTAATTATCAATTTAAATTCAAACAATGTTCTTTCATCAACTACTATGTTAATATTTTGTTTCAGATTATTAAATATTAACATTTTCTTTCATTAAAATTCAGATTTTAACTTCATTTCAAAAACTTATTGTTAATTCGAATAAAATCTTTAATTTATTTTTTATTCAAATTATTGACCAATCGGGTTTTATTTAATTCTCTATCCTAAGTCAAAGTTAAATTTGGGTATTTATCATTTCAACCCGATTCCATTTCAATTCACAAATCAATGCATAGCAAAGGGAACTTACAGTGTGATAACTAGGATGGTGTTAAAGTAAATAAACAAGCAATAGCAACAATTAATAACAATCCAATAATTAATTCAAATAATCCCGAAATAATCGTATTAATTCACATTGTTATTTGTGCAAATTAATATAATTATTTCTAGAATCTACACTATCATTTCATGTAGATTAAAAATTATTACACTAATATTAGTACGGTTCTTCACTTGACATCTATTATTCAAATTCATATTACAATAATTTAAACAACATACATTAAACGGTTCAAGGTTTAATTAACCATATTTCTACGTGAAGTAATTAAACATTAAAGGGGTCATATTATACAAATTTTATCTAATCAAATTCAACACATATATCAATTTCCAATTTTTAACTCCTACGTCAATTTCAATTGTAAATTATTTATCACTTCATACATTACAATTTAACGTCCAATATCAACATCTACCAATCAATCATTTATCAACCAAACTGGATTATCATTGTAGAAATAACAGATAATGGTGTCATAGGTGAACTAATATAGGTAATAGCATATATAACAGTGTAAATAACCGACAGCAGCATATTTCAGTTTGTCGTTTCAATTGAAATCAAATTTAATAAATAAAAGAACATTAATTGTGAGTGATTTCTCACCTTTCGAGGCTAGAGAAAGACGAGACAAGATGGAAATGGGCACGAACAAACATGGATAATTGAAAAATCATCGAACTTATGTGGATAAGCACAAGGTGACAACATGATAGCGGCCCAGCAAAGTAAGTCTATTCAAATTCGATGAAAGCACAAATCAGAATAACCCGATATAAATGAATAACTACATATATATATATATATTAAAAGTTTGATATTTCATTTTAGACTCTATATTAAAATAAAATTGCTATATATATTATTCTAAAATCGTTTCTTTTTTACAACCCACTAAATACAACAAAATCTCTATATGTGCATATAACATTTTAAAACAATAACATCTGTACTTATCCTAATAAAATATATTTTAAAACTTTATACATTTCTGAAGCAAATATAAATATCAATACACTTATGTCATATATATATATATATAAATGAGCAAGTCGATATGTACATTAAAACCAAATAAGACCCTTTTTTGAAAAAAATACTTCGAAATCACTAACACCAATATATAAACAAATGGACTCATACACGTACACAACTAACAGATGGAAACTTATTTTATAAAACTATAAAAATATATACGGTAAACAGATGCAGATCATAAACAAACAAAATAAGTAAACAAATTAAAAAAATTGTATGTAGACACATTATGAACGACCAAAATACAAACCTCGATATTGCAAACACTTAACAATATATATAAATACACGTACATAAACTGTAATACTGTCTCTAACCGATCTACTAAAGCAATGACTATATAAACTATATATATCTAACTTATACAAAATAAAATATACAAACAAACAGGTTACCTTACCAAATATATTAAACTTCTAAAAGATAATATATATTTATAACATACGAAACTGACCTGGATTTGGAAAAATAAGTTTGTGAAACCAAACATTACAAAAACGTATATAATATATATTATATATATAAATATGGTAACTTACTATATAAATGTATAGAATCAGTACTCAATATATTATCACAAAGCTAACAAAATAAAGATTGTAAACACATTTTTAATACTACATCAAAATCTAGTAACGCATAGCACATTACATATTTATTTTACCAACATATGAACCCATAAGTGGTTTCTAAGCAAACCATGCCTGTCTGTAATGTGGTTAAAAGAAGTAAAAAAATTGTTTGTAGGCAAAATATTTTCTTGACCAACCACCCTTGCATGCTGTGTGGAGTCTAGGCAAAACAGAGTCTCCACTAGCAACATAGACTAATTCAATGACTAAGAAAAAAACACTGAAACTTATATTCTTAAGCTTATGATAAACTAATATTTTATACTTTAAACTTGAATATATAAAATACTAAAATATTATAACCCATCTCACAGATATACACATAACACATACAAGTATGCCGACGTGTACACCTAACCGTTAATATAATAAAACGAAAAATATACTCTGATGAGTATTCATACTGTTTCATAAAATAGACTCAAATAGTATTATATATATATAAACTCTCATATAAACAACCAAATTGATGTTTCTTCTAAATATAATATATAAAACTTAACATACGTGTATACTTCATAGAACATCCTACATATATAATATATGCTAGCAAACCCAATTTATATAGCGACACAAATATAAACAGAGGCCAGAAAATAGATATATCACATACTTGCGGCAACGCGGGGCAAGAAAATGGAGCGGGAGTTAGCGGAGGTGGAAGAAATAGAGGCCGTGGTAGGTTGGCGATGGCTTCACGTTGACTGTGGAACTGAGTGGGGAAGGAAAGCAAGGGTAGAGGCATTGAGCAGGGGAGGGTCTCGGCTGATCGGGGCGTAGTCCAAGGTTAGGGCGTCGGATTCGGAGAGGTGACGGTCGGATCTTGGGATTATGGTGTGCGGTGATTGGTGGGAAGTGATGCGGGCTAAGAGTGGATCGAGATTTTATGGAGGGGTGACACGGGTTTGGTGATGAAGAGGGGATGGGCAAATATAATTTCGGCCATGAGAAAAAATAAAGTGACAGAGGAGGAAAGTGAAGAAGAGGAGAGAAGTTTAAAAGCCTACAGGAATGAAATAGAAGAAACAATACAACTTTGAAAATAGTAACTGACCCTTAAATTGCAGAGAATTATAACAGCAACCTATACATGCTGATTCAGAAAATAATAATTAGAGCAATTAATCACTGATTGGACATCATGTTTGAATTTGAAGGCAAGGGAAAGCTAACTGTCACAATCTACGGTACCGATATGACGCACTGTTTTATTGTTTCCGTCGCACACCGGACCTCAAAACACAGAAATGAATATACCATAGAGATCGGCACGACGAGACGATCAAAACGGTATAAAGATATTAATGGTACGATTGAATTATAAAAATTCGAATTTTCTACTAGCGGAAAATGCAGGAAAATGCAAAAAAATAAGATCGACGGAGCTAACGAAGTCCGAATTTGGAAAAATGGAAAATGACGTCTTGCTCAGAAGATGATTTACAATTTTTCTATGTAAAAATATTCAGGTTTCGAAAACATTTTATTTTCATCAATTTCTAAGTGATTAAATTGAAATAAAATTACACACGAAATAAACTTTCATATTTCTGGACGAAAATTTACCAGTTGCTATGTTTAGCTAGAAGCATTTCAAATATTAACTTTTTAGTTCAATATTTCATTTTAAAAATTCCACAAATTTTCACTTAATAAAGTTATTAAATCAGTTAAATTTACGGGTCGTTACATTGTATGCGAAAGTTATGGTCATTAGACCATTTGAAATCAAAATAAAAATAAAACGAAAACAAACGTACCAGTCAGAATATGCCACGTCAGCTTCCCCTCCTCTTCCTCACGCGCTACAGCAAACACAAACGAGACCGAACCCAAAACACGCCTGACTTTGACTAGCCATTGACCAACGAATTCGGCCACCTCTGGCCACCAACGACCGGCCGACCACCACCATCCAACTCGCCATCGTCCCCTCTACCGAACCGCACCCACGCTGCCTCCAAGGCGACACCGCCACCGAACCCTTCCAAACCTAAATCGCCAAATACGAACGCAACGTGATGATCTAGGCGCTGCGACCACCATTGATTTGCTCCGCAAAACGAGCTCCACAAAACCCCTTAACCGATTTGATGATCGGTCACCAATGATTGTCACGCGATGAACGGCTGAGAGTAGTTCATCGATTTTTGGCCACACCGAAACCCAAATTGAAAAACAAATCATAGAATTGGGATGCGCTATTCGAGAGCTTCGAATCCATATAAATTATGATAGTATTTGAGGAGTTTGAAATTTTGGCTTTGGATTTGAATTTGATTTGTGTTTGGATCTAGAATTGTTTGTGTTGTCATTGAATGAGGAGGAGAGATAGTTGAATTACATACAGAGAAATGAGAAATAGAGGCTGCTAGGATTTATAGCGGGATATATATAGGCAAGTTGAAATAGAATAGATGGATCAGATTGATAAACGCGCTGAACGATATATGGCCCGAAAAGCCCGTTCTATCTCCGGAACTAAATTGGGTCAACCCGTATATCAAAATAGATGTTTTAAAATATTTTAAACGCAATGGAAAAGGTTTCAAGTCCAAATTCCATCGTATGAAGAAGTTATGCTAAAATCAAATTATTTCAAACTGATTTCCATTGATTTCAATTAATTCATTTCAAGGCGTTTCAAGCCCATACGATCAAACGACAAGCCCGATCGTTATGAAATTTGAAATCCTACAATAATTCACTATCACGGATCCGATGAAACTGGTTTCGTCGAAATCCGAGTCAGTGGCCAAAATGGCTATTTTTACATTAATTAAATAAATTTAAAATAAATTAATTAAATCGAATCTTAAATTTCAATTCTACAATTGACATATTTTTACCCCTTTCAATTTTCTTAATCATTTACACTAAATTAAACCAATTTAAATGTAAATTTAGAGTTGATAAATTTATAAATTTCAATGCTAACCTTAGTTTCATTAAATTCACAAATTATAAATAAAATTCCTAAAATTCCATTTAATTAAATAAATTACTTATTATTCCATTACTTATTGTCCAATAGATGGATTAAACATTGGATTCAAATTTTTTATATAAATTTTCTCATATTCCATCTTCATTTCAAATAACGTATTATTAAGCTATATTCAATTTCGTTAAATTGCAATAAATCCAATTATTGAATTTTATATTTCAATTAAATAAGATCTTGGTTTCCATTCTTTAAATCAACCAATTCATATTATGAGTAAAATTAACATTACTTAAATTTACATTAACCAAACGTTAAATTTGGATTTACTATAATTGATTACCAAAGTTTATTTACAAAATAAATAAATAACCTATATTAAATGTCACCTATTAGCTTTCCATTTCCTTTATAAGTTTCTTACTTATCAAACCGGATTATTATTCAATATATACACTAATTTATTCCATTCTATTTTCACCTTTATTTCAATTACATAACATTTAATTCCAATTGTTGCAATAATTACACTTATTATAAGTTAGATTTCAATTGAATGACTTGTTTGTCTTTCATTATACTACTATATCCAAACATCCATTTTTTCTTTGTATTAACTCCTATTTCCATTTTATTATATTTGTCAAATGTGTACATTAATTACTATTTATATCCTCAATAAATTTATTTGGTTTCATACTTTATATTACACCTATCACTACCTTATAAGTAAATGTATGTTACTATTTTAATTTACATTCACTCTTTCCATTTATTATATTAATTATCATTAAAGTACATTTAATTATCTTGAATGCACATTCTTTCCAACTAATTACCACCTATTATATTATTACTTTACAAAATTAATAAATTCATTAACTGTCATTTTGTTCAACCTATTAATTATTAACCTAAATTAGCACTGTTACGTTTTAATTTACTTAAGCTTACAACAAGTGCTACCATTTGTTCATACATTATTTTATAAGTAAGTTAACATTTTAAATTATTAATTTAACCTTTTATATCCCATTATTACAAGAAGAGTAAAATTTACCTTTACATTGTTTCACTTATTGGAATTACATCCAAGATTTTAACAATTAACTTACAATCTTATCCAAGTTATTATTTTCATTAATAATTCACTAAATTTTTATTTCCTTCAATATTAAGTTACCAAACTCTTATTAAATTAAGAAATTTAATTATAGAATTTTCCGGGTCGTTACACACCTTCTAAGGATCCGTTAAACTATCTACTATGTAGTAATATACGTTATTATAATAATGTCTATAGTAAAGTAAACTATTAAAATAGCATTAAGGCATTACCCATATCCCCCTTAACACATTTTGTATATTCCCATAGTCTATACAGTACCGTAATTCCCCCGTACTAGGTGTCGTCAGAGGGCACTCCATAGCTATGGTACAAAAAAACTCGTAGAAGGCACGCTAGGTTAGGTGATATAGCACAACTAGGCAATGCCAGGGTAGATATACTAATTACACTTTTGAACTGTTGGTAACGCATAGTCGCAACTACTGCCCAACTCGAAACACACTCCTAAGGGAAAAAATCGAAGGGTGGCCACCGAATAAATCAAAAGTTAGAATATAGGTCGATGGAATGTGTCCAATCAGAGGAGCTACCTCATTGGCCCATCAATTGCTCCTGTTTTAGTCACCTTATGCCAACTCACGGGAGTCGGGTCTACGTAATACCTCATATAGGATCGTCGCCACTGTAACAACATGAATATTTTACGATTGTATATTTAAATAATTTATTTAAATATAGCATCGTCAGTTAGATTAAAGTCCGAAAAGTTACTTTTTGCAAATAGTCGAATCAGGACTCGAGGCCACTTCCATTGAGTCCAAAATGGTGTTTGCGACCTTTTTGAGTATGAACATCGATATGTGATGCAGCCCAGACTGTTACAGTCTTAGGTCGCGAGCGGCCTAACGAGCACTTAGGTCGCGTGGACGAGGTACGACCTAAATTAGGTCGCGTAAACGACTTGCGACTTAAAGGGGATGCAGTGAAATAGGATGTAGCGCTTGGGTTATGCCATAGGTCGCTAACGAGTTACGACCTAACAAAGCCGCGACCTAGCGAGGTAACAAAGCTACATAGTGAAAAATCGGAAGCAACGGAAGTGTTAGGTCGCGTACGACCTAACAAGGCCTTTAAGTCGCTCCAACGACTTAGTGAAGCTCGCAAATGACCTAACGAGTTAACTCACTCAACAATGCCGCATTTTCATTTATGTCACGAATGACTTAACTTACCTGACGAGTTACGACCTAAGATAGGTCGCTCCGATATTCCAAGAAGGCAGTCTCGAGCTACGACCTAAGTTAGGTCGCGTGAACGACCTACGACCTAAGTTAGGTCGCGAGGAGAGTTAGGTCGCTGACCTTTAGATGCCGCTTGTTTTTAGGTCGCTCACTGCTGTAAGTCTTAAGTCGCTCATGGGAAGGTCGCCAGAAGCTGTTTCTTTAGTCGCTGCATTGCTGTTAGGTCGCACAAGTGTTAAGTCGTGATGGTTTGTAATATGTTGTGTTGTATTTTCTTATGTTGTAATCTTTTAAGTCGTTTTGTTTTTAGGTCAACTATTTTAAGTCTTCTGTTTTAGGTCGTGTATGTTAGGTCGTGGCCGACCTAAGTGTTGTACAGTTTTGTGTTGTTAAGCGTGTGTTGTAAGGTCGTGAACGGCCTAGTGATGTGTGAGTTGTACGTCTATAAATAGACATGTTGGGTCATTTGTAATGGTTGGTTGATTTTGAATAAAACTTTTGTTTTGATAAGCTTTGTGCTTTCATTAAAATTGGTAGTTTAGTGTAATCTCCTATCTCCACTTTCGGTTAATCGAGTGTGCTTGATTCAACGACTGCTGAAGCCGATTCACGGAATATAGTGCGCTAGATCAACGTGCGAAGCATCGCAGATCTTTAAACACGGTATCGTGCGCGATCAACGTGTTTGGGATAGCTAGAATTCGGTATCTTCGGATCAACGAATTTGGGCATTTCGGTATCTTCTACTTCATCGATCGCTACTTTCACAGATTCATAGTTTTCTTTATCCGCTGCTGCATCATTTGGTATCAGAGCTAGACTTAGCCAATCATTGCTAAGCCGAGTCTTGGATCCAATTCTTATCGAAGAATTTGAGGAGTTTGAAGCCATACATCATTGTTCATTTCAAAGCCGAGAGTTTGAAGTTGAAGGTCATACATCATTTGGTATCTTTCATAAATCTAAGCCGAGAATTGAAGTTTGTAAAGATTCAATCATGATGCCGAGAAGAGCTCATCGCCATCAAAATATTGAAGCATTGTATAGAAGAGAAGAGGCTGATGAGATGGAGCAAAGAATTAACGAAAACTTTAATGAGAAGCTTAATGAAGGGATTGGTCGAATCGAGAAGATAATGTTAGTGATGAATCAAAATCAAAGAAGGGTTTCACCTGAATCTAACCGTTGGGGAAGTAGAGTTTCGCCACATTCCAATCGAGAGAGGAGTGTCGACAGTAATCATAGAAGTATCGGTCGAGATTCTTATAGAAATGTTGATGATTAGAATGAGAATGGTCGAGAACGGAGGAATGTAGATCGAAGGGATGTTGGTGGAAGAAATAATGGTAGTAGAGATGTTGGTGGTCAGGATCAACATCGATATACATCAGATTTTGAAGAAGAGTTTGATGGAGGTAGTATTCGTGGACAAGGATGAGGTCAAGGAAGAAATTATTCAGAGTATGATCATAAGTGGGAGTCAGGAATGAAAACGGAAATTCCAAAGTTCAAGGGTGGTATACAAGCTGAGGAGTTTTTGGATTGGATGTCTAATGTTGAAGAGATTTTTGACTTCAAGGAAGTTCCATAGCATCGTAGATTGAAGTTGGTTGCTACAAGGTTGAGGGGTAGAGCTTTGGCGTGGTGGCAGCAAACCAAACTTACACGTGAACGGATGGGGAAGTCAAAGATTGAATCTTGGGAGAAGATGAAGAAGTTGATCAAAGCTACAATCTTACCTTATAATTATCAATCGCTTATGTATCAACGTTTGCAAAACTTGAGGCAAGGAACGAAGTCTGTGAATGATTATGTAGATGAATTTTATCAACTTATTGCCAGAAATGATATCATGGAGACGGAGGAGCAGCTAACAGCTAGATTTGTTGGAGGGTTGAGAATGCAGATTCAAGATATGGTGAATATGTTTGATCCTAGATCTGTTACTGAAGCACACCAAAAGGCGTTAGCTTGGGAGAAGCAGGGTAGAAGAGGTGGTGGTGTGTTTACAAATTCCAACAATCAAGTGAGAGGGGATAGTAGCAATGTGAATGTTTCCAAGGCTGTTGCGAAACCAGTTGTTAATGAAGTTGCTAAGACCAGAATTAACAGTAATATCAAATGTTTCAATTGTCAAGAGGTTGGTCACAAAAGCAATGAATGTCCAAAGCCAAAGAAGCGAGCAATGATAGCTGAGGTTGAGGATGAGGATGAGGAGGCTGAATGTTCTAATTCATTACCGGTTGAGGAGGAAGAGTTGTTGTCAGGAGATGATGGATATACATTAATGATGAGGAGGAATTGTTTAACACCAAAGCAGGAGGAAGAGACTAGCTGGTTGAGGAGTAACATCTTTCAATCATCATGCACTATCTTGGGAAGGGTTTGCAAATTTGTCATTGATGCGGGAAGCTGTGATAATATTATCTCTACAGAAGCTGTGAAGAAGTTATCATTGAAGACTGAGAAGCATCCAAAACCTTACAAGTTAGCTTGGTTGAGGAAAGGTGGGGAGGTGAAAGTTAGTCGAAGAGCTTGTGTTAATTTTTCAATTAGGAAGAAATACAAAGACGAAATTTGGTGTGATGTTGTGGACATGGATGTATGCCATCTGTTGTTGGGGAAACCGTTGCAGTATGATAGAGCGGTACAACATGATGGGCGTACTAACAGTTATAGTTTCATGTTTGAAGGCACGAAAATTACTTTGGTTCCCAAGAAGCGACAACAAGAGGAAAGCAAGTTGGAGGAGATTGTAGAGCTTAAAACTTTGCTATCTTTAAAGGAGTTTGTGAAGGAAATAGAAGATGAGCATGAAGTATTTTTGTTGATTGGACGTGAGAGTCATGAAGTGGTTGAGATCCCTGAAGAAGTGAAACCAGTGCTGGAAGAATTTGACGATGTATTTCCTGAGGAGTTGCAAACGGAGTTACCGCCGTTGAGGGACATTCAACATCAAATTGATCTTGTTCCAGGAGCTGTGTTACCACACAGACCACACTACAGAATGAGTCCAAAATAACATGAGGATTTGAGAAGGCAAGTGGAAGAATTGCTTGAACAGGGGCATGTGCAGGAAAGTTTGAGTCCTTGTGCTGTGCCAGCTTTGTTGGTACCCAAGAAGGATGGGACGTGGAGAATGTGCACTGATAGTCGGGCATTGAACAAGATTACAGTGAGATATAGATTTCCTACGCCTAGACTGGATGACTTGTTGGATCAAATTAGTGGAGCTGCTATATTTTCAAAGATTGATTTGAAAAGTGGTTATCATCAAATTCGAATCAGACCAGGGGATGAATGGAAAACGGTGTTCAAGACACGTGAGGGGTTGTACGAATGGCTGGTTATGTCGTTTGGTCTTTCGAATGCACCGAGTACATTTATGCGGGTGATGAATCAGATTTTTAGACCATTCATTGGGAAGTTTGTAGTGGTGTATTTTGATGATATACTGATATATAGCGGAAGTCCAGAAGAACATTTGCAACATCTGAGAGAAGTATTAATGGTACTGCGATAGGAACAATTTTATGCTGCAACGAAGAAATGCGTGTTCATGATGCATGGTGTATTATTTTTGGGATATGTTATATCAGGAGGTGGTATACAGGTGGATAAGAATAAAGTTGAAGCAATCAGAAATTGGCCACAACCCAAGACGATAACAGAAGTTAGAAGTTTTCATGGTTTGGCGTCATTCTACCGAAGGTTTATTCCACACTTTAGTAGCGTGATGGCACCAGTTACTGATTGTATGAAGGGGAAACAATTTTTATGGTCAAAGGAAGCAGGGGTTACTTTTGAGCGAATTAAAGAACTTTTGACGACAGCACCAATTCTAGTATTACCAGATTTTCAATTGTTATTTAAGTTACATACTGATGCATCTAAAGTTGGGATTGGTGGGGTGTTAAGTCAGAAAGGACGTCCTATTGCATATTTCAGTGAGAAGCTATCAGGAGCAAAGATGAGATATAATACTTATGATGTAGAATTTTATTCTATCGTGCAAGCTGTGAAACACTGGAGACATTACTTGTTTCATAAAGAATTTGTTTGATATACTGATCATGAAGCGTTGAAGCATATGCAGGGACAGGACAAGATTGCAGCAAGGCATGCTTCGTGGATTGCATACTTACAACAATTTACATTTGTGGTGAAGCATAAATCGGGAATTACAAATCGAGTGGCAGATGCATTGAGCAGAAGGAATCATGTGTTGACTATAATGAAGGTCGAGGTGACAGGGTTTGATGTGTTACCTGAATTATTTGTTGATGATCCTTACTTTGCGAAGTATGTAGATGAAGTCAAGGAGAGAAAGACAGATGAGTTTGCATTGGTGGATGGTTTTCTGTTTAAAGGAAATCAATTATGTGTACCAGATTGCAGTTTATGGATGAAAATTGTGAAGGAGCTACATGAGGAAGGACATGTGGGTAGAGACCATACATTGCAGCTGAATTCTCAATCTTACTATTGGCCCTCGATGAAACGTGAAGTTGAAAAGTTTGTGGAAAGATGTCATATTTGTCAAGTTTCAAAAGGAGCAGCTACAAATGCAGGATTATATATGCCTTTACCAGTTTCGAAAAAACCATGGGTGGATGTGAGCATGGATTTTGTGTTTGGTTTGCCTAGAACTCAAAGGGGAAATGATTCTATATTTGTTGTAGTTGACCGGTTTTCGAAAATGGCACATTTCATAGCATGTAAGAAGACAGCGGATGTCGTCCGTGTAGCACAATTGTTCTTTAGAGAGATATATCGTTTGCATGGATTACCAGAGTTTATAGTTTCCGACAGGGATACCAGATTTCTGAGTCATTTTTGGCTAAGTTTGTGGAAGATGGTGGGAACGAAGTTGAATTTTAGTAGTGCTTATCATCCGCAGTCGGACGGACAAATTGAAGTTGTAAACAGATCATTGGGAAATTTGTTACGATGTCTTGTGAAGGACAATCTGAAGAGTTGGGATGTCAAGTTATGTCAAGCAGAGTTTGCTCATAATCATGCTATAAACCATAGTACGGGTTTCAGTCCATTTCAGATCGTTTATTCAAACTTACTAAAGGGACCGTTGGATTTAACGATAATACCACAACCAAAGGGGACCATTAAACGGGCTGTTGATTTTGTCGATGGATTAGCAGAATGTCATAAAATCGTTCAAGAACGATTGGAGAAAGCAAATGAAAAGTATAAACGATTTGCGGATTTGAAGCGAAGAAGCGTTGAGTTTAATGAAGGAGATTTAGTATATGCTGTGCTAACAAAAGATCGCTTTCCAGTGGGAGCATACAATAAACTTAAAGCACGAAAGATTGGTCATGTAACAGTTGTGAAACGGATCAATGAAAACGCTTATAGGTTGGAGCTGCCGGAGGATGTGTACATGTCTGACGTGTTTAATGTTAAACATCTTATACCATATCATGGGAATGAGTTTGTTGTGGAAGAAGAGGGCGCAAATTCGAGGACGAATTTTTCCCAACCAGGGGAGGATGATGCAGCCCAAACTGTTACAGTCTTAGGTCGCGAGCGACCTAACGAGCAGTTAGGTCATGTGGACGAGGTACGACCTAAATTAGGTCGCGTAAATGACTTGCGACCTAAAGGGGATGCCGTGAAACAGGATGTAGCGCTTGGGTTATGCCATAGGTCGCTAACGAGTTACGACCTAACGAAGCCGCAACCTAGCGAGGTAACAAAGCTACACAGTGAAAAATCGGAAGCAAAGGAAGTGTTAGGTCGCGTACGACCTAACGAGGCCTTTAAGTCGCTCCAACGACTTAGTGAAGCTCGCAAACGACCTAACGAGTTAACTCACTCAGCAATGCCGCATTTTCATTTAAGTCGCGAACGACTTAACTTACCTGACGAGTTACGACCTAAGATAGGTCACTCCGATATTTCAAGAAGGCAGTCTCGAGCTACGACCTAAGTTAGGTCGTGTGAATGACCTACGACCTAAGTTAGGTCGTGAGGAGAGTTAGGTCGCTGACTTTTAGATGCCGCTTGTTTTTAGGTCGCTCACTGCTGTAAGTCTTAAGTCGCTCATGGGAAGGTCGCTAGAATCTGTTTCTTAAGTCGCTGCCTTGCTGTTAGGTCGGACAAGTGTTAAGTCGTGATGGTTTGTAATATGTTGTGTTGTATTTTCTTATGTTGTAATCTTTTAAGTCGTTTTGATTTTAGGTCGACTGTTTTAAGTCGTCTGTTTTAGGTCGTGTATGTTAGGTCGTGGCCGACCTAAGTGTTGTACAGTTTTGTGTTGTTAAGCGTGTGTTGTAAGGTCGTGAACGACCTAGTGATGTGTGAGTTGTACGTCTATAAATAGACATGTTGGGTCATTTGTAATGGTTGGTTGATTTTGAATAAAACTTTTGTTTTTATAAGCTTTGTGCTTTCATTAAAATTGGTAGTTGAGTGTAATCTCCTATCTCCACTTTCGGTTAATCGAGTGCGCTCGATTCAACGACTGCTGAAGCCGATTCATGGAATATAGTGCGCTAGATCAACGTGCGAAGAATCGCAGATCTTTAAACACGGTATCGTGCGCGATCAACGTGTTTGGGATAGCTAGAATTCGGTATCTTCGGATCAACGAATTTGGGCATTTTGGTATCTTCTACTTCATCGATCGCTACTTTCACAGATTCATAGTTTTCTTTATCCGCTGCTGCATCAATATGTTTGGAGTTAGGTGAATTTTGATGTTTTCATTTAGGGCTTTGGGTTTGGGTTTAGCCCACTAACCCATCACATCTTATATCCTAACTCCACCCCCTCTCTCTTCATGCACTATCATTTCCTAACAGTTCAAGCTTTAAAAAAATAGGGGAAGAGAAAAGGAATTAGGAATTCCTAAGCCCTAGATTCATTTGCAAACTCTAGTTCTAGCTCCAAAATCAAAGAGAAGCTTAAGTAAGCACCCTCTTCATCTTCTCCATCTCAATTACTCTTCAATTTCAGAAATTTCCTATAACCTAATTTATGAAATTATTGCTTATAAGCTTAGATTAAAGCTTTTTGGGTTAAAGTGAAGAGTGGCTAATCTTTCCTTTGTGTTTGAGCTTCTCATTCATTGTTTTTGGGTTTAAGGTGGGTTTTGAACTCACATCTATGTCTATAGCTTTCATTGTTGTTAGGTATGAATTCCTAATATCTATTCATGTTCATTTGCTTATGATTTGGACGGATTTTTGTGAATCTTCTGATTTTTGGGTTTTGTTAATTTTTTGAAAATCCTACTATGGATGTTTGGACATGATTTTTGGGTGTATCGAAGAGCCTATAAGGCCGGGTTGTCGCATGGCATAAATCCTTAGTCGTCATTGCTCGTTCGATCGACTCCATTATGATTTTCGCCCTTCATTGGGGCTAGGCTGAGAAAACTGCAAACTGCAGATTCAGTCGACTGAACATTATGGGTTAGTTGACTGAACCTGGGGGACAAAAAGTTTATGTCCCTATGTCAGTCGACTGACCACTTTGGTTCAGTCGACTGAACCTTGAACCCGAGAATCTTTGGGTATGGTTCAGTCAACTGACCTATTCAGTCCAATCGACTAAATCTAGGCAAAGAGCAGTTTGCCTATTTTAGGCAGTTTTGCATGGATTTCCTATTTTTAAATCGATTCTCATTTCTTCGATTAGATGTATCATTTTTGTTGGCTTTAATAATTTCTTGTTCGGGATATTTGGGGAATATCCATTTTGATGGAATCGATATCGATTTTTATGGTTTTGATTCACGTCTTCGAATATGAATCTTTGGTGATTGATTGTTTTTACAATCATTTTTTTATTTGTCACTTTAAAATACAAAGGTTTCTATACTAGTAGTAAATATCCAAAGTCTTTCACAAGGATGATTTCAACCCTATTTTTAATACAAAGCTCGTTTATAAAACCGTTTTCCAATCTATTAGTATATACAAACCTTTACCTCACTTGTATGAGAAATTTAATAAAACGACTTAGCAAAACAAGTGGTATGAAACGCTTGTGTTTACTTCGTCAGTTAATTTTTGGACTTGTTCGATTGACCTTCGAGTGGAAATCTAAAATTTATTCGTAAATATTTAGGTTAAGCCAATGGTTATGGGACATGCAGCTAAACTCATATATTTACTAGCTTAGTGTAATTGACACTTCTTGATGATCGATGATGATCATTTTGTGTTTTAGACTAGTGATGTGCGATGTCTCTTTGTCTACATGGGGGGCTATACCCCGTTCTATAGAGCTTCGTCTCATTTTTATGGGCTAGCGACCCATGGTCTTCGGACCGATCGTGGAGCAATCTGCTCGAGAAGTCGGGGCATGGGGCATATCTTTTTAGGTGCGTCGATGTTCGACTTTGCATAAGGCGTATCTTTTGTGGGTTTTCGCTGTTCGACTTTGCATGGGGCGTATCTTTTGAGGTGCATCGATGTTTGACTGTACAAGGGGCGTATCTTTTGAGGTGCGTCGATGTTCGGTTCATAGGATAGCGCTCCATTTGTGATACACGTGTTGGTGAGTTTTCATGCTCCCATTTCCTATGACGACCGAATATTTTGAATATTTGAAATTAGAATATTTAATTGATTTTAAATATTAGATAGTTAGTTTTAATATGCATTTCAAATACCATTGTTTATTTGGCAATTAAATTACTGAATCTTCAGTTTTAAGCCTATTAAAAATATTTTAAAGGCTTGTAAAATTTATATTGATAGTACTGAAGATAGTAAAAGTGTTAAACTTGAATTTGGAAGTGTTTTGTTAAGTTTTGATAATATATCTTTTAAATCGATATTTAAAAATAGCCTTCTGAGGCACCGTCTCGGAATTCGACGAAACCAGTTCCCTTGGATCCGTAATATTGTATTATTATCGGATTTCAATTTTCGTAGCTTTTGGAGTGACCGTTCGAGCATACGATATATAAACGCGCTGAAATTTATATCGAAAATTAAAAATAATAACTGGGTCTAAAAGCTATCTTCTCCATACGATTGAATTAGGACTCGAAACCGTTTCCATTGCGTTCAGAATAGGGGCATAACCATATAAACGCCTAGCGACATGCCTAATTAGGGGTTTGAGATTAGAAGTTGGATTCATTGAGATAATTTGAATTCAATTTAAATTATATATGTATATTCTCATACAAGCAACCTTCTCCAACTGACATTCCTTCACATTAGCATTTTTTTATCTCTATTCACGTCGCTATTCACACATAACATAGCCGACCTAACTTTTCCCTCAATTCAAATCGATGTCCCTTCTTTCTTTTCTTTTCAGATCAAAATCATGTCGTTTCCTTTTATTTTATAATGGCCAAAGCCTGAGAGAATTTGAAATCGATCCTCAAACAAATCACACTTTAATTTACTTCCCCATTCAAAAATATAAAATAAATACCCACTCAATTAAAAACTCGGTTCCCTCTGTCTAATTCAAATCGAACGCGTTAATAAAAATGGCGGCCTAGCTAATTGAATCGAACCGAGCTTGAGGAGAAGGAGAGGAGTTTCTGTACTCGATTTAAATCCAGACGAGCAAGGGAAGGCGACGTTGGTGTGGTCATGACTACATCGAGGAGAGCAGCGGCCTGGAGAGAGACTCGATTGTAAGGGGTCGTGATGTTCGTGGCGTCGAGCTAGGTTGCGTTGATGATGGCGACCAATCATCGAGTTTGGTGATGATTTCGTTCTAGGGTTTGGGATGTTGCAATTTGGGTTCTCGAGATGTTTAGCAGCACCGTGCCGAGTAGCGTGCTTCTCGATAGTGGTGTGGGTATTCGCGTCCTAAAGGTCGGCGGCTTGAGGTTTGTTTTTATTTTGTTGTTTTGTTTTGTTGATAATTTATTTAACCCTAAGTTATTACTACTTAATCAAAGATTAGAATTTTTGAATACAGATAAGAAAATATAAGTACAGTAAGTTATGAAATAATTATGTTTTTAATTTAATAAATATATATATGCAGAAAAGAAAATATATACAATAAATCATAAACATGCAGTAAGGTTTATGTAAATACAGGTATACATATTGATATATATAGGCTTGGAAAACATGGGTATTTGTATAAAGATTTGATCTATATAGACTATTTTTGTAAGTATATATGAAGTTTCAAAATAAAATATACATGCACATTTTTAATTCCCTAGATTTATTTTAAATAATGTATTTTAGTGATCAACTTATTTGATAAACCTGTTTAATTATTTTTAGTTGCTAAAAGATTTTTATAAAAAGGAGTTAGCTTAAAATTAAATTATTAGGATTAATAAAAAATTTAAATGGTAATTGGTTTGTTCGATTTGTTCGAATATTAATAAAATCATATAGTTGTTTATACAAGGTTAAAAGTCATGAAAACAAGTTGAGACGGTAGTGGACCGCAAATAAAAAGCAAAGGTGAGTTAATCTCACTCTTCTGGATTGCTATTTAAATTTAAATGGTTAAATTTAAATAACTGGTTGAATGATTGAATTGATTTGGTGTGCTATATTATATATAGTAGTATATATAGTATATATTGGAGTGATTGATTTTCCGCATTTTTATAGCGGATGAGGCCCTATGTGTCGCATAATAGCGGATGATATTATATAAACCCATATACCGTGATATTACACCTCAAAGTGGAATTGGTATTTTATATTGTGCTAACATTTGTGGATGCAGGGAGACAGATTTGAGGGATCCAACTGGATTCCTCAGAATATATTCGATTGTTTAAATATTCTATGATATGATTTTTTTTGATATTCTGTGATGAATTATATTGATAATCGGAATATTGAGTGCTATGGTTTGATTGAATATATTTGGGCATTCTGAGTTATCAAAATATATAGAATTGGATTTTGAAAAGAAAATAAAAGATTGAATTTTTAAGTAACATAATTATAGAGAATTTGAATAAATTTAAGAATGAATTGGAAAAGAGTAAAAGTGATTTTAAAACTTTAATAAATAAATTCCAAGTATGGAAAAAGGAGATTTTGAATAAACAGAGGAATCGTAAATTTTAAAACTTAAGTGATGTCATTTAAAAGAAATAAATAATTTGTTTTTAATTCAGGGTTTGAATTTATTTAAAAGGATAAAGAAGGAATTTGGGAAATCTAAAATTGGTATTTTCAGTTAAAATGATTTTAATCATAATAAAGAAATAAAATCTGAAGTTAACAGATTTGAATAAATTGAGTAAGTAAAGGAGCTTATTTCAAAATGGAGTAATTTGGAAATCAATTTGAAATTAGATTTAAGTGTTTAAAATTGGAATTTTAAAAGGGAAATGAGACTATGGAATTTATAAACTGGGTTTATAAAGATGATGTAATATATAAGTGGATATTTGGAGGGATAAATTCACGGTGGGAACTTATTAAAGGAAAGGGTAAATTTGTTTTAAAAATAAATAGTGATTTATTTTTAAAGATATGAGAGAGAAGTGTATTTCCCTGAATAGACAAGAACGTTTTCAAAGCAAATTTTTTAAGTATAAGTTAAAAGTTTTAAAGTTGTTTAAAATATGTTTTATCAAATTTATTATTTTTAAAATATTTGAATTTTAAGGTAAGTATATTTCAAATTTATTTTAGTAGTAATTATTTAAAGAATAATTGGTATTATGTTTTAAAAGGATAAAAATTTAGTTCTATATTTTATACAGTTGCTTTATTTTAAATATTCTTAAGGTATATTTTTGATTAAAGTATTAAAGTAGTTTTTAATTTAAACATTTAAAGTATGTTGTATAATAAAGTGTTTTTAAATTATTTTAAAAATCTAAAGTATTAGTACTTGGTGATTTCAGTGGAGATAGAAATATTTAGGAATTTATTCCATGAGAGGAGTGTGGTTCGAAAACTATTTTCAAAGGGGTTAAAAATGGAAATATATCTTACGAAAATATTTTGAGAATAATAAATAATTTGGGAAATTATTTATGTTTGATGGATGTTTTGTGGATGTTAACTGAGAGTTAAATAACCGACTATCATTGTTGGTCAATGCGCTCATCGTTTCGAAGAGACCGAGATCGGGATTAATTTCTCGAAAACCACTTCGATCCGGTTTTTATGTTTTCGAAAGGAAGACGATTTTGAAATCTAAGATGGAGCAGTGAAGTGCAAGGGATAGTCGCTACTAATCCAGAGGGTGATTCCAAAATGGACGTAGTAGGAATATTGCCTTCAGTTCCTTTCGGACCTGGAATGGACTTGTATGGATGAATGCTTTCAGAACATCGTCAGGTGGACGATGAGCATTCTAAGTGATATATTCTAAAAAGGTAACGCTTAGCCTCGAGCCTCATCAACCGGGAATGACTGAAGATCAGGGGTTATGCAGCAAGGCTAAGTGGGTAGCACCCATTAGAGTGATGTCATCCCTGTCTAGATGTCCCATTTTTTTTATTTATTCTGCTTAGTGGTGCGGTTGCTGATCCCAACCGTGGGGTGATCTTACTCGGAATTATCCAGTAAGGGGTAGTTCCGGTCTTGTGATGTAGGGGATCGGGAGTGGTTCTCGGTACGTTGATCTAGAGTAGGTTCTGTGACAGGTGGTACCCATGTGCCTAGTCATTAGTTGGAAATCCATTCTCCCTACGCGCCTATATTGTTTTGATTGTGCCCAACTATTGCTGAAACGTGAGATGCAAGCACTTTAGCTAGATTCTATTTTACTTTCTATAGACACTATTATAATATCAAACGAATTTGATAAAAGTGTTTTGGTTATCGTAAGGTAAAAACCGGACATGTTTATTTGGGGCATGGTCTTATGAGATGCTTTTGTTTTCAAAGGATTTTGAAACTTTAATAATCAAATTGAGTGTGATTTTCTCACACTGGATTTCCAGACTGACCCGGGTATTGTTTTATTATGATGCTCAGGTAAGACCGAGTATTACAGTTACAGGATAGGATGTTGTGGAGCGCAGGGGACGAGTTGGAAGGCGAGACGTATCACACGTATTTGATGTATTCCGTTGTGTATCAAAGTTGTAGAGTCAGCTTTGTGTGGACATGTTAATATAACTATCCTGAATTGTGATGTTGATTGTATTGTACTCTGATGTTGTATTCTGATGATGTATGTATAAACAGATATAGTTTCTTTTCTGTAAAGATCAGTTATTATTTATTATATTTTATTCCACTGTGATGTAAGATTCTGTTGTGTTGTCTTCTTTTCTTCACCTCCTTCTTTTATTTAACCCTGATGATTCGATTTTTCAGGCATGGAAAATCGGGTTATCACAGTTGGTATCAGAGCTGAAGGTTAAGCGAGAACCTTGGCTCTGTTGGGGATTACTCATTGAAATAGAGTCCATAGTACTCTAGAATGAGTTTGCGTGTAATAATAGATATGGGCGCGTATTTGTTAGTGAATATAAAATAATTTGATTTTATATTGTGTTGCTTTATCGGTTGGGTGTTTATGGATTCTGGTCGATGTGTGGGATGCCATATTATCGATAGGGATTTCTAAACTCTTAAACAAGATAAACCGACACAGTATTGCTTTAAAATAGGCTAAATGGAATAATTTTACCCAAAATAATTTTTTATATAAAAGAAATAATTTTTCGTAAATTATTATAGTTATATATGGATGCTTGGTTGTTAAGGGGTGATAATATAAAATTATTATCGCTATTGCAAGGAAATTAAATAGGAAATTGAAAATTTTAACCAAGATTAAGAAATAAATTCATATACAAATGGATTTGTAAATGTAAACTATGAATGTGATTTACAATTTGCAATAAAATTCTAGAGAAACATTTGAAAATAAATTGAAATAAAAATTCCAAAGTAATGTTTGAATATAAATCGGATGGATTTAAAATTTGGAATTTTGGGAAGTATAAATTCCTTTGAGTTTGAAAATAGTTTTCAAAGGTTTTGGAGGAATAATGGTGATATTATTTAAGAAATATTTTGAATTGGATTTGAAATCTAGAGAGGTTTGGAATTTAAAAATATTTAAAGGGTTTTTAAAGAGATGAAAGCATTAAACTCCCTTCGGTCGCTGGAAAATAACTTCGGTGATGACTGCAGCATCATCGATGTTCATTTTCGAGTTTCTAGGAGAAGAATTGCTACCAAATTGTTTTAAATTGAAATTGTTTGCAAAAGTTGGGTTTGCTTTTAGAAATGCAAAGGATCTTTGATATAATTGATTTCAAAGGTGATTTTGAAGTGTTGAGAAATTGCTTAAAACTCTGGAAGTTAATTAAAAATGTTTATGGAATAGTAAATTGGTTTGAAAAACTTATAAAAACTTGAAATTTGTTTAGAATAAAATTTAACCGAGAGAATATCTAAATTAAAGTAAACATGACAATAAAATGAATTGGATGTAAGCAATTAAGTTGTAAGCTATTTAAATTAAATGAAAATAGTATATGGGTTGATTGAAAAAATTGAAATAGTATATGAATTGGTTGTCAACAATTAAAATTAATGTTGGAACATTGGAAATTGCTTATGAAAGACTGTTAAGTATGCATTGTTTATCAAATGCATGTTTTAGCTATTTTAAATAAGTAAAATACTAGTGAATTTGAAAATTGTTAGTAAATCGAGTAAAATGGTTACTTAAATAAAAATTTAATTGGTCTTGTTATTAATGAAATAAGTTTAGAAATAAATTGAGAATGTGAATTAAAATTTAAAATGAATAAAGAGAATGGGCAATTTGAATTAGATGGAATTTGACGAGAACCAAATAGAATGAGAATGGACTTAAGTTATGAAATTGGAATGATTTGAAGCAAATTAACTTATGTTTAAATTTATGGAAGCTTGGCTTCGGTGAAAATGAAAGTCTATTAAATAAAGTTTGAGTTGAATTAATTGGAAATTGTTATTAATATACAAGCAAGGAATGTTGTCGAGCCTAAATAAAATGGTTTCAAATGAAAATTATGCAAATATGCAATTGAAATAGGTGTCGAAACCTTATATATGCTTATGAAAAGCTATATAACATGCATTGTTATAGAATTCATGTATTAGCTTGGAAAACGCAAGTGGAATATTGTAAATTGAATATATTCACTTGCATGTTTAAATTGAGTTAGCACAGGTATAGGGAAGCCGTGTCGTTGGATTTGGTTGCGCGAAATGCTAAAATAATAAGCCGCTTGCTTAAAAATGCTAAATAAAGGTACGCCTATGCAATAAAAAGATAGAAAATATGAACTATTGTATGTTTTTTTGTTTTTCTGACCGTGTGGGTCGATGTATATATATTTATATCTCTTGCCAAATTGCAAGACTCTGCCAAAAAATTTCGAAAATTTTGGGAGTTAGAAACTTTTTAAAATTTTCATTAACGACAAATGATTTAAAATTGGTAAGAAAATAGTTTTGAAACTGAATATTGAAATCTAATTTAAAATTGTGTATGTAAAGTAAGGTGAAATCGAAGAAATTGTTCCAAGAATCTAAAGGAAGAAAAAGTTTGCAAATAAACCTATATTTGAGATTTTAAATAAATTAGTAAGTGAAACTAATAAAAGGAAATGGTTAATGAAATATGGGTTGAGATAAGGTGAATAAAATTCAATATTCAAAGTTTGAGGACAAATTGAATTCAAGTAAAATTGAAAATGAAAATTGGAAAAATATTTAGATTTGAAATGGATTAGTAAATGGAAGCAAATTGAATCTATATGGAATTGGAATCCAATTTGAATAGAAGTAAATAAAAACCAAGTGGTATAGTGAAAGTAATAATATAAAGGTATACAAAGTGCTCATATTGAACTTAAGAAATGAATGGTGAAATTCTTAAGTAAATTTGGTATTGAGAAAAATTATTCTATGTGAATAATTGAATGAAGGTTTAAAACTGAAAGTTGTTGTGACGACCGCCCATGACCCATGCACCGAACCTAGAGATAGTGCGCAGTAAAGTGTGCCAGGCGACCATGGACGATTGGAAAGGTAAATTAAAACAGCAGAATCTATCGTAATACTCACAGCGCATGGACAAAATACAACAGAACATATATATATATAGTGAAGCTTCACAGAATAGAATCTCATCAATAAAACTTCATAATAGTTGAATACAAACATCTGAATAGTCTATACATCAAGCCTCACTACATAACACTCAGAGAATTTACAAACAGCGGAACATCCAGTACATATAATAAGAAAATAATATGCAACCCTCCAGCTCGTCTTCGATATCAGCACCGTGGAAAGCAAGATCAGCACCTGTCACCTGCTACCTAGTCTGTCCGTCCCAAAATGGACGAACAACCCAAGGCAATAAGAGTTAAAACATAAAGCCTTGAGTCAGACAACAGTCTTAGTGAGCAGTAAATTAACTAACAACATACCAAAAGAGCATAAAGGAAAAAGGAATAGGAATACAACCCTCCCACTCCACCTCTTTCTACAGCGATAGCCCCCAGACCCACACTAAGTAGAAGCAAACATAGCAAAGCATACAATTTAAAGTAAGCAATTATCACTCGAGTCAAGGGCGATGTTTTCCAAGTACAAACCCCCAAGGCCTAAACCAAGATTAGATAAGCACCCAGAAAATATAGCTCTTGAGACCGAATGACGATACAACCAAACATCCATGACTCTGGCTATCACTGTTATCATTGCTTCGATATCATCATTAATTGAATGACCGTCACATTCTTTCAGCCGTCCGTCAAGGGCTAATGGAAACCCCGGTTCTAGACATAACTCTGCACGTCATCGTGACCTGTGCCTAGGACTATCGAATCTGCCCAGAGTACTTGACTACCAATCATTAGCCTTCAGGGACTATCGAATCTGCCCAACGTACTCTTGCTTTGAGCATGCTAGAACCTTCAACAACGAAGATGTCTCAGCCTTCTAGTCATCCTCCTCGACGACTATTTCCATACTAGCTCAAGCGCCTCTCGAGCAAACCATTATCCTCTAACTCGAACCATTTCACCGAGTTATCAACATGCTTGGAATGATCCCGTCTGGATTAGACCAAGACTACCTCATATCATGCTTCGCCTCCTCATCATCATAGCAAAGCTTCATCTCAACATCATCATCAAATCTATCCATATAAGCTTCCACATCCGCCACATATGCCACAAGCAGCTTTCCCAATTCAAGAGCCTTTCCCTTAGCTTTTGAATCATCTTAGGTCTAAATAAAATCATCAATCATCTAATTCATAGCAATCAATCAAGTCAAACATTAATCCAAGTAATCAGGCATTCAAATATGATCTAAATAGACAATTATAACAATAATGGCAATTTCGTAAATAAAGAGTCTAAAGTCTAACAAGCATGAAAACATGAACAATATCTCTATAATCTTGATGAATGAACTTGCATAGGTTAACACTTAGTAAAATGGTTGTCAAATCATCATGAACAATGGATCTATACGGGTCTATACTTAGGTTTACAAAAATGTATGGAAATCACTACTTTAACACAAAATCAAGCCAACGATCCGATATACTCCTTTGGATCCGTGTGAGAGATGATCACCACTCACCAAATCACCTAAACAACTCAAAAGCAACACGCTTCAGATCTGGACAGCGAAGGATCTAACTCGATCTATCACGAATCCGCTTCAAACGATGAAATCTCTCTTCGATGGATGAAGATCTTCAATCTAAGCTCTTCGATCTTCGATTTGATCTTCGATATGGATGGAAGGAATCACTAGATTAGAGTGGAGAAAAGAAGTGAAGAAGTGTAGAAGTCGAGCTCTCAAAACGGCAGCACTTCGTCGCTTCGAAATCCGGATCCCAAAAATGAAGAAATGGACGAGTATTTATAGCTGAAATCCTCCCTAAGTCGTCACTCAGAATTAGGTCGTCCACGACCTATAGAGCCACGACCTACGACTTAGGAAAATACCACGACCTAAAAGCTTTGCCGACCTAAAAACCCACCTGTCTACGACTTACGACTTAGCAGCTTAACTCCTAACTCGCTCACGACTTAACACATAGCATATGCGCGCGACCTAACAGGAACCACGACCTAACTCTCAGCGACCTAACGACTTAACATATACGCGCCTTCTCGCGACCTACGACTTAACTGAGACGTGACCTAACAACAGCTCCGACCTATCGACTTAACAACCCAACAACCTCGCGACTTAACAAATGCGCATCTACGCGACCTACGACCTAACTCAACCCAGAAACTTACGACTTAACTCCTTAAGTCATCTACGACCTAACTACTCTAACTCGCTAACCACTAGGTCCCTCATCACTAGGTCGCTAACTACTGGGTTGTTAACTCGCTACTCCTATAGGTCGCTCCAAACTAACCCACGACCTAAACCACCATACGACTTATCTTCCATACGACCTTTCCCAATCCTTAGGTCGCCTACGACATAACTTCCTACACGACCTAAGCTATCATACGACCTAACTCTTAAGTCGCTCCACTGCTACACCAGCTTCCTTAGGTCGTCGCCGACCTACCCCTTAGGTCATTATCTCCCCTAAGTCGGTCATTACCTTAAGTCATCTAAATCCTTAAGTCGGTCAAATACTGTAGGTTCTTCCAATCCCTTAGGTCGTTCACTCGACCTAGCCTACCCACGACTCAACTCCTAAACGACTTAAGCTACAACATGGCTTAACTTCTAGACAACTTAACTCCTACACGACTTAACAATACTAACAATCTAATAACGACCGTTTTACGATGTTTTGATCCGTAAAAATACAGGTCGTTACATTCTCTCCCCCTTAGGAATTTCGCCCCCGAAATTCCAAACAAACAAGAACAAACAAAGGCTATTCTGCATGCCTACCATCCACAGCAATCAACAAACCATGCATCCAATTCTAGCTTAGCATGCAGAATCCTAAAACTTAGAACAAGTTACAATGTCGTTAGATGACACAACATCTTAGGGCCATACCTTGAAGAGTTCAGGATGAGCTGCTTTCATCCTCTCTTCCACCTCCCACGTACAGTCGTTATCATCATCACTCCATTGTATCTTGAGCAACTTAACTACCTTTCTCCTAAGCTGTTTCGTGTCAGTTTCCACAACACGAAGCGGCTTACGAGGTCTCTTATCGACTGGATCAACTTCGAAATCTTCACAGCTATCCACAGAAACCGCTATATTCGAGTCGTGCACATACTTCCGTAGATACGATACGTGAAAAACATTGTGCACGCTCGACATCTTCTCTGGTAACTCCAATCTTTAGGCGAGCTTTCCAATTCGCTCGATAATCGGAAATGGTCCAACAAATCTCGGAGTCGATTTCCCTTTCTTCCCAAATCGAATAACATTCTTCAGTGGAGAAATCTTCACAAAAACCATATCACCTACGTCGAATTCCAAATCCTTACGACGTTTATCGGCATAACTTTTCTGACGGTCTTGGGCTGCCTTCATTCGTTGCTGAATGATCTCTATACAATCTGAAGTCTGTCGAATCATCTCTGGCCCAAGTATCAGTTTTTCTCCGGTCTCTAACCAACATGTCGGAGAGTTACACGGTCTTCCATACAATGTCTCATACGGTGCCATACCAATGCTTGACTGGTAACTATTATTATACGAAAATTCCACCAAATGAAGGTGATCTTCCCATGATCCTCCGAAATCCAAAACACAAGCTCTAAGGAGATCTTCCAAAACTCGGTTGACTCTCTCGGTCTGACCATCTGTTTGAGGATGATAAGCTGTACTCAAACTGTAACGACCCTAGATTTTAATTTAATTTAAATTGATAATTTATTGAATTTTTGAATTAAATTGAGTAATTAAATAAATTTTTGGATAAAAATTTGTTAATTTAATTAGAATATTAGAGCGAGTTTCCCCGGATCCAAATTAAAATTAGTTAAATCATTTAATTTTAAATATTACATATATAGGTGATTTGAATCATAGATAGATGTTTTAAAATATAAATAATAATAATAAATAATTTAGAATTTATTATTGATGGTTTAATAATGGTTTGAATTTATAAAAATAAATATTTAAACTAGGAATAGAAAATAAATTTGACAAATTCAAATAGATATATATAATAAGATAAATTATAAGATATAAAGTAACATATAGTTAAAAACAAACAATAAGAAATAAGAATACAAGTAAACTATAACAACATATAGAATAAAATAGAAACTTATTTACATATTCAAGTTTAAATAAAGAAAAGAAGCAATATATGAAAGCTTATAAAACAAATAAGAAGACAGTGATACTCAACTATGAAACAAATATAAATATGTATGTAGTAGCTTGCAAAATGAAACATGTGAACCTGGAAATAAAATCAAGCAAGTGTGAAATCAAACCATAATGTCTCCAGCCGAAATAAGTGTAAACAAAAGATAAAATAAAATAATAAACAAGTATGTAAACCATCCCTAGTTTCATCTATCAGCCGAAAGCAAAAGCAAGCATATGCCACCATATCTTTTGTACAAACAAAACACTGCAGCCATACCTCTAACATTACTCTGTACAAAGTAATATCATCAATCAGTAAACACATCTCCCATATACACATCAAATTTTCATTCCAGTTTCATTTTTTCAAAACTGTGAAAAGAAAGAAAAACTAAAAGTATTTTCATCTTCAATTCAAAGCAAGTTTAAAAGCAAGTTCAAAACTGCAGCCTTCAAGCCTCGATCTTTCTATGTTCTTCTTGTTCTCTGTTTCTTCTAAAACCAGGTGAGCAAACTTCATTTTTGAAACCATTCTCTTGATTCTAATATCTGTGATGATGGATGCCTAGGCAAATGATAAATGTATGTGTATATCAGCAAGTATATCTGTATTTATATGGGAGAATATGTCTGTGCATATCTGTATAAACAGATATATATGTCTCTGTTAGTCCACAGGCTTTAACTTGATTTAGAAATTTAAATTTCTTCCTCTAATCCTCTATAGATTCTGATGTCTAAACAAAACTTGATTTTTTTAACTTAAGCTTTAATTTAAAATTTCAATTAAGTTAAAACAACTTTAAATTCTCTCTGGAAACCCAAATTATCAGAATAAACTTAAGATGAGCAAATTTTCGAATCTCTTCATTTTTAAGTTCAGGTATACGAATGGAACCTATATGCTAAAACTTGATTTTTAAAATAAGAATCGTAATTTTTAGTTGAGTATTAAGGATGCAGTTAATAAATGAACAAAAAATGCATTTTTGTCAATTTCAGTTGATACGATTAATTTTGATTGTTGAAATTTCGTATAAAGCAAGCTTGAAGATGAATTAACACAGGAAAAATTCCTAATAAAAATTCAAATGCATAGATTTTTCGGTGGAGGTAAAAGTAGGGTTTAGTTCATACGTTTTGGATGCTCTGTGAATTTTGGTTTTCACCACCATGGTTGGACCGAGTGGATTGCGATTCTGGAAGATGGTTGTGGGGGATATGGTTGAGGTATGGGCGAAGTGGAGGCACCGCTAGTGGTCGGCGTTGGAAGGTGGAGGCGTTTTGTTGTCGAGAGTTCAAATTTTAGTTCGAGCGTCAGGCTCATTTTCGTATTCGAACTTTTCAGGTTGATTTGGGTTTCAATATTGAACGAGAAGGTGATTTAGGACTTGCTGGAACGAGTGGCGATGGCCGGAGAGTCTCCGACCAAGTGTGCACGTGCACGGAGTTGATTTGCGTATCAGGTGGCGTCGCGGTAGGAACTCGAGTGGACACTCGGGGGAGAGGGTGCCTGGCTTCGGGGAGGAGCTCGCGTATGCGAGTGAACTTCCTGTCGTCTTCGTTTGAACACTTAAGTTTAAAGAAGAAAGAAAAGAAATAAAAAAAATAAATGATAAAGAGAGGAAGAATAGGGGAGACGACTCGGGGAGAGCTGGTGGGAAACGCGAGTCGATACTCGAGTAAAAGCCTGGGAAGATCGGGTTGCTTTAAAAAAAAAATGGGTTGAGCCCAAATAAAATTTAAGTTTTATTGTTAACAATCTTAGATTTATCAAGCAATTAATATTGACTATATTGAATTAAAGCTTATTCCAAAGTTTAATTAACTAAGTGATTAGAGATTAATCAATTTGTAATTTAAGATTGGTTAATTAATAATGAATTGATTTATTAATTAAGGTAATCAATTTAAGGTTTCATACTTAATTACCTAAAGGAAAATTTGTTAATGTAATAAATTATAAATGGTTAATTTATTAATGTAATTGATTTGAAAGATAATTACTTAATAAAATGATTAATTAAAGGAAAATTTATTTATGTGATTAATTAATTAAGATAATTAATTTGAGAATAAGTAAAGAAAATTAAAGCTTAATTACTTAATGAATGGTTAATCAATTAAAGGTAATTAATCAAGGGGTTTATGTAAAATTACTCGATGTAATAAAAATATGACAAGTAATTAAAGATAATCACTTATGGTAATAATTAAGAATAATTAATTAAATGATAATAAATTAAGGGTTGATTTATTTAATTAATGAATTATTAAGGGTTAATTAATTTCAAATTTATCATTAATGGTTAATTAATAAATGATTAAAGAATAATTAATCAAAATGTTTTGTAATTTATTAATGTTAATTAACCAGGATTAGTAATTTATTCATAAGAAATTAATCTGATTTGAATTAATCAGACAATTAACTTACCTTACTTATTGATATTGGATTCTATTGAATGTGAATTGTTTGATATCCCTGATATATGATGCTTTGTGATACATTCTGATTTATGTTGTGCTGAGCTGTGATTTCTATTTCTGGTATATATTGTTATATGAATATGAAAACCTTTGACCCGTAAAACGGCATTTGAATTTCGATGCGACAGGGAGTCGGATTCCAGTTGGTTATCCGAAACCCACATCGAATTATAATTGTGAATCTTTGTGACCGATAAATTTATTTTATCTATGAATATGTGAATGAAGATAAGCGTTATCGATTTTACCGCTTATCGATATATCTGTGATGATTGATGTTGCACTACTGTGTAAAACCCCTAGACCACACTGTTACACACACAAATATGGATTTCACGTGGAAATCGGTTAAGTCACAGATAATTTAAATTTGATGTTTTTGAAATTGAAATTTTAATTTCAATTGATTTTGAAATTGGAAATTTCGATTTAAAGTGAAAAGCTTTTGAAATGGGATTTCAAAGATAAAAGTTATTTTGAATAACTTAATCGAGTTTTGAAAATTTAAATAATTTGATTTAAATTTGAATTCAAGTTTGAAATTGAATTCTATAATTTGAAACTAGGGATTTAAGATGTTATACCCATTATATAAGGGTTAAACTATTTTAAAAATATTGATTTTGGAATGTGAATATAATCAAGTGTTTAACTCGTTCAAATATAATTGGATTTTTCTAAAACGAAAACTATTTGTTTTCGGATAATAACAGCTTTCATATAAGAGTGAACTTCCAATTTGTGTTGAAATGTTTCAAATTTAAAATGAAATTGAAATTGTTTTGAAAGCTATGAATTGAATCTGTTTATTTTTAACAGATTTAAAATGATGATTTGTTTAAACCATTCGAAATGAAATTATTTTGAAAGCTATAAGTTGAATCTTTGTTTTAAAGATTTAACGAGTTAATCCAATTGAAACGGGAATTGTTTTGAAGACTATGAATGAATGTTTGTGAAAATTAAGTGAACTTCGTGAATTTAATCTTTTTGTTTAAAAGATTTGAAATGGTAATCGATTGAAACCATTTAAAAAGAAGTTGAATTGTTAAGTTGTGACTTAATTGAAATCACATATCCATATGTTTTTAAATATTGCGCTCATTATTCGGGTTAGCCAGGAAAAGACATTTGTGTCATATAACCCATTCCGAATAGTGATACGTCGTATATGGATAGCATTTGAAGACCGGTGTTGAAGACCGGATATTTTCGAAAACGAAAGGACAACTCGTCGAATGTCTCTGCATCGACTGGCCCCGATATAGAGATTTTATCACCCTTTGTGATGGGAAGTCCGGACGGGATTGAAAATACCCGGAATTGCAAGGGCTTCGTAAGAAGTGCCTTCGGTTCTGTTCGAACCCGGAACAGACTTGTATGGATACATGTCTGACATTACACTTTGAGATATAAAGCCGATTTCTTTCAAATACATTTCTGTTTGGTGGCGGAGAATTTATTCTCTTGGCTTAACACCCTTCTCTGAGACGTACGAGCTCAGAGGTTATGTAGTTGAAATTTATCAGCGATATATCCCAATTTGGTAATGTGGCATGCTGAGTGTTGTTGTGTGATGATCAGTGTTTGATCATTTATGATATGATCATTTGTTTGATCTTATATCTTTGTGATCATAGGTTGATCATTTGTTTGACCCGAAGCATGGCTTTTGAAAAGCGTAGCTTTGTGGACGAGACTTCGTCGAACCTCACACCCCGGAAATGGTCAAAACAGGAAAGATGCAGCAAGGTTCTAGGGAGTAGCGCCCCTTAGTGTATGTCATTCCTTCTGGATAAAGGTGGTATCATGGTATGGAGCCCAGATACTTAACCTCTGTGGTTGCTGCATTTTTATTATGTGGTTTGTTGCGAATCGGGGATCCTCGGGAAGATCCGTGACGATCGGGGGATGGCATACGCGTGTCAGTAGTTACCTATTTTTGCAGAGGTAACCCGGCCTTGTGTTGGTAGAGATCCGGTTAGGTTCTCGGGTCGCCTATTCCAGGGGCGTACCCACCGTGGCATAGGAAGTTCCTTAGCCTGATCATTTGTTGGAAATCCAAAGAAACAATACGAGCCTTGTACGGTTTTAGTTGTAGAACCTGCCATTTAATATGGTAGCTATAGTAGGCATACTATAATGGTACCTATGCCGGCTAAGATTTATATTCTACTTTCGAAATATTTTCTGCACTATGCACTAGTAATAATATCAAAAGAGTTTTCTTTTGCGTAGTAAGCATCTTTGACTATCATAAGAAGAAATCTCCTCCAATTCTGCGTTTGCATTGTGTGTGTGGCGGGAGGTCTTATGGTAGTTTCATTTTCCAAAAGCATTGCGAATTGACTTTAAAATTTTCTGCTATTTGTTTTTAAAGATAAACTGTTTTTGTTGCTCACACCAGTCCCATGACTGATCCGGAGTTTATTGTTCATTTCCTAAACTCTGGGTGCTCATAATTTTCTACACGAGCAGTCTAGAGTTTGGTTTTTCAGATATTCAGATTTAGTAGATTTTCTGAATCTAGTTCAGTCTTTGGATCGGACTGCACTTGCTTATCTTTGTGCATCGTTATTGGAAGTTCAATCTATTCCTGGATTGGTGCTTTGGAGATGGAGATTATCCACTGCTGGTGTTATCGTTTTCTTTTCCGCTGCTATTTCTTGTATCATAGCTCTGATGTATATTAATATTCATTGTATCACTCTGTTGTATCAGATATTGCATATCAATGTATTATTCATTTCTTCCGCTGTGTTATTTACTTAATGTTGTTATAAGCTCCCGAGAACCAGATTTGGCATTTGAATCTACGGCATTTTGAGTACAAGTGGAGTACGGGTGCCGATTTTCGAAGGCCAACTTTTGGGTCTTGACAAGTGGTATCAGAGCTAAGGTTGAACTTTAGCTCAGGAGTATAACACTTTAAGTAACTCATTAGAGATAGGGTGAAGTATCCCTAGAATGAGTGTATCTCTAAGATATCCGTCTGAACGTCTCAGTAAATTCTCTTACTATCCACTGATAGTGAGTATGAGTACAAGAAGAGGACGAGATAGGGGACAAGGAAATACAACTATAAATGGTCAATACCCTACGACAGTGGAAACAATCTTTCTTATCAATCTCCTTTGATTCGTCTTTCCAAATTCTTTTGATTTCTTCGTACCAACTGAGAAGAAGTTTCAGTATGATGATGGCTCTACGAATCGTTGTAGAAGATTCTTACTGCGTATCTTTATCAGTTCTTATCAGCTTTTTGGTTTAAACTTTAATGAATATGAATTTGAAATTGAAAATTTGGAATAAATTGGAAATTTTAAATTGTGTTAAATTGATTAATAGAATATTAGGATAAATTTGAATTGAATCAATAAAACGATTTAGTTTGACACCAAATTTGAAATTCTATTATAATTTCTCGGGTTGATCGAAGTCCGAAGAGGGACAAATTGGTATGTATTTTGAGATATTCCGACTTGACTTTGGAATTCATATCTTGAGTTTGAGGAGTTATAGGAGATCGAATCTGTCTATCTCCGTGTTGTTTTCGTGCCTGCGAATTTCGAGGACGAAATTCTTTTAAGGGGGGAAGTTTGTAACGACCCTAGATTTTAATTTAATTTAAATTGATAATTTATTGAATTTTTGAATTAAATTGAGTAATTAAATAAATTTTTGGATAAAAATTTGTTAATTTAATTAGAATATTAGAGCGAGTTTCCCCGGATCCAAATTAAAATTAGTTAAATCATTTAATTTTAAATATTACATATATAGGTGATTTGAATCCTAGATAGATGTTTTAAAATATAAATAATAATAATAAATAATTTAGAATTTATTATTGATGGTTTAATAATGGTTTGAATTTATAAAAATAAATATTTAAACTAGGAATAGAAAATAAATTTGACAAATTCAAATAGATATATATAATAAGATAAATTATAAGATATAAAGTAACATATAGTTAAAAACAAACAATAAGAAATAAGAATACAAGTAAACTATAACAACATATAGAATAAAATAGAAACTTATTTACATATTCAAGTGTAAATAAAGAAAAGAAGCAATATATGAAAGCTTATAAAACAAATAAGAAGACAGTGATACTCAACTATGAAACAAATATAAATATGTATGTAGTAGCTTGCAAAATGAAACATGTGAACCTGGAAATAAAATCAAGCAAGTGTGAAATCAAACCATAATGTCTCCAGCCGAAATAAGTGTAAACAAAAGATAAAATAAAATAATAAACAAGTATGTAAACCATCCCTAGTTTCATCTATCAGCCGAAAGCAAAAGCAAGCATATGCCACCATATCTTTTGTACAAACAAAACACTGCAGCCATACCTCTAACATTACTCTGTACAAAGTAATATCATCAATCAGTAAACACATCTCCCATATACACATCAAATTTTCATTCCAGTTTCATTTTTTCAAAACTGTGAAAAGAAAGAAAAACTAAAAGTATTTTCATCTTCAATTCAAAGCAAGTTTAAAAGCAAGTTCAAAACTGCAGCCTTCAAGCCTCGATCTTTCTATGTTCTTCTTGTTCTCTGTTTCTTCTAAAACCAGGTGAGCAAACTTCATTTTTGAAACCATTCTCTTGATTCTAATATTTGTGATGATGGATGCCTAGGCAAATGATAAATGTATGTGTATATCAGCAAGTATATCTGTATTTATATGGGAGAATATGTCTGTGCATATCTGTATAAACAGATATATATGTCTCTGTTAGTCCACAGGCTTTAACTTGATTTAGAAATTTAAAATTCTTCCTCTAATCCTCTATAGATTCTGATGTCTAAACAAAAATTGATTTTTTTAACTTAAGCTTTAATTTAAAATTTCAATTAAGTTAAAACAACTTTAAATTCTCTCTGGAAACCCAAATTATCAGAATAAACTTAAGATGAGCAAATTTTCGAATCTCTTCATTTTTAAGTTCAGGTATACGAATGGAACCTATATGCTAAAACTTGATTTTTAAAATAAGAATCGTAATTTTTAGTTGAGTATTAAGGATGCAGTTAATAAATGAACAAAAAATGCATTTTTGTCAATTTCAGTTGATACGATTAATTTTGATTGTTGAAATTTCGTATAAAGCAAGCTTGAAGACGAATTAACACAGGAAAAATTCCTAATAAAAATTCGAATGCATAGATTTTTCGGTGGAGGTAAAAGTAGGGTTTAGTTCATACGTTTTGGATGCTCTGTGAATTTTGGTTTTCGCCACCATGGTTGGACCGAGTGGCTTGCGATTCTGGAAGATGGTTGTGGGGGATATGGTTGAGGTATGGGCGAAGTGGAGGCACCGCTAGTGGTCGGCGTTGGAAGGTGGATGCGTTTTGCTGTCGAGAGTTCAAATTTTAGTTCGAGCGTCAGGCTCATTTTCGTATTCGAACTTTTCAGGTTGATTTGGGTTTCAATATTGAACGAGAAGGTGATTTAGGACTTGCTGGAACGAGTGGCGATGGCCGGAGAGTCTCCGACCAAGTGTGCACGTGCACGGAGTTGATTTGCGTATCAGGTGGTGTCGCGGTAGGAACTCGAGTGGACACTCGGGGGAGAGGGTGCCTGGCTTCGGGGAGGAGCTCGCGTATGCGAGTGAACTTCCTGTCATCTTCGTTTGAACACTTAAGTTTAAAGAAGAAAGAAAAGAAATAAAAAAAATAAATGATAAAGAGAGGAAGAATAGGGGAGACGACTCGGGGAGAGCTGGTGGGAAATGCGAGTCGATACTCGAGTAAAAGCCTGGGAAGATCGGGTTGCTTTAAAAAAAAATGGGTTGAGCCCAAATAAAATTTAAGTTTTACTGTTAACAATCTTAGATTTATCAAGCAATTAATATTGACTATATTGAATTAAAGCTTATTCCAAAGTTTAATTAACTAAGTGATTAGAGATTAATCAATTTGTAATTTAAGATTGGTTAATTAATAATGAATTGATTTATTAATTAAGGTAATCAATTTAAGGTTTCACACTTAATTACCTAAAGGAAAATTTGTTAATGTAATAAATTATAAATGGTTAATTTATTAATGTAATTGATTTGAAAGATAATTACTTAATAAAATGATTAATTAAAGGAAAATTTATTTATGTGATTAATTAATTAAGATAATTAATTTGATAATAAGTAAAGAAAATTAAAGCTTAATTACTTAATGAATGGTTAATCAATTAAAGGTAATTAATCAAGGGGTTTATGTAAAATTACTCGATGTAATAAAAATATGACAAGTAATTAAAGATAATCACTTATGGTAATAATTAAGAATAATTAATTAAATGATAATAAAATAAGGGTTGATTTATTTAATTAATGAATTATTAAGGGTTAATTAATTTCAAATTTATCATTAATGGTTAATTAATAAATGATTAAAGAATAATTAATCAAAATGTTTTGTAATTTATTAATGTTAATTAACCAGGATTAGTAATTTATTCATAAGAAATTAATCTGATTTGAATTAATCAGACAATTAACTTACCTTACTTATTGATATTGGATTCTATTGAATGTGAATTGTTTGATATCCCTGATATATGATGCTTTGTGATACATTCTGATTTATGTTGTGCTGAGCTGTGATTTCTATTTCTGGTATATATTGTTATATGAATATGAAAACCTTTGACCCGTAAAACGGCATTTGAATTTCGATGCGACAGGGAGTCGGATTCCAGTTGGTTATCCGAAACCCACATCGAATTATAATTGTGAATCTTTGTGACCGATAAATTTATTTTATCTATGAATATGTGAATGAAGATAAGCGTTATCGATTTTACCGCTTATCGATATATCTATGATGATTGATGTTGCACTACTGTGTAAAACCCCTAGACCACACTGTTACACACACAAATATGGATTTCACGTGGAAATCGGTTAAGTCACAGATAATTTAAATTTGATGTTTTTGAAATTGAAATTTTAATTTCAATTGATTTTGAAATTGGAAATTTCGATTTAAAGTGAAAAGCTTTTGAAATGGGATTTCAAAGATAAAAGTTATTTTGAATAACTTAATCGAGTTTTGAAAATTTAAATAATTTGATTTAAATTTGAATTCAAGTTTGAAATTGAATTCTATAATTTGAAACTAGGGATTTAAGATGTTATACCCATTATATAAGGGTTAAACTATTTTAAAAATATTGATTTTGGAATGTGAATATAATCAAGGGTTTAACTCGTTCAAATATAATTGGATTTTTCTAAAACGAAAACTATTTGTTTTCGGATAATAATAGCTTTCATATAAGAGTGAACTTCCAATTTGTGTTGAAATGTTTCAAATTTAAAATGAAATTGAAATTGTTTTGAAAGCTATGAATTGAATCTGTTTATTTTTAACAGATTTAAAATGATGATTTGTTTAAACCATTCGAAATGAAATTATTTTGAAAGCTATAAGTTGAATCTTTGTTTTAAAGATTTAACGAGTTAATCCAATTGAAACGGGAATTGTTTTGAAGACTATGAATGAATCTTTGTGAAAATTAAGTGAACTTCGTGAATTTAATCTTTTTGTTTAAAAGATTTGAAATGGTAATCGATTGAAACCATTTAAAAAGAAGTTGAATTGTTAAGTTGTGACTTAATTGAAATCACATATCCATATGTTTTTAAATATTGCGCTCATTATTCGGGTTAGCCGGGAAAAGACATTTGTGTCATATAACCCATTCCGAATAGTGATACGTCGTATATGGATAGCATTTGAAGACCGGTGTTGAAGACCGGATATTTTCGAAAACGAAAGGACAACTCGTCGAATGTCTCTGCATCGACTGGCCCCGATATAGAGATTTTATCACCCTTTGTGATGGGAAGTCCGGACGGGATTGAAAATCCCCGGAATTGCAAGGGCTTCGTAAGAAGTGCCTTCGGTTCTGTTCGAACCCGGAACAGACTTGTATGGATACATGTCTGACATTACACTTTGAGATATAAAGCCGATTTCTTTCAAATACATTTCTGTTTGGTGGCGGAGAATTTATTCTCTTAGCTTAACACCCTTCTCTGAGACGTACGAGCTCAGAGGTTATGTAGTTGAAATTTATCAGCGATATATCCCAATTTGGTAATGTGGCATGCTGAGTGTTGATGTGTGATGATCAGTGTTTGATCATTTATGATATGATCATTTGTTTGATCTTATACCTTTGTGATCATAGGTTGATCAATTGTTTGACCCGAAGCATGGCTTTTGAAAAGCGTAGCTTTGTGGACGAGACTTCGTCGAACCTCACACCCCGGAAATGGTCAAAACAGGAAAGATGCAGCAAGGTTCTAGGGAGTAGCGCCCCTTAGTGTATGTCATTCCTTCTGGATAAAGGTGGTATCATGGTATGGAGCCCAGATACTTAACCTCTGTGGTTGCTGCATTTTTATTATATGGTTTGTTGCGAATCGGGGATCCTCGGGAAGATCGGTGACGATCGGGGGATGGCATACGCGTGTCAGTAGTTACCTATTTTTGCAGAGGTAACCCGGCCTTGTGTTGGCAGAGATCCGGTTAGGTTCTCGGGTCGCCTATTCCAGGGGCGTACCCACCGTGGCATAGGAAGTTCCTTAGCCTGATCATTTGTTGGAAATCCAAAGAAACAATACGAGCCTTGTACGGTTTTAGTTGTAGAACCTGCCATTTAATATGGTAGCTATAGTAGGCATACTATAATGGTACCTATGCCGGCTAAGATTTATATTCTACTTTCGAAATATTTTCTGCACTATGCACTAGTAATAATATCAAAAGAGTTTTCTTTTGCGTAGTAAGCATCTTTGACTATCATAAGAAGAAATCTCCTCCAATTCTGCGTTTGCATTGTGTGTGTGGCGGGAGGTCTTATGGTAGTTTCATTTTCCAAAAGCATTGCGAATTGACTTTAAAATTTTCTGCTATTTGTTTTTAAAGATAAACTGTTTTTGTTGCTCACACCAGTCCCATGACTGATCCGGAGTTTATTGTTCATTTCCTAAACTCTGGGTGCTCATAATTTTCTACACGAGCAGTCTAGAGTTTGGTTTTTCAGATATTCAGATTTAGTAGATTTTCTGGATCTAGTTCAGTCTTTGGATCGGACTGCACTTGCTTATCTTTGTGCATCGTTATTGGAAGTTCAATCTATTTCTGGATTGGTGCTTTGGAGATGGAGATTATCCACTGCTGGTGTTATCATTTTCTTTTCCGCTGCTATTTCTTGTATCATAGCTCTGATGTATATTGATATTCATTGTATCACTCTGTTGTATCAGATATTGTATCAGATATTGCATATCAATGTATTATTCATTTCTTCCGCTGTGTTATTTACTTAATGTTGTTATAAGCTCCCGAGAACCAGATTTGGCATTTGAATCTACGGCATTTTGAGTACAAGTGGAGTACGGGTGCCGATTTTCGAAGGCCAACTTTTGGGTCTTGACACAAACATAACTCGGTTCCCAAAACTTCCTAGAAACTCTTCCAAAATCCACTAGTGAACAATGGATCTCGATCGCTCACTATACTCTTCGGAATACCATGGAATCGAACTATCCACTTAACATACAACTCTGCCAACTTCGATGCAGTCCTAGTCGATCGAACAGGAATGAATCTTGCACTCTTAGTCAAACGATCTACAATGACCCAAATCCCCTCATTTCCCGTTCTTGTTCTAGGTAGTCCATCAATAAAATCCATCGATACTTGCTCCCACTTCCATGTAGGAACTTCTAATGGCTGAAGCAATCCACTTGGCTTCTTCTGTTTGGCTTTTACCAACTGGCAGTTCATGCACTTGGAAATAAAATTTCCAACATCCTTCTTCATACCTTCCCAGTAATAGGTTCTCTTCATATCCTGATACATCTTATTTCCACCTGGATGAATGGTCAACTTGGAGTGATGTCTTTCCTTCAGAATTTCACTCCTCAATTCATCTATATCGGGAACAACTAGTCGTCCTTGCTTTCGAAGCCAACCCTCTCGATCGACCTTGAATCCTTTGTTCTTTTCTGGGTCCAATCCAGACTCCAAATCACGGATAATCTTGACAAGCTTATCGTCTCGCTTTTGGCTCTCGCCAATCCTTACCACAAGAGTCGGTCTTATCGATAAGTTTGCCAACATCTCAGGTTCCAATTCGCATCTGGGCCTGAGGTCAAATCCAGCTAAATACTCGAGATTCTTCCATTCTGAAAACATGGCTCCCAATCCTGCATGTCTTCGACTTAATGCATCTGCCACTGCGTTACCTTTTCCCGGAGTATAAGCTATACCAAAATCATAAGATGCTAAAAACTCTAGCCAACGTTGCTGCCGAAGATTCAAATCCTTTAGGGAGAAAAGATACTTCAACGACTTATGATCTGTAAACAACTCGAATCGAACTCTCAATAGATAATGTCTCCACATCTTCGGAGCAAAAACAATCGCCGCCAACTCCAAATCATGAGTCGGGTAATTCCTTTCATGCGGCTTCAGTTGTCGACTTGCATATGCAACAACTTTATCCCTCTGCATCAGCACTGCTCCAAGTCCAGTACCACATGCGTCGGTGTAAACCACCATCTCATCATTCCCACTTGGAATAGTCAAAACAGTAGCACTTGTCAATCGCTCTTTCAGGATTCTGAAAGCTTGCTCACACTTATCTTCCCATCTGAACACTTGGTTCTTCTTCGTCAATCCTGTTAACGGTGCATCTACCTTGGAGAAGTCTTTGATAAACCATCGATAATATCCTGCTAATCCAAGAAAACTTCTCACATCAGATGCATTCTTAGGTCTAACCCAATCCTGGATTGCTGCCACCTTAGCGGGATCAACCGCTATTCCATTTCCAGAGATAACATGGCCTAAGAACCTCACTTCACTCTTCCAGAAGTGACACTTCGAAAATTTAGCATTTAGTTGATGTTTCCGCAAGGTTTCCAAAACAATACGCAAGTGTGTCTTGTGCTCTTCTTCAGTTCTGGAATGAATCAGAATATCATCCACGAACACTAGCACGAACTTGTTCAACTGATCTCTGAACACTCTATTCATAAGATCCACAAAATATGCTGGCGCGTTAGTCAATCCAAACGGCATTACCAGCCACTCAAAGAAACAAGATGGTGTCCCAAAAGCAGTCTTCGGCACACTATCCTTAGCCACTCTCAACTGGTGAAATCCCGTTGCCAAATCCATCTAAGAAAACATCTTCGCTTCGTGAAGCTGATCGAACAAGTCATCTATTCTCGGCAATGGATACTTGTTCTTCTTAGTCACCTTATTCAGTTCACGATAATCCACACACAATCTCAACGATCCATCTGCCTTGGTTGCAAACATAACTGGTGCACCCCATTCGGACACAGTACGCCGAATGAATCCTTTCTGCAAAAGATCATCAACCTGCACCCTCAACTCCTGCTGTTCCCTAGGCGCCATCCGCCTAAGAGGCATCACAACAGGTCTGGCTCCTTCAACTAGATCTATACGAAACTCGATCTCTCTATGCGGCAGTAACCCTTTGACCTCGTCAAAGACATCCTCAAATCCATTAGCGATTGGCACAGATGACAGTCCATCCCGCGGAACAACCAGCGAATACATGAAGCTCATGAAGACGCCTTCTTCATGCTTACATTGTATCACAATCTTTCGCCCCTCCACATTCTCGACTGTCACCTCCAACCTTTCACAATCAACCTTTGCCGCATACTTCCTAAGCCAGTCCATACCTAAAATAATTCCGAACCCCGCAAAGTTCAGAACAAAACAATCACAAACAAAAGAGCAACCATGACTCGATACAATCAGACCACGGCATAACATACACAAACAAGACGAACCCCAACTGGATTAGTCACAACCAATGGCCTATCAACGATATCCGGTTCCAAACCCAACCGGCCTACAAGTTCACTACAAACAAACGAGTGCGACGCCCCAGTATCAAATAACACTCTAACTGGAACACCACATATGGAGAGAGTACCTTGAACCACCACACTCTTTCCCTTCTCTTCAGCGGTTGGAGCTTTCGAAGATGATGGAACAGCTCCTAAAGCATAAGCTTGCACAATCTGTTTGTCCTTCCTCGGTTCTGGACAATTCTTCCTGATATGCCCCGGCTTGTCACAGTTGTGACACTTCATCGGTACCTTCGGATTCTTACAATCCTTCGATAAATGGCCCTTCTGCTGACAATTGTAGCAAGTCACTTGGCCCTTCGGCCTCTTCTGGCCATCCTTACCCTTCTGCTGCTGCTGCTTCCTCTTCTTGTTCCCATCCTGTTGTGGTTTAGACTCTCCACAGGTCATAGCAACAACAGATCCTTCCTTAGGAAACAGACTCTCATGCCTGAGAGCTTTCTCCACAAGCTTCTCAAATGAATCGTCCAAATGATCCACCAACTGCCTCCTAAGATAACTATCCAAGCCTGTCACAAACTTCTCATTCTTCTGATATGAAGATTCTATATACGACCGGGCATACTTGGACAAAGCTTCAAACTCAGAAACATACTCAAGAACTGGTCTTCCTCCCTGCTTGAGCTCCACAAACTTCTTGAACAAAACAGACTTCTGAGCTGTAGAAATGAACTTAGCTTCAAATCTGGTTTGGAATTGCTCCCAAGTAATCTCTTCCTCCGGAGTATTGATGGTAATAGAGTTCCACCAATCAGAAGCTCTTCCCTGAAGCTGCCTTGATGCCAACTTCCTCTTAGTCGCATCCTCAATTCCCAAATCACTAAAGATCCTTCTACAAGCATCTATCCACCTCTGGACTTCAATAGTTGATTCTGGTCCCAAGAAAACCTTTCCTCCAAGAGCAGTATAGTCCTTACACAGCTTAGCAAAATCCACCAGTCTTGGAGGTTGAACTTGAACTACAACATCCACCGATGGCCCTGGAGCTGGCATCCTTCTCATGATCGAAGTCATCATAGCTTCGAACATGGCAGCATAATCAGCAGCCCCCTCAATAGCACGGCCTTCCCTAGCAGTTGGTCTCCCTCTTCGACTCATTCTCAATATCTATAAAAAGGAATGATTAGCACACCTAGAGAAACAACTGCATAAAGGACTCAAACTCTACTAAGCTACTATATTGTATATAGTAATCATCCATCAAAATACAATTACGTCTCTCATACGTAGTTACGTCAGCGAGCGTTGGGTAAAATCGATTAACCAATGCTCTGATACCAAATGTGACGACCGCCCATGACCCCTGCACCGAACCTAGAGATAGTGCGCTGTAAAGTGTGTCAGGCGACCATGGACGATTGCCAAGGTAAATTGAAACAGCAGAATCTATCGTAATACTCACAACGCATGGACAAAATACAATAGAACATATATATATATATATATAGTGAAGCTTCATAGAATAGAATCTCATCAATAAAACTTCATAATAGTTGAATACAAACATCTGAATAGTCTATACATCAAGCCTCACTACATAACACTCAGAGAATTTACAAACAGCGGAACATCCAGTACATATAATAAGAAAATAATATGCAACCCTCCAGCTCGTCTTCGATATCAGCACCGTGGAAAGCAAGATCAGCACCTGTCACCTGCTACCTAGTCTGCCCATCCCAAAATGGACGAACATCCCAAGGCAATAAGAGTTAAAACATAAAGCCTTGAGTCAGACAACAGTCTTAGTGAGCAGTAAATTAACTAACAACATACCAAAAGAGCATAAAGGAAAAAGGAATAGGAATACAACCCTCCCACTCCACCTCTTTCTACAGCGATAGCCCCCAGACCCACACTAAGTAGAAGCAAACATAGCAAAGCATACAATTTAAAGTAAGCAATTATCACTCGAGTCAAGGGCGATGTTTTCCAAGTACAAACCCCCAAGGCCTAAACCAAGATCAGATAAGCACCCAGAAAATACCGCTCTTGAGACCGAATGATGATACAACCAAACATCCATGACTCTGGCTATCACTGTTATCATTGCTTCGATATCATCGTTAATTGAATGACCGGCACATTCTTTCAACCGTCCGTCAAGGGCTAATGGAAACCCCGGTTCTAGACATAACTCCGCACATCATCGTGACCCGTGCCTAGGACTATCGAATCTGCCCAGAGTACTTGACTACCAATCATTAGCCTTTATGGACTATCGAATCTGCCCAACGTACTCTTGCTTTGAGCATGCTAGAACCTTCAACAACGATGAGATCTCAGCCTTCTAGTCATCTTCCTCGACGACTATTTCCATACTAGCTCAAGCGCCTCTCGAGCAAACCATTATCCTCTAACTCGAACCATTTCACCGGGTTATCAACATGCTTGGAATGATCCCATTTGGATTAGACCAAGACTACCTCATATCATGCTTCGCCTCCTCATCATCATAGCAAAGCTTCATCTCAACATCATCATCAAATCTATCCATATGAGCTTCCACATCCGCCACATATGCCACAAGCAGCTTTCCCAATTCAAGAGCCTTTCCCTTAGCTTTTGAATCATCTTCGGTCTAAATCAAATCATCAATCATCTAATTCATAGCAATCAATCAAGTCAAACATTAATCCAAGTAATCAGGCATTCAAATATGATCTAAATAGACAATTATAACAATAATGGCAATTTCGTAAATAAAGAGTCTAAAGTCTAACAAGCATGAAAACATGAACAATATCTCTATAATCTTGATGAATGAACTTGCATAGGTTAACACTTAGTAAAATGGTTGTCAAATCATCATGAACAATGGATCTATATGGGTCTATACTTAGGTTTACAAAAATGCATGGAAATCACTACTTTAACACAAAATCAAGCCAACGATCCGATATACTCCTTTGGATCCGTGTGAGAGAAAATCACCACTCACCAAATCACCTAAACAACTCAAAAGCAACATGCTTCAGATCTGGACAGCGAAGGATCTAACTCGATCTATCACGAATCCGCTTCAAACGATGAAATCTCTCTTTGATGGATGAAGATCTTCAATCTAAGCTCTTCGATCTTCGATTTGATCTTCGATATGGATGGAAGGAATCACTAGATTAGAGTGGAGAAAAGAAGTGAAGAAGTGTAGAAGTCGAGCTCTCAAAACGGCAGCACTTCGTCGCTTCGAAATCCGAATCCCAAAAATGAAGAAATGGACGAGTATTTATAGCTGAAATCCTCCCTAAGTCGTCACTCAGAATTAGGTCGTCCACGACCTATAGAGCCACGACCTATGACTTAGGAAAATACCACGACCTAACAGCTTTGCCGACCTAAAAACCCACTTGTCTACGACTAACGACTTAGCAGCTTAACTCCTAACTCGCTCATGACTTAACACATATCATATGCGCGCGACCTAACAGGAACCACGACCTAACTCTCAGCGACCTAACGACTTAACATATACGCGCCTTCTCGCGACCTACGACTTAACTGAGAGGCGACCTAACAACAGCTCCGACCTAACGACTTAACAACCCAACAACCTCGCGACTTAACACATGCGCATCTACGCGACCTACGACCTAACTCAACCCAAAAACTTACGACTTAACTCCTTAAGTCATCTACGATCTAACTACTCTAACTCGCTAACCACTAGGTCGCTCATCACTAGGTCGCTAACTACTGGGTTGTTAACTCGCTACTCCTATAGGTCGCTCCAAACTAACCCACGACCTAAACCACCATACGACTTATCTTCCATACGACCTATCCCAATCCTTAGGTCGCCTACGACATAACTTCCTACACGACCAAAGCTATCATACGACCTAACTCTTAAGTCGCTCCACTGCTACCCCAGCTTCCTTAGGTCGTCGTCGACCTACCCCTTAGGTCATTATCTCCCCTAAGTCGGTCATTACCTTAAGTCGTCTAAATCCTTAAGTCGGTCAAATACTGTAGGTTCTTCCAATCCCTTAGGTCGTTCACTCGACCTAGCCTACCCACGACTCAACTCCTAAACGACTTAAGCTACAACATGGCTTAACTTCTAGACAACTTAACTCCTACACGACTTAACAATACTAACAATCTAATAACGACCGTTTTATGATGTTTTGATCCGTAAAAATACGGGTCGTTACAGTTGTGAAATGGGATAATTGTGGATAAGTGAATAGAAATCAAAATGAATGAGAATAAAAAGAGAATTTATATAGCTGATAATCATTTGAAATTAATAGGTAGGATGTACGTATATTATTTTATCCGCATGGTGATTTGGTCCAGAATTCGAGCACAGAATTTCGGGATAGTTATATCGATCCAAGTAAGGATTTTTCACTCGATTTTTGACGACGAACCCTGGATATGGATTTTGATTGATTCTGGAAATTCTCTGTCATATTTTACGGCTATGCAAGGAGAATGATGGTTTTTGATCAAGAAACCAGATTTGAGTCTGCACTAGGAAGTCGGGTGGACGATACTAGTTAGAAATGAAATTGTATGATCGAGTGGACGATCGGATTTGGCATTGCGTACGGATGATATTTGTGCATCGTACGGCCTTAAGTAAAGAAAATATTGGAAATTTGTAAAGGAAATGAATAAAATGATTTGGATTCCGTGATTGGATATTATTGCTAAGTAGAATACGGGTATTTAAAAGCAAAAAGGAAATTGGGATTTTTGATTTCAGAAGATAAAATTTAATGGCCCGACAAAAGGTATGTGGTTAAATTTCTGTATGAAATTTGATGATTTTCTTGTCTAGCTACTTGGCTTTTCATTTTCTTTTGAAATTTGGGGGCCCGTAGAGGTATTTTGTAGTTGTACCGAGCTAGCCGAGCAAAGGAGAAGCTGGCAAAATTTTTGGAAAATTTAGAGAGTTAGAAAAATTTTGGGAAAATTTTGATAAATCAAAATTTGGTTTTAAAATTGAATTTGAATTGTTAAGTAAGTAATATTGTTTAGGACTTATGGATAAATTTGAAAAGTTAGTAAGAGGGTAGGTGTGTCATTGATAAAAAGATTTGTGTTGGCAAGGCAAGTTGTTAAAAACTATTTGGGTTGAGGAAATAGTTAATGGGTTATGGATCATTCCTCTTCACTAGTAATTTCGGGGACAAAAATTCTTTTAAGGGGGGAGGAAGGTGACGACCCGGAAAATTTAAATATTTGAAATTAGAATATTTAATTGATTTTAAACATTTTATAGTTAGTTTTAATACGCATTTCAAATACCACTGTTTATTTGGCAATTAAATTATTGAGTCTTCATTTTTAAGCCTGTTAAAAATATTTTAAGGCATGTAAAATTTATATTTATAGTGCTGAAAATAATAAAAGTGTTAAACTTGAATTTGGAAGTGTTTTGTTAAGTTTTGAAAATATATCGTTTAAATCGGTATTTAAAAATAGCATTTCGAGGCACCTTCTCGGAATTCGGCGAAACCAGTTCCCTTGGATCCGTAATATTGTATTATTATCGGATTTTAATTTTCGTAGCTTTTGGAGTGATCGTTTGAGCGTACGATATATAAACACGTTGAAATTTATATTGAAAATTAAAAATAATAACTGGTTCTAAAAGCTATCTTCCCCATACGATTGAATTAGGACTAGAAACAGTTTCCATTGTGTTCGGAATAGGGGCATAACCTTATAAACGCCTAGCCGCATGCCTCGTTAGGGGTTCGAGATTGGAAGTTGCATTCATTGAGATAATTTGAAATCAATTTAAATTATATATATATATATATATATATATATATATTCTCATACAAGTAACCTTCACCAGCCGACATTCCTTCCCATCAGCGTTTTTTCATCTCCATTAGTTTTTTAATCTCCATTCACATCACTGTTCCCACAGAACATAGCCGGCCTAACTTTTCCCTCCGTTCAAATCGATGTCCCTCCTTTCTTTTCTTTTCAGATCAAAATCACGTCGTTTCTTTTTATTTTATAATGGCCGAAGCCTGAGAGAGGTTGAAATCGATCCTCAAACAAATCCCTCTGTAATTTACTTCCCCTTTCTAAAATATAAAACAAATACCCACTCAATTAAAATCTCGGTTCCCTCTGTCTAATTCAAATCGAACGCGTTAATAAAAATGGTGGCCTAGCTAACTGAATTGAACCGAGCTTGAGGAGAGGGAGAGGAGTTTCTATGCTCGATTTAAATCGAGAAGAGCAAGGGAAGGCGGCGTCGGCGTGGTCACGGCTACTTCGAGGAGAGCAGCAGCCTGGAGAGAGACTCGATTGTAAGGGGATGTTATGTTCGTGGCGTCGAGCTAGGACGCGTTGATGATGGCGATCAATCATCGAGTTTGGCGATGATTTCATTCTAGGGTTTGGGACGTCACAATTTGGATTCTCGAGCTTTTTAGCAGCACCCTGCCGAGTAGCGTGCTTCTCGATAGTGGTGTGGGAATTCGTGACCTAAAGGTCGACAGCTTGAGGTTTGTTTTTATTTTGTTTTTTTGTTTTTTTGATAATTTATTTAACCCTAAGTTATTACAACTTAATCAAAGTTTAGAATTTTTGAATACAGATAAGAAAATATAAGTACTGTAAGATATGAAAATAATTATGTTTTAAATTTAATAAATATATATGTATGCAGAAAAGAAAATATATATACAGTAAATCATAAATAGGCAGTAAGGTTTATGTAAATACTGAAATCCATATGGATATATATATAGGGCTTGGAAAACATAGGGATTTGTATAAAGATTTGATCTAAATAGACTATTTCTGTAAATATATATGAAGTTTCAAATAAAATATACATGCACATTTTTAATTCCCTAGATTTATTTTAAATAATGTATTTTAGTGATCAACTTATTTGATAAACCCGTTTAATTAATTTTAGTTGCTAAAAGATTTTTATAAAAAGGAGTTAGTTTAAAATTAAATTATTAGGATTAATAAAAATTTTAAATGGTAATTGGTTTGTTCGATTAGTTTGAATATTAATAAAATCATATAATTGTTTATACAAGGTCAAAAGTCATGAAAACAAGTCGAGACGTTAGTGGACCGTAAATAAAAAGCAAAGGTGAGTTAATCTCACTCTTTTGGATTGCTATTTAAATTTAAATGGTTAAGTTTAAATAAATGGTTGAATGATTGAATTGATTTGGTGTGCTATATTATATATAGTAGTATATATAGTATATATTGGAGTGATTGATTTCCCGCATTTTTATAGTGGATGAGACCCTATGCGCCGCATAATAGCGGATGATATTATATAAACCCATATACCGTGATATTCCACCTCGAAGTGGAATTGGTATTTTTATATTGTGCTAGCATCTATGGATTCAGGGAGACAGGTTAGAGGGATCCAACTAGATTCCTTAAAATATATTTAGATTGTTTAAATATTCTATGATATAATTTTTTTGATATTCTGTGATGAATTATATTGATAATTGGAATATTCAATGCTATGGTTTGATTGAATATATTTGGGTATTCTGAGTTATCAAAATATATAGAATTGGATTTTGAAAAGAAAATAAAACAGTGAATTTTTAGTAAAATAATTATAGAGAATTTGAATAAATTTAAGAATGAATTGGAAAAGAATAAAAGTTATTTTAAAACTTTAATTAATAAATTTCGAGTATGGAAAAGGGGGATTTTGAATAAACAAAGGAATCGTAAATTTTAAAACTTAAGTGATGTCATTTAAAAGAAATAAAGAATTTATTTTTAATTCAAGGTTCGAATTTATTTAAAAGGATAAATAAGGAATTTGGGAAATCTAAAATTGGTATTTTCAGTTAAAAAGATTTTAATCATAATGAAGAAATAAAATCTGAAGTTAACGGATTTGAATAAATTGAGTTAGTAAAGGAGTTTATTTCAAAATGGAGTAATTTGAAAATCAATTTGAAATTTGATTTAAGTGTTTAAATTGGAATTTTAAAAGGGAAATGAGACTCTGGAATTTATAAACTGGATTTATAAAGATGAAGTAATATATCAGTGGATATTTGAAGGGATAAATTCACGGTGGGAACTTATTAAAGGAATGGGTAAATTCGTTTTAAAAATAAATAGTGATTTATTTTTAAAGATGTGAGAGAGAAGTGTATTTCCCTGAATAGCCAAGAACGTTTTCAAAGCAAATTTTTTAAGTATAAGTTAAAAGTTTTAAAGTTGTTTAAAATATGTTTTAGAAAATTTATTATTTTTAAAATGTTTAAATTTTAAAGTAAGTATTTTTCAAATTTATTTTAGTAGTAATTATTTAAAGGATAATTGGTATTATGTTTCAAAAGAATAAAAATTTAGTTCTATATTTTACAAAGTAGCTTTATTTTAAATATTCTTAAGGTATATTTTTGATTAAAGTAGTTTTTAATTTAAACATTTTATAGTATGCTGTATAATAAAGTGTTTTTAAATTATTTTAAAATTCTAAAGTATTTGTACTTGGTGATTTCAGTGGAGATAGGAATATTTAAGAAATTTATTCCATGTGAGGAGTGTGGTTTGCAAACTGTTTTCAAAGGGGTTGAAATTGGAAATATATCTTGCGAAGATATTTTGAGGATAATAAATAATTTGGGAAATTATTTATGCTTGATGGATGTTTTGTGGATGTTAATTGATAGTTAAATAACAGACTATCAATATTGGCCAATGTGCTAATTGTAACAACCCTAGATTTTTGTATATTATTTAAATTTAGACTTGCTTTTATTTTTAATTATTTTAAACTTATTTTATTTTAAACATTTCATTTTTAAATATAAATGTTGATTTTTATTTGAGTTGTAGTTTCAAACTGATATAAATTGAATATTTTACTGAAAAGTGAAATTTTGGTCAAACTGTTCAATCTTAGACTTTTAAACTTCAAATTTAAATTATATAAAATCTTAAATTTTATCTTTTATTATGAAAATAGATGTAATAACTTGAACACTGATTTTTGTTTCGTTGAAAACGAAGTTAAACTGTAAAAGTTATGTATATTTCAATATTGAGTGCAATTTGTTTTATTCTGCAATTTTGTTATTTTAAATTTGTAAAAGTTAAACTGTAAAAGTTTTGTCCAAAGTTTACTTGAATTTATTTCAATTTATAAAGCCTAGTTTCCATTTTTCTACTATTTTCTTCATTTAAATTATATTTAATTAAAATTTATTTATTAATTTTTGTTAGTGCATTTTTATTTTATGTTCTTATCTTTATTTATAAATATTTTCCAAGTCCATATAAATTTTCCAATGTTTATTCTGTTTATTTTCAAATTTTTCTAGACTAGTTTCATTTTTTGTGCTATTTTCTTATTTTATCATATATAATTAATAATTATTTATTTATATTTTTTATTTTTGTTACATTTTCGAATTTTAACTGAAATTATATGTATTTTCAGATATTTAAACTTATAAAAAGAGAATAGATGAAATTCGAAGAGTTTTAAACTTTTGAAATTCCAAAGTCCTTTTACATTCTGACCTTTCATTTTCTCAACCTCCTCTTCAATGTTTTTGGCCGTATACTTCCTTTTCCCTTCAGTCTCATCTTCATTTTCACGTGAACAACCTTCTCAAATCATTTCTCAACAAAAAAATCATGGCCATTGCTTGAAAAATTTTTGGCAAAAACTTCTTTTCTTTTCATGTTTTCTTTGTTTTCTTTTGTGATTTGCACTTGCCTTCTTCATCTCTATTGGATCAGCCTCCTTCCTCCTCCACCTTGGCCACCTCCACCACCATCCCCTCTTACCAACAGCACCTCCAGCACCTTCCCATGCCATAGTCGAGCCCCTATGTGATGAAACTCCACCAAAGTTTGCACAAAACATCACCTATATGCATACAAGCCGAGCCATCCACCTTCCATCACCTCTCTCCACCACATGGCCGACCATATGCCACCACCACCTCCTGTTCCAGACCTGACACATCATGCCACATCACCACCTGACCCCCTAAGCCATGGCCATGCCCCTTCATGCCTTGCCCGAGCCTTGTAGTGCCTTGAACCCATGCTTTTGCCTTGTATTGGTAGTTTCTACATCACCAAATGTTGACCCACTTTATCTAGGTTGGGCCGACCCATACACCACTACCACTAGCCTTTTCCTAACCCATACACCTCTGCCATACCTGTAGTTGACCACCTGAAGACTGGCCATGTAACGACCCGCTATTTTGGACCATTCAAATCGATTATAAAACTATACATGTCTGAATTGAATAATTAAAAATACCGAATTGTTAATTAAATTTGGCAAACTCAGCATAAACAGTAAATAAATAATCACAGATCAAAGACACATAGTAATAAAATATAGCGGAATATATAAAGAATAGTAGTTCATGAAGCTACTATATATATCAGAGTTAGAAATAAAATACATCAGAATATCCCAGATGTAGTGAAGTCTCCAGTACGAGCAGTTGACTTCTCTGAACCAATCAACTGTGTAACAACCCGCATATTTATCAATTTTATATTTAAATAGTTTATCGTTAGTCGGATGTTAATCCAAAAAGCTACTTTTTGCATACAGTCAAATTAGGACTCGAGACCACCCCCATTGAGTTCAAAATGTCGTTTGCGATCTTTTTGAGTATAAACTTCAATATGTTTGGAGCTAGTCAAAAATTTGACCATTTTCACTTTGGGTTTGGGTTTGGTTCAGCCCTATGTTTTAACTTAAAACTCCAAACTGAAACCCCTTCTTCATTCACTCCCTCCCCCTCTTCATTTCAGTTCTAAAGAGATTAATGGTGAGTGGAATGGGAAATTAAAACTCCAAAACCCTAGTTTCCATCTACAAATCAAGTTCTAGCTCCAAATCAATAGAAGAAGCTTTGGTAAGTCTCCTCTTCTTCTTCCCCAACTCACTCTCTTATCAATTTCAGAAATTCCTAAACCTAATTTAGGAAATGTTTCTCTTTTTAGCTTAGAATCAAGCTTGTTGAGTTGGGATTGAAGAGAGATTGTCATTGCCATTGCTCTATAGCTTCTTCATACTTGTTCTTGTGCATAAAGTTGAGATTTTTGTCTCACATCTTAAACTATATTTATCTTCGATTGTTAGGTATGAATTCCTAACACTTATTCTTGTGCAATTGCTTTTGGTTTGGATTGATTTGGTGAATATTCCAATTTTTAGTGTTTTGAGTTCAATTCTTTGAAAATCCTAACTTTGATGTTTTGATCATGTTTTTGGTGATGAATCGAAGAGCGTATATGGCCGGGTAGTCGATTGGCGTAAACCCTTAGTGCCGTTGCTCGACCGATTGAAATTTGGAAGGGATTGGCATTCATAAAATTGGCATGGGAGTGCTGGCAACAGGCTTCGGTCGACCGAACTCAGAGTCCGGTCGACCGACCTGCTTCCCAGGCACTTCCCTGTCTCTGTTTGGAAGTGCAGGTTACAGGCTCCGGTCGACCGACCTCAGGGTCCGGTCGACCGACCTGCTACCCGAGCACTTCTGTCTCTGGTCCGGTCAACCGACTCAGGGAGTCCGGTTGACCGACCTGCTCCTATTTGCCAATTATGCCTGTATTTCCTATTTTGTTTGGATTTCCAACTTTAATCGATTCGTGTTGTCTCCTATTTGTTGTTATCATTTCTTAAGACTTTGATGACTCCTCTTTCGGGATGGTACCTCGTTAGGTCGCTCGACCCTATCCCCCTTAGGTCGTTAGACCTCATTTTGTCTTCACTTGGTCGTACCGTTTTGATGGGGCGCTGCCCTTCGTAGGGGATCTTATCCAAAAAACAATCAACAGAATTTCTACTATGATGGTTTTGGGATTTATTTCTTTGGACTTTTGTCACGTCTTCGAACGTGAATTTATGTGATTTGATTTGCTTCAACAATCGTTTTGTGACATGTCACTTTAAAAATATAAAGTTTTCAATACTAGTAGTAAATATCAAAACTCTTTCATCAAAACATTTTCAACTCTATCTTTAATACCAAACTCGTTTATAAAACTGTTTTTCCAATCTATTAGTATATACAAACTTTTATCTCATTCGTATGAGAAAATATAATTAAACGGCTTAGCAAAACAAGTGGTATGAAACGCTTGCGTTTACTTCGTCGGTTAATTTTTGGACTTGTTCGATTGAACCTCTTGTGATAATTTTCTAGTGAAGATCTACAGTTTGTTCATAAATATTTAAGTTAAGCTAGTGGTTATGGGACATGAAGCTAAACTCATATATTTACTGGCTTAGTGTAATTGACACTTCCTAATGATCATGATGATCATTTTTTATGATTTAGACTAGCAACTGTGCGATGTCTCTTTGTTTGCGAGGGAGACTAAACCCCGCTTGTGTGATGTTTCACCATCACATAGAAATGGGGTAGCGACCCATGGTCTTCGGGCCGTTCGTGTGTCAAAATTTAATGGATAACTTCCATGAGATAGCTTCTCGTTCTTGTGTTACACGTGTTGGTGAGTTTTCATGCTCCCGTTCTTGTGATAGGCCTCCCCCCTTATTGTGATTTCTGGATTTCTTATGATGATTTCTGGAATTTTGTGCTTCACCAATTTCTGTAATTTCTATTGACATGTTTTATCAATAGAAGTGCATTGGTGAATTCGAGTGTCATTGACTTGTTATGAATACAAGTTTAGGGTATGATACCCTATTTTATCTTTGAGAAGATTCTTGTGATATTGATTAATCTCTTGTTGATTATCATTTACATACTTCTAGTAGTATGCCATTATAGTTATTACATGTTCATGCCATGTCTTTTACTTTATACCATATCATCTGATATTTATAGCTAGACTGATCCGTTTATTATTTTCTTATAAATAATACTCGGGTCAGACCGAGATGTTTCAGGTGCTTCTGCTTGACTTCGCACCAGGGATCTATTACTCCGACTTTTGGCTAACTACTTAGATTAGTAGTTTTTGTTGTACACATTTGAGATATAGACTCTGTGATGTATACTTATTCTTTTGTGTAGCTTGTAGCTATTCTTTTGTATTATCATGGATCTTTCTGGCCTCTACTCTAATGAACACTTTCATGTGTTATATATATTTATATTCATATCTTCTTCCGCCTTTGTGATATGGATGTCTGTGACTGATTTATGTTATGATTATTTCTATGTTTGTTTCCAAAGATTATATATAGCCACTGTGTGATAGCTTTGAGTTTGTATCGGAATGTCGGATTTCCTCATTAAATGATATGCTTTCTAATCTATCTGACATATCGGTGCTCGCACAAAGAAATTACACGGATGGTCGCTCCTCAACAGCCTTATTCTCCATGCTAATTGACAGCACTACATCGTAGTGTTCTTGGTTAGCAAGGGTATAGAGGTGGGGCGTCATAAACTAGATGACTGAAAAGGATAGATATATGGATGTTCAAGCAAAGCTCCAACTTAGAAGGTGAGTCTCAAATGCTGTATCACTCAGTCTGACCCGAGCGTAAAGCAAAACACAAAACACTCGAGTTAGGATTAACATTCTTATATAAATAAATCTAACTCAAGTGAAATATCTACTGAAATACAAATAACTTAAAGGATATTTGGGATAACCATCCTCTAAGGGTCCATAGAACTATCTACAAGGTAGAAATATACACTATAACACCGTGGCCATTTCAACTTAATTTATACATCAAACCAAATATCATTTTACTTCAATTATCTATATATTTCCCAAAATAGTATTTATATATAATAAATAATTTATAAAGTAAAGTATTCAATTCCCTAAACTTAACAAATCGTTTCAACATCAACCCGACCTTCCCATTCAAATTAAATTCAATCTCAATTTATCAATTTAAATTCAACTCAATTTCTAAAATAACCACTTCAATTTTATCGATCTCAAATTCGAATTTGTAATCACAGAATACCCCTTTATATTTCAATATATTTCAAAACTTTAAGTATTCAACGTTTCAAACTAAATTTTATTCAATTTGGTTTTCTAAATAATCAATTCAATTTTTGTTCAACCTAAATTTTCATTTAATTCAATTTAGTATCTAAATAACAAATTCAACTATATTGATTTCAAATACAGATCTGAATCTCAAAATAAACCATTTAAATTCCATTATAGTCAAAGCTTTAATATTTAAATGTTCAATGTAACAGTTTCATATAGATCTCGATTTAACCACATTTTTGTTTAGTCTCGAAATACTCCCTCATTAGATTCAATATCATTTAAGTAACCTTAAATTACATTTTTCTCAATATTTTGTTTAATTTATTTAAACGTGAAATATTCATTAAATCACTTAAATCAAAAATCCAGTTGCAAAATCATACCTTTAAATTTCCCATTCAAAAATTTCAAATCGATTTAATTAAATAAGTCCTTATTTAAATACCATTTTTAATAAATCCAAATTTATCTCCCAATCTTAATTATTCAACTTATTACAAAAAAATCTATTTGAAATATAGATTTACATAAATACTCAACCATATTATATGTATTAAATCAATCTAATTTAAATCAAATATTATGACTAAATCTATATATAAAATTTTCATTTATATAATATCTTAAGAATCAAATTTATTAAACCATATATTTCTTTCCAAAATTATAGAAATTATTTTCAAAATATTTATATGGACCAACGGTGTCTGTATTTATTTCCTATCATATAGTCTAGTGCTACGAATATTTATCATTTCAATCCGTACACTAAATATATACGGGTGGATACCATTTCAACCCGTAATCCCAAATTCAATTAAATGAAAATCGCTTGGGTTTATCATTTCAACCCATAACGATTTTCACCTATTCTAAAGTCCGTTCGGGTATGTATCATTTCAACCCATAGTGAATTCTATACTACATGGAACTTTCAGAGTGATAACAGATAATACAGTAATATAACAGGCATATATCATCAATAAAAATATAATATAAACAACAGGATATGGTGTCATATCCCATAGGTGAACAATTTCAGATAACAAAATATATAGCAATGTAAATAACTAATAGCAGCATATTTCAATTGTCATTTCAATTGAAATCAAATTTAATAAATAAAAGAACGTTAATCATGAGTGATTGCTCACCTTTCGAGGCTAGAGATTTTAACGACTCGACAAGATACGAATTGGATCACGATCTAGACCATCGAATAGTCCAAACAATAACTCAAAGCAAAGTAAGATTTGAACGCGAATTGGACGAACAAGGCTGATGATCAAGAATTGATAAAACGAATCAGAACTGGATCGATGAAGGTAAAAGGTATATAGGTGGATTTATATACTAAAGTCAAACATGTAAAATAAATTGTATGTTATAATTAAAACAATATTTGTTATAAATTTAGTATCGACGAAATCAACTTAAGTCCAAAATAGTATGTATATGTATAAACTAATATATGTAAGATATTTATATATATACCACCCACTACATTCATGTTACTCAAATGTATACAGACCCATTATAAATCTATGCAGACCCATCAACATACAAGTATAAGTTATATAGTAACCTTTATAATTCCGTTATGACTCACACTTTAAAATATAACTATAACTATTTATAACAAAATATATATAATAGGTTTTAGACTATGAATATATGCACAGCCTTTACAAAATATATTGATGTAGCCCAGAAGGATGCCCAGAATGATGAAGGGTTAGTTCGCGTACGACCTAACGAAGCTTTTAAGACGTTACTGGTTGATGAAGTAAAAACTGGTAAAGTGTTAGGTCGCGAACGACCTAACAAGGTCTTTAGGTCGCACCAACGACCTAGTGGAGAGCTACGACCAAACAAGGAGGCTAGCGAGTTAGCAGTGTGTGAGGATCGGCGGGGAGCTGAAGTATTAGGTCGCGAGCGACCTAACGAACCCTCTAAGTCGCACCAACGACCTAACAGTCTGAAGAGAAAGGTGATACGACCTAACGAGTTACGACCTATGTTAGGTCGCACGAAAACGGAACGAGCTAAGTTAGGTCGCGAAGGCTTAGGTCGCAAAGTCTTAGGTCGTGGAGACTTAGGTCGCGAGGCCTTAGGTCGCGAAGAATTGCTGAAGCCACTTCTGTTAGGTCGCAAACGAAGGGATGTCGTTCATTCTTAGGTCGCAAAGCTCTGGATACCATTGATTTCCTTAAGTCGTTGATCTGGAATGCCGCATATTTTTAAGTCGCTGAAGCTCGTGGACGTTGATTCTTCTACCGAGTTAATCTCTGCCGCTGATGGAAGCTTGTGTCTTTTGTACATGTTGTTAAGTCGTCAAGTCATTGTGTTGTAACTGTTTGTTGATTAGGTCGCTGCCGACCTATGCTAAGTCGCGTATGTTCTTATGTCGAACCATTATAGGTCGTAGGTCGTTCACGACCTAAGTACTTGTAATATTTTTGAAATTTTCTGTTGTGTTGAGTTGTAGCCTATAAATAGGCATGTATGGTCATTTGTAAAGGTTGTTGAATATTGAATAAAATTCTCTTTTGATTAGCTTTGTGCTTTCAATTTCAATTGGTAGTAGAGTGTATCTCCTATCTCCACTTACGTCATTCGAGTGCGCTCGAATCATCGTTTGTTGAAGCCGATTCATGGTATCTTGTGCGCAAGATCAACGTCGAAGAATCGTAGATCTCTTTCCAGGCATCTTCGGATCAACGAGACAGAGATAGCTAGAATTCGGTATCTTCGGATCAACGAGTTCGGGCAATTCAGTATCAATCAATCCAACTACTGCAACTTTCATCGATCTTCATCGTTTTGTGATATCCGCTGCGTCAGTTTTGGTATCGGAGTTTTTTTCTAGCCAATCATAGCTAGATCGAGACTTGGAGCCTAATCAGTTTGAAGTTGGAAGTGATTTGCCGAGCTTGAAGTGTTGAGCCGTGATTAAGTTGAAGTGTTCGACTTTGTATTGAAGTTGTTTGATCGAATTTGAGTGGGAGGCCGAAACTTTGTCCATCGTGTTCATCGCGATTTGCAACAAAGTGGAAGTTTTCGATCCATTTCAGTTTGGATCAAAGTTCGAAAAGTGTTTGAATTTTGAAGTGTTGAAGAATTTGTGAAGATTTCAATCATGCCGCCACGTAGAGCTAATCGTCAACAGAATGTTGAAGATTTGTATAAGCGGGAAGATGCCGAACAAATGGAGCAACGCATAAGTGACAAATTCAATGAAAAGTTGGATGAAGGCATTGGGCGATTAGAGAAGATGATGCTAGAGATGAATCAAAATCGGAGAAGGGTTTCACCTGAATCTAACCATGGAGGAAGTAGAATCTCGCCACATTCCAATCGAGATAGAAGTATTGATGATGATCAAAGGCGTGGGAGGAACGTGGATGATCGTGAATGGAGGAATGTAGATAGAAGGGATGTTGGTGGAAGACGTGAAGGTAGTAGAGATGTTGGTGGTCAGAATCGACATCGATATGCCTCTGATTTTGAAGAAGAGTATGATGGTGGTAGTAGTCAAGGACGAGGTCAAGGAAGAAATCACTCTGAGTATGATCACAAGTGGGAATCTGGGATGAAGACAGAAATTCCGGAATTCAAAGGTGGAATGCAAGCTGAAGAGTTTCTGGATTGGGAAGCTAATGTTGAAGAAATTTTTGATTTCAAGGAAGTTCCAGAGCATAGAAGAGTGAAGTTGGTTGCTACAAGGTTGAGGAGTAGAGCGTTGGCATGGTGGCAACAAACCAAGCTTACACGTGAACGAATGGGGAAATCAAAGATTGAATCTTGGGAGAAGATGAAGAAATTGATGAAAGCAACGTTCTTACCTTACAATTATCAATCGTTAATGTATCAACGTTTGCAGAACTTGAGGCAGGGCACAAAGACGGTTAATGACTATGCTGATGAATTTTACCAACTGATTGGGAGGAATGATATTATGGAAACGGAGGAGCAGCTGACATCGAGATTCATTGGGGGATTGAGAATGCAGATCCAGGATAAGGTTAATATGTTGGATCCAAGATCTGTAGCAGAAGCACATCAAAAAGCGCTGGCTTGGGAGAAGCAAGGGAGACGAGGAGGTGGTGTGTTTACTAATTCTAACAATCAACTGAAGGGTGTTAGTGGGAGTTCTAATGTTTCTAAACCTATTAGTAGACCAGTGGTGAAGGAGGCTGAGAAGGCGAAAGTTAACAATGGTTTCAAATGTTACAATTGTCAGGAATTGGCTCATAAAAGCAATGAGTGTCCAAAACCAAAGAAGAGAACCATGATTGCAGAAGCTGAGGATGAGGATGTTGATGGTGATTGTTCTAGTCCAGTTGAGGAGGATGAGCAGGATATTGCGTTAGGGGATGAAGGTTGTAACCTAATGTTGAGGAGATCATGTTTGACACCGAAACAGGAGGAAGATAGTTGGTTGAGAAGTAATATCTTTCAGTCGACATGTACTATACTGGGGAAGGTGTGTAAGTTTGTGATCGACGCAGGAAGCTGTGACAATATCGTTTCAACCGAGGCTGTGACAAAGTTGAAATTGAAGACAGAGAAACATCCTAATCCATATAAGTTAGCATGGTTGAGGAAAGGAGGAGAAGTGAAAGTGGATAGACGAGTACGTGTTCCATTCTCTATTGGGAAGAAATACAAAGACGAAATCTGGTGCGATGTAGTAGAGATGGATGTTTGCCACTTATTATTGGGAAGACCATGGCAGTATGATCGAGCAGTACAACATGACGGTCAGACCAATAGCTATAGTTTTATGTTCAAAGGCACGAGGATTATCTTAGTTCCAAAGAAGAGACAACCAGGAGAAAGTAAGTCAGAAGAGATTGAAGAGCTGAAAACTTTGTTGTCTTTAAAGGAGTTTGTTAAGGAGGTTGAGGAAGAACCTGAAGTTTTCTTGTTGATTGGACTAGAGAGTCAAGAAGTGGTGGAAGTACCAGAAGAAGTAAAACCAGTACTGGAAGAGTTTGACGATGTATTTCCAGAAGAGTTACCAACGGAGTTACCGCCGTTGAGGGACATTCAACATCAAATCGATCTTGTTCCAGGAGCTGTGTTACCTCACAGACCACATTACAGAATGAGTCCAAAAGAGCATGAGGAGTTGCGGAGGCAAGTGGAAGAATTGCTTGAACAGGAGCGTGTGCAGGAGAGTCTGAGTCCTTGTGATGTACCAGCTTTATTGGTACCCAAGAAGGATGGGACGTGGAGAATGTGCACATATAGTAGAGCATTGAATAAGATCACAGTCAGATACCGATTTCCAATGCCGAGACTTGATGATTTACTGGATCAGATCAGTGGGTCCGTAATATTTTCTAAGATCGACTTGAAAAGCGGTTATCATCAGATTCGCATTAGACCAGGGGATGAATGGAAGACAGCATTCAAGACGAGGGAAGGATTGTATGAATGGCTGGTAATGCCGTTTGGTCTATCAAATGCGCCGAGTACATTTATGAGGGTGATGAATCAAATTTTCCGACCATACATTGGGAAATTTGTGGTGGTTTACTTTGATGATATTCTGATCTACAGTGCTAGTACGGAGGAGCATGTTCAACATCTGAAGAAAGTATTACTTATTCTTCGTGAAGAGCAATTCTATGCGGCTACAAAGAAGTGTGTTTTTATGGCAACTAGTGTTTTATTTCTGGGATATGTTGTTTCGAAGGAAGGTATACAGGTTGACCAAAGTAAAATTGAGGCGATCAGAGATTGGCCGCAGCCCAAGACAATAATAGAAGTTCGTAGTTTTCACGGGTTGGCTTCATTTTATAGAATATTCATTCCACACTTTAGTAGTGTGATGGCACCTGTTACAGATTGCATGAAAGGAAAGCTGTTTGCATGGACAGAGGAAGCAGGGGATGCTTTTGGGAAGATCAAGCAGTTGTTGACATCTGCACCAATCCTAGTGTTACCAGATTTTCAGTTAGTATTTGAACTACACACTGATGCGTCAAAGGTTGGGATTGGAGGGGTGTTAAGTCAGAAAGGGCGTCCTATTGCATACTTTAGCGAGAAGCTATCAGGAGCAAAGATGACATACAATACATATGATGTAGAATTTTATGCTGTTGTGCAATCAACCAAACACTGGAGACATTACTTATTTCAGAAGGAGTTTGTTCTCTACACTGATCATGAGGCATTGAAGCACTTACAAGGACAAGACAAGATTTCAGCGAGACATGCATCGTGGATCGCATATCTGCAACAGTTTACTTTTGTTGTTAAACACAAGTCAGGGGTGACGAATCGAGTAGCTGATGCTTTGAGTCGAAGGAGTCATTTGTTGACTACACTAAAAGTTGAGTTGACAGGGTTTGAATTATTGCCAGAATTGTTTGAAAAAGATCCTTATTTTGCAAAGCTTGTTGAGAAAGTCAAAGACGGAAGTACTGATGAATTTGTGATGGCAGATGGTTTTCTGTTCAAGGGAACTCGATTATGTATACCAGACTGTAGTTTACGGTTGAAGATTGTGAAAGAATTGCACGAAGAAGGTAATTTGGGTAGAGACCGTACACTACAATTGATTTCGCAATCTTACTTTTGGCCATCAATGAGGAAAGAAGTAGAGAGGTTTGTGGAGCGTTGTCATATTTGTCAGGTTTCGAAAGGAACTGCGACTAATGCTGGTTTATATATGCCGTTACCAGTGCCTATAAAACCATGGGTGGATATCAGTATGGATTTTGTTTTGGGTTTGCCTAGAACTCAAAGGGGAAATGATTCTATATTCGTTGTGGTGGACAGATTTTCAAAAATGGCACATTTTATTGCTTGCAAGAAGTCGGCAGATGCTGTTCATGTTGCTCAGATGTTTTTCAAGGAGATCTATCGACTTCATGGATTGCCAGAATCCATTGTGTCGGATAGAGATACTCGGTTTCTGAGTCACTTTTGGTTGAGTTTGTGGAAAATGGTGGGAACGAAGCTGAAATTTAGTAGTGCTTATCACCCGCAAACGGATGGACAGACTGAGGTGGTTAACAGATCATTGGGAAACTTATTGAGATGTCTTGTACAGGACAATCTGAAGAGTTGGGACATGAAGTTATGCCAAGCAGAATTTGCTCATAACCGTGCAGTGAATCGAAGTACTGGGTTCAGTCCATTCCAGATTGTTTATTCGAGCTTACCGAAGGGACCGTTGGATTTAACGGTAGTACCACAATCAAAGAAGACAGTTAAGAAAGCTGCTGATTTTGTTGAAGGGTTGACGGAATGTCATAAAATCGTTCAGGAACGACTGGAGAAAGCAAATGAGAAGTATAAACAATCTGCAGATTTGAAACGACGAAATGTTGAGTTTAATGAAGGAGATATGGTTTATGCAGTGTTAACAAAAGATCGATTTCCAGTAGGCGCTTATAACAAGTTGAAAGCTAGAAAAATCGGTCCGGTGGAAGTTGTGAAGCGAATTAATGAAAATGCTTACAAATTGAAACTGCCAGATGACGTGTATACGTCTGACGTATTCAATGTCAAACATCTCGTACCATATCACGGGAATGAATTTGTTGTGGAGGAAGAGAGTGCAAATTCGAGGTCGAATTTTTCTCAACCTGGGGAGGATGATGTAGCCAAGAAGGATGCCCAGAATGATGAAGGGTTAGGTCGCGTACGACCTAACGAAGCATTTAAGACGTTACTGGTTGATGAAGCAAAAACTGGTAAAGTGTTAGGTAGCGAACGACCTAACAAGGTCTTTAGGTCGCACCAACGACCTAGTGGATAGCTATGACCTAACAAGGAGGCTAGCGAGTTAGCAGTGTGTGAGGATCGGCGGGGAGCTGAAGTATTAGGTCGCGAGCAACCTAACGAACCCTCTAAGTCGCACCAACGAGCTAACAGTCTGAAGAGAAAGGTGATACGACCTAACGAGTTATGACCTATGTTAGGTCGCACGAAAACGGAACGAGCTAAGTTAGGTCGCGAAGGCTTAGGTCGCAAAGTCTTAGGTCGTGGAGACTTAGGTCGCGAGGCCTTAGGTCACGAAGAATTGCTGAAGCCACTTCTGTTAGGTCGCAAACGAAGGGATGCCGTTCATTCTTAGGTCGCAAAGCTCTGGATACCATTGATTTCCTTAAGTCGTTGATCTGGAATGCCGCATATTTTTAAGTCGCTGAAGCTCGTGGACGTTGATTCTTCTACCGAGTTAATCTCTGCCGCTGATGGAAGCTTGTGTCTTTTGTACATGTTGTTAAGTCGTCAAGTCATTGTGTTGTAACTGTTTGTTGATTAGGTCGCTGCCGACCTATGCTAAGTCGCGTATGTTCTTAGGTCGAACCATTATAGGTCGTAGGTCGTTCACGACCTAAGTACTTGTAATATTTTTGAAATTTTCTGTTGTGTTGAGTTGTAGCCTATAAATAGGCATGTATGGTCATTTGTAAAGGTTGTTGAATATTGAATAAAATTCTCTTTTGATTAGCTTTGTGCTTTCAATTTCAATTGGTAGTCGAGTGTATCTCCTATCTCCACTTACGTCATTCGAGTGCGCTCGAATCATCGTTTATTGAAGCCGATTCACGGTATCTTGTGCGCAAGATCAACGTCGAAGAATCGTAGATCTCTTTCCCGGCATCTTCGGATCAACGAGACAGAGATAGCTAGAATTCGGTATCTTCGGATCAACGAGTTCGGGCAATTCAGTATCAATCAATCCACCGACTGCAACTTTCATCGATCTTCATCGTTTTGTGATATCCGCTGCGTCATATATGCACAGCCTTTTACAAATTATATGCACAGCCTTTTAAAATTTCCAAATATCTACAAATCCTCACTGCTATAAGCTAACACACACTGCTACCCGCAACTACCTACATATGATTATTTATGTATTATTTTTAATATAAGTAACGCGCCTATAACCCAAATATAAACTTATATACTAATATATCTTTACGTATCAGTTACGCACATAATTACAGTGACATATGTAACTTACATTTTTATCAAAAATAAAATTTATTACTACAATCGATATATATAATAAATTTGAATATAACCAAGAGATTTTAACATACTTTTTAATATAAATTGTAAATAAAAGGTCTGAATATATTCAGCTCTTACAATTATATATATAAACAAATATGCAGACCCTATACGTAAAATATGGCTAAATATGCACGCATGCTCCTGTTTATGTAACCAATTATATGTTGACAAGTGTGTATATAACAACTGTATATATAAGCTATTTACAAATCACCAGCGTACTATATTTATAGATAAGACAACTTGTAATAATTCGTATGAATTCATATATATAAGTATAAAAAGGTAAACAGATTATAGCTTTTAACTTTTAGGTAAATACAACACAATATGTTTATAATATAGATATTAGCTTATTAAATAAAAGAGAGGAGATGAGGATGAGGAACGAAGTGGAGGAGGGGAACTTTGGTGGCAAGGAGACTGCGACAAATAGGAGCAGGTGGAAAAGTTTGATGAGCAAGCGTATGAACTGTATTTCTCAGAGCAGAGGAATAAAAGAGGAGAGGAAGAAGAATATAAGGATGGAATTATATAGGCCAAGACGAGCAACAGTCAATTATAATAAATGTATAAAGTTTTATGAATGCAAAAATAACGTACCGATATAAATGTGAAGTAACGAATATGGAAAAAAAAAGAATCAAGCGCAAATAGATGAAATGAAACGTGCACAAATAAATGATAACCAATGAAGTTAAAAAAAGCAATAATAGTGTAAATGTGAATCGTTGCCACATAAACAAATAAAACGTATACAAATCTTTTACCGGTTATATGATGGCAACGGTCACCCTTAATTGAGCTAAATAATAAAAGCCAATTACTATTGTTTGAGCACCACGTTTCAAATTTGAAATTTAAGTAAAAATATAAGTGAGGAAATCAATTGAAAAGTAAATGAAAAGCTGCACGTTTAGGCCTATCTACTTTCTTTTGAATGAACCTGTGTATGCGGTGCATTTTGTTTCAGTCTCAAGATGAAAGCAATATTATAAAATGTTATAAAGAAACGTATAGAATTAAATATAAGCAGTTTTAGTGGAAAGAAAATGAACATCTTGAGTGACCAAGTGACGTGAAGATTTTTAATACATACATAATATATATATTAAAATTTTAAAGCAGGAACGAAACAGTGAAAAAAAGAAAGTAGAAATAAATGGTCAGGAAAAGTAGCAATGAGTATATATGTTAGAAAAGTAATAATTTTATTAGCAACGGTCATCCACTGATTTAGCTTCCTTATTCAAGCAAATAAATAATGTGGTCCAACGGTAATGTTTCAAATTTTGAAATGAAGGAAATAGAAATGGGATAGGTTGCAAAAGGAAAGCCACACATAAATGGAATAAAACGTTAACCATGAAACGTGCCACATTCAAGGGAAACAAACTGAAATGATAATGTCAAGCTAATGCAGCGCAGCCCTCATTTGTCCAAGGTATAAGTCGTGACCGAGTTATGGAAGGAAGCATAAGTCGTAACCAAGTTAAAGGAGCTAAAGGCATGAATCGTGACCGACTCAACGGAGGTGAAAACATAAGTCGTGACCGACTTAACATGGTGGGAGACTTAAGTCGTGACCGACTTAGAAGAGTGGACGACCTAACTTGTGAAGAGGTACGGGTTATCGAGTTACTCAGAGAGAAAGCAAAGCAAACTGTTGAAGTAATAGGTCGTAAACGACTTAACGAGTCCAACGATAAGTCGGAACCGAGCTACGACGTAGTTAAGTCGTACCATCTTAAGTTGCAGAAGCCTGAGCCGTTGATTCCTCTGCCGAGTTAATCTCTACCGTGGATTTCTTAAGTCGTAAATCTGGGATGCGCATGTTTTAAGTCGTTGAAGTCTGATTGCCGTAGATCCTTATGCCGAGTTAATCTGGACCGTTGTTTCTTAAGTCGTCACTAAGTTGAGTCGCGTAGGGTTGTTAAGTCGGCAACGACTTAAGTGATGTAATCTGTTTGTATTTGTTAACTCGTAGTTCGTACCTGTTTTAAGTCGTATGTTTTGTAAGTCGTATATCGTCTGTTTCATAAGTCGTTAAAGGCTTGTATTGTGTTGTTTGTCTTAGGTCGTCGCCGAGTTAAGGTAAGTCGTAGGTCTGAAGCTATAAGTCGGCACCGACTTAGGAGTTAGTAATTTCTGTTGAAAATTTGTAACGCCTATAAATAGGCCGTGTGAATCATTTGTAAAGGGTTGTTGATTTTTGAATAAAATTCTCTTTTGTTAGCTTTGTGCTTTCAATCTCAATTGGTAGTCGAGTGTATCTCCTATCTCCACTTACGTCATTCGAGTGCGCTCGAATCATCGTTTGTTGAAGCCGATTCACGGTATCTTGTGCGCAAGATCAACGTTGAAGAATCGTAGATCTCTTTCCCGGTATCTTCGGATCAACGAGTCAGAGATAGCTAGAATTCGGAATCTTCGGATCAACGAGTTCGGGCATTTCAGTATCCATCAATCCACCGATTGCTATTTTCACCGATTGAAGGTCGTTTTGAATTATCCGCTGCGTCAGTTTGGTATCAAAGCTTGTTCTAGCCAATCATAGCTAGATCGAGACTTGGAGCCTAATCATCTTGAAGTTTGAAGGTAGATTTGAACACGGCCGAGAGTTTGGAGAAGTGGGTCGTGCATTGTTTTGAAGTTTGAAGTTCGAATTTGTATAGGAGGCCGAAACTTTGTCCATCGTGTTCATCGCGATTTGCTACAAAGTGGAAGTTTTCGATCCATTGCATTTTGGATCAAAGTTCGAATTGTGTTTGAATTTGGAGAGTTTGTGGAGATTACAATCATGCCGCCACAAAGAGCTAATCGTCACCAAAATGTTGAAGATTTATATAAGAGGGAAGATGCTGAGCAAATGGAGCAACGTATAAGTGACAAATTCAATGAGAAGTTGGATGAAGGAATTGGGCGATTGGAGAAGATGATGTTAGAAATGAATCAAAATCGGAGAAGGGTTTCGCCTGAATCTAACCATGGGGGTAGTAGAATCTCGCCACATTCCAATCGAGACAGAAGCATTGACGAAGATCAAAGGCGTAGGAGGAATGTAGATAGAAGGGATGATGGTGGTAGGCGTGAAGGGAGTAGAGATGTTGGTGGTCAGAATCGACATCGATATGCATCTGATTTTGAAGAAGAGTATGATGGTGGTAGTAGTCAAGGACGAGGTCAAGGAAGAAATTACTCTGAGTATGATCACAAGTGGGAATCGGGTATGAAGACTGAAATTCCTGAATTCAAAGGTGGTATGCAAGCGGAGGAATTTCTAGATTAGGTAGCTAATGTTGAAGAAATTTTTGATTTCAAGGATGTTCCAGAACAACGTAGAGTGAAGTTGGTTGCTACAAGGCTGAGGGGTAGGGCTTTGGCATGGTGGCAGCAAACCAAGCTTACACGTGAACGAATGGGGAAGTCAAAAATTGAATCTTGGGAGAAAATGAAGAAATTGATGAAGGCAACGTTCTTACCATACAATTATCGATCACTGATGTATCAACGTTTGCAGAACTTGAGGCAGGGCACAAAGACAGTTAATGACTATGCTGATGAATTTTACCAACTGATTGCAAGGAATGATATTATGGAAACGGAGGAGCAGCTGACATCGAGATTCATTGGGGGATTGAGAATGCAGATCCAGTATATATTTAATATGTTCGATCCAAGATCTGTAGCAGAGGCACATCAAAAAGCGTTGGCTTGGGAGAAGCAGGGTAGACGAGGAGGTGGTGTGTTTACTAGTTCCAATAATCAAGTGAAGGGAGTTAGTGGAAGTTCTAATGTTTCTAAACCTATCAGTAGACCGGTGGTGAAGGAGGCTGAGAAGGCGAAAGTTAACAATGGTTTCAAATGTTACAATTGCCAGGAATTGGGTCATAAAAGCAATGAGTGTCCAAAGCCGAAGAAGAGAACAATGATTGCAGAAGTTGAGGATGAAGATGTTGATGGTGATTGTTCTAGTCCAGTTGAGGAGGATGAGCAGGACATTGCGTCAGGAGATGAAGGTTGTAATCTAATGTTGAGAAGATCGTGTTTAACACCGAAGCAGGAGGAAGCTAGTTGGTTGAGGAGTAATATCTTTCAGTCAACATGTACTATTCTGGGGAAGGTGTGTAAGTTTGTGATCGACGCAGGAAGCTGTGACAATATCGTTTCAACCGAGGCTGTGACGAAATTGAAATTGAAGACAGAGAAGCATCCAAATCCGTACAAGTTAGCATGGTTGAGAAAGGGAGGAGAAGTGAAAGTGGATAGACGAGTTCGTGTTCCGTTCTCTATTGGGAAGAAATACAAAGACGAAATCTGGTGTGATGTAGTAGAGATGGATGTTTGCCACTTGTTATTGGGAAGACCATGGCAGTATGATCGAGCAGTACAACATGACGGTCGAACCAATAGCTATAGTTTTATGTTCAAAGGCACGAAGATTATCTTAGTTCCAAAGAAGAGACAACCAGGAGAAAGTAAGTCAGAAGAGATTGAAGAGTTGAAAACTTTGTTGTCTTTAAAGGAGTTTGTTAAGGAGGTTGAGGAAGAACCTGAAGTTTTCTTGTTGATTGGACGAGAAAGTCAAGAAGTGGTGGACATACCCGAAGAAGTAAAAGCAGTACTGGAAGAATTTGACGATGTATTTCCAGAGGAGTTACCAACGGAGTTACCACCGTTGAGGGATATTCAACATCAGATAGATCTTGTTCCAGGTGCTGTGTTGCCACACAGACCACACTACAGAATGAGTCCGAAAGAGCATGAGGAGTTGCGGAGGCAAGTGGAAGAACTGCTTGAACAGGGTCGTGTGCAGGAGAGTCTGAGTCCTTGCGCTGTACCAGCTTTATTGGTACCCAAGAAGGATGGGACATGGAGGATGTGCACCGATAGTAGAGCACTGAACAAGATAACTGTGAGATACAGATTTCCAATGCCGAGACTTGATGATTTACTGGATCAGATCAGTGGGTCCGTAATCTTTTCTAAGATTGACTTGAAAAGCGGTTATCATCAGATTCGCATTAGACCAGGTGATGAATGGAAGACAGCGTTCAAGACAAGGGAAGGATTATATGAATGGCTGGTAATGCCGTTTGGTCTATCAAATGCGCCGAGTACATTTATCAGGGTGATGAATCAAATTTTCCGACCGTACATTGGGAAATTTGTGGTGGTTTACTTTGATGATATTCTGATCTACAGTGCTAGTACAGAAGAACATGTTCAACATTTGAAGAAAGTGTTAATTATTCTCCGTGAAGAACAATTCTACGCTGCTACAAAGAAATGTGTGTTCATGGCGAGTAGTGTTTTATTTCTGGGCTATATTGTTTCGAAGGAAGGAATACAGGTTGACCAAAGTAAAATCGAAGCTATCAGAGATTGGCCGCAACCCAAGACAATAACAGAAGTTCGTAGTTTTCACGGGTTGGCTTCATTTTACAGAAGATTCATTCCACACTTTAGTAGTGTGATGGCACCTGTTACAGATTGCATGAAAGGGAAGCAGTTTGCATGGACAGAGGAAGCAGGGGATGCTATTGGGAAGATCAAGAAGTTGTTGACTTCTGCACCAATCCTAGTGTTGCCAGATTTTCAGTTGGTTTTTGAACTACACACTGATGCGTCCAAAGTTGGGATTGGAGGGGTGCTGAGTCAGAAAGGGCATCCTATTGCATACTTTAGCGAGAAGTTGTCAGGAGCAAAAATGAGATACAGTACATACGATGTGGAGTTTTATGCTGTTGTGCAATCAATCAAACACTGGAGACATTACTTATTTCAGAAGGAGTTTGTTCTCTACACTGATCATGAAGCATTGAAGCACTTACAAGGACAAGACAAGATTTCCGCGAGACATGCATCGTGGATCGCATATCTGCAACAGTTTACTTTTGTTGTTAAACACAAGTCAGGAGTGACGAATCGTGTGGCTGATGCGTTGAGTAGGAGGAGTCATTTGTTGACTACACTAAAAGTTGAGGTGACAGGGTTTGAATTATTGCCAACATTGTTGGAAGAAGATCCTTATTTTGCAAAGCTTGTTGAGAAAGTCAAAGACGGAAGTACTGATGAATTTGTGATGGCAGATGGTTTTCTGTTAAAGGGAACTCGATTATGTATACCAGATTGCAGTTTACGGTTGAAGATTGTGAAAGAATTGCACGAAGAAGGTCATGTGGGTAGAGACCGTACACTACAATTGATTTCTCAATCTTACTTTTGGCCATCGATGAGGAAAGAAGTGGAGAGATTTGTGGAACGATGTCATATTTGTCAAGTTTCGAAAGGAACTGCGACTAATGCTGGTTTATATATGCCGTTACCAGTGCCTATAAAACCATGGGTGGATATCAGTATGGATTTTGTTTTGGGTTTGCCTAGAACTCAAAGGGGAAATGATTCTATATTCGTTGTGGTGGACAGATTTTCGAAGATGACTCATTTTATTGCTTGCAAGAAGACGGCGGATGCTGTTCATGTTGCTCAATTGTTTTTCAAGGAGATCTATCGACTTCATGGATTGCCAGAATCTATTGTGTCAGATAGAGACACTCGGTTTCTGAGTCACTTTTGGTTGAGTTTGTGGAAAATGGTGGGAACGAAGCTGAAATTTAGTAGTGCTTATCACCCACAAACGGATGGACAGACTGAGGTGGTTAACAAATCTTTGGGAAACTTGTTGAGGTGTCTTGTTCAAGATAATCTGAAGAGTTGGGACATGAAGTTATGCCAAGCAGAATTTGCTCATAACCACGCAGTAAATCGAAGTACTGGGTTCAGTCCATTCCAGATTGTTTATTCGAGCTTACCAAAGGGACCGTTGGATTTAACGGTAGTGCCACAATCAAAGAAGACAGTTAAGAAAGCTGCTGATTTTGTTGATGGATTAGCAGAATGTCATAAAATCATTCAGGAACGATTGGAGAAAGCAAATGAGAAGTATAAACGATCGGCAGATTTGAAACGACGAAATGTTGAGTTTAATGAAGGAGATTTGGTTTATGCAGTGTTAACAAGAGATCGTTTTCCAGTGGGCGCTTATAACAAGTTGAAAGCCAGGAAAATTGGTCCGGTGGAAATTATGAAACGAATTAATGAAAATGCTTATAAATTGAAGCTGCCAGAAGATGTGTACACTTCTGATGTGTTCAATGTTAAACATCTCGTACCATATCATGGAGATGAGCGAGCTGATGTGGAAGAAGTAGCAAATTCGAGGTCGAATTTTTCTCAACCTGGGGAGGATAATGCAACGCAGCCCTCATTTGTCCAAGGTATAAGTCGTGACCGAGTTATGGAAGGAAGCATAAGTCGTAACCAAGTTAAAGGAGCTAAAGGCATGAATCGTGACCGACTCAACGGAGGTGAAAACATAAGTCGTGACCGACTTAACATGGTGGGAGACTTAAGTCGTGACCGACTTAGAAGAGTGGACGACCTAACTTGTGAAGAGGTACGGGTTACCGAGTTACTCAGAGAGAAAGCAAAGCAAACTGTTGAAGTAATAGGTCGTAAACGACTTAACGAGTCCAACGATAAGTCGGAACCGAGCTACGACGTAGTTAAGTCGTACCATCTTAAGTTGCAGAAGCCTGAGCCGTTGATTCCTCTGCCGAGTTAATCTCTACCGTGGATTTCTTAAGTCGTAAATCTGGGATGCGCATGTTTTAAGTCGTTGAAGTCTGATTGCCGTAGATCCTTATGCCGAGTTAATCTGGACCGTTGTTTCTTAAGTCGTCACTAAGTTGAGTCGCGTAGGGTTGTTAAGTCGGCAACGACTTAAGTGATGTAATCTGTTTGTATTTGTTAACTCGTAGTTCGTACCTGTTTTAAGTTGTATGTTTTGTAAGTCGTATATCGTCTGTTTCATAAGTCGTTCTGTTTGTTAAGTCGTTGAAGGCTTGTATTGTGTTGTTTGTCTTAGGACGTCGCCGAGTTAAGGTAAGTCGTAGGTCTGAAGCTATAAGTCGGCACCGACTTAGGAGTTAGTAATTTCTGTTGAAAATTTGTAACGCCTATAAATAGGCCGTGTGAATCATTTGTAAAGGGTTGTTGATTTTTGAATAAAATTCTCTTTTGTTAGCTTTGTGCTTTCAATCTCAATTGGTAGTCGAGTGTATCTCCTATCTCCACTTACGTCATTCGAGTGCGCTCGAATCATCGTTTGTTGAAGCCGATTCACGGTATCTTGTGCGCAAGATCAACGTCGAAGAATCGTAGATCTCTTTCCCGGTATCTTTGGATCAACGAGTCAGAGATAGCTAGAATTCGGAATCTTCGGATCAACGAGTTTGGGCATTTCAGTATCCATCAATCCACCGATTGCTATTTTCACCGATTGAAGGTCGTTTTGAATTATCCGCTGCGTCACAAGCGCGGGAATTAAGGATAATAAAGTAGAAAGTATGAGAAACGTAAAAGTGAATAAACGAATGAATGCAAGCTACATACATATATATATATATATAAGATGATGTAAAATATTATGCTTCTACCAGAGAGAAGAGAAAACGTTTGAAATGGAATAAATAGGGAAGGAACAAAACCGAAATGAAATAGCAATGGATAGATACTGATTGGTAGAGCTAAACTAAGGAGTGTGAACTATACAAGTTCACAATAACATTTGTTTAAATGAAAGAAAAGGCTCCGGTGTATAGAGAGGACCTCACCGTTTACGAAGTAACCATAGAAACGATGGAACCCACTATTTTTTTTTCGCTAGAATTTATTCTTTCCGGGTATTTTACCCGGAAAGAATAAAAAATCGTGGGTGGGAAGGTCATAGTAGCAAAAGCCATTGGAATTTATATTTTATATATCGGAATAATCCATTTTGGTATTAATTAATGAGAGGGGGGATAAGAGGATGACTGAAAGAACAGAAATCAATTAGTTATTCATTAAAGTTTAATTTGATTCAATGACCAGAGTTAGACGAGGATATATAGCTCGGAGACGTCGAACAAAAATTCATTTATTTGAAGAGCTACAGCACGAATACAGGGAGTAATAAAGGTAAGGTATTGATTGGTTTGTAACTGATGTAAAATTTGAATGGACAGGAAAGAAATAAAATTTATGGTAACAGTCAATTCCATTGATTTCATGCAAATTTCTGAATCAATTAGAATTATACGTAATCCAAATATTAAATATAATTTTTTTCTTTCTTTTTTTCTCTTCTTTCAAAATTTTATTATTAATAATTTCTCAAAAATCTAATTCAATACGTTATAAACCAATTAAAAATTGCTAAAATTTTATGGGTCGTTACACTCTCCCCCACTCAAAACTTTTCGTCCCCGAAAAGGAATAAAGTAGGAGAATAGAAACAACCAGATGAAAAATTAGACTTTGAAAAACAAATTAAACAATTTATTTAAAACCATATACTTGTTTTTTTATTTAAATTAATTAATATTTAATAGATTACTCATTTTATTAAATCCATTCAATTAATTATGAGATCAATTATTTATAATACACTAAAACTTTTACTATTAAACCAGGTAGTCTATAAATAAACAATATTTTAAAGGATACATTCAAAAGAAAGAAAGAAGGAAAGAAGATAGATTCAATTTTAAATAAATCGAAAGAAATCCTTAGTTTAAAGGTAATTTAAGGTAGATTCGAAAAACAGAAGATAAGTGAATAAATAAAGCTGAGCTGATAAGGTAGATTCAAAAGAATAGTATCGGGCATGAATAATTAATTTCAAACCATAAGAATTTAAATTTTGAAAAACTAATACAGAAATTTCTTGTTGGAAATATTTTTATAATAAAATACCTTTATAATAAAATACTTTTATATCAAAACAAATTTTCCTTTCGAAAATACCTTTATAAGTCGATGTTTCAATAAGTTTATCCTCGTTCCTACAGACTCTGGTAGTGCGTTGGTCAGGTGCAAAGCTATAATTCTTCAGGTACTTGGTAGACCTGTTTCAACACCCAGTGAAAATACTGGAAAACCTTTTAAAAGCAGATATGGAAAGTACAATCCAAACAAAACAAACAAAACCGTTGTCTAACTATGGTTCACAGATACACAATGGTTACGCCTGGATACCCCAGGAAACAATCCATATCCGTAAGCTTTCTCAGCCCTGCGAGTTACGCCATGATGACTAGTAGAATGCAGGATACACAATGGTTACGCCTGGGTCCCCCAGGAAACAATCCGTACCCCTAGGCCATCTCAGTCAAGCGGTTTCGCTACTAATGCGACCTACATAAATGCAGGATACACAATGGTTACACCTGGATCTCCCAGGAAACAATCCGTACCCCTAGGCCATCTCAGCCAGACAGTTGCGCTATGCTTCCGCGTTCGTAAGACCATGGGTAACGCCATGGAATTCGATGGAAACTCGAGTATCATATCCGGAAAACCAAAAATCAGAGAAATATCGATAG